>JAWHQI010000412.1:1200000-1837234 GCA_033032865.1 Dactylorhiza incarnata
TTAGGAGTAATGAGGAGTTGTATCAACAAGATTTATAGCCAAACAACCACAATGCCAAAACAGCAACACAAGAAATCTTTATTGAAACAGAACTGCTTTACACTTCGAGGTATACATGGCGAGACATGATTCATAAGAATCACGGAGATGAGAAGAACAAACACACCAAAACTGAAACTGGCGGTCTGCCAAGGCAGAGACCGCACAGACCGCAAAAAGGCTCAGGTCGCCCGGCTTGCTCTGTTGTACTCCCAGACCGCTTGCACAGTCAGACCACAGAAACACCTTGAGACCGCGCGAACAGAAGCAGACAATCTGCACTGCCAGACCGCAATCCCAGACCGCACGAACTGAAGCTTTATTGAACTGAACAAAGAACTGGAGCTGTCGCCAGACCGCAACTCTGATCGCCTAACCGCTGAAGGTCGCCTGATCGCTGAGCTCGCTGCGAACAACACAAGAACACAATAAACCAGTTCGCTGACAGACCGCAGATGAACTGTTTATTCAAGCCACCGAAAATCACCAAGGAAGGGGACCGCACCCTGCTAACCGCAAACCTGCGAACACAACAACCGGTATCCAAGTCGCGCGACCTCAAAACTTGAGTCCGCAAGAAACAATCCAGGCTCTTGTTCTTACAGATCTTGTTAGGAATGACGGGCCATGCACCCCTATTTATATGAGGAGAGACGGATGTCGTCACCGCACAAACCGGGATACAATAACTGCCCATCAGATCGCGAACGGTCTCACATGGCAGACCGCGCGAACACAACACTTGGACAAGATTCAGTCCAAGACCGAAGTCAGCAGCAAGCCGCGCACAAGACGCGCGGATACAACGGCCACCCTTCCTGAGATCGCCAAGACAAGGACGAACATCTGGCCGACTTGAGCCAAGTCGCCAGAACAGCCCAAACAAGCCGCCCGGTCACTGCGGTCAACCAAGAACAGTCTGCCCAGAACAAGACCGGAAGAACTCGCAACAAGTCGCCAGAACCAACGACCAAACCAAGAAGCAAGCTGGCCGATCACACCAGATCGCCAGAATAGCAGGGAGAGATCGCAGAACCAAACCGCCAGAGCACCAGCGCAGGCCGTGCGGTCTCTACGGTCTCCAGCCTTCAGACCGGCCGGACTCCCTTCCACTTCACTTCAACAATTTCAACACTCCCCCTTGAAGTGGGAAGTGGAAACTAGACCGAGCAACCCCCTTAACCGTGTAAACGGTCCCTTCGCCAGCGGCTTTGTGAAGATGTCTGCGACATTGTCCGCACTCCGAACATGCTCAACCATAAGAGATCCTCCCAACACCTTTTCACGAATGAAATGGTGCTCAATCTCTATATGTTTGGTCCTCGCATGACAGACTGGATTGTTAACCAGCTTGAGAGCACTCTCATTGTCCCCGCGTAGCAAGATGGGACCTCGAACCTCCTGATGAACGTTCTCCACCAACCTCCTGAGCCAAACGACTTCTTGAGCTGCCAAGGCCGAAGCCTTGTACTCCGCTTCAGTGGTAGATACAGACACCAAGTCTTGCTTCTTGCTGCACCAAGAGATAGCTGTGGGGCCCTTCATAAAGACATAACCAGACGTTGATCTCCGATCATCCACGTCTCCCCCATAATCAGCATCCATGAAACCATGCAACTCCAAGCTTGACCCTCTCCTATATAGGTGACCTAAATCAGAGGTCAACTTCACATACTTCAAGATGCCTTTTGCCGCCAGAAGATGAGGTTTCCGTGGTTCCGCCATGTACCGACTCACCTTGCCAACTGCATAAGCAATATCTGGCCTTGTGATCGTCAAGTAGATCAAACTCCCAACCAGAGCTCGGAACACCAACGGTTCAGATAAAACTCTCCCCTCATCCTTCCGAAGCTTATGATGTTGCTCCAGAGGTATAGAGCTGCTCTTCCCTTCCTCCATGCCGAATCGCTGAACAATCCGCTCCGCATAGCCAGCCTGAGAAATAAGCACTCCGCTCTCCCGCCTCTGCACCTCGAGTCCAAGGAAATGGTGGAGCTCCCCCAGATCCTTCATCTCGAATCTGATAGCAAGCTCATCCCTGAGTCTTGCAACAACTTCCTTCGAGTTCCCGGTGACAATCATGTCATCCACATACAGCAGCACAATCACCCGAAGCACCCCCTCCTTCTTGATGAACAAGCTAGAATTAGAGTCTGAAGCAAAGAATCCGCAGAATAAGAGATACTCTGCAATCTTCCCGTACCATGCTCGAGGCACTTGCTTCAACCCATACAGGGCCTTCTTCAACTTACAGACGTAGTCCGGATACTCCTTCGAGATGAAGCCTTGCGGTTGGATCATGAAGATATCCTTGTCAATCTCGCCGTATAAGAAGGCATTCTTCACGCCGAGTTGCCAAATCTCCCAACCACTTGAAGCCGCCAAGGCAATAACAAATCGAACCGAAGTCATCTTTAACACTGGACTGAATGTCTCATCATAATCTTCTCCGTACTGCTGTGAGAACCCGCGAGCTACAAGGCGAGCCTTGTACCGCTCGATACTGCCGTCAGCTTTCTTCTTGAGCTTGTAGACCCATTTGCATGTCACAGGAGTGGTGCCCTTAGGCTTGGGCACGAGAGACCAGGTCTTATTCTCCTCGAGAGCTGCCATCTCTTCTTGCATAGCAATGTCCCACTCCTTCACGCCTTTGGCCTTTTCAAAGCTCGACGGCTCCCTTTCATCCAAGGGACCAGCAAAGAAACATGAAACAAAGTTTACCATGTTCCCTCCCGCGTATCGATCTGGTGGTTGAATAAGAGGTTGCTCTTGACTAACCACCTCCTCAGCTGCTTCTTCTGTGCAAGCTCCTCTTCCAGATGAACTTGGAGCATCGCTCCCCCTGCTTCCAGAACCCGAAGCCTCCATCTCAGAGCTTGACATAGTTAGAGCTCCTGGTGAAACAGGCAACTCCACTTGAAGACTTCCCGCAGCTTTTCCTCCTTCATCAACCCTGCTCTCCGGTAGTTCAACTCCTGAACTCCCCTTGTAGGAAGTTACTTCATCGAACACCACATCCCGAGAAACAATTGACCTCCGTGTCTCAGGATCCATGCATCTCCATCCCTTCTTCCGCTCATCATACCCAACAAAGACTAGCTTCCTTGCTTTCGCATCTAGCTTTGTCCGAAGAGCATCAGGAATATGCACATAGCAGGTTGACCCGAACACCCGAAGGTGTGCAACACTCGGCTTCTCCTTGAACATCAATTCGTGAGGGGTCTTCATGTTGATAGGACTTAAAGGCAACCTGTTGATGATATAAGCTGCACAAGACATTCCCTCCGCCCAGAAGGACTTTATGATACTCTTAGCATGAAGCCAGCATTTGCAAGTTTCCGTCAGATGACAGATCTTCCTCTCGGCAACGCCATTCCGTTGTGGAGTATGGGCACAAGTAAGCTCTCTCCTGATGCCACGCTTCCTGCAAAAACTTGAGAACTCACCAGAGGTGAACTCCCCACCATTGTCAGTTCTAAGTTTTTTAACCCGCAGGCCTAGCCGGCCTTCCACCATCTCCTTGAACTCTATAAACTTTGCAAAAGCATCCGACTTCTTCTTCAAAAAATACACCCAGACATATCTGGTGTAATCGTCAATCAACACCAATATGTATTTGTTGCCTCCAAGGCTTGGGGTGGCAGTCGGTCCCATCAAATCACCGTGGATGCACTCCAACGGCACTTTGCACCTTGTTTGCGATTTGTCAAATGGAAGTCGATGAGACTTACCAAACTGACATCCTTCGTAGACATGACCGTCTCCATAGGAGGACAAGCTAGGCAAGCCATTGACAAGGCCCCTAACCGCCATAGCCTTCAATTTGTCCATGCCTACATGCCCCAACCTTTCATGCCAGATGGCCGCGCCATCATTGGTCCTCATCTTATCAACATAGGTACTTGTCGATAAAATGAACAAGTCCTTCACCCGCTTGCCGACATGAATAACATCTCCCTTTATCTCCGGTTGAGTTTTAGGAAACTTCACTTCTGTTGGGCCAAACAGAACCTGATAACCGGCGTCGATCGCATTGGTCACAGAGAAGAGATTTTTCTTCATACCAGGCACGTGATAAACACTCCTCAACGTGAGTGGACCCTTATCACTACTCAGAGAGACGACTCCTTCGTGCTCTACTGGATGAATAGAATTATCAGCCGTAATGATAGCATTGTTACCTGAGTAAGGCGCCAAAGAAGAGAACTTTGATCCATCCCCGGTGAGGTGATGCCCACACCGTGAATCAACAATCCAGTCCTCATCATAGTTGATGGAAGCCAAGGACTTAACTGGCATCGCCGTTATATTAGATGCAAAGGCTCCTCCCCATCCAACTTCACCAGACTTTGGCATCTCCTTCTCCACTGCATGTCCCGGCTGAAGATTCACCCGACAATCTTTCTTGAAGTGCCCGGTCTTATTGCATCTAAAGCACCTCAGTCCCTCTCCTTTCTTCTTCCCATCAGACTTAGGGGCATAACCTCTATCTTGCTGACCTGAAGTGGAGGGTCCATCATGACCTGGCTTCTTCTTCTCCCATTTCTTCTTCTTCTTTCCAGAGAACATCACATCACTTTCTCCCCCGGAGATAGAAACCCCTGCCATCTGTCCAATGCAGAAATCTCTGCCGTGAGGTTCTTCATCTTGAGGAAGAAGGTAGAAATAGAAAGATCACCTTGAGAGGCTTTCGCCAACTCATTTTCAAGATATTGTAGCCTCGCTACATTCTTCTTATTGAACAGTCCGTCCAAGGACGTCCAAATCTCAGCAGCAGATTTACATCTGATGATGTGATCAAACAGCTCCGGTGAGATAGCCCTCTTGAGAGTGAACTCTGCCTTAGCATTCGTCCTCCTCCAAAGTCTCACCTCTGCCATATTATCTCCTGCTAGAAACACCTCTTGTGTGTCTTCTCCTCCAACTACCTCCCATAGATCCTCGCCAAGCAAGTAACTCTCCATACATGACTTCCATTTTTTAAAGTTAGTCGATGTGAGGAGTTCAATACCAAGACCTCTTGCGTATCCACCTTCCATGGCAATCTAAGTGGTCTCTTCTTCATAAAGACGATGACAACTCTAGTTGATCACTGCTTATCCACTCCAGAAACCTTCCTCTGATACCATGTTAAAATTTTTGAAAGACCGTTTAGGAGTAAGCAGGAGTTGTATCAACAAGAGTTATAGCCAAACAACCACAATGCCAAAACAGCAACACAAGAAATCTTTATTGAAACAGAACTGCTTTACACTTCGAGGTATACATGGCGAGACATGATTCATAAGAATCACGGAGATGAGAAGAACAAACACACCAAAACTGAAACTGGCGGTCTGCCAAGGCAGAGACCGCACAGACCGCAAAAAGGCTCAGGTCGCCCGGCTTACTCTGCTGTACTCCCAGACCGCTTGCACAGTCATACCGCAGAAACAACTTGAGACTGCGCGAACAGAAGCAGACAATCTGCACTGCCAGACCGCAATCCCAGACTGCACGAACTGAAGCTTTATTGAACTGAACAAAGAACTGGAGTTGTCGCCAGACCGCAACTCTGATCGCCTAACCGCTGAAGGTCGCCTGATCCCTGAGCTCGCTGTGAACAGCACAAGAACACAATAAACCAGTTCGCTGACAGACCGCAGACGAACTGTTTATTCAAGCCACCGGAAATCACCAAGGAAGGGGACCGCACCCTGCTGACCGCAAACCTGCGAACACAACAACCGGTTAGCTCACATCCAAGTCGCGCGACCTCAAAACTTGAGTCCGCAAGAAACAATCCGGGCTCTTGTTCTTACAGTTCTTGTTATGAATGACAGGCCCTGCACCCCTATTTATAGGAGGAGAGACGGATGTCGTCACCGCACAAACCGGGATACAATAACCGCCCATCAGATCGCGAACGGTCTCACATGGCAGACCGCACGAACACAACACTTGGACAAGATTCAGTCCAAGACCGAAGTCAGCAGCAAGCCGCGCACAAGCCGCGCGGATACAACGACCACCCTTCCTGAGATCGCCAAGACAAGGACGAACATCTGGCCGACTTGAGCCAAGTTGCCAGAACAGCCCAAACAAGCCGCCCGGTCACTGCGGTCAACCAAGAACAGTCTGCCCAGAACAAGACCGGAAGAACTCGCAACAAGTCGCCAGAACCAACGACCAAACCAAGAAGCAAGCTGGCCGATCGCACCAGATCGCCAGAACTGCAGGGAGAGATCGCAGAACCAAACCGCCAGAGCACCAGCGCAGGCCGCGCGGTCTCTGCGGTCTCCAGCCTTCAGACCGACCGGACTCCCTTCAACTTCACTTCAACAATTTCAACAGCTCATCCCCCAAGGTGATCTTCATAGCCTCCAACTGATTGATGATACTCTGGGCAAGGTTCAGATGCTCTGTAATCTGAGAACCTTCCTTATACTTCAAGTTCACAAGCTTTCAGATCAAGAAAGCCTTGTTTCGATCTTGTTGTCTTTCTCTCGTACAACGCTTCAAGATTTCTCCATAAACCCTGAGTCGATGACTCAATGGATACATGGTGGAAGACAGAATCATCTAGCCACTGCTGAATGAATCCCACTGCCATCCTATCTGTCTTCTTCCACTCGACATCATCCAACATGGTAGCTGGTCTCCCTGATAACAGAGTATGTAGATCCTTGCAATGCAGGAGATCCTTCATCCGAGGCTTCCATATATTCCAATTCTTATCATTCATGCTGACCATTCTTTTGTTCTGCTCCATCTTCTATAATGGCCCACAATCTGAGATAAACCTTGATCAGATTTTGAAGATAGTGAGCGGACCAATGTCGTCACCTACCGTTGACCCAAATCTAAATCAGAATGTCAAATCAGACACTTAAGAACAAACCTCACTTTGATACCACTTATTAGGATATAACCCACTGAGAAATCTGGGCAAACTAGATGATAATTAAAACAACAATCAAACAAAAAAATTAACACAACCAGAGGACAACAATATTTTATGTGGAAAACCCTCTCTAAAACAACGAGGGAAAAACCATGGGGCGGGGCACACGAACAATTCACTATCTAAACAATAAGGATTACAACAATATAATCTAGGTTTGCCCAACCTAGATAACCCATTGGATTCACAAATCGAATCCCCCTCTCAACCCACCGTGAAAATACTTCTCTTCAAGAAAGGAAACAAAGAACTCAAGATCTCTCTCCAAGCACCAAAGACAAATGAAGACAAGACTGAGCAAAAACTCCTTACAGCGAAGATGAAGAACACCGACAGTGAGAAAATTGTTCTTCCTCCTGAAGAACTCCTCCGACAACAATGGCGGCAAGACCTTGCAACTTCCTTATTTGCATGTTCTTCTTTGACGACTCTAAATATGGAAGTAATAATAGCTGCCAAAGCATCTTTGCCTATTTAGGATAAAAGGGCGGCCCCATCTTGGCCATTGAAATAAGTTCCAAGGCGATCTGACGGCTCCCGGTCGCAAATTAACGAAACTGTTTTCGTCCGCTACCGCCCGACGGTAACTACTACCGCTCGGCGGTAGCCATCTGTAGGATTTCATGTGCATCGGAAGGGCGAACTTTTTAAAAAAAATGAACCCCCTAAACCAAACAACGAACGGGGAGCGGATACCCCATAACAATGCAAAATAGGGCATAATAAAATAAACCCTAACTAATCACATCTAATCCAGCACATACGTTAGAAATTGTACCTCTAGAGAATGAAATCTCTAGGTGAATAGCGGAATGTCAAAAACGCGGCTAAGAGATTCCGATCACAACAAGCTCCTTGAGGACTCTAGGTTCACCTTGAACCAAAACAGCCACCACCAAACACGCTCTTGATCGGAGGGGGTGAGTCTTCCTTAGACAGTAAAACCCTAACTGGATCTGAATCGGGAGATGGCAAAGTTGCTGTCGGAAAGAGGGCAACACCGGCGACAGCAGGGAGAACACAGTCAGCCACCACCATATGCTGTTGGGCACAGCAATCACCCGACGGCAGCGGGAGAGAAGCCAGCCGGCCACCGCTAGAAGCTGTCAGACACATCTATCGACTAGCGACGGGGGAGATAACGGTCGGCGTGACCTGACGGAAACGTGAATGCCGCGACCTTGCTCGAATCTTCCGGGACGCGCGATAGCGAACTCTCAGGGCTCCCGATCGGTAATCTTAGATTTCTATTTTCTCTCTTATTAGGAGTATATATACTCATACATTCCTAATAAGAGTCTATGAGGCTAAGTGCACACCCAAAGGCAAAATTGCACTTTGATGCCCTCATAGTAATCTCCATATTCGTGTCTCTCCCATCTCAAAATGTGAGAGCGAATATGTGAGTAATTTTTTGTGCTTGCAAAAATGCAGCATACGTTTTTATTATACAGCTTCGTCATCAACTGACGCTCGTATAATGGCACAAATTAATTGTTGTCTAAGTGTGTCGATTTACGACGACGTGCATGTGCACTCATCACATATACTGGGCACTTATGTGACCAAAGCCAATATATCATATGAGCTGACATGAGGCTGTTACTATTCATTTGGTGTGACCTTACAGAGAAACCATGACGTTGAGGCGGCGATATGATACCCTTTATCATGACCTATAAGAGGCTTATCACGACATTATAGACGCTTCGATGACATAGTTGCAAGGTGCCTAAATTGGATGACTTGTGTCTAACCGTGTCACATGATATCATAAATATTGTGTGAAAGAGGTCCGTGTCATTTTCGCACTATATTTGTCTTTCTTGGTCTCACAAGTGAGTTGTATTTATAACTGCGTCAGTTATAATGCATGCTACACAACCTCGCTTTGCCAAGGGGCCCGACTATATCATTACCAAAATATTTTGGGGACAAACCGATATTTCGATGTGCACATTTCCTACAGGTAAGTATGAACAATGAATTATAGTATTTATCACCATCAAGAGATGGTATTCAACTACAATCACATTGGTCACACCGACGCGCCAAATCTACACATCTCATATCTCAATTTGATAGACATGTTGTAAACATTATTGACACTTAACACATTCCACATAATGTTACAACATTAAATAGGTCAATCTCAATATGTATGAAGTTATACACATACACACTCATATGATTAAATGATAACTATTTATCAACATTTATAGAACTCAAATGTACTTTAATCCATATGACAATCAATGTTCCTCTTTGATTACAACGATTGTGAGAAACTTGAGATTACACGACATAATTAATCATGGTTCTATGATTTAAGACCAAGAGCATCTTCTCAAACCTTACATGATACAAGTCACATAATCAAGGAACAAAATGCTACAACATTCTAAAAACATGAACATACAGTAAATTGGAAAGAGACAACTTTCAAAAACACCACTTCCTTCAGTCTCTCACTTGTTTTTAAAGTTTCTCAAACAATAGAAACTACAAAAGAAAAGGAGCAACCTTTGAAATCACTCATCAAGCCACTCTCCATGGTCTAATAACCCCATGGATTTGAAATGAATTTCGCCCTTGGCTTGAGATAAAGGTTTGGTGAAAGGATCAGCTGTGTTGCTGTTAGTGTCTATCCATAAAAGTGCAATCTTCCCTTCCTAATGAAGTCCCGCGTCACAAAATACTTTCTATCCATGTATTTTGTCTTGTGATGCGACCTTGGCTCCTTTATTTGTGAAATGGAGGCACTATTGTCGGAAAACAACTTCAAGGGGGCTTCACTTGATGGAACAACTCCAAGTTCTTCGAGGAACTTTTTATCCAAACTCCCTCTTTGTTGGCTTCCGCGACCGCCATGCCTTCTGCCGCGGTGGTTGAGTCGGCGGTCGTTGATTGTTTCCAACTGCGCCAACTCACGACCCCACCATTTAGAAGGAAAACAAATCCAGATTGAGATTTCCTGTCATCCGGATCAGTCATGAAACTAGCATCGGTGTAGCCTTCTACAACTAGTTCCTTATCCCCACCAAAAACAAGAAACTTATTCTTGGTCCTTTTCAGGTACCTAAGAATATTTTTGACAGCGGTCCAATGGTTAGGACCGGGTGAAGCTTGATGCGGGCTCGTTATGCTTAGAGCATATGCAACATCCGGTCTTGTACAAGTCATGGCATACATGATGGAACCTATGGCGGAAGCATAGGGAACATTCTTCATGTATTCAATGTCTGTGTGCGTTGAGGCACATTGAGACTTCCCCAACTGTAAAGACGTCCTCATTGGCACGTTTCCTTTCTTAGAGTTTTCCATATGAAACCTTTCTAAGACTTTGTCAATGTAAATACTTTGACTTAGGCCAATGAGTCTTCGAGACCTATCCCTATATATCTTAATCCCCAAGATATACTGGGCTTGTCCCATGTCCTTCATTGAAAAAATTGTTTTCAATGAGTCTCTTGTTTGTTCCATTAGAGGTATATGATTGCCCATTAATAATATATCATCTACGTATAAGATCAAAAATATGATGTGACTCCCACTAACCTTCTTGTATACACAAGGTTCTTCCTTGCTTTGAATGAAACCGAGAGCTTTCACCTCATCGTCAAAGCGTTTGTTCCAACTCCTTGCGGATTGCTTCAAGACATAAATGGCCATTAGAAGTCTACATACTTTCTCGATGTTTTCCGGATCTTCAAAACCTTGAGGTTGCACCATGTACACCTCCTCAACTAGTTTTCCATTTAGGAAAGTTGTTTTGATATCCAACTGCCATATTTCATAATCGTGGAAAGCGGCGATTGCCAACATAATCCGAATTGTTTTGAACATTACAACCGGCGAGAAGGTTTCATCGTAGTCAATCCCTTGGACTTGACTAAAACCTTTTGCCACAAGCCTTGCTTTATAGGTTGTCAGGTTCCCATTCATGTCCATCTTCCTCTTGAAAATCCATTTGTTCGGAATGGCCTCTTTCCATCAGGAAGGTCAACCAAGTCCCATACTTGATTGTCATACATGGATTGCATTTCGGATCTCATGGCCTCTTACCAGGCCTCTAAATCTTTCCTTCCCAATGATTCTTCATAGGTCAGGGGATCTTCAGTGTCTATTACCAATACATCATGAAAACCCATGTAAAGGTCGGGCTTTCTTTTCACCCTTGTAGACCTTCTGAGTTCCTTTTGCTCATTTTGTTCACCTTGAGGCTCTCGAATTTCTTCTACCACCTCTTGTGGAATCAATTCATGTTCAACACGAGCCAAGCAACCGCTTGGTGGCGCATTGTGAAACTCCTCAACACAAATTTGTGGAGGTGGATTATCCACACTCCCACTGAGCAAAGGAACTATATGTGATAGCTCGTGGTCATCTTGAATGTCAAAATTCATCTCATGATCACTACTTTGTAGGCCCTCTTGAGTTTCCTCAAGTGTTATCCTACGGTCACATCCTTTAATTCTTTCGAGAAACTCTTTCTCTAAAAATGTAGCACCTTTCTTTACGAATATAGTATTCGTCGACTTGTGCCAAAAACTATACCCTTTGGTACTCTTAGGTATCCTATGAAAAGGCATTTGTCCGCTTTGGGTTCTAACTTTGTCGGTTGCATATGTTTTACATATGCTTCACAACCCCAAATTTTAAGGAAAGATAAGTTAGGCGGATTTCCAAACCATGCATCATATGGAGTTTTATCAACAGATTTTGTTGGAACAATATTTAAAGTGAGAATTGCAGAAAGAAGTGCATGACCCCAAAAATATAAAGGTAGATCGGTCTGACATATCATGAAACGAACCATATCTAGCAGGGTCCGGTTTCTCCTTTCGGAGACACCATTCCGCTGCGGGGTGCCAGGTGGAGTAAGCTGTGGTACAATACCACACTCCTTCAGGTAAGCAGTGAACATGTTGCTCATGTACTCACCTCCATGATCGGTTCTCAAGATTTTAATTCTCTTGTCAAGTTGGTTCTCTACTTCATTTTTGTACTCCTTGAATTTCTCAGGGGATTCACTTTTATGCCTCATGAGATAAACATAGCCATATCAGCTATGATCATCCGTGAAGGTAATGAAGTACCTATAACCTTCTCTTGCACTTGTACTCATTGGACCGCATACATCTGAATGTATCAATTCCAACAAGCTGTTCGCTCTTGCACTTTTCTTGCCGAAAGGTGTCTTGGTCATTTTTCCTGTCAAACATGATTCGCATGTCCCAATTGCATCTAAATCAAATGAGTTCAAAAGATTTGTTTGATGCAATTTCCTTATGCGTTTCTCATTTATATGACCAAGACGATGGTGCCATAAGAGTGTCTTGTTTATATGAGATATCTTGAGTCTTTTGTTATTGACATTCATAACATGTTTATCTTCCACAATATTAAGCAAATATAATCCATTAGAAATAAAAGCATTTGCGTAAATTAATCCATCCTTCTCAATTGTCATTTGTGAATTTTCAATCACAAAACGAAAACCTTCTACGTCTAAACATGATACAGATATAATGTTTCTCAAAATAGAAGGGACATGATAAACGTCTTTCAAATTTAAAACTAAACCTCTAGATAAATGAAGGTCTAGGGTGCCAACTGTAATCGCGGAGATTCTTGCACCATTCCCGACCTTTAGCACAATCTCTCCTTTAGAGAGCGTTCTTTTATCCCTTAGTGACTGCACATTAGAAACTAAGTGAGCACATGATCCAGTATCAATTACCCAATCAAGAATAGTTGTGGTTAAGTTTAAATTCAGTTCAATAACATATATACCTTTAGGGCGCTTGCGTTCGATCTTGCCTTCATCCAAGTCCCTCTTGTACTTGGGGCAGTTCATCTTGTAGTGTCCCTTTTCATGACAATGGAAACACTCAGTGAGATCTGTTGGAGAGTTCTTCACCTTGCTTCCCTTGGAGCTGCTCACATGAGCTGCTCCCTTATTGCCTTTATAGGCGTAACCTCTACTTGCATTTTTGATTGCACCTTTGCCTTTATTTTTAAAGGGCTTCTTGCCACTCGACGCAACGACCAAAACAGTATTCGCCTTTGTCTTGTCCATATCTACCTCAGCTGTGTTGAGGGCGTTATGGAGCTCTTTCATGGTCATCTTCCTTTCATGCATATGGTAATGCATTATGAAATCCTTGTAGGAATAAGGAAGTGACCCTAGAATGATATCCTCAGCTATGTCATCAGGAAGTTGAGAATTCAGCTTCTCCAATTTCTCCAGATAACCTTACACCTTAAGGAAGTGCACTGAGACCGATTCACCTTCCATCATCTTACACCTTGTGAGTGCTACGGTGGTCTTATAGCGCTCCTTCCGGGCACTATCGGTGAACATTTTCTCAAGTTGCGCTATGATTTCCTTAGCAGGGGTATCGAGAAATTTCCTTTGCAATTGATCGCCAATACTGGCCAAGATCAATGTCTGCACAACGCGCTGTTGTTCATTCCATTTCTTTTGTTTCTCCTTTTCAACATCGGTTGGTTTGCCTTTCTCCTTCTCTTATGGGGAATTTCCTTCCAGAATTTGTCGGAGATTCTCCAAACGCAACACAATGATCAACCTGAGGATCCAATCAGAATAGTTTGAGCCATCATTAGCAAGGGGGCTCTTATCAATCATGGAACACAGAAAATTTGGTAGGGTTGACATGATTTTAAAAAGAGAGAAATATTTTACTTAAAGTTCATTACAAAAAAGGCTATTGCTATGTCAAAAAAATATTAACACAACTTGCACAAGATCCTTTCCAAACAAGCGGACTCATCCGCTCGTTTGTTTAGGTAGGTACAAGCACCAATCATAACCTTTAAGCGAAGCTTAACTCTTATGACTCTTGAACAATATTATTATATGTTTTAGATAAAAACCAAAATAATATGAAAACCTTTTCCCAAAAGATTCAAGCCTAGGTCTTGAAAGCTTTGTATAAGAAAACTCATTTTATTGGCCAACTAGTGTGTGAGCGGTATTCCCACAAGAAGAGTAAACTGTGCCTCACAGTGATTTAGTCTCCTGCGGCCTAATACCATGCTCACAAACGTTCCACCATATCTAGTGATTGGAATCACACTCATGCTCATCTAAGACCACTAGCTTAAGCGGATAAAATGAGGAGGAAAGCATCTTAAATCTTTCACTTCACGAAAGAAAATCAATATATAACCTAACTCACGGCATTCTAAAAAATTACATCCATCACAAACAATTACATTCCAGAGTTTGCAAAAAAATAAAATAAAGGAATGCCAAAGCAGGAGAAAGACCACTAGTCGGAACCCTAACACTGGATAAGCCTATGTACCAAACCCAACATGATTCATCTAGATCATTTTTAAATCCAAAAAAAAAATCTCCTCATAATCCATACTAGGGTGGATTACGTAATATGAATCAAGGGATTGGGACATAGCCAATCCAAACTATTAGGCACCAAAACTAGCAACAAAAAGATACATTGTTATGGGATATCCAACCTAGCTCTGATACCACTGTAGGATTTCATGTGCATCAGAAGGGCGAATTTTTTTTTAAAAATGAACCCCCTAAACCAAACAACGCACGAGGAGCGGATATCCCATAACAATGCAAAATAGGGCATAAATAAATAAACCCTAACTCATCACATCTAATCCAGCACATACGTTAGAAATTGTACCTCTAGAGAATGAAATCTCTAGGTGAAGAGCGGAACGTCGAAAACGCGGCTAAGAGATTCCGAACACAACAAGCTCCTTGAGGACTCTAGGTTCACCTTGAACCAAAACAGCCACCACCAAACACGCTCTTGATCGGAGGAGGAGGTGAGTCTTCCTTAGACAGTAAAACCCTAACTGGATCGGAATCGGGAGACGGCAAAGTTGTTGTCGGGAAAAGGGCAACACCGGCGATAACAGGGAGAACACAGTCAGCCACCACCAGATGCTGTCGGACACAACAATCACCCGGCGGCAGAGGGAGAGAAGCCAGCTGGCCACCGCTAGAAGCTGTCGGACACAGCTATCGACTAGCGACGGGGGAGAGAACGGTCGGCGTGACCTGACGGAAACGCGAATGCCGCGACCTTGCTCGAATCTTCCGGGCGGCGCGATAGCGAACTCTCAGGGATCCCGATCGGTAATCTTAGGGTTCTATTTTCTCTCTTATTAGGAGTATATATACTCATACATTCCTTATAAGAGCCTATGAGGCTAAGTGCGCACCCAAAGGCAAAATTGCACTTTGATGCCCTCATAGTAATCTCCATATTCGTGTCTCTCCCATCTCAAAATGTGAGAGCGAATATGTGAGTAATTTTTTGTGCTTGCAAAAACGCAGCATACGTTTTTATTATACAGCTTCGTCATCAACTGACGCTCGTATAATGGCACAAATTAATTGTTGTCTAAGTGTGTCGATTTACGACGACGAGCATGTGCGCTCATCACATATACTGTGCACTTATGTGACCAAAGCCAATATATCATATGAGCCGACATGAGGCTGTTACTATTCATTTGGTGTGACCTTACAGAGAAATCATGACGTTGAGGCGGCGATATGATACCCTTTATCATGACCTATAAGAGGCTTATCACAGCATTATAGACGCCTCGACGACATAGTTGCAAGGTGCCTAAATTGGATGACCTGTGTCTAACCGTGTCACATGATATCATAAATATTGTGTGAAAGAGGTCCGTGTCATTTTCGCACTATATTTGTCTTTCTTGGTCTCACAAGTGAGTTGTATTTATAATTGCGTCAGTTATAATGCATGCTACACAACCTCGCTTTGCCAAGGGGCCTGACTATATCATTACCAAAATATTTTGGGGACAAACCGATATTTCGATGTGCACATTTCCCACGCGTAAGTATGAACAATGAATCATAGTATTTATCACCATCAAGAGATGATATTCAACTACAATCACATTGCTCACACCGACGCGCCAAATCTACACATCTCATATCTCAATTTGTTAGACATGTTGTAAACATTATTGACACTTAACACATTCCACATAATTTTACAACATTAAATAGGTCAATCTCAATATGTATGAAGTTATACACATACACACTCATATGATTAAATGATAACTATTTATCAACATTTATAGAACTCAAATGTACTTTAATCCATATGACAATCTTAACCCGGTAATCAATGTTCCTCTTTGATTACCACGATTGTGAGAAACTTGAGATTACACGACATAATTAATCATGGTTCTATGGTTTAAGACCAAGAGCATCTTCCCAAACCTTACATGATACAAGTCACATAATCAAGGAACAAAATGTTACAACATTCTAAAAACATGAACCTATAGTAAATTGGAAAGAGACAACTTTCAAAAACACCACTTCCTTCACCATCATGACGACAAGCCGTCTCGACGACATTAGAGACTCATCTCGACGATATATCCCTTTTCAAGACGACAAAGCTACCGCTCGCGGCACCACTACCTCCGGGCGTTAGCACTCAGCTGTCAGTCCTCTCGACGTACGGCACTGCCAGTCCACACGACGACACTGTCAGTCCTCTCGACGACAAAACGATATGCTACCGCCGACGGTGGAGTTACCGCCCGACGATAGCAACAGAACCAAAAACTGCTGTTATACACAACCTGCTTCTTCTCCTGAGGCAGCACAACTCCAACCATGATTTGATTTTCTTCTCTTTAGGGGCTGAACCCCAACACCGACATCCCTCCATTCCCGTAGATCTAGCACCATCCCAATAGTTAGCCGAGATCTAGGAATCGAGCCACTCTTTCGAACAAACATTGTTTTTACGTTTGCTGAATTTAAATATATCAACAACTCACTTGTCTTCCATTGCACTCCCTATCGCCGCCTAAACAAAGGCTAATTGTTACGGGTTATATAGATAAAAATCATTTCATACATTCGATGATGCACAGACGGTATCCACTATCTCATATTGTCTCGTCTTGGAGAATGTATTGTGAGCCGATTGCGAAAATATGTGAGGATGTTTACATATCATGGTTACCAATTCCATATCAACATCATTCAACATTATATGCCCTCTTTATATTACAGCTTATTAACATTTATGAAAGATTAATGCCAAGTTATTTTTAAACAATTCATTAATGGAAGTAATCTAAATATTTTAGTATAATTTATATTTCATATAATTTTTCTTTAATATTTGCAGGGTTTTTTTTTATCTTTGGGAATATCGACTAAATGAGCTTAAAAGCTCTCTTCAGTTATCCATGTTTGTCATGCTTACATACTTGGTTGTTCCACTTATATTGTGTTAGTTATGTGCATAAATAAACATTTGATTCTTTTTAAATATTTACATTGTTCTACATAATAAATTTAAATTTATTCCGATTTACATATAATAATAATTTATATCTTTACTATATTATAATGTAAAAGTTGGCTTTGACGCAACATTCAAAATCGGCATATATAGTTTTTTTCTTTTACTCTAATGACTTAACATATATTATAATATATTTTAAGAAAATAAAATACCAGCTTATTTATGTAATTACATCATATTCTTAAATTAAAAATAATGATGGAAATCCCTAAAATATAAAAAGTTTTTAGTAGAGCTCCTAGACCTACTATAGTAGGCTATCATTAGACATGTCAGCAGTCTTTTCGAGAAAGACTATCATTAGGCACGCCGACAGTATTTTTTAGGATCGAAGCTACTATTAAACTCATCAACTTTATTAAAGTTGATTTAACATTCATGATAATATATGTATTAAGGTGATAGTTTTACAATAAAAATTGAAAAGTGATGTATAATGAATGTTCGCATTTATTAATTGATAGTGTGTTTGTTTTAAGTTTATTAATTCATTGATAAGCATGAAGCCCCGTACATGTCAGGGTCAAAGTACTACCGTGATTGGTCGTAGGAGCCCCGTATCTATATATCTATATTAAATAAAAATCTTTGCTATTGCTACGGTGAAGCACGTCGTCAGTCACGATAGAGAGAGAGAGAGAGAGAGAGAGAGAGAGAGAGAGAGAGGCAATGGTCCTTATTAAATTAGATAGGCAAGATAGAGAGACAGAGGCGAGAGTTATAATAATTATATATATAATATATATATTTATTAAAAATTTATATATATACGAGCATCTTCTCACGGGCTACGTCTGTGCTCGATGCTTTCGGGCGGCCGAACGGCCTTCGGCCGCATCAATGTGGGTTTCACGGCGCTGAGGTGCGAGCGACAGGATATTCGTGACGTTCAGCCGCCCGAGAGCATCGAGCACAGAAATGACCCGTACGAAGATGCTCTAAACTAAATATAATCTATTTAGTGTACTGTGTATATAATAATTCTCATTCCAAATGGTGGGGAAAATTTGCAGTGATGCGTAAAGGAATTAAAAAGAAAATGCAAATGGTGGTGGAGTGGGCCCCAGAATGAATAGAAGGATTCTCTGGCTTTTACCGCATAAAGTGCGGGGCACCGGAAAAGGACAAATACGAAACGTCATTGTTGCTGCTTTTTGCGTATTGTGACACCATTTCCTCCCCCTTCCCAGATTCGAGAAATTGTTGTACACGGGTTGGAAAGGTAGCCCTTGCGATCGCGCCGCTTGGGCATTATTTCGCGCTTGCATTTTTGTTCGCCCGACAAGCAACTTTGTTAGCTCGGCTGATACTTTTGTTTGCGCGGCGCGCAGTTCTATTTTCCTGGAGCACGCTTTTGTTCGCCCAGAGAATGCTATGTGCGCCTAGCGAGCGCTTTTGTGCCAACGGAGGGCACTTCGAGATTCAGCCCCCACAAAGCTTTATAATTGCTTTGCATGTGACACGGGGCAAATGACAAATGACAGCAATTTCTATGCGGGCCGCCCTCCAAAAATAATTGTGACGGAAGGTAGCATCAATAGCGACATTTCGTCATTCTTTCACATCAGCTGCATGATTAAATAATAAATATCCCCTCCGGGGGTAAGTGGGCGGTAAAGTGCGGGTGATGCAATTTACCGGTAAAGTGCGGGCATCCGGAGATTGAAGTTGCTTGGGGCCAACTTCATGATTTTTTTTATTTGCCATTCATTTTAATTGAGTTTCGCAAAAGGTGGTCATAACATATGTACGCTATTTTGATGGCTAACATCATGAACGCGGTGATTATGAACTATGAACGCCCGGCCTCACCTAAAGAATTTCATCCACTTTTATGTTTAAAAGTTGCTTTCTTTTCTTCACGGCGGTCATAAGCATTGTCTTGCCAAACTTACATCTTATAACCGTGGCTCCGTTTGGCACGATTTTTTTACTCCAATGAGTTTAGACAAAAACTCCACTTCATAGAATGTATGTTTGGCATGACAACAGTTATGACCGCCATCAAAGAGGAAAATTAGTTTTGAACATAAAAGTAGATGAAGTTTCTTAGGTGAGGTCGGGCATTCACGGACGACTGTTTATAATCACCGTGTTCATGACCGCCACCGCCGTGCCAAACAGAGCCTTAGTCTACCAATATTCTTCTCAATCCTTCAAAACAAACTATATTACTATATTTTTTTTGAAAATCTACTCACATGAAATAACCTTTTTTTTAACGATTTCATGCTCTACAACTTTGAGAGGGTTTGTGATTCTTAAAATAAATGCTGATTTCCAAATACATCCCACCGTCTATGGAGCCAAGAGACTCGAGTTGTGTTCTAAAACACGATTTCTAACACCAAGGAACCAAGAGGGGCCCAAGAGAAATGCTATGCCTCGAGGGAAAAGTACTCAATGTAAGATCTAAGTTAACCCAATTAGATCATTTCTTAGCTCGAATAGAGCTCGGGTCAGACACGGATTCAAGCCAAAACCCTAAAGATAGCCTCAAGCTTGTTTTAGATCAGACTTTATGTCGAGCTCAACTCAAACAAAACGCGAAAAAAAAGTAGACCAATCAAATTAACCAAAGCATAAATGGAAATCATGATTTTATCTTTTCTCCAGTTTCAATGTAAGATCCAATTCATTTGTGGATAATCTTTCACATAAAATTTGTTACTCTAGAATTCTACTACAAGCTACTATTTGTCCAAACTGCACTGTCTTGAAAGCACTCTCCAATAGGAGTCGTTCTCACCCTGCACATGAACGCGGATATCCCTAGGCCAAATACGTATCCCAAACTGACAGATAATGGGCGTAATCTCGCCAACGTAGATCTCAAACACATTTAACATCAACAGTTTGCCTGAGATTATTTTTTTTTCAAAACACAATCCTCTTTTTAGAAGATAATCTCCTTCTATTATATGATGACTCTCCGAAGTCCAAAAATATATTGGCATTTGAATTGGCCCTGCGCTGTTAGTCTAATAGTTAGTGTTGAAGATGAATTTGTTGAAGCTTCTTGACACTAAGGTTTGGTTAGGGTGTTCGAATTTGCAAAACAACTACGTCTAACCGTAGTCTGGCATTCCTCATCTGCTCGCCCACAAATCTGCAGAAAAACCATAGATATACTCCGGTTTTCCACCGACGCCCAGAGGCTGCGATCACGACTGGGCGGCAGAGGAAAAGCATCGCACAAAATACGCCGCCACAAACAAAGACAAAGGGTCAATTTGGCACGGCAGTGGTGTTTGTAAACGTGGTGGGTACGGCAATCGCTGGTGAACGCTCGACCTCACCTACGAAACTCATCCATTTTTATGTTCCAAATTAATTTTTTTTTCTTCGGGGTGGTCATAGCCGTTGTTATGTCAAGCACATTCATGACGGTGACATTTTTGTCCAAACTCACCGGAGCAAAAATGCAACCGCCAAACGGGCGGAATTTCTAGGTTCGTTGCTCGGACAGTCCAGGACCAATGCCTAACTACCACATAAGCCAGCCCGGGCCCACACGCAAAGATGTATGTCAGGCATTTTACTGTTCGCACACACAAATGTCCCCGTTATAGTGCAAAAGGGCATCTGAGATGTCCCGAATCAAGAAAAACCTGGGTCCCAAAAAAATGCATCATACTATCCTCATAAAAAATGACGGGGAAAACAAAAGTGGACGGGTGTTAGCATGTGGACATGGGTTAAATACTTATTATTATATTCAAAAGAAAATAAACTAAAAAAGCACGAATGCATAAATTAAAATAGTTAGGTAGAGTGGAACTCTGGGAGCATGTTAAATATTCGTCAAAAATAAAAAAATAAAATAGAATAAAAACCCCAAAAGCTCGGAGTAAATTAAGAGAGAAAAAAAAAGAGAGCAGTTTTTAGGGATTAATATTGATACAGAAAAAGAACGCATGGATATATAGTTGGGGGAATTAATTAATCAGCTATTATACCAGCAAGAACGTCACCCCTTCCTCTCGCATAAATGGTGTAAACAAGGCGGATTGCATCCAGCCAGCCATCCAGAGACTCCCACGTGTCAGCAACCTGATATATATCAGAATTAAACATGCTTAATATAGGGCGATGTTATTAGCAGTCCTAAGACGGCTATTTGTAGTCCTAAAAACACTTAAAACGGTTATTCACAGTCTAAATGCACTTAAATTAATTGGAGTGCGAATATCAAATGACTGCGTTTAACAGTTATAGGACTGCTTATAACATCGCCCTTAATATACTTGCACTAAACAATAATTCATAAAAAAAAAAAAATTCCATTTCCAAGCAGAAATAAAAGAAGGTGATTGGTATATGCAAATCTATTTTGGAAATGTGCATACCATTTTATTAATTAGAAAATAAAAAAAAAATATCTGAAAATAAACTCTAAAGATCGATAGAGGCAAACCAATCCAAAAATAAACTTTTCAGAATTATTCTCCTCGTAGTCGTGAGTCTATCTCTTGAAACGGTTCTGCAATTGAAGTCATAGAACTCATGCAATTTTTGTTTAAAGTTATAAAACTCGAAATCTTTCATCGCCAAAACCTCTATCAATAATTCACCCAAACTTTCGATTAAGGTAGCTATCTTGTGTGTTTTTTAGCCACGAGTCCGCTGCCGCTTCGGATACGAATTTCGTTGAGCGGATTGAAAGTTATGTCCCTCTGAAGTTCGGCCATTTGAATGAAATGATTTTGGTCCGCACATAACAAATATGTCTGCACTAATCGATATGCACTTAAAATAGGTCTGCACATATCCAAAATAGATTTGCACGTAACAATCACCTTAAAAAAGAGAGGATGCGGGAGTAATGATTTCTATAAGCAGTCGCTGGATCAAATGGAGCAGGTAGAGTGCAAACAGAGAGCAATTCCTCAATAATTGGGTCATGTTTTTGAACTTTAGTGTAAGAATGGAATAACCTCAGCAGTATTAGAGCCAAACCAAAGGGAACCAAAGACTTATCAATCACAGGTACAGATAACATAGCGCCGTGTTTTGACGTGAGGGCGATCTGCCGAGCGGATCCTCGGAGACGAGAATTTACTTTGTGAGTTGATTTGGAGAGAGCTTCTGGCCTGCCAGATGGTTTTTGAGCGGGAACTGGCTGTGAAAGCGACGCTCCTAATTGCACGGACACGTTTTCATTTTGGTCCATCTCTTCGTATGTGCTTGCTTTATTTGGTTATTAAATTGTGGTTTATATGAGGTGATGTAGGGTAGGATCTATCGGCTGTGTAGGTTGACTACGGAAATGTCTATATGAATTACAAAATTAACCGACGACTATGCTTGCAACAAGCGAAGTTTACGAACAGAATCACAATCACCGCAGGCGGCAAAGTAAATTGGGAATTCATTAACTTATTTTAGTGGAAAAAACAACAGACAACAGTGGAAACTAAGCATTTGCAAAAACCAAAAACAAAAAAAATAGTATAATGATTTTGAGATGCTCGAAACAAAATATTTTCTGTTAATTTTGATAGATGATACTTTTGCCGAATGATTTCATGTTCGGCACAAAAATCGGAAGTAAAATCAAAATTATTGTTTAAAAAAAAATCTTCTATTTTGCTCCAAAAAAACTAACTTCTTTTTTACATAAAGAAATTAACTACAAAAAGAAATAACAAGTAATAGTCTGATATCCAAGAAAGGAGCTAGGAAGACATGCCTCATAAATGGAAAGCAGATACCTTGCTTAGAGAGGACCTGTTTTATTTTCTGAATCCCTTTGGATTTAACATTTTTTATAGGAGTAAACACGTTTTTTTGAGGGGGAGAAGCAGATCTGATGCAGATGACTATGTTTCAAGATAATTTACAGTACATTCAAGCTTCACTTGAAGAAAGAGTTTATTTTAAATCAGGTTCTTGAGATTTGAGAACACCTAAAAACTGGCAACTACAACTAGATATCCTACTAGCCAGCATAATCTTGCTGAAGAATGTCATCAATTTCGCATCCATCCTGCATTAAACTGGTAATGCCAGCAAAAAAGACTGGTTTTATGTAAGCATTGGCAAGGAGCCGAGGAGAGAGGTGGGGTGCCACCGAAGTTTGTGTGGGTTGTTGCGGCACTCTCCACGAGCATGTGAAGCTTCTCCAATGGCGGAATGCGTCAAGGAGGGAGCTGGAAGCTTGGAACATCGACAATTCCAGGGCAGTTTTGGGGCTTCTTCCATCTCCCTATCATGAATACGAAAAAAACAAATACTAGCAGCTAATCTGTCAGCCGGATACAGAGAAATTGCAGTCTGACAAAGCTATAAGCAGCCTACATAGCAGGCTATATGAAGCCTACAGCTTAGCTATTGTAGAAATATGACCAGGGCACGTGGCCGGGTATGCCCTCACATGGTTCCGCCCCTGTGCTCTGTGATGTAGCTGGGGGATTGGGAGGGGTCAGTGAACCGTTGGCGAGAGTCTCTGAGGTGATTGGAGGCTGTTGTATGGGTTTTGGAACAGGACGGGGAGCAGGAGAGAGTCCGTCGAGCAGAAGGGGGATGCCGGGGAGCAAGGTCATGATTTGGTTGGGCAGGGAATGGGATAACCGTTTGTTAATGGGATGTTACCGATTGCAGGTTGCACTCTGGCAGTGAGATAAGGTGGGTATGCCGTGGGTTGGAGAATGGGAGGGGAAGTTAGTAATGCAAAGGTGGGGGAGATTCTGATGAGTTATTGGTAGTGGAGATGTGGGTAATTATGGGAGTTGAATTATATCTATATTCAGTTAAGGATTTGGGTGTGTTATAGCCCAATTGTAAAGGCACATGAGAGATACCATTGTAGATTCTCTCTTCTTATTTTAGTCTCATGCCTCGTGGAGTTTAGGTGCCACCCTCTTTAGTGTAAATATAGAGGTAAGATGCAATACTAGATTTAAATTTGAATAATACATTTTCAAATTCTCAACTTGGTATTCGAGATAGACGATTTTTTTCGCTGCTCTCATTCGCGCAAGCGGAATCAACTCTTGGGCAAATCTTGCTCATGCACTACGAGAACTCCCCGGCGCGATTGATCTTCTACTAGTATGCGACGTATCGGGCGATAACTCCTCTCGTGCGACCGACCCCTCCTGATTTTGGTTCTTGCAAGTAGTCACAGCTCATACTTGAAGAGGAATTCTCTCTGCGTCTTGGTGCATAGTTCTCTTCACAAAATTCTCTTAGTTCTCAAGATCTCTTTATTGTGCAGCTCGCTAGCTCCCAGTCGTCTCGCAATCCAGTTCTCGCGAGCTTTCCTCTCCATGCGCAGCCATCCGAAGTCATCAGTTGTATGGGTACATTGACAGAACCATCATTCAGTTGCCTAGACCGATTCTTCATGGAGAAAATGGGACTGACAACTCACTGTGGGACTCTTGGTTGCTCCACTTAATGTCTCATATAGTCTACCAAATCTACATGCTTATGGATTCCACCTTTGAGATCTGGACTTGGGCATGGGGGACCTACAATTAGATTGAAATTTCTATAAACGTTATGAGCTTACACATGTTCTAGAGCAGAAACAAGGTTCCACGAGTGTTGCATCCTACTTCTCTGAGTTTAAGCATCTCTACCAAGAGCTTGACTATTTTGAAGATTTCACTCCAACGTGCACTGCTGACGCCCTTGCGTTAAAGAAAAAGGAGGATCGCTACCGTGTTCACTTCCTCCTCATGGGACTAAATATGAACTTGGACAAAGTACACACACATGTATTGCGTCGTCATTCTCTTCCGTCCCTTCAAAAAGCATTCAACGTGGTCTTAAGAGATGAGGACCGACGATGTTCTCTTATTCAAATAGGATGACAAATAGTTCCCCGCATGCAGGAATTAGGCTAGGAATATCTATTTCAGGCATGGTTATAAATATCAAATGTCGGTGACATGTCAGATTGAGTTTTAAATTGTCGGGTGAGAAAGACATGTCAGAAATATTTTAAAATATCGAATTTCTACATCTTATAAAAAATAGGTATACTTATATGCTCTAATTGTAATAAATTAGCATATGAAGTAGACAATTAATTAGTATATACCAAACTAAAGTCGAAAAGTATCCAAAATAGAATATTAATAATACACTATAACTACTATAGACAAACATGTAAAACAAATTTAAACAAATCAATTGTGAAATATATTTAAAATTGTATAATAATTTTATTTAGACAACACTAAGTTTATAACAAGAAAAGAAAAATTATAAGTAATATGTCCTTTAATAATAAATCTTCTTATACTTAATGAAATTGTGTTAAAAACATAAAAATCATTAACTAATAATGTGGAGAATGTTTTAATATCTTGTTTGATATAAACTACCAATATCTTCCTTGATAGATGTCTATGAAAGAGAACAAAACAATAAGTCTAATCTAATTAAGCATATATTATGCAATACGTAGAGATGAGTTAAGCATGTATAATATTAATATGACCTAAAATAAAATAGCAGATAGTATTTTCAAAATTTGTGCCGGTTGATATATTGGATAAAATAAAAAATGACAACTTTTATTTTACTAAATGAGATAACCTATTTTTTCATTAAAAATGTCGTTTTGCTCTTCAAACCTACATGCCGGCAAACATGTCGGAGGATATTTAAAACACTGAATTCAAGCCTCCTACCCACTTGTGTAATTACTGTGGAAAGAAGGTCACATCTGGGAGCTTACTGTGGACGTAAGCAATTAAATACTCCTCACCCGCCATTTGAAGCTCATACCGGTGAAGCTCACGAGGATACTACTGGTAACATCTCATCCGGAGATTTTTCCATTGAAGAATTTGATGCTTCGAGGCGTCGTTCGTGCTCCTAAGGAGACTCTTCCAAAATTGTCTTTGCTACTTCAAGTATACCAAGCACAAACTCTGCATCCACAACCCAATCTGAATGAATTATTGATTCTGGTGCAGCTGATCACATGACAGGAGCATCCACAGGTTTTACCTCATACAAATCCATTTCTGGCCGTGATAAGGTATCACCACCAATGATTCTTTTTTCTTTCAATGATGGCAAAAGTAACGTCTCATGTTCCTCTGTCGGGTCCCTTCCATATGTTTTCTATGTTCCTTTTCCTTGTAATTTACTGTCAATTAGTCGCTTAACCAATTCTTTAAATTGCTTAATAACATTTCTTCCCGATAGTTAATTTTTTCAAGATATTGAAATGTAACGACGTATTAGCAGTGGTAGGAATTGTGGGGGACTATATAACTTGGATCAACAGACACATCACACCCTCTCTAGTACTTGTGTTCCCCCATCTGCAGATGTTCAAAGATGATATCAACGTCTTGGATACCCTTCTCCCTCTTATCCTCTAAAAATGTTTCTTATGTTTACTGTTCCTCTTAAAAAATTTATTTGTGATGCTTGCAAACTATCTAAACATGTATGAAATGATCCAAATAATCTTTCTCATATGCTTCCTTTCGATATGATTTATATTGATGTTTAGGGGTCTTCCCCGGTGCTTTCTTTATCAAGTCATCGTTGGTCTGTGACCTTTATTGTTTGTTTTTCCCGTTCAACCTGGGTTTTACTTATTAAAAAGAAGAGTGAAGCATTTGATTGTTTTAAAATTTTTCACAAAATGGTTGTCATTCAGTTTAGAAGTATTACTGGGGTCCTTCGTAGTAACAATGAGGATGAGTATGATGACCGTAGTGTTTTTGGAGTCTATCTTGCTGATAATAGTATAATCCATCAAACCACATGTGCATACCAACACCCAATATGATGCTGTTGAAAGAAAAAACAAACACCTCCTGGAGGTTGCTTAGTGTCTTCTTGTTACCATGAATTTCTCAACACTTATTGGGGCGAAGAAGTTCTCACTGCAACATACCTAATTAATCGTCTTCCTTCTAGTAAGATTCAATATACATCTCCTATCTATTGTTTCGCCACTAAATGTGTTGTGCACACCGCTCACCTTCTTTCACGTATGTTTGAGTGTGCATGTTTTGTTCATATTCATCAAACCAATCATGACAAATTAGACGCTCGCTCTACAAAAACGTCTTTATTAGATAACTCTCTACTAGTAAAGGGTATTGATGCTACCACCCTTCCTCACGATGTTTTTATTTACATTATCAATGTTACGTTCCGTGAGGGGGGGGGGGGGGATTCTTCAGCTTTCGTTAGGTGGAGATTGGTAATTTTGATGATGAGCCCAATATTCCCCTTCCAATTGTTGCTTCACATATTCCTCCAATTATTTTTCTTGCCACCACTTTTATTCCTGTTGCAGGGAATCTCATTCTTCCTCTTCCTCGAATGTATCATCGCAAAAATATTGTTGTTTAGATGATACAACCCCCTGCAGTTCGGACACTACAAATACTTACTTCAGAGTCAGATCCTAACAATGATCTCCATCAGCCTATCATATGTCTTAAAGGTAAGACAAACTCCATCAATCATGTCATAGCCAATTAAATCTCATATCATAAACTAACCTCGACACATAAAGCATTCATTTCCTCTCTCTCTCTCTCTCTCTTAGTAGAAAACTTGGTAGGAAGCAATTGATATACCTAAATAAAAGAAGGCAATGGTAGAATAAATACTTGCATTGGAAAAGAGGTGGGAAGTCTCTTATCTTCCACCTGTGAAAAAATTGTTGGGTTCGAAGTGGGTCTTCTCGATCAAGCAAAATCAAGAATGAAAAGTGGGGAGATTCAAGGCAAGGTTAGTAACTCATGGATATTCTCAAACGCATGCCTTGGATGAGAATTGCAGCAGCTAGATGTGAAGAATGCATTCCTATATGGAGATCATGAAAAAAGTTTATATGAAGCATCCACTAGGATTCATACAGAAAAAATTTGAAGGGAAAGTCTGTCATCTCAAGAAATCTTTTTTTAGTGTAAAACAAACCCCAAAAACTTGGTTTGGAAGGTTTTACAAAGTGATAACCTTATTGTGATTTAAACAACGTCACTCTGAACACACTCTATTTGTTAAAATGAAAGAAGAGAAAGTGTATGTCATCATCGTCCATGTGGATAACATTATTATAACAAGAAATGACTTGGAAGAAATCACATCGCTAAAGAAACGCTTATATCAGGAGTTTGAAGTTAGAGATCTAGGAAAGGTGAACTATTTCTTAGGAATTGAAGCAGCAATGTCTGATCGTAGAATCATCATTTCACAAAGGAAATGTTATGGATTTCTTGGAAGAAACTAGTATGCTTGGTTGTAGACCGACATATACTTATATCGAAGCAAACCGTAAAAATGATTAAGACAATGACGGTGATAAAGTCAATTTATGAAGTTACCTTAGATTAGTGGGTAGACTAATCAATCTCCCACATATTTGTCAGATATTGTTATAGTCTTCCGATTGCAAGCGAGTGTGCGGACTTGAGAGGGAGAAGTCTTAGAGAGGATAGTATCGACCCTTGACCTAGCCTTCCCAATGATGGAAGATGCAACAAGAGTCGAGCTTGACCGAGAGAGGAGAGCTTAAGAAGATGAGAGGGGAAGAAGAAGATTCAATAGAAGAAAATTAAGTTTCATTCATCATGTCTTTAAGCCCCCCTCACTCAAATATATAATGAGAGGGAAAAGTTCCCAAAATATCCAAAATATTTCTATTATGCCCCTCACCTGGGCTACATAATGTGTGAGTAATTTAAAGCGCGCGAAAGGATAAAAATGCGAGAAATAAAGATACAATGTAAGAACGTGAAGATGCACGTCGTCCACGGTCGCGCGTCGTCACCCCCTACATGGGCCCATAACATCACCTCCCAGTGCAAATCAATCTTGTCCTCAAGTTTGGGGTACGGGGTTCTCGACGTCCGAGCATCCTCGCCGCCGTCTTCGTCCGAGCATCCTCACCGTCGTCGTCTGGGGGATCGTCAACTTCTAGCCAAAAAAAGACGTTTGCACATGTGCCCAACTATATATGGGTCAACGCAGTTGAAACAAAGCCCTTGCATGCGTCGTTCCGCTATCGCCGCTCATGATGGGCGTTTGATGGCTGGGGGACCGCCGACTTCCTTGCCCTTGGGTGTGGTGGAAAAGGTACTGGAATGAGAAGGAGGGGTGTCCTCACGCCGAATGCCCCTGTTCCATCTGTAGCGGTTGCGACGGGTTGTCCATAAGGAGACGTTTCTCACAGATACTGGCTTGGCTCATGACTGTGTTGAGGTTCCACGGGGCTTGGAATTCGACATCGAGACGTGAACGATCATGTGGGTTGGCAGTGAAGATAGGGACTCGATGTTCCAGCGGTATAGAAGGAACACGAAAGAGTAACATTTGAAGGCTCTCCAAGTGATCATCGATTGGTCCTGATTACTTGAGCGAGACAAGGTCGCCCAACGAATTATTGTGAAGTGGCAGGGCGAAACGCAAATTGCAGGAATGTTTGAAGTCCGATGAGTTAAATTGGGGGTCTCCTATGAGAGATGGACGCACCATAACTGTGTTGAGCCCATGAGGTGGAAGAAAGCCAACTCATTCCAATCCTCCAACGTGGTGAGCTGGTTGGAGAAGAAATGCTTACAACGCATGAGCCAGGCTAGGGGATCGCTTTTGTCGTTGAATAGGGAAAATCCAACTTCACTTAACGCGGAACACTGCCTCCCGCGGACTGAGGCACGTGGGAATCAGAAGGCATGACGAACGAAGGCTCGACTGATTGGAACTCGTTGTAGGGTGGCGTAGTGGTTGGGGGGAGACAAATGTAAGTCATCGACGTGGGTAGTCAGAGCCGTGAATGCACTGTTGTTGAGCTTGAATGACTATTAGCTTTTGCATGACCTTCATAATCTACGCGAGAGTAAGACCGCTCTCCTCCATGGTCGCAGAACGCGTTTAGGGGTTGTTCGAAGGTAGCAGAAGTGGAGGTAGAAGGCTGGGAAGCCCAAGTCGGAGTGCTGACTACTCGGGCGATAGTGGCAGAAGCGAAGAAGAGGCGGAACCCCTTCGAAGGTACGCGGGCCCATAACAATATCACATATATCGTAGGAATATTGAGCAGATATGTGCACTATCCCAGATTAAGATATCAGGAAGCAATCATCCACACTAATGTTGAAGTATTCACAAATGCAGATTGGGTAGGATTTCAAAATGACATGAAATCTACAATTGAGTGTATTATTCCTTTATTGGGGGAATCTAGTAACCTAGAGGAGTAAGAAATACAATGAGGTGACTAGATCAAATGTAGAAGTAAAATACAGGGAAAGTCACATGGGAAATGTGAGGGACTATGACTGCGTTCTGTTATGCAAGATCTGGGTTTACAAAATGAAAAAAAACTTATACTTCTCTATTGTGATCATAAAACAAGTATCAATATTGCTCATAACATAAGTATCAATATTGCTCATAACACAGTTCAACATTAAAGAACAAAACATGTTGAATCTGATAAGCACTTCATAAAAGACCATTTGTACACCACCCATTTAATCATGAGATCAGTTGACAGATATCTTTACTGAAAGTCTGAAATGTGACACATTTATAGTTAATATCTCTAAATTCCTGAAATGTGACACATTTATAGTTAATATCTCTAAATTAGGAATGATCGACATCTACTCTCATCATGAGGGGAAGAGTTAAATTATATATATATATAATTAAGAATTATGGGTATGTTAAAGCCCAATTGTTAAGGCTCATAAGAGCCCATTGTTAAGGCTCATAAGAGCCCAATTGTCCAGCAACTATTGTCCCTCGCCTTATTCCAAGTTATTTACAGAAATGTCAACATTTTATTCTCTAGATTTTGTTGTACTTTATTATCTACAACTACTGGGTAAAATTTTTTTATTAATTAACTTATAATAGTAACAACATTTTTTAATAAAAATTTTGAACGCCACTGACAATGTTAAATAGAAAATAATGAACGAGGGAACTTTTATCTATCTATCTATTATAGTCACAGCAACTTCTTAAAGAACGACACTTTGAAAAGATAAGAAAACATTCAGACTGAGTACAGAGTTTCTTACCAAGAAAACAGGCCCTTCAACCGTATCTATACAAAGTCCTGCACCAGGAGGTAAGGTCAGGTCTGCACAGGCCGACACCGAGAGAATATCTGAGATTTCGACTTTGATTAGAGGTTTATCGCTCTGCCCAGATCCTTGTGCGCTGCCATAACGGCTTTGTACTGATTCACGCTCGTCTTTGCTGACCTGAAAAAACAATTATTTTAATGATATAATCTAAAGAAAGGTAACAAGTATTAGTATTTAAACCATAAAGCCAACTGGAAGCTAATAAGAATATATATACAGAAATCGTAACAAAATGTTTATGAAAAGAGAAACTCCTGAATTCAAGCATGAAGGTTAATGTGATGCGTTTTAATAAATCATTTTTTATGTTGTCTTTTAAATAGCAGCCTCGTGGAAACTATGATCAGGAAAAATCATGGCCCATCCTTGGTGGAGGATAGGAATCTCTAGTTTTTAGTGATTATGTTAATGGTGATTGTTAGTTGTATTAGTCCCTTATCGTGTAATGTTGTATGCGTGGTTTTCTCCTACTCTATATAAATAAACCCTTGTGCCTCTATTGAGGTATCAAGTCTTCCAAATCCATCTAACATGGTATTGGAGGACGGTTAGGGCTTAATTCCTCTCGTGCCTCTCGTACGCCGCTTCCGCTCCTCTCGCTTTTGCTGCTCAGCTGCCGATCGAAGCCCGCTGTTGACGAAGCCCTCGCCTGGAGTCAACGAAGCCCTCGCGGGAAGGATCGACGAAGCCCTCGACTGGAGTCGACGACGCCACCGCCTCTCTAATTGATGATTGAAGCCGCCTTTCCGATCGACGATCGTCGCCGTTTCTGCCCGCACTTGAAGACGTTTTCCCTGATTCTTCCCGCTCTATGCGGTGACGAGGCCTGTCCCCGATCCTTCCTATCTGATCGGTGACGCCGTTTCTCCGCTTGATCCCGTTTGTTGATGCTGCCATGAAGCTGTCGTGAACTGCTGCCATGAACTGTTGCCATGAACTACTGCTACCATCTGTTGATGTTGCCGTCTGCCATGAACTGTTGCTCCCATCTGCTTGCTACCATCTGCTGCTCCCGTCTGCCTAGATACAACAACTAGCTCTCTTGTCCTCTCTGTCATCTTGGTGCCTTACAATTAGGTCATGGGTTCCTCAGTTACGAGCACCACTCTGACGACCGTTCCCTCAGGGGATTCTACCAATACATTTCCTCCTGATGCAAGGCTTGCTACAACTATCCTTACCTCCTCCAACTTCCAACTGTGGAAAAAAGGGATTACTATGTCCCTATAGGGTATACGACGTAAACACCACCTTACTTGACTCCAAACTCATGATGTGGTCAGTTCAGAATGAGGATTGGTACAGTAATGACTGCCACATTTTTGCTCCCCTACGGAGCTCCATGGACTCCTCCGTTCAACAAATGTGCAAGAATTGTGACGGCACTAAGGAACTATGGGATACTTTACATATGATGTTTTCCCAAGAAAACAACCTCACTCGTCTTGGTGAACTCTTTCCCAAGATGGCGGAACTAAGACAAGGGGCACGCTCAGTTATTGAGTACTTCGCCGAATAGAAGGTCTTCGCTGATGAGATTTTGGATCTATGGGAGATCCCTTCTACCAAGGAGGAGCAACAAAACGTGAGCACCTCGTATTACTGTGGCTACTAAATGGCCTTGATCCAAACTTCTCGACAACAAAGACCGAAATGCTAGCGAGTCCCTCTACCCTGAAGACTGCTAATGTGTACCATCGCCTGACCAAATCCGGAACAGCCAGTACCCCTTCCCCATTTGCTCTACATATTTCCTCAAGAGAGCCTATGATTCTTGCTTCTCGTGGAAGGGGGAGTAACCGTGGAGGCCGCTTTGGTCGTGGTCGTGACACCGACACGAGCATTGCACCCATTGCGGGCGTCGGGGCCACACGAAGGATACTTGTTGTGTTGTTCATGGGAAGCCTGACTGGGCCTCCAAACCTCTTCCATCTTCTCGCTCTGCGCACCTTGCTGACTCCACTTCTATATTTGGGACTCCGAGAATAATGGAAATATCTAAGGAGTATCGTCGTCTACAACGCTTCAGATTGTTTCTCCGACTCATAGTGCTGCTGTGGCACAAACCATTCAGCCAGTGTGCACTTCTCAGCGTCCTGTTCGGTGGCTGGCAGATTCAGACGCTTCTAATCACCTTACTAGTACTTCAGGTATCTTATACTCATACAAAACTCATAGCGGGTCTTCGATTATGATTGCAGATGGATCGACAGTACCCATTGTTGGGTTTGGTAGCTGTGATGTGACACCAGACATGACTCTGTCTTTGATTGCTCATGCTCCCCAATCTGCTTACAACTTATTGTCAATTAGTAAGCTTACTCGGGATTTAAATTGTATTGCTACTTTCCCATCTTCTGGTTGTATTTTTCAGGAATAGACGACGAGCCGTAATATTGATAGAGGGAAGCTGAGTGGTGGCGCGTATGTTCTAGATGAAGGCTCACCTCTTGCTTGTTCTGTTGCCTCCACCAAGTTTTTGGATCCCCATTGTCGTCATGGTCACCCGTCTGTGCATGTTACGTGTCGTTTGTATTCTGAGTTTGAGAAGGTTTCCCATCTCAACTGCGAGTTTTGTTTTTTTGCTAAACTCCATAGAGTTAACTATGCCCCTCGTCTTGATGTTCGTTTTACTGCACGTTTGGTTTACTTCATTCTAATGTTTGGGGACCATGTCCTGTCCCTACGTTGTTAGGACACAAATATTATGTTACTTTTATTAATGATTTCTCTCGTATGACTTGGGTGTACTTAATGAAAAATCATTCTGAGCTACCTTCTATTTTTCAAAACTTGTGGAATGAAATATTTACTCAATTCTCTGTTCTTCTTAAGTGTCTTCGTACAGATAATGGTAGAGATTACTTATCGCAGTCTATGTCTAACTTTCTCTCCGATAAAGGCATTCTGCATCAAACAAGTTGTCCTACTACCCCCCCTCCCCCCCAACAAAATGGTGTTGCCGAAAGAAAAAATCGTCATCTCCTTGAGGTCACACGGGTCATTCTTCATCATAAAAACGTACCCAAACACTTCGGGGGTGATGCAATTCTTACCGCTGCACATCTTATCAATCGTCTTCCCACTCACATCGTTCAAGGTGAAACACCATACCATACCTTTTATCCAAAGTTCCAGACCACTATGGTCTCTTCCTTCCTTTACATGTCTTTGGGTGTATTTGCTATGTTCGGGATGCTCGTCCATCTGTCTCCAAACTTAATCATCGCTCCTTGAAATGCATATTCCACGGGTATTCACGTACTATTAAGGGATATCAATGTTATTATCTTGGCTTGCACCGATACATTATATCGGCGAATGTTGTCTTTCTTGAATCTGACTCATACCTTCCTCGTGGATCCACACCTCCCGACCCTTCACTTAATTCAATCTTGGTTCCTCGTCCCCAACCAGTTGTACTTTCTCCGGATGATCTCCTGAGTCCTCTTTGGGGACAGGTTTACACTCGTCGCCCAGGTTCACCTCCCAAGTCTTCTGATAGTACATTAGCGCAACCACCTCAGCCTCCCTCTTCCCCTGATCGTATGGCGACTGTTCCTTGGGAGGACTCTGTTAGTATGCTTGTGGCGCCCTTGCCTGTCAGCCAAGAACTTCCCATTGCATTACGAAAAGGAAGTCGGGCATGTCGGAACAAACCTTTATTTGTTAACTCTTACCGGAGATTATTGGCTTCTCATACTGCTCTGCACTCCACTCTGGATCAAGACCATCTTCCATCTACCATCATTGAGGCCAAAGCTCATCATGGTTGTGCGACAACTATGCAAGAAGAGTTGAAGGCCCTTCAACTTAATCACACCTGGGACTTGGTCCCTTTTGCCCTCTGGAAAGCGGGATATTGGAGGCAAATGGATTTACTCCATTAAGGCCAATGCAGATGGTTCCCTTGATCGCTTGAAGGCTCGATTGGTTGCCAAAGGGTATGCTTAGACTTATGGAGTGGATTATGATGAAACGTTTGCCCCAGACGCCAAAATGTCCTCCATTCGTATCCTCCTATTACTTGCATCCTCTCACCAGTGGCCCCTACACCAATTGGAAATTAAGAATGTCTTTCTTCATGGGTCCTTGGACGAAAAGGTGTACATCGAACAACCACCTGGGTTCGTTACTAAGGGGGAGAGAACCAAGGTGTGCTACCTCATGAAGTCGTTATATGGATTGAAGCAATCCCCCCGAGCATGGTTTGCTCATTTCCGATTTGTCGTCACTCAGTTCGGTCTTACCAAGAGTACGAAAGACTCGTCTCTCTTTTATCAGAACTCTCCGGCAGGTATTGTTCTATTAGTGGTATATGCCAATGATATTGTTATCACAGGCAGTGACTCTGAAAGGATATTAAATCTCAAGACATTTTCACTCCAACTTCCAAACCAAGGATCTGGGCTCATTGCAGTACTTTCTAGGCATTGAAGTTGTCGACTATGCTAACACCATCTTTATTTGTTAGCGGAAATATGCTCTCGATCTTTTATCTGACCTTGGGATGTCGAACTGTGGTCCTATGGACTCCACTTGAACCAGGGGAAAAGGTTCTTCATGTTGAAAGCAAACTATTTGATTCACCAGAAAAGTATCGAAGAGTAATTGGAAAACTGAACTACCTTACCATGACTCGTCCTGACATTGCCCGTGCAGTAAGGTCAATCAGTTTATGGCTGCTCCAACTACCTCTCAATGAGAATTTGTAATCCGAATTGTCAGATACATAAAGAAAGATCTTGTAATCGGGATATCGTATAAGAATCGAGATCATTCTAATATAGAAGTGTATTGTAACTCTGATTGGGCAGGCTGCTTCGCCACTCAGAAGTCAACCACAGGGTTCACTATCTTTATGCGTGGAAATCTTGTCTCCTGGAAGAGAAAGAAACGAACCACAATTGTCAGATCTAGTGCAGAAGCGGAATATCGAGCCATGTCCCACGTTGTTGCTAAGGTCATGTGGATTAGACAGACTCTTTGTGAAATCGGGTATCCAGTTCAAGACCTCACTCTATGGTGCGATAATCAAGTTGCGATACAAATAGCTATTAATCATGTGTTTTATGAACGCACAAAACACATTGAGGTCGATTGTCACTTTGTGAGGGAAAAGTAAGGACTTATTTCTCTAAGTCATGTGAAGACTGGTGATCACGTTGCAGATATTCTTACTAAGGGAGTTATAATTGTTATAATGAAATTTATATGTAATAAGTTAGGTATGGGTAGCTCCCACGACCCAATTTGAGGGGGAGTGTTAGTTGTATTAGTCCCTTATTGTGTAATGTTGTATGTGTGGTTTTCTCCTCTCTATATAAATAAACCCTTGTGCCTCTATTGAGGTATCAAGTCTTCCAAATTCATCTAAGAGTGATCATAATGTCAATACGAATACGGCTCCCGGACGGATCAGACATGATATCCACAGAGAAATGTTCTTTCCAAGCAATGTTGAGAGACATGGAATTCGAAATCTTCGCAACTATTTTAGCAATAACCGGATTCGACATCATCCTAGGAATAGACTGGTTGGCCGAGCACAACGCCCAAATCAATTGCTCGACCCGACAGATCAGCCTCCAGAACCCGAATGGGCAATCTATCACTCTGACAGGTATACCATCTGTCACCCGCATCATTCTAACGTCCGCCCAAACAGTCAAAGCAGTCCGACGAAAGGATGAGATGTACCTGATCTATTTCGAAATGGAGGACAAGACGCAAGTACTCACTAAAATGCCCGTAATACGAAATAATCTTTTGAGCAAACACATTAGTCTTCCTCTGCTTGGAGGGACAAAAGCTAACATGCACGAGCAACAAAGATCGTGCAAAGGTGATCAATCACAAAACAAATATACTAGCAAAGCCAAACATCCATAATGATAGGAGTCCAAATCTTACAACAATCCTGAAACAAATAACACAATACAACTAAACTCACGAGTGAGGGATCATGGGCGAGGGCGCGGAGATCCGGAGGTCGTAGATGTAGTGGCGACACTCTGAACCCATGGTAGTTGTTGGATGGTGGCTGGTGAAGATTAGGAGAGGCTCTTTTGGGGTTGTTTGTGACTGGAAAGGGACTAGCATGCTGTGATTTGAGGTGGAGGTAAGGGGGAGGATGAGCCAAGGCTTCTGGAGGGTGATGGAGGCTGGTTGGGTGTGTGTGAAGGATATAAGAGAAGTGGCCAGGCCCTGGAAAGGATCTGAATCACGTAGCTAGGCAGGAAAACCCAAGGTCGACGCTCGTTGGGGAATGATATGGTGGTTAGGAGGTTCCTAGATGGGATGCTACTATAGGAACCACTTTCGGAGGGTTCGGTCAGGCCAGGGGTTGGCTAGCTGCTAGCGGGAGAGGGTTTAAAGTGGTTGGTTGTTGCATTTTAGAGTTAGGAAGGGGACGGGGCTGAAGGAGGAGGGTCGGCAGGATGGGGGGAATGAAAGGTAGTGGACAGATGTTATGGATTAGAGCAAGGAAGTGGGTTTTAGTGGCAGAATGATTGATTTAGTTGTTGCAGAGGATGATTTCGGGGTCAACTGATGGTGAAAGGGATGGGGAAAGGGGCAACTAGGGTTTCTATACAAGGAAAGCAAGATAGCATATCAAGGAGTCACCACCTTGGGGTTTCGTGGAGTCGGTACCACGAGAGATCACTTGATTGTAGGGAAGAATGCCTTCAAAATTTGCAATATCTCATGACGGCTGCCCCTACCTCTTATTCATAATAAAACATGACTTAGTGTAACCATCTTGGACATGTATGACTGATCATACATGATGGTTGTCCGATCTCACTACATAAAACACTACAAAAATAAAGCAAATACATGAAAAAATTGAAACGTCGATACGGACGCAACCGAGGACTCAGATCATCCATCGGGCAACGTTAAATGTGACAAGTGACAAATCATCCCTGAAAGGGCCCAAAACTTGTGGTACACCATCTTGTCGATCCCCATCACAACCTCCCCTTCATCTGCAGCTTACAACTTTATAAGGACTTCAGTATCTACAGCAACACATCGCATTCTGGAAGACACAACAACTACTCTGGATCATGAGGTTGAGACTACATCAGATAGATCTACACCATGACATATGTTACACTGGAGAGGACACTCATTCACTGATGATACTTAGGTTCTGTTTGACTCGAATGCAGCGTTGGGAGAATTGTGGTGTAAAATTGTGGTGGGAAAATGAGATGTTGGGCAAAGTTGTGGGAGATTTGATGAAACTGTTTGGAGGAAATGAGGAACTCCATTTGCAATGTTGTTTGCAACCAGAGAAATACGTTTAGATGTTTGAGAGAACAGTGGTGTGGTGGTTGTGCATAGAAATACAAAAGTTTTAAAATGTCAAAAATATATGACATAAGAATCAGTGCATACCCCTATACAAATCAAAAATATTGTCTAAAATAATGTGACCATCATCCTCGGATAAACAAAGAAGGCCAACAGGATAAAAAGAATCATAACTTTATTCAGATCTAAATAACTCATCAATTTATTCAGGTCCAGAAAAAAATTTGAATGAACTGAGCAACCCATCAATTTCGAAAGATCTGAACAACTCATCAATTTTGAAAGATCTAAACAACTCGTAATTTTTTGGGTGACTTCAACTTCATTTAAAAATTATAACATGCATTAAGAAGTAGCAGCAACCAAACGATTCAAAACAGAGCCGGAGACTTACTTCTGATTGTTGCATATGACTTCACCACCATGGGCGGGCGAGGTACGTTGTGATACCTTGTCCACTGGAGGAGCTGCCACCCATTCACTGATGCTGCTTGGATTCCCCCAAACGAGCTTGCGCTACTTACCCCTAGGTTACGCCGAGAGCATGACCATCTTCACTCACCGGAGATGAGTGTTTTCAAGTCCGGGGGAATTGATTGAGATTGTCGTGACCCGCCACCCGTTCGGACAATCCAAGTCCACAGATGCATTCAGATAGATGTTCCGGGTCATTTTCATATATTACTTTGTTTATTTCGAGTTGTATTTGCACCCGATCAGTTGAGACGATATGAGTCATCCAATTCGGGTGCTCTATTTCCGTGTTGTTTTATTTAAGCGTGCAGGGGCCAGCTGGTGGGGGATCGAGGGTTTTCTACGTGAAATTAGAAATCGCCGGTCTCCTCGGCGCGACTTCGGGTTCCCGCTCCTTGGTGCGACACTAAGGCGACGACAACCACATCTCCCGCTGCCTTGCCATCACCGTAAGTCCCCCCTCCCTCCATTTCTGACCTTCAAGCCATCGCCCTTCTTATTCCTTGTTTTCCCCTAGCCGCCCAGTTCCTGATTTCCGCCTATGTCCAACCATTTCCGCCAAATCCCATCAATCCACAATCCGCTGATAGTCCTACTTCCCCTTCCATCCACCCCAACCGCCACACATCCCTTTTGTGCCTTCCCCACGCCTGTTTACATCCTTCTCGTGTCTTCTCTTTCTCCCCTCGTCACTTATCCCGCTGCTACTTCTACAACAGCCCGTAGATTCCTGTGTCCCCCACTTTATTCCATTGTCCGTTACCGCTACAGATCCCTCCCATTTCCGCCAAATCCCATCAATCCACAATCCGCTGATAGTCCTACTTCCCCTTCCATCCACCCCAACCGCCACACATCCCTTTTGTGCCTTCCCCACGCCTGTTTACATCCTTCTCGTGTCTTCTCTTTCTCCCCTCGTCACTTATCCCGCTGCTACTTCTACAACAGCCCGTAGATTCCTGTGTCCCCCACTTTATTCCATTGTCCGTTACCGCTACAGATCCCTCCCAGCACCCCTTATAGATCCACCTCTACACGACACCCTTCATCCACGCCAAGCCCACCACTAAACCACCATTCCACCACAGGTCGCCAAGTCACCAACCATACAACCCCATTACAACCCTCCAACAGCCCAGGATCCCCTTTCGCTACTTCATTCAGCCACTGAATGCATATGCAAGTCATTAGTTTGGAGTTTCGTTTTCTAACATTGTTTATTCAGTCTTCCGTCACCTATAGATTCATCCTGTGTCAGGGACCCTAGGCGCTTGGTCAAAGGAAAAATTGCACGATGTCGATTATGTGTCTCACCCTAAGAAGATGTCAAAGTCTATGATAGCCTACCATTTCCTTCACGCCCTCTACTGCCACTCCAACCTCACCCATCATAACGCATTTAGCTCTATTCCTACATAAAGTACCCCCTAGCCCGTCGAGCACCCAACCAGCTAGTCGTCGTTGCAGTGCAAGTATCTTAAACTATCTATAGAGCTCACAACCCATCTCCCACCCTACATCAGGTCAGGTGGTCTTGACCTATCACAACCACTCTGGCCTCCTCCACCCCTTCTCAAACACCACCCAACAACCTTTCGGAGCCCTTCTCACCACCAAATGGCCAAAATTCATTCCCTCCTCTAACACTGCCGCCAACCCCATCTCATTCTGTCTTTGATCCTCGCCCCACCTCCGTCTAAATTAGTCAACGAGTTTTATAGTTGTTATTCATTTCCTTCGAATTATATGGCGTTTTAAGTACTATTTCGTGACATTAAGTTCTCGTGTCTATTTTTTCATCAAATGTGTAATATCAATTTGTTGTGTTTAATTAAATTGCAATTATTACGTCCAACTCCAATTGAAATCTTTGTGATCAATCGTTCGTCACATAATGCAATCAGGTATTGGATAGTATTGCATGATGAATCAAATAGTTGCATCGCATAATTATTAGGATATATGTTAGTTCTAGTCATTAATTGCATGTCTTCCTGCATCCACATGCACTGTTAGGTCCGTCAATCCTTATAGCCTTGTCTTGCGTCAGGAGGCATATAGGAGGCATTTAGCTCCTGATAATTCTCGGAATAGTTGCTAAGGTGGTATAGGTGGCTTAGTGATTGCAACTCAACAATCAGAACATCAATTTCGAATATTAACAAAAAAACTAAATAAAAAATATTCCGCTAGCATGCAAACACAATAAAATAATTTGTTGGGAGCTGATTTAATAACTAAAACAAAAGGAAAGTGAGAGTATTTATCTCCTAAACAAGAACGTTAATTAAGGGGAATCCAAATTCACCATGCTAAGCCATGATAGAGCAAGCTTAATAGAAAATGAAAAAAAAAAGTAAAATGGAACAGTTGGTTGGAAATGATAGATTGATATTGGTCCGGCCTCATTTGATTGATTTACATGATCAGAAATTTTGGAGCGCCAGATATACGATCGGAGCCTGTCAACACATTCGGCGTGATTTTTTTATATTTTATCTATTTTTCTGAGGTGTATTTTAAGAATTAGGTTATATGGTCTGGTCGGATGATATGAGCGGTAAGCCACACTTAACCTAATTCCACTCCTATTTATATCCTTCATTTTCCCTAGATCCATAGATCTACATTTTGTGTTCCACCAAAAATTGATCTGCCGGTCATACGTGGGTGTTGAAGCCCACCCCAAGGTGCAAAGCCTCTGTCATGCACTGTTCATCCGCTCCCACTGTGGTGTCAAAGCCATCAGCCGTCTCCGAAAATCCTCTCCCACACCTCACATCTGCAGTCGACCTTTACTTAATTTAGATTATTTGTGATCAAATGTGATTAATTGTGCAAGTTACAAATTTAATTGTTTAATTAATTGCAAATTGGAGTTAACTGCCTTTTGATTCACTTGCATCCCATTAGTGTCAGGTTGACAATAGATTCAATTGCATCTATTACATGCTTGGCTACATTTATATAGAATTAGGGCACCAACGGTACCTATAGATTTGTACCGCGTCAATGATTCTACGAAAGAGGTTTGGGGTGACATTTTTCAGTGTTTATTTGCTTCATTTAGCTAACATCATGTCATGGTTTAGCATTAGGATTTTGTTGCAAAGAAAGTGCACAACGTTTGGCTTTATTTAAATTCAGGCATTCCATTTACAGAGAACTTCTTGGAAATTTTAGAAACATTTCTACTCAAGAAGAAGTCTTACATCAAGGAAAAAGGAATTAAGCAATGAAATACTATGAACTTCAAGGCAGGTTTTTATTCATAAATTTAACCGAACAGCCTGACCTGTTGGAGTCTCTCATGAGTTAAAACAAATTGACATCTTTCCCAATCTGCATGGGGTGCCAGTGGATTTCTAGCAGGTGGTGATGCCAAATGTCCCACTTTTAGGAAGGGTAAAGGTATCTGCAAAAAAAATTATATTCAGTGTTCGAAGGAATAGCAATTCTATCATTGCATAAATCATACAATCTAAATGCTTTCAAACCTTTTTACATGAACTTAGTTTGAAGGGGTAATTTAGGAGTATGCTTCTTTCAAGGAGCAACGAATAATAGGAGAAGACAAGCTAACTAATAAGAACATAAAAGAGAGAAGAATGCAGATAAATTTGTAATCGAAATAAAGAGAATAGAGCTCAACTAAATTTTGTTGGTTAGTTATGAAACTTAATAAAAAAGAGAATTCTAAGAAGCACATAATTAATGAGCTTTTCCTTATTGGTTCAAGTGTAAACTTAAGGAGTCAAAAAGGATCATAACTGAAAAGTTTTACTTAAAAGTGTATCCCTTTGTTTCTCTTCAATAAATTTCGAACATAAGTTTTTTGAAGGAAAAGGGAACATGTCATCAAAACTAGGCGGAACAAGAGCGGGAAAAAAGGTCAGATACTGAATATGAAAATCTCTTGATTATCTTGTCTGTATTGAAAGTTTAAGTCGAAACAGGCACCTGTGGTCGTATAGCACGAGATGAAGAAGTACTTCGCTTGATCAATTACAACCCTATTTTTGTCATGATCTTTATATTAAATTGCGTAAATTTTCAATAAAGGATACTTCACTCAACCCTTTTATAAGAAATCCACGTGATTATGAAGTGGATTAATTGCAGAATCGACGGTGAAGATCGGGCCGCTACTCATCGGGGCCCGCTTATATGTACTCGTGCGGGAAACATTGAATGGATCAGTGATCCGAGGCTGCGAGCGCGTCCGGAGCGCCATTTTCGTGTTTTATATAAAAAAAATTGGACATTATTTATTAATATTCAGACACCGGGTGTAACGGTCAATCATAGTCGTTCACATTGGGTGCTCTAGCCCTCTTTTATTATAGATAAGGGGTGATGTCAGTCATTGCGGGCATTGTTAGCCTTGTAGAAAAAATCCAGAGTCAGCAATCATATCGTGGTACGACGTCGCGAGATCCCGGGGTGCACGTCCCGGTTAGTTTCCTTATTTCCATCCCTCAACCCACTCCCGAAAACCTTCCCCGTCCCTTCTGATTACAAACAAAATCGAAAACCACAAATCGTCTTCCGCCTCCAACTCGTGTCGCAAACCGCCGGCCTTCTTCCGTTCCAACAGCAAACCCCAAACTCCGTCCCCAACTCCTGTCGCAAGTCGTATCATGCGTCCCCAATTCCAGCAGCAAACCGCAACTACCTCCTCAGACTCCTGCTGCAAACCCCACACCCCTCTGCTCCCGCTCGTAACCACCATCCGCTCCCTCTCTCACCAGTGCAGCCAATTCACCCAGCTACCATCAGCAACCTTCGTTCCCATGTTTCCTGCTGCCAAAACTGCCTCCTACTCGTGACACCACCCATCATCACTTCCCGCCACCGGATCCTCTTACTCGTGAGTATCTAGTATTGTGTTTTTATCTTTGTTATTGAATATGTGGATGAACATTGTGTAGTTACCTGGAAATCGTGACGTGTTTGTGCTATTATTTTGTTTTCTTATTTTCCTATAAAACTCATTTGTGCAAGTTTTAGTTCAAATCCCTTTATGCGAAGAAAACGTGAATTGTTCGACCAATTGAAATTGTAGTGAAAGTCGTGTAACACATCTTGCTTTGTTGATTACTAGTGCTAAATATATTCCGGTTAATTCGCATCAAACACGCATCATATAGGTTAGTTAGTGTGAGTCAACTCAGTACCACTTACATAAGTTTGCATTAGTATTGGCTCACCATCAACAACTTACCTTGCGTCAAATTGTGGTCTTTCTTCACGATGGAGAAATAGTAGTGCTGCTACTTTTTTTAAAATATCCATGGTGGCGTCAATTTCTTTTAATTAGTTGAATGAGCTTCTCAAAAAAACAATGGTCTCCCACTCCTAAAACATGGAGCCAAACAGGCCATCTACACCATACTCGATGTAGTAGTCAAGTCATTGTGAATCTCGATTCTTAATCAGTTATGGAGGAGATCAAAATTCCCCTCCATGGGTAAGAGTTAAAGTACTGAAGGATCTTGTAGGTAATTTCATGGTGATGATTTCTCGGAGCATGCATAAACGGCTATGAACTACGACGTCAAAAGTATAGAAGAGTTCCCAACAAAGAGCTAATAACTTAAAAGCATCCATGTTTTCTTCAAGGAGATCAAGGATATACTTTCTCCGAGAAATGAATATCCCACTATTTGTTCTCACTATCTCAATGCGCAAAAAATGTCTTAGAGGCTCAAGGTACTTTACCTCGAAATTCTTTTTCAAGATGGGCCTTTAAGAGAGTCATCTCTTCTTAATCATCCCCGATGATAATGTTATCATATAAGATTAGGGCATTCATTTCATTTCCTTTGTGATTAATGAAGAGAGTGAAATCATCTTCTATTTTGAAATATCCAAAGGGCACCATAATTGTGTAGAAGCACTCAACCATGCACTATCGGATTTTTTTCAACCCATAAAGAGACTTATCAGCCTGCAAACTTTCGCTTTTGAATTATTAGAAGTAAATCCAAGAGAGAGTGATGGCCTATTCATCCATACAATGAGTATAAAAAAATTCACATCTAAGTTGTTGAAGGTCATTGTTATGGGCTTCATAATAAGTTCTTATGTTGAGTCTTTATGTGGTGTGTACTGGTTTTATTATGTGTCCTTCGTTAGGTTTTATCGTATCTTAGTCCATGTGTCTGGGATTTACATTTATGTCATTGCATCTTCTATATAAAGGACCCCTTGGGTATTGTAATAGTATTAAATAAATATTCTAATCTCTCTTTTGTCTTGTGTGAGATTTTGGTAACTCTCTCCTCTTGAGCGAGTCCCGCCTATGCAGCCGCAGTTCCGACTCCACAGTGTCCCCTTTGCCCAGACACTCCTCCGACGAGCACACAACAACTTGGTATCAGAGCTAGGTGCCTTCCTACTTCATCTTCACCACGCTCCACCGGCAAACCTAGGGACATTTCTCTGCTCTTCCGATTCCAACAAGCACGACCCGACCACCCGACGCCTTCCTCATCAGTAGCCGCACAACCTCCTCTTCTCTGAAGCAGCTGCAAGGTCCACGTTGTCTCTCGTCGGCTCCAACAGCAGACGCAAGGGACTCGTCCCATCGACGTCCTTCTGCAAGTCCCTCACGTCGACAAGCAGTCGACCGGTATCACATCGACAAGCAGCAACCTCCAGATGACCCAACCACCCGACACCTTCCTCATCAGCAGCCGCACAACCTCCTCTTCTTTGAAGCAGCCGCAGGGGCCATGTTGTCTCTCATCGTCTCCACTAGCAGCCGCAAGGGTCGTATCCCATCGGCATCCTGCAGCCAGATCTCGTTTATGCACCTCCTCGTCAATCCTCCTTCGTCGAGCGGAGAGCAACCGACAAGCCTTTCTTCGTTCCGTTTCCACCTCGCAGCCCTGCGTCGGTTCCCATCACCCGCCTTCGCCTGCTTTGTCTGTCTTTCGTGTCGCAGAGGAGCGCCTGCAATATCTTTCGTCGACCGCGCGATCTTCTGCCAGAGCTGCCCAGTAGTCGCTTTTTTTTCGAGCCCACCAACAAACAACTCTACACTTCGGGTCTCTTTTTAATTGATTGATGTTATAATCAATTAATTAAATTCATTAAGAGAAACCAGTAGCAAGCCATCTCCAACACCGCAAAATTTAAATAATCAACCAAATGGAAGATTTCCAGTCTCAATTGCGCAAGCTCCAGAACATGATGCACATTTACATGACAACTGAAGCCGCATCTGCGGCCCGCCACCAGGTCGCCCTGGCCAGCCTCGGCAAAGCATCAATCTTGGTGACTCTGATCACTTGTCCTCCGATCTCTGCATCACCCTCAGGCCCGACAACTACATCACTACAATCCATGCCACCAACGACTCCTGGAGACCTCGTCCAGACACATCTTTCATCTTCCCCGCCACAGATCTCATTGGCTTTGAGTCCTGTGCAATTCGTTCTGCTAGCCACCTCCATCCAGCATCCTCCGCTCCGGCCACAGACTCCTGTTCCGCCAGCCCTCTGGTGCCATTCCTGCCAGTGACTGCCCCCCAGCCGGTATCACCACTTCCGATCATCGAGACTCACATTCAGTGGGCACACTTGTCCCACCTCCAACCATTATGCATGATAGTCTCTCCTCATCTAGCGCCCCGCCACCCCAGATCCCTGCAACCCTTCGTGACATCTGTGAGCACGATGACGATCTACCACTCGCTGTGGTGTCCGCTACAACGAATCGCAATCGGAAGCTGTTTTGGTGCGAAGTAAAGGCGCCTGATGATCAAATCGATCGAGCTTGTGGACAAGCTCAATTTGAAGGTCAGGAGAAATGTTATGGGCTTCGTGCCTAGTAATTATGTTGTGTCTTTATGTGTTGTGTAGTGGTTTTATTATGTTTCTTTCATTAGGTTTTATCATATCTTAGTCCAAGTGTCGGGGATTTACATTTATACCCTTGAATCTTCGTGCCCAGTAATTATGTTGTGTCTTTATGTGTTGTGTAGTGGTTTTATTATGTTTCTTTCATTAGGTTTTATCATATCTTAGTCCAAGTGTCGGGGATTTACATTTATACCCTTGAATCTTCTTAGGACTTCGTGCCCAGTAATTATGTTGTGTCTTTATGTGTTGTGTAGTGGTTTTATTATGTTTCTTTCATTAGGTTTTATCATATCTTAGTCCAAGTGTCAGGGATTTACATTTATACCCTTGAATCTTCTTAGGACTTCTTGGGTCTTGTAATGTTATCAAAGAAATATATTAATATCTCTCTCGTGTCTTGTGTGAGACTTTGGTAGCTTTCTCCTCCCGAGCAAACCCCGCCTAGGCAGCCGCAGTTCCGGCTCCACAATATCCCCTTCACCTCCGGACACTCCTCCGGCGAGCACACAACAGTCACAACCTCGGTTAGCTACACAAAAAAGTAAGACCGTGTTCAACTTTGTTACATAAGCAAAGGCCTCTTCATAATCTACTCATTTTATTTAGGTGTTACCCCTTTGCACCCAATGTGGCATTGAATCAAAGTAATTTTCTTGAAATTTTGTTTAACCATAATGACTCATTTACACCCCCACAACTTTCTACTATCTCATATGTCTGATTCTTCTCAAGGGAATTCATTTTCGCAATTATTGTTCCTCTCCATTTTGGATTTCGCGGTGCTTCCTTCTAATGGTTAGGTCTAGAGACAAAAGATAGAAACCATTAAAGTTCGATGTGAAGGTGAAGGAGTGGTGTAAGATCTCGAAGGGATTCCAAACCGCCCCATTCCATTCTATGGGGCATCAGCGTGATGATTAGATATGAGCTTGAGATAGGTATCAAGCTTTCTTCTAAGACTGGGTTGTTTTCCTGCTAGAGTAGACAAGTAAATCCTCTACAAGGTGTTCTCATGAAGTATTTTCTGAAGTCAAAAGAAAACACTAATTTGTAAGGATGAAGAGTAAAATAGGAAAACAAAGGGACAAACTCACTTCAATATTGTTTTCTTCTTGAAGTGAGGCAGGGAAGTAAGACGCAAACCTTCTAAATGTTACATACATAGAGACATAAGTTTTGCGGGAAAGTGGGTGATAACATTTGTATTCTTTCTGAGTGGGACCATGTCCTATGAACACAAGTTTTAATGCTTTGGGATCAACTTTCTCACGTGCGATGGATATGAACAAACGACAAACTAGACCCTCAGGTATGTTATAGAGGCAGAGAAGGTCATAGGATACTTTCTATGAACAAACGACAAACTAGACACTCAACTTTCTCACGACCGACATGGGCATAGTTCCCCTGACGAGAATAAATGGGGTTGACTTTAGTTTAAATATTTTTCATGATATTACGTAAGACATACTACATAACCAAAGGACTCAGATCCCAAGATGCTACCATCAATTCAATTGAGTCCCATTTCTCATAAGTCGGATGGATGCATTGAGGTCTCACAACGGTATCAACAATGTGGTCAAGCAATCAACATTGGCTCAGAGCCAAGTAATAGAGCAGGACCATGCAAAGCAGATTGTCATCAAGAATCGAGGAAGTAATAATGACTTGATTAATAAATTATTCTATCTGGGAGAAGCGGGTGTGATAGAGTTAATCATAGTGTAAGATACAGAATAAAGGAAAAAGTTGCGAAGAAAATTGGAGTGCCATAAAAAAATCAAAGAATCGACCTTAGTAAAAAAATAGCCAGGTGAACTCAACAACACTAGAAAATAGCTCATAGAAAGTAGTGAGAAAACCGATTACAGGAAAGAGATAGAGTAGTCAGCATGGTCAGCGATATGGAGATGGAGCCCCTATAAGTAGTTCGCAAAGATTTTGCCAAATTGTGAATTAATCAAAAAATACAAGTTCTCATAAAGGAATGCACTTTTAAAAAGTGATAAAAATTAAATATCATCAATGCTTATATTTCTAATACGAAAGATAGTAACCTTGCTAAAGGATGCAGCGAGCAAAGCAAAAGCTCAATCTTTGGAATATAATAAACTTAGTATTAAGGGAGGAGAAAATGAGATATATAGAATAATAAGCAAGAGAAAAGAGATTTAGAGACTGGGTAAATTTAGATGAAATAAAAGTGAAGATAATAAACTCCTAAACAAGGATGCATACATAAGATGGAAATACTATTTTGAGAAGTTCTAAGATAGAGTTTTAAAAAATATAATACTTCAAAAGAGTAAAACGAAGAGAATAAAGAGGTCTATTATATACTGATGAAAAAGGATGTGAAATGAGCTTGAAGAAGATGTATAAAGGAGATGTCCAAGATTGTATTAATTGTAGAAGAATCAAATTTATGCATAAGATCAATTATGTCAATTTCAAAAAATCAGTCTAGCATCATGTCAGGAAAATCTACTGCGATAATGATTTTTTTATGACAATTGAAGGAAAAGTACGAGTGCAATAAAAAGATCTTCACATAATTTTATGGACCTTGCAAGGACACTTGACAAAGGTGTAAGTTGAAGTTATTAAAGATATGTGTAATGGAGCATTAACTAGTATTAAGAGTTGTAAGAGTGATAAAAAAAAATTCCATCATAGTTTATTTAAATCTAAGATCAACATCCAGTCAATATCATTATGTAATAATTATGAAGATATTGAAAGCAAGATTCTTTTACATATGGCATAGCTTGAATCTATGAGGTATCTGTTAAGTAAAAAAATTAGAACAATAGATATATTGATTCGAAGGTAAAGGACTTCGAATTAGCATAACTGGTGTAACCCGGAAATAGCGATTTGATTTAAATAATAAAATTATTTTTTTTTTCAAATTATGCAGCAAAAACGAGGCTTTCACGGGCAATACCATGTGACATTCGACCTAGGGTTTGTAAAACTCATGCAAGAACATAGCAATTGACCATATTCAACACCATGAAATAATTCATCCACCGGCATATGTAAAAGACGATAATATGGTTTTCCAAATTAACGACAAATAGATAACGAAGAGAATTAGAGCAAGCAAGCTCTGAATTAGGTGAAAATTAAAACATAAGAATTCAATTAGACCTAACAAAATACAAACAAGGAAGAGGGAGAGGTATACCATAGGCGCAAGCACAACACCAATCATGCCCCATTGTTCCACAGAAGGAATGGAAGCCACGACAGTTGGAACTATGAAACAGTGAAGGAGGGGCGCATTGGTGACAGTGGGGCGTCGGAAATGATAGTAAGTGGTTCGGACCTGGCCGGAGTTGGTCAGAACTGGAGGAAGGGGTGCTCTAGAGGCCGATCGGAGGAGGAGGAAGTCACAGCCGACGGCAGAAGGTGGATATCGGCTCGAATAGAACCAAGCCTGCTTGATCCAGATGCAGGAGGGTTGATAGCACTGGAAGAGACTAGGAGGAGTGATCATCGGAGCCCTAGGGAGCTGGAGGCGGCAGCGGAGAGGTCCGACGAAGAGATGTTGTCGGATGGAAGCAGTGCTAGGACGCGTTGCGAGAGGCGCTAGGACGTCGTGCTGGACTTCTGAAAACATAGAGGATTTCTCTATTTTTTATTTTTGTCCCAGCTCAAAGCAGTTTAGGCCAGCCTCAGTTGCATGTTCACGGATGACTGGGTGAAGGGTAGATGTTTCATATACAGAAACTAAAGTTTCATCCAAGTCAAGAACCGCATGTGCGACTCAGGTTGCATCAATAACAAAGATCTAGTACATGATTTGTAATTTTAATGGAGTTAATAATAGCAATTAAAAATCTAACTTAGTAAACAATAAAGAGATACCTGTGTTACAGGTTTAGGATTTAGGTGATATTAAATGGAACAATGTGGATATATATTAAGATATAGTCTATCGAGCTAAGACTGTGGATATATATTAAGATATATTCTCTCGAGCTAAGACTGTGGATATATATTAAGATATATTCTCTCGAGCTAAGACTGTGGATATATATTAAGATATATTCTCTCCAGCTAAGATTGTGGATAAAATAGAGAAGTTCCTTACTATAAGTGGATAAAGGGCAGACACGTGCAGCAAGGCATCCCTGCGTTGCGAGGGTCCGGGGAAGGTCCCACCACAAGGGTGAAATGTAGGCAAACCTTACCATGCATTTTTGCAAGAGGTTGCTTCCAGGACTCGAACCCATGACCTCAAGGTCACACGGCAACACCTCAACCGGTGCGCCAAGTCTCCCCTTGACGATGTTAAATTTTAGAAAGTAAAAAATTAATTTTACGAAACCACTACAAAGATGATGATGTTAGACAAATCCGATTGTTAGAAAATGAAAAATTCTTTGACATTTAAGTTGAATGTGACAAAAATGTGAATCTTAAGATGGACGTATGACAAAACTAGAATAGATTGATTAAAGAAATTATTATATTATAAAATATAAATACAACGAGGACAACATAAAGGAGAATATAATAAAAATAGAATTCGGGGAACGAATACATAAAGTTAATGTCGAATGATCAGGTAGAAGAATGAGTAGGCTCAAGGTAATGTGAAGGAAAGTCATTCAAACTGATTTGTGTAGTTTAGGTTTACCATCATGAGCAATACTCTACAGGAAAGAGTGGAAAATGAGATTCATAAGGTTGATCGTAAATAGTTGGGATAAGGCTCTTGATGATGATGGCGATGACGAAACTATCCTTCCCATTAGCTTGATTTCAACTAGTGTAAGACTAAATAATTCAACACATCATGCAAATCATTTTGTCACGTTGCATTCATCTTGATTCAAGAAAATAAAGTAGTTGTGTGAAACCTAGCATTTCATGTAAGTTTTCGTAACATTATTAAAATATAAATTATCGCCTATGATGAAAACAAATGTCAGTGCCGGATATTGCCATTAAGGATCTTTCCTAAATTTTATCAGATGTATATATATGTATATATGACATGGAACTGGGCTTAGGTTTGGTTGGGACCAGCTAGATTTCATGTGGCTGGTCTTGTTATGCTTAATAATGGTTTATTAAATTGGATTGGGATTAAAATCAAATTATAGCTGGCTGAGCTATGGTTTGATAAGGCGGTGGTGAAATGAGCCGGTTAAATCGAGAAGGTTCGACTCTCTCCACATTTGATCACACCTGGCGGCTTTCTCTCGTTCTTGTTTTCTCTTAGGGCTGATCTTGCCAAGCTCTCTTCCTCTCCCTCTTTCTCTCTCGATTTCTCTTAGCGTCTGCGCCGGCCTTTCTTCCTCTTGTCGATCTCTTTGCAGTGAGTTATCAGTGTTGGGTGTTGTTTTCTTGCGGCGGTTTGCTGTTGCCGACACTTACAGGGTTGGCTTAGCGAGGACTCTCTTCCTCTTGGTAAGCCCTTCAATTTCCTCTTATAATTATGGTTCTTAACATGAGGTTGCTGTAGGAGTTTAGATGGTGTTGCTGGATGAGTATAGATGGGGTTGCTGGATGAGTATAGGGCTATGGTTTTGTTTTAATTTTTTTAATTTCCTTGAGGTACATCACATGGATATTTGGGGATAACTTCCTTATCTTTGTTGGCCGGCTCATGCAGAAGGAATTATGGGTGATATTTGTTATATAGGGTTGGAATTCCCCTTTTATGTTAAGCCCTCTTCTGTCTTGTTCAGATTTTTAGTTATATGCTAGGATTTCCTTTTATGATAATTTGTGGGGTTTTGTTAGCATTTCTGCTGGCCAATTTTTAGTAGGGTGGTTGTTCAGAATATTTGAAGTATTGATTTCTGCTGGCCAATTTTTAGTAGGGTGGCTGTTGGGGCTTCTGCTTGACCTTAACCAATTTCTGTTGTTTATAATTATGATGGGGGGCTGTTTTAATGGGGATTGCATCATCCAATTACCAATTCAGTTTTGTTTATTGTTTTGGTTCAGAATTGGGTTTTGGGTTCAGATTTGGCAAAGGAGAAATGCAGTTAGTTGCTCTTAAGCAAGTTAAAATAGAATTCATTTTTTTGTACAGTTAACCTAAAGTCTTGGGTTTTATTTTAATTCTCCCATTTAGTTAGAGGTTCCCACCTAAAGTTTCCTTCCTTAAACAACCCCTTAAAAGTCTAAATCAACATTAAGTGTCAACGTCGTAGCTATTGAAAGGTGCAACCCCGATATAAGAGATGTCTAATGATACGATGCCTAAATACAGATATCGCAAATAATGGCCTCCCGAGATAGGCGTGATGATGACCTGAGGCGTGATAAAGCGAAGGAAAAGATGGCGGTGAGAACTATTTCCTTAATTTATGCTTATTTCCGTACTTTTAATTACATGTACAGATACCTTAAAATTAGATAATGTCCTGCATGTGCACGCATGGTTTCCTTTATATTGAATATGTTTCATATTGTTTTACATCATTGACAATTTAAATCGCTAAATGTGGCTTTATACAAGAATTTAAACGTGTGATTCAACTTCTGAGGGGAATAGTAAATAAATAACAAATTCCATATATATATAATAACGAACCCAAGTAATATAGTTATATAGATGCATCGATGCATAGGTGAAGCTAAGGGTAGGAATGATCGCACAAGAACGTTAATGATGATCACCAAATTAGTCTGTCGAAAGGCACAAAGGCGTGATGAACTGATGCGAACCCGGCGGTGTAGGAGGAGGGGGATCGACCGGTTACGGGAGGGGGAGAGAGAGGGGAAGAGGGAAAGAGAAAGGATTAAGGTTAGGGAAAAAGAGGAGAAAAAATACATTCATCCAACATGTCCAAAATGAGTACAAGCGATGCTCCTTATAGTAGAGGGGTGTGAATAGCGGCGCGAATAAACCGCCCCAAAATAAAAGCTAGAATAACGTAAATGCTGAAAATAAAAGATACGATAGTGGCTAAGCCGCAATCTGCTCCGCGGGCTCGGTGGAGCCGTCCGGTATACGCGCCCGACGCGTGTAGACTCGCCATGGAGGCTCGGCTTCGTGCAACTCCGTAACAATGCCTCCGTCTAGGAAATGTGCCTTGTCCTCAAGGCAGTAGTCGGCGAACTGGCGGCAGAAGTCATCCTGGGGCAGCCACGTCGCGTCCAAGTCGGGTTGGCCGGCCCAAGCTACAAGGACCTCCTCGATGTATGGTTCCCCGGGGTGCGGCATCTATGATCGAGGATCGAGGCGGGATAGTAGGGTGCCTCTCCTGTGAGGTCGAGGTCGGTCGAAATGTGATCCGTGGTGGTGTGCTCGCCCACCAAGCGTCGAAGCTGCGAGACATGGAAGATCGGATGGATGCGGCTCCTGGTTGGGAGGCGAAGGCGGTAGGCGACCGCCCCTATGCGGGCGAGGATCTCGAAAGGCGCGAAGAATCGAGGCGCCAGTTTCGTACATGGTCGGTGGGCCAACGAAAGTTGTCGGTAGGGGTGGAGTTTGATGAAAACCTTCTCTCCTACCTCGAAGGTGAGGTCCCGGTGTTTCTTGTTGGCAAAGGAAACCATCTTCTGTTGGGCCAGTCGTAGGTGGTGCTTCAAATGATCCAGAATGGTGTCCCTGTCGCGGAGAGCGGTGCCCAGACTCTCCACCTGACATTCCCGTGGAAGGTGGCGTACAATAGACAGAGGAGGGCGGCCATAAACAACCTCGAATGGGGTAGTGTCGGCCTCCTGGTGGTAGGCGGTATTGCAAGAGTACTCGGCCCACCCGAGCCACTTGGCCCAGCTGCAAAGCTGCTCCCCCACGAAGCAGCGGAGGTACATTTCCAGACACCGGTTGAGGACCTCCGAATAGCCGTCGGTCAGTGGGTGGTACGTCGTGCTCATGCGGAGATGGGTGCCCTATAAGCGGAACAGTACAGTTCAAAAGGTACTCAGGAAGAGTGGGCCGCGGTCGCTCACGATCGACCAAGGGAACCCGTGGAGGCACACGACCCCCTGGAAGAAGCTGTCGGAGACTGTGGCTGCAGTGTATGGCTGGCGGAGGGGAATGAAATGAGCATACTTCGAGAGCCGGTCCACCACGACCAGGATGCAATCGTGTCCCTGTGATCGGGGCAGTCGTGTGATGAAAATCATGGTGACGTCGTCCCAAACGCGGTCGAGAATCGGGAGAGGCTGAAGGAGGCCACCCGGAAACACGGCGTTGTACTTGGCCTTTTGGCAAATGAGGCAGGCGGCTACCAAGGCATTGACCTGTCGGAACATGTGAGGCCAATAGAGGGAGGCTGCTAGCCGTCGGTACATCCAGTAAGCACTGACGTGTCCCCCTGTCGGAGAAGCATGGAACTCGGCCAACAACCGAGGAATGCTCGGGGAGGAAGGGGAGAGTACAAGGCGGACCTTGAAGAGGAGGCGGTCGTCAACCAAGGAGTAAGGTGGGCGGGCTTCGGCGTCCGCGAGGAGTGCTATCTGAATCCCGTTGAGCGTCGGGTCAGCTTCTACTTCCCGTTGGAGGGTATTCGCATCCTCCCAGACCGGCCAGGAGATGGCTGCAAGTATGGGGTTGCGAGAGAGTGTGTCGGTCGCGCGATTCGCCTTCCCTGGCCGGAACTCGATGCTGAAGTCGTAGCCTAGTACCTTGGTCACCCATACTTGTTGAGCGGGCGTAGCAATCTTCTGATGTAGGAGGTAGCGGAGGTTGTGGTGGTCGGTGCGGACCACGAACCGTCGGCGCAGAAGGTATGGTCGCCAGTGCTGAACTGCGAGGACGAGGCCCATGAGCTCATTCTCGTAAGCGAAGCGGCTGCGGATGGTGTCAGAAAAAGCGCGGCTGAAATAGGCCACAGGGAGACCGGCCTGCATAAGTACGACTCCCACGCCGACGCCCGACGCGTCGCACTCCACGATGAAGGACTGGGAGAAATACAGCATGGCTAACACCGGGGCGCGAACCAATTCTTGCTGCAGAGCGGTAAACACGGCGGAGGCCGCCGCCGACCACTCGAAGGGACCTTCGGCAGACTTCTTCAGGAGCTGGGTGAGGGGTCGGGCCAATGTGTCGTACCCCTGAATGAACCGGCGGTAGTACCCTGTCAGTCCCAAGAACCCGCAGACATCGCAGAGAGATGAAGGTGTCGGCCACTGGAGGGCCGCCTCGATCTTGTCGTTGTCCATCGCGACCCCCGCAGCGGAGATGGTGTGTCCCAGATAGCACACCTCTGGAACCCCAAAGGAACACTTTGTTGGGTGGAGCTTAAGGTGGTGACACCGCAGAGTGGCCAACGTCTGGCGAACATGCTGGAGGTGCTCCTGCCAAGAAGAACTGTAGACCAATATGTCATCAAAAAAACAAGTACGTGCTGACGGAGTACCGGACAAAAAATGTCATTCATCGTGGCCTGAAAGGTGGCTGGTGCGTTGGTCAGGCCGAAAGGCATAACCAGGAACTCAGTGTCCATCATGGGTCCGAAAGGCCGTCTTGGCGACGTCGGCCGGCCGAACGCGAATCTGGTGGTAACCAACACAGAGGTCCAGCTTGGTGAATACGATCGCGTCGTGGAGCTAATCCAAAAGCTCCTAGATCACCGGTATCGGGTACTTGTCGGGGACGGTGACTTTGTTGAGCTCCTGATAGTCCACGCAGAAGAGCCAACTGCCGTCTTTTTTCCTGACCAAGAGGATCGGGCTGGAAAAGGGGCTTGCACTGGGGCGGATGAGGCCCCCCATCAGCATGTCGCGTACAAGCCTCTCGATCTCGTCCTTTTGCACGTGCCCGCAGCGGTATGGTCGGACCGAGACTACAGACACGCCGGGCTGAAGAGAAATGGCATGATCGTGCGGCCGAGCCAGAGGTAACCCGGATGGTGCAGTAAAGAGGTCTGCAAACTCAGATAGGAGGGCCTAAAGGGCCGGAGGTGGTGATGAGGCCGGCACGTGGCTTCCGAGATGGACCAGAGCCAAGCTAAAAAATCGACGTCTGAAGTTCTCTGAATCGTGCGGAAAGAGAAGGGGGAGCGAAGTAATGCGACATCCCCCACCAGGCAGCACTCCTGACCGTCCTGGAGGAAACACATCGTCATATTCCCCCAGTTGACTCGCACGTCGCCCAGCGTGCATAGCCACGCAACACCCAAGATGGCGTCGATCCTTCCATGGCCGAAGGCGTAGTAGTCCGTCGTCACTTAGTAAGGGCCCACTGAAAGCGAGACGGCCGTACAACGGCCCTGGATCGAGCGGCGATGACCATCGCCCAAACTGACCGTGAAGTCCGGAGAAGGTTCCATCGGGAGGTGGAGCTGCTGGGCCAGTTGAGAGGAGAGAAAGTTATGGCTTTCCCCGTTGTCCACCATGATGACGATGTGGCGGTCACCCAACTTGCCTGCCAACTTCATGGTTTGGGGCCCTGAAATGCCGCCCGCGGAAAAACAGGGGAGCTCCAAACAGTGAAGGCTGGCGGCGGCCTTGGTGGTGTCCTCCGCAGTGATTTCGAGGTCCTCAAAATCCGCCAAAGTAACCTCTGGTTCGAAGTTGCTGATGATGGCGTGGAATTCCTTGATCGCGCAGACGTGGGTAGGGGAGCAGGGCTGGCGGCAGCGGAAACATAGTCCTTTGTGGCGGAGGTCGTCGAACTCGCGGTTGGAGAAGCGTTGCGGCGAGCCTGGACGGCCGCCGGGAGGGGGCCGAGGGGCATGTGGTTCCAGAGGAGCAGGACGACATGGCCGGCCCCCCGGCGGAGGCCCGCCTGGAGTCGGCAGGGGTCGAGGAGACAGATCCGCCTCCACGAGACGGCCATGTCGAGGGCCTCGGAAACCGTCCGGGGGTGATGGATGCGGAGCCAGGACCGTATGTTGGGCTTTAGGCCCTGCATGAAGAAGCCGAGATAATGATCCAGTGGTAGGCCCGGAACGTGGGTGATCAGGGCCACGTACTCATCGATGTAATCGTCCAAAGCGCCGGTTTGGCGTACCCCACACAGTCGTTCGATGGCGGATCCGGAATAGCGGCTGTCATAGCGGCGGATCATCTCCTGTTTGATCTCCGGACAAGAGATCGTCGGGTTGGACTGATGAAGGACGTATCGTAGCCGACGCACCCGCAGCGGACACAACCCCCGGCGAGGCCGGAATCGCGTGGCTTGAGAAGACCGACCCACCTTGGAAGCCTCGAACTGTCTAATTAATTTTCTTTCATGCTGAATGCTAGTTGTATTTTCTATTGTATTTGCTTTTGAACCTTTTATGTGATGTGCTATTAGCAGGTGTGCTAATAGCCGTGGTCTTCCCTCATAGTATAAAAGGTGGGAGTTATTTGGGTGTGCTCAGTTTTTTGATGATTAATATATTTTCTCTGTTGCCCTAGCCTCCTTTCCCCTCTCCGTGCGAGAGACATCGGTCCGGAAGGACTCGCGCCCACCGCCCGCTTCCCCTCTTCCCGTGAGGAAGACGTCCGGCCGGAAGGCTCCATCTCCTGCACCCGGCGTTCCTACGCCAGTTGGTATCAGAGGTCGCCGTCGATTTCTACGCTCGGCGTTGTCTCCTCCCGCTCGCTGCATCTACGCCGCTCCCGCTCGACGCTCTCTCTCGCACGACGCTCTCTCTCACATCCAGCATCTCGCTCGACTCTCTCTCCCGCATCCAGCATCCCGCTCGACGCTCCCGCTCCCGCTCGACGCTCTCTCTCGCATCCAGCATCCCGCTCGCTCGCCGCTTCCTGCAGATGGGCGATACCCCGCGTGACGACGCCGACTTATGGGCGGCCATCAACGGCATCACCGCCCAGCTTGCCACCCTCACCGCCACCCTCGGCAATCTGCAGCCAGGCCCCAGCCAGCCTCCGCCTCCCGCCGACGCCAACGCCCCAGCAGATCGTTACTTCGGACGGCAATACAGTCGTGGCCGCGTGCCTCCGGCTGCACCGCCCTTCCACCCGACCCTTTCCGAGTCCAGCTCCGATGAGGACCTTCCCGCCGGCGGCAACCCTTATCGCGGGGGTGACCAACAACCTCATTACCAACCAGGATACCGTTTGCGCGCGGACATTCCCCACTTTCATGGCAACTTGGACATCGAGGACTTTCTCGATTGGATTTCGGAAGTCAAACGCTTCTTCGAAATGGCCGAGATCGACGACCGCCGCCAAGTGAAGATGGTTGCTTACCGCCTTAAATCCGGCGCGGCGGTTTGGTGGGATCAACTTCAACTCAACCGCAACCGCCAAGGCAAGGCACCCGTTCGCACGTGGTTGAAGATGAAGAAGTTGTTGCGGATTCGGTTCCTCCCACCCGACTACGACCAACACTTGTTTCAGTTCTACCAGAGTTGTTCGCAAGGAACTCGTACGGCGACGGAGTACCTGGCGGAGATAAGCCGACTTGCGGACCGCAACGACCTAACCGAGACGGATGGCCAACGTGTTACTCGTTTCCTACATGGGCTACGTCCCTCCCTACGGGAGAAGATTGGATTGCATGTTTTGCGCACGGTGGATGAGGCTTACAACATGGCCATCAAGGCGGAGCAAATGGAGAAGACAGCAGTACCCCTACACCGCGCGGCCTCTCGCCGTCCGTGGACAGATTCTTCGGGTTCTAGCAGCCGGGACACTACCGGCAAGGAGGTTGCGGACCGAGTGCCGACATCCTCTTCCGCACCAAAGGGCCGGGCACCTGACCGCGCATCATCGGGCACATGTTTCAAATGCCAACAACCGGGTCATTTCGCCTCCCGTTGCCCCCTACTTCGCCAACCCGTCCACGTTGTAGCCCCGGACGAGGAGAGGGAGGACGACTTAGAGGAGGCCGATGAGGTCGTTGATGGGTATGACGAGGAGGGCGACTTCGCCGCGTGCGTGGTTCATCGTCTACTTCTCACACCGCGGCTAGATGAACACGTCCATCGTAGCAATGTTTTTCGGAGCTACTGCAACATCAAGGGGAAGATCTGTGATGTCTTGATTGACAATGGCAGTTGCGAGAATTTTGTTGCAAGCCGGTTGGTTTCCTACTTACAGCTACCGACCGAGCCTCACCCGCACCCCTATTCCATCGGTTGGATCCAGCGCGGCCCCTCAGTGCGGGTTACCCACCGCTCCCACGTTCCTGTTGCCATTGGAAAGCACTACCAGGCCGACGTTTGGTGCGACGTCGTGGAGATGGACGCGAGCCACCTGCTCTTAGGGCGGCCGTGGCAGTATGACACGGATGTTGTGTATAAGGGCCGTGAGAATGTATACTCCTTCACTTGGACGGGCAAGAAGATCCACAATATTGCTCGGGTCGGAGGGAAACCCGAAACCAGTCCGCCTTCGGATAAGGGGCGCAGTCTGCTGGTGATGCATGAAGACCCCTCTCTGTTCGAGCGAGACGTTGCTGAGGCCAAAGAGGTGGTGGCCCTCGTCTCCTACAGCTTGTACGCCACTAGCGAGCAGGAGGTGGAAGCCGCACCCCCGGACGTGCGAGCACTGCTGCATGAATTCCGAGCCATCACGACAGAGGATTTACCCGACCATCCCCCTCCCCTCCGGGATATTCAACACCAGATCGACCTCATTCCGGGAGCTAGCCTTCCGAACTTGCCTCACTACCGCATGAGCCCCAAAGAGCATGACATTCTGCGTGAGAAGGTGGAGGAGTTGTTGAAGAAGGGGTTCATCTCCGAGAGCCTCAGCCCCAGCGGGGTCCCGGCCCTCCTTGTGCCCAAGAAGGACGGTTCGTGGCGGATGTGCGTCGACAGTCGTGCAATCAATCGGATCACCATCAAGTACTCTTTTCCCATCCCGCGCCTTGACGACATGCTGGACATGCTGGATGGTTCCAAATTCTTTTCCAAAATAGACCTGTGCAGCGGGTATCACCAAATCCGCATCAAGCCGGGTGATGAGTGGAAGACGGCTTTCAAAACGCCGGACGGTCTCTTCGAGTGGAAGGTAATGCCTTTTGGACTATCTAACGCTCCAAGTACGTTTATGCGCCTCATGACACAGGTACTGAGACCATTCCTGGGGAAGTATGTCGTTGTCTACTTTGATGACATCCTGATCTTTAGCAAGAGCAGAGCGGATCATCTGTCCCATCTCCGTGCTGTGTTGGGAGTGTTGGCGGAGCACCAACTGTTCATTCACCTCAAAAAGTGTACCTTCACCTCAAAAAGTGTACCTTCCTCGCTCCGCGGCTGAATTTTTTGGGTTTTATTGTGGGGGCGGACGGCATCCGAGTGGATGAAGAGAAGATCCAGGCGATCCGTGATTGGCCAGCCCCAACGACACTCTCGGAGTTACGGTCGTTCCACGGCCTAGCCACGTTCTACCGTCGATTCATACGTGATTTTAGCACCATATCAGCACCAATGACCGATTGTTTGAAGAAGGGGCGGTTCTTATGGGGGGAAGAGGCCAGTCGCTCCTTCGACTTGATCAAACAGAAGCTTAGCTCGGCCCCGGTTTTGGCGTTGCCCAGCTTTGATAAGCTCTTCGAAGTGCAGAGTGATGCCAGCGACATTGGTATAGGAGCGGTTCTCTCCCAAGACAAGCGGTCGGCTGCGTTCTTCAGCGAGAAGCTAAGTGATGTCAGGCGAAAATGAGCCGTTTATGATCAAGAATTCTACGCCGTCGTCCGGGCCCTCAAGCATTGGGAGCACTATTTGCTGCACAAGGAGTTCATCTTGTACACGGACCATCAAGCTCTCAAGTTTATCAACAGTCAGAAGCGCATGGACGGAATGCACCTTCGTTGGACCACGTACCTTCAACGATTTCCATATATTATTCATCACAAACCGGGGACTTCAAATGTGGTCGCCGACGCACTTAGCCGGCGGAGCTGTTTGTTAGCCACTATGCATCACGAGATCATCGGCTTTGATACCCTCGCCGATTTGTATGCCGACGACACTGATTTCCAGGAGGTTTGGCGCGCCTGCTCGTTGGGCGGCTCACATGGAGGTTTCCTATTACTCGATGGGTTCTTGCTTAAGGACAACCGGCTGTGCATTCCCCGCACCTCCTTGCGGGAAAAGCTCATTCGCGATTTGCATGGGGGCGGACTGAGTGGCCACCTGGGCTGAGACAAGACACTTGCCAGCCTCCAAGAGCGCTATTTCTGGCCACAGTTGGCAAAGGACGTGGGGAATTTTGTTCGGAAGTGTTATGTGTGCCAACAGTACAAGGGCCATGCACACAACACTGGGCTCTACACCCCCCTCCCGGTCCCCTCCGGCGTTTGGGAGGATCTCTCCATGGATTTCGTCTTGGGCCTCCCGCGCACGCAACGTGGGGTTGATTCAGTGTTTGTCGTGGTGGATCGATTCTCCAAGATGGCGCATTATCTTCAGTGCCGCAAGACATCCGATGCGTCTCACATTGTGCGTCTTTTCTTCCGAGAGGTGGTTCGTTTGCATGGCGTACCAACCACTATCACATCCGACCGCGACCCCAAATTTCTTGGCCACTTTTGGACGATGTTATGGAGGATGTTTGACACCTCCCTCCAGTTTAGTAGCTCCGCCCATCCTCAAACAGACGGCCAAACCGAAGTCGTTAACAAGACTTTGGGGAACCTCGTTCGTTGCATTTGCCAAGATCGCCCGAAGCAGTGGGACCATGCCCTCGCACAAGATGAATTTGCCTACAACAATGTCGTGCACAGCTCTACCGGTCGCTCACCGTTCTCCATTGTTTACACCAAAGCCCCCCGGCATGCGCTCGATTTAGCCCGCCTACCGGCGGCACCTCCTTCAGCAACACAGCTGGCGGAAGAGACCCGCGACATCCAAGCCGACACTCGACTTAAGCTACTTGAGTCCAACGCCAAGTACAAGGCTATGGCGGACAAGCACCGCCGTGAACAAGTTTTCAAGGAGGGAGATATGGTCATGGTTTTCCTCCGCAAGGAGCGGCTTCCTGCGGGACATCACCACAAGCTCATGCTGAAGAAGTATGGCCCTTTCCCCATCTCCCGCAAGATCAAAGACAATGCATATGTCGTCGAGCTCCCACCGAGCCTCAACATCTCCAAGACCTTCAACGTGAGCGATTTGTCCCCTTTCTACCCGGACATCCCGCTTTACCCCGATCACTCGAGGTCGAGTGCCTTCCAAGAGGGGGCGAATGATGAAGGACGTATCGTAGCCGACGCACCCGCAGCGGACACAACCCCCGGCGAGGCCGGAATCGCGTGGCTTGAGAAGACCGACCCACTTTGGAAGCCTCAAACTGTCTAATTAATTTTCTTTCATGCTGAATGCTAGTTGTATTTTCTATTGTATTTGCTTTTGAACCTTTTATGTGGTGTGCTATTAGCAGGTGTGCTAATAGCCGTGGTCTTCCCCTCATAGTATAAGAGGTGGGAGTTATTTGGGTGTGCTCAGTTTTTTGATGATTAATATATTTTCTCTGTTGCCCTAGCCGCCTTTCCCCTCTCCGTGCGAGAGACATCGGTCCGGAAGGACTCGCGCCCACTGCCCGCTTCCCCTCTTCCCGTGAGGAAGACGTCCGGCCGGAAGGCTCCATCTCCTGCACCCGACGTTCCTACGCCATGGACTGTCGGAGCCACCAGGCCCAATGAAGGGCAGAGTCGTCGAGTCCCACGACAGCGTTAGAGACCTTGTCCTGCTCGGGAGTATGGTGGAGGTCGAAGTACTGCTCTGCCTTGGCAATCCACCCCATCGGGTCCACACCGGCGAAAGTGGGAAGGTCCAGGGTAAGGGTTGGACGGCCCGGAGGAAACGGAGCCACGGACTCTCCGTTGTGCAGGAGGGGTGTCGCGCCAAGGATGGACACGCCGATGGATGGGCCCGCGGATCCGGTGGCGGGGGAGGCGGCGGTGGTTTGGAGGGCATCGATCTTGGCATGTAGGGCGACAAGGGCGGCATGCATGGAGGCCACGAGGGACTCTTGGGCGTCAAGGCGACGTTGGACGGCGGCGTCGGAGCTATCGGCGTCGAGGTGCAAGCGAGTCGCCGGAGCCATGGTTGTGGCGTTGGCGGGTTGGATGCAGCGACAGGGCTGGATGCAGCAGTGGAAGGAAATGGCCGCTCGATCGGGATGCAACAACGGCAGATCGGGAAGCAGCAGCAGCGGTGGTGCGCCTGAGTGGACCGGGAAGCAGCGGCGGATCGGGCTCGGCGGTGCAGCAGCGGCAGGTCGGCGGAGCAGCCTCGCGGAAGACGCGAGGGGGGGGGGGGGGGGGGGGGGGGGCGTTACATTCATCCAACATGCCCAAAATGAGTACAAGCAATGCCCCTTATAGTAGAGGGGTGCGAATAGCGGCGCGTATAAACCGCCGCAAAATAAAAGTTGGAATAACGTAAATGCTGGAAATAAAAGATACGATAGCGGCTAAGCCACAATCTGCTTCGCGGGCTCGGTGGGGCCGTCCGGTATTCGCGCCCGACGCTTGTAGACTGCCATGGAGGCTCGGCGTCGTGCAGCTCCGTAACAAGAACGTACTGATTTGGTAAATGATGACCCTGAGGGGACGGGCCCAAAGACTGAAATACTGAATACGCATACTGATACCCTTAACATTACCTATATTATGAAACAAGAAATATGAAAAAAGTAAGAATGAGTTAAAAAGCTATAGAACATTGAAACACCTAAGTACTTAAGATGGTAAATTGATTACTATACTGATGACATACTGAATATGATGAGATATTGTTTATTGTCCCACTGTTTACTATCCCACTGTTTACTGTTCACTTATATATGTACCATTTTTTATTACACCATCTTTACTGTTCTTTATTGATATACTGTGATATTGTCTCCTTACCGTTAATCTCTATCGCTTGCGTTTACTTTGTTAGTCATGCTACATTAATACTATAAATATTGTTATTACTAACTCTTCTTTGTTTGCTTGTTTAAAGTAGTAAGTTCTCGCTTAGTCTTTGTGAAAGAGTAATTCTTTATATTTTTAACATTTTAGAAACAGAGCAGTGGCAAACCAGCAACCGTTGAGTACTTATCCAGAGGAAACTAGGACCGTGGAGGCGATGCAAATTTCTTTTGTAGTTTTGTTTAGTCGGGTCCTAGTTAGTAGTTGTATTGTGTGTCAGATATATGTATTTGTAGCTTCATATTGTATAATAGGGTATTTTGTAGTAGAGAACTGAAAAACTCTAGTCATATATGTATTTTATGCTCAGTGTAGATGAAAGCTTTTGTGTTGTACATGTGAATACTCATTGTGTAATAGTTAATATGTTAAATGTTCTCTGAGACACTGTTTATGATATTACAGCATATTGTGGCGGTCTGCAGGCCGTTACAATTTAGTGGTATCAGAGCTACGTTTTCAGAACATTTGGCCACAATGAGTATTGTAAGCACGCACATAATAAGAGCCTGAGCATATCTTGCATTATGTGATCTCCTATAGGCCCTGATCATCTTTTGTTCCGTTTTATAGGAACCTATTCAAGTTTATTCTGTTCGTAAGTTGCGTGGAGGTCAGGAAGAACCCGAAGTAGCAAAAGAGACAATGTCTGAAGGAAGTGATAATGGAAAGGCGCAGCAGGCCCAACCACAGTTGGCAGACATTGCTCGTTTTCTTGCTGAGACTATTAAAATGGTGCGAGATGTTCCCTCTATTGTACCACCAGCAGAACCTGTAGGGCAACAGCAGCTAAAGCAGTTTGATGTGGATCTAAAGAAATTTCTGGAGTTAAAGCCGCATGGGTGGTCTCACTCCCCTGGAGACGGAGGATTGGATCACGCGCATTGAAACAATCTTTGAAGTGATGAATTTTCCTGACAATAGAAAGGTGAACTTAGCAACATTCTTATTAGAAGGAGAAGCTAAGGGACGGTGGACTCATGTGCGAGGTAGATTAGTCGTTCCAGGGCATGCAAGCATGTTATGGGATACATTTGTGCGGGAATTCACTAAGTGGTTTGTGCCCGAGTCGGAAAAGAAATAGCAACAGGATAAATTCTTGCGTTTAGTGCAAGGCAACCGTTCAGTACTACAATATGAAGCGAAGTTTGCCAATTTAGCTTATTATGTTGGATCATTTGTACCTACAGAAAAGGAGAGGTGTCATCGGTTTCAAGAAGGATTGCGTGATAATATACGTACAATTCTAGTGCCATTTGAAATTATCGAGTATGAGGCTTTAGTGCAAAAAGCCCGTATGTTGGAGATAGACATGGAGAAAATTCAGAAGGAGAGAAATGGTGAAATAGATATTGATGGGGGCTCTGAGTAGGGAGTTCTCATGGATCTGGCGACTCATGGAAGAGAAGGAAAGAAGCACAGATGCCTCGATCTGTGGATTGTGGTTGTGTGGCGCAGTCTCAAAGCCAAAAGTGTGGGAAGTGCGGAAAAGCGCATAAAGGGCAGTGTTTAGTGTGGAAAAGCGCATAAAGGTAATTCAATTTCAGAAGGTGTACCAGTTGGGAATTCCAAAAGAAGGTGAATCTATTGCATCTGCTTCGGCCCCGGCTGGGACATTTGTTAAAAAACGTCGAATTCAGCCTCGCGTGTTCAACCTGAATCAACAAGATGCCAAGGTTGATGATGTTGTGGTGACAGGTATGATTTATGTTCGTGATCAATTGGTGAAGGTTTTGTTTGACACGGGTGCAAGTCATTCGTTTATCTCAACTAATATTTTGGATGTTATCTCTGTGAAACCTTATCAAACATAGGATACTCTACATGTAACCATGCCGAATAATCAGGTGGTCACAACACAGTTGCGAGCACAAATTCACTTTTACCTGAATAACAAATGTTTTGAAGTAGACCTAGTAGTGTTGCCAATTAACGAATATGATGTTATATTGGTATGGATTGGTTAGTTCAGCATGAGGCGGTAATTAATTGCAAAAAGAAGGAAGTCATTATTAGGTGTCCGGATCAAAGTATCGTTATTTTCCAAGGATTGGGTGAAGTATCAAAGATGATGATTTCTTCTATGAAGGCACTAAAACAGATGAGAAAAGGTTGTGAAGCTATATTGGTGATGGTCAAAGGTTTGAAAGAAGAAAATAAAGATACTAAGGAAATACCATTTGTTCACGAGTTTCGGGAACTTTTCCCCGAAGAGTTACCGGGACTACCCCTGAAGCGAGAAGTAGACTTTGAAATAAAGCAAATTGAAGTAGCTATTTCGCTAGCAAAGACTCCATACTGTATGGCTCCAAAGGAGCTGGCAGAGTTAAAATGCCAATTGCTAGACAAGAATTTTATCCAACCGAGTTCATCTCCTTGGGGAGCTCTGGTTTTGTTTGTAAAGAAGAAGGATGGAACGCTTCGATTGTGCGATTACTTGAATAAATTAACAGCGAAGAACAAATATCCTCTTCACCGCATAGAGGACTTATTCGATCAATTAGTTGATGCTAAGGTGTTTTCAAAAATTGATTTGAGATCTGGTTATCATCAATTGCGGATCAAAGAAGAAGATATTTATAAAACAATGTTTAGCACCAGATAAGGGCATTTTGAATTTGTAATAATGCCTTTTGGATTAACGAATGCTCATGCAGCCTTTATGGATATGATGAACCGGGTGTTTAAGGAATATTTGGACAAATTTATTATTGTCTTTATTGATGATATCTTAATATACTCAAAATTTGAGGAAGAGCATGCACAACACTTGAGATTGGCTCTGCAAACATTGAAAGATAATCAGTTGTATGCAAAATTTTCAAAATGCGAGTTCTAGTTGAAGGAAGTGTCTTTCTTGGGGCACGTCATTAATGAGCAAGGATTATCTGTTGATCCAACAAAGATTGAATCTATCCTGAGCTAGCCACGACCTACAATTGTGACTGAAATGTGAAGCTTTTGGGTTTGGCAGGGTATTATAGAAGGTTTGTTAAAAACTTTTCAAAAATTTCATTACCCTTAACACAGTTAACGAGAAAGAATGCCCCTTTCAAGTGGGATGTGGAATGCCAACTTGCCTTTGAAGAGTTGAAAGAAAGATTAATTACTGCTTCTATATTGGTGATGTCGTACGACACTGAAGTGTTTCAAATTTATAGCGACACGTCGTATAAAAGTTTAGGTTGTGTGTTAATGCAGCATGTGAAAGTAATTGCTTTTGCCTCGCGACTGTTGAATGATGCTGAAAAGAATTACCCAACTCATGATTTAGAGTTAGCTGCAATGTTTTTTGCACTGAAAAACTCGCGGCATTATTTGTACGGGGTTCGATGTGAGATTTTCACGGACCATAAAAGTTTAAAATACATCTTTACACAAAAAGAATTAAACCTCCATCAGTGAAGATGGTTAGAATTTATTAAAGATTATGATGTTGACATTTTGTATCATCCTGGAAGAACAAACGTTATTGTTGATGCCTTAAGTCGAAAGAGTGTTGCTTCGTTATCCGTACTAAGGGTGTATAATCCGCAGTTATTACGTGATTTGGAGAAGATGGAGATTATTCTAATTATATCGCCAGAAGATAAGCAATCACAGTTATATCAAATGCAAATCCAGTATTCGCTGAAGGATAGAATTTTGAATGCTTTGCCCAAAGATCCATTTTTTGTTGACTTGTAGGAAAAGGTGAGGAAAGGAGAATCTAAGAATTTTTTCTCATAGCAGAATGGACTATTGTTGCTGAATGGAAGATTATGTATTCCCGATGCTGATAATTTGCGAAAGGACGTGTATTAAGTTCATAAATTCATCCCGGTCGGACTAAAATGTATCATGATTTGAAGCAAGATTTTTGGTGAACAGGAAAGAAGAAATATGTGATTATATATATTGCGTCCTGTCATACCTGCCAAGTTGTGAAAGTTGAGCATATAAAGTCGGGATGCTATTTGCAGTCCCTACCAATACCTGAATGGAAATAGGATGATATTGCAATGGACTTTGTATTTGGATTGTCTCGCAGTAAACCAGGTAATGATGGTATTTGAGTCATTATTGATCGATTAACTAAGAGCGCCCATTTTATAGAGAAAGATGGACCGACTGAAAAAATGACTGATTTGTATATCGATGTTATTGTGAAATTGCACGGTATTCCTCGAACCATTATATTAGATAGAGACGGTTGCTTTACTTCTGATAATTGGAGGCAAATTAATACGAACTAGAAAGGGATCGCTTGGATTAATGAAACAGTGGATACAATCCGGAGCAAGCTCCGACCAACTCTCGGAGGCTGGTTCCTCCAAAGAGCTTCTCTCTAATGAGAGCCCAAAAGACAACAGATCTGAAGGTCACCTAACTCCCCAAAACAACCTCCTTATATAGGGAGGGGGGCTCACATCAACCCTAATAATAAAATAAAACAATAATAATAATACACCGCATGTGTGTAACAATACATCCCGTCAGAAAAGCGACCTTGACCCCAAAGTCGGCACGCCGCCCGCCGATCAGTAAGGATATGCTCGCGGTTGGGATGTCGTCGATGCGCCAGGGGGGTCTCCTTGTAGTCCGTCTGAGAGCAGCAGGGCGTCAAAGTCGGCGGCGGAGAGCGCGGCCACGTCGTCGCCGATGAGGACCCGACACTCCTTCACCGAGCATGCATGACCAGGAGAGTAGGGTTGCTTGCAGCGGAAGCACGGACCCTTGCTCCGTAAGTCGTTGTACTCCTGATTGGTCAGGCGGTATGTAGGGACATGCCGAGTATTGGTTGGGCCCATAATTGGTGGCCGGGGTAGGGGAGGTGGCAGAGGCGGAGGTTTGGGATGGGTCGAGAAATAAGGTTGGGAGGGATGCCTGGAAGAAGGTGATGGGAAAGGAATGTCACCGGACGTCGCGAGGAATTCCGCCTCCACAAGGGGGGAGAGGTTGATGGCTTGGTGGACCGTTAATGGTTTGAGGGTGCGGAGACGTGAACGGAAGTGGGGTTGCAAGCCGTTCATGAAGAACCCCAAATAATGGTCTAGGGGGAGTCCGGGAACATGGGTGACCAATTCCACGAAGGCATCAATGTACGAGTCAATGGAGTCGGTGCGTCGGACCCCGCAAAGTCGCTCGATCATGGGGCCGGAGTAGCGGTCGTCATACCGCTGAATGAGGGCCTCGGTGAGATCTGTCCAGGTGAGGTCGGGAGAGGTCTGACGGAGCCAACGGACCCAATGGAGAGCATGCCCTTCCATGTCGATAAGTGTGGTGGAGACCCATTGCGTCGGAGGGGTCTGGTGGATGTCGAAGAACTGTTTCGGCGCGGGCAATCCACCCGAGGGGGTCAGTCCCGTTAGTTGAGATTATTAGTTTAGTATTATTATTAGTTTATTTGTATGTGCATGGGTTTAGTCCCGCATCGTGAGTCAAGTTGTAAGTGTCATTGTATTTTCTATATATTATGCCCTATATGGATGAATATAATCAATTGAGTGTTTTTCCTCTTTACTTTCAACTTGGTATCAGAGCTGAGTAAACCCTAAAAAAATTCTTTCTCCCGTCGCCGCCATTTTCTTCCCCTTTGGTTGTCTGATTTCATCGCTGCTCCCGATGGGGATCTCTTCCGCTCCCGTCGACGGGCCCAGCCTCTGACTCCGTCGACGGGAGGCTCTGCTATCGTCGTTCCGACTGCTGCGTCTACCTCCATCGACGATGCTTCCGCCTGCGCAGACTTCTGTCGATTCCTCGATCGCATCTCCAGTCGCCTCTTCTCCCGAGACTTCTTCCTCGCCGATCCATCGTCGTCGTTCTCCTTGCTCTAGATCGACAAAAGCCATCGACGATCTACGCTGCTCCTGCTCTTGTTCCTGACCACGACAACAACGATAGAGACTTCGTCGATCTCGTCTGCTTCCGGTTGCAGATCCGTCTGTTGCTTATTGACGGAGATGATTCTCCCTTCCGACGATGTGAATCCCGCAGCTGTCCCTGTCGATGCTCTCTTGTGCCGATCCCGACGTCGATCCCCTGCATCGACGACGAATCTTCTGTCAGCTGAGACGATGTTGATCTGTGGTCATCTTCCTCCTATGCTTGGTCTGCACTGCTTCCGTCTGTCGCTTGTGCGTGCAGCCATCTTTGCCCGGGCTTCTATCTGCTGCTGCACCTGATGCAACTCTCTTCCGAGACGATTCATGTTGCTGATCTATTGCAGATACTGATGTTTGTGTTGTTTTTTGCTATCTTTATTTTGTGTCTCTATGTTTGTTTATGTCTTGTTATGCCTATATGCACGTGTTATCCACGTGAGGGGGAGTGTTTGGGATGACGGCGACCCGGATGATCTTTCCCGGTGTTCGCCTTAGTCCCACACGGCCTCTAGGCTTATGTTGTGTGTTGTTTGTGTCTCCCCAAGTTTTTCCTTGATGATTGGTAGGTGGTATGGTCTTTGGTGGTTGTTTTTCCCCTTTCTCTCTTATCCCCGCGGTCTCGTAGATTCGTGAGTGTGGTGTTATCCCCGCGGTCGTAGATTCGTGAGTGTAGTGTTATCTGCGCGGTCTCGTGGATTCGTGTGTGTGGTTTCTTTCCTGTGGGTGTATCGTGTGTGGGAGTATCCCCGGTCACCCATCTTGTCCCACCTTTGCCTACCACATTTACCCTTCCTTTGATGTTGTCAAGCTGGTGGTTTCCCCTCCAGCTTGAGGGGGAGAGTTGAGGTTATTAGTTTAGTATTATTATTAGTCTATTTGTATGTGCATGGGTTTAGTCCCACATCGTGAGTCAAGTTGTAAGTGTCATTGTATTTTCTATATATTATGCCCTATATGGATGAATAGAATCAATTGAGTGTTTTTCCTCTTTACTTTCAACTCCGTTGAATGTGGGGATGTCAGGTCCACGGTACGGTGGAGTAGGTAATTCCACCACTGCGGTTGTATCAGGGATCACAGTGCTGGGGGATCCCACAGCCGAGGCGGTAGGAGGCCTGGAGTGCTGGCTGGGCTGTAAGTTCTGGAGCATGGTCAGAATCGAGGCGAACTGCTCGGCCTGTGCCTCGAGACGAGAGTTGATGGCGGTGAGGGAGTGTTCGAGGGCTTCCACGCGGGATTCCATCCTTCCCTTTGGCATATGAGGATGCACAAGGGATAGATGTCGCCGGAGAGTGTCGGAGAGGGCGGATAGGTGCGAGCTGGCGGCGGGAAGCAGGCTGGGCACAACGGCTACGGCCCGGAGACGGAGCAGATGGTGCCGATCAAGGCGGTTTACGGCGGAACCGCCGCTGGAGAAGCAGGCGCTGGAACAGCGAAGCCGGCGCAGGATCGATCTAAGCGGGAGAAGCAGGCGCTGGAAGTAGCGGGGGATCGGTCGTCGAAGCAGGCGCAGTAACGATCGAAGTGGGAGACGCAGGTGCTAACCAGACGGAATCGTCGAAGCAGGCGCGACTGGGTCGAGGGAGCGGTGCGGTGCGGCGTCGGATCGCGGAAGCGGGCTGTGCGAGCTCTCGGACAGTGGAGAGGAAGACTCCGGCAGCTGTAGCAGCGGGTGGAGCGGCAGGTCGGACCAAATAATACGAACTAGAAAGAGATCGCTTGGCTTAATGAAACAACAGATACAATCCGGAACAAGCTCCGGCCAACTCTCGGAGGCTGGTTCCTCCAAAGAGCTTCTCTCTAATGAGAGCCCAAAAGACAACAGACCTGAAGATCCCCTAACTCCCCAAAACCACCTCTTTATATAGGGAGAGGAGCTCACATCAACCCTAATAATAAAAGAAAACAATAATAATAATACGCCGCATGCGCGTAACACAAATACACAAAAGATTGGGAACGAAATCATTATACTATACATCATTCCATCCCCAAACAGATGGACAGTCAGAGCGAACCATTCAAATGCTAGAAGACCTATTACGAATCGTTGTATTAGATTTAAAAGGATCTTGGGAAAAATATTTGGCCCTAGTTGAATTTGCATATAATAACAGTTACCAGTCCACAATTCATATGGCGCCCTTTGAAGCTTTGTATGAGTGAAGGTGTCGTACTCCTTTAAGTTGGGCGGAAGATGGTGAAAAGGAACTGTATAATAAAGAGAAAATAGATAAGTGGCATGAGAAGATAGTAATCATTCAGGGGAGAATGAAAATTGTCCGGGATCGTCAGTAGAAGTATTATAACATATGTTGAAACCGATTTCTCGGTCTCTTGTGAAGCACGGGCCCTCAACAAGTTGAGGGGTAGCTAGCCTTTACTGGTCCCTCGGGACGGACGGATCGGAGACTTGGAACTATGTAACAACCCTACTTTTAATTTATGCATAAACTTGATTTGTCTAGCCGCATCCCAAGCCCCCCTATGTTAAATCCCGAGCATCCACTCCAAATTAAACCCCCCTCGGTCCAGATCTCCCGCACGCAAGCCAATTCGGCTAGGGCTCCCGCTCCTCTCTGTTTCCCGCACAGCCGCAGCCCTCCCGTCTCCCCGCGCGCGACATCGCTCTTGTCCCGCTCCCGTGTCGACGCCTCCTCCTGCTTGCCGGCGTCTCCTCCAGCCATGGTCGCCGCCTCTTGCGCCTCCTCCTGCAGTGGCCGGCACCTCCTCCTGTCTCTAGGCCGACAGCCCTCCAGTCGCCAGCAGCCTCCTACTCCTCCCCTGCTTCCTCCAGCACTCCCTCCTCATGGCGTGGCCGCCTCCTCTGGATCCTCCTCCATCTCAGGCCGCCGATGGTTCCTTCCCCTCCGGCCGGCGAGTTCTTCCTCTGCGCCCTAGCCGACCCCCCCCCCTGCTGTGGTCGGCTGTTTCCTTCTTCCCCCAAGGAGCCGCCCTCAGCTCATCCTTTCTCCTTCAAGCAACAAGGGCTGGCAGTGGCTTCATGTCCACTAAGCGCCGACAGCCACCCTCTCCTCCTTGGGCTCCGATTTTGCCCTAGGGTTTTGCTCGAACCCTCCTCCTCTCGGATTTTGGACTCGGATTCGGCTCCTTGAGCCCGGTTTGGTTTCCTTTGGGTAAGATTCCTCCTCTATTCAGATTTCCATAATTTTCTTGGAAAGTTTGCGCTCCAATTTGCGTTTCAGATTTTGTGCTCTTCTTAACCGTCCAATTTCTAGGTTTTTTCCTGCTCCCCGGCGTAATTTGTCGCCCTAATTGGCGGGATCTCTTGAAGGCCCTCTTCGATTTAGGGTTTTTGTCACCCAAGCGCCGCCAAGTTCCCGATCCTTCGTGGTATCTCTTCTCCCCACTTTTTGAGGGAGGTAATTTTGCTAAGCCCTCTTTGGTAATTTTCGCGTCGTAGAAATGCTTGTATTAGCGTAATAATTTGTGCTGCATCGCTTTCGTTGTTCCTGAACAGGTTCGAAAGCATGATTTCTGCTTTTGCTCGCGTTATTTGGCCGCTCCCGTCAGCTTCAGCTTATTTAAGGCAAGTAAAGATCCCTCTCTCTTGCAAGCATTAAATATAATTGTCTTGTCTGTTCTTATTTTTATATGAATTCACCATTGATGCTCGTTTCATCAAATAAATTTAGACCTCGAATCCCTAAATAGACTTGTTATTAGTTTGAGGTTCACGCGTCCGAATAACATGAATTGTGAATGTGAATGAGGGTTACTTGAATATTCATTTAGATGAATTGTGGCTCATTTGTTAGAAGACGAGTTAGTGAACGAAAGTGGTTTAAATTGGATTTCCACTTAATTGAATTGCATCTCATTTGATGGATAAATGGAAGACTAGTAGATCTCTTTGATTATGATCATTAATTGTTATAATAATAAATGTTAAGATTCCTGCTAGCAACTAGGTGAATTGTGCTTGATATAAAATCTTCGACTCGTACACATGGTTACCTAGAAGATATTCGTGTCTTGGAATGACGTAATCTAAAGGAATACTGGATATCCTGGAAAATGTTGCATAGTAATCTTATTACTCGTGAATACTTGAATCCGCAAGTTTCAAAACTCTCTATCGAGTTCTCTGAGTCATCGAATCTTGTTTCTTATGCCTTTCTGGTTTCAAGACTTGGTTAAATAACGTTCTATAACTTGATTCCTCTCGTTTCACGTTTGTAAAATATACTCTTGTATATCTGAATCAGTATCTTGGTTACATGTCTTGATATGCTAGCAACCACGAAATCCTGCGATAGGTCATTAATAATGTAAGTTAACATTGAAAGGTATGGTTTAATTGATGAAACTCCTTGACTTGGGTTCCCTCTTGAATCCATAATGGGAACAAAGGACCGGTCGTAGCGAGCTTAAATTTCTGAATCACTAAGGTCATGTGTGTCATAAGTAAATCTTGGAAGCTAGGGTTTAGATGGTGCATCGTCTTGATTGCATGGTCACGGTAAGCAGGAAATACTCCTTTCTAGTAAGCCTTACACTTGGACTTGTATGTGAACCATGTGCACACACTAAAAATACCTACACATTTCATTGATTACAGCTTATGATATTTCTTGATCAATTATATGCTTTTCTCCTGAATCTTCGGCAAGTCTTGAATCTGAACTTGAATTTCCTCAATCATGAATTATTTCATTAATAACACAAGTAAATAATTGAATGGTAGGGTTTTAACTGACGCAACTCTTTGACTTGGGTTCCCTCTTGAATCCCTAATGGGAACAAAAGACCGGTCATAACAAGCATAAATTTCTGAATCTCCTGAATCCGTACTTGAATCTGTCTGAATCATGAATCCTGCGCGTCAAACAAAAACACCTACACTTTCACTTGTTACAACTTATGTTATTACATGAATCTCTTAGGTCCTGAGTGTCATAAGCAAATCTTGAAAACTAGGATTTAGGTGGTGCATCGTCTTGTTTGCATGGTCACGGTAAGCAGGAAATACTCTTATTCTAGTAAGCCTTACACTTAGACTTGAGTGTGAACCATGCGCACCTACTATAAACACCTACGCATTTCAATGATTACAGTTTATGTCGCTGCAAGAATGTTTATGCTATACTTCGGAGTAGTCTAATAATTCTAGATATTTCTGCTTGTCTCACTTGCTAGCCTGTCTTGTTAGCTTTGCTTCATGAAAAGCGGTACACAAATATTCTGTTTCTCCTGCTCGTATTTTATTTTGCTTGCTCTTGTGTATTTCGATGTACTGAGGCTTTTCCTTCTGTTTGGATTTGCCTTAGTGTTCGTTCCTGCGCCGCCTGCTCTCTGAGGCCGATCTGCGTCAAGTTTCAGATTTTGTGTTTATGTTTCATTTCTTTTACTGTCGGATATTTCTGTTATGTAGTAATTACGATCAGCCATTTTCTCTTGTTTCATGGACAACTGCTAGGCTAAATATTATATGTACTAGAATTTGGCATGATTTGCATGTTCATTCATCTGAGATGATCACTGCATAAAAATCTGTTTCAAAACTTGTATCTTGAGCTTTTACTAAAATGCATGTGCACTTGTTTCAAATTATCATGTTTTAAAGCTTCCGCAACAAAGCAACCTGTTTTTACTCAAAAGTAACTTTTTTTTAAAACTATTTGTAGTATTTCTGTCTCCGCCTTAGCAGGCATGGAATCCTTTTCGCCCATTCAATTATTTACACGAATGTTAAGGGAGTATGGACAAACTTAACATTTTTGTGCACATGCATTTGTTTTTAAAGATAAAGTATTTTGCAGTTATCAAATATTTAAAATCTTATTTTTTAAATATTTATGCATGCATCATTTCTTCACGCACCTTGTCATTATGTGTTGTTCGCGGCTGAAACACGCACACACTCACTCATAAGCATGAGTAGTATGCACACGAATGTTAAGGGAGTATGGACAAACTTAACATTTTTGTGCATATGAATTCCACTAGGATATACACCGCTTGCGAATATTAAATGGTTATGGGCAGTTTAATATTTTCAAGTGCGTTGACATTAGAGTCTTAATATGCATGACATGTTAAGTGATATGGGCGCCTAACATGTCATGTGTATCCATTCATTTGCATTCATATCATAAATCATTGCACAAGTGTGAAGCCAAGAACAACAATAATGATTGTACACGCATGGTTTTACTACTTGCTTGACATCGCACATGATTTCAATTTTGCACTTGCATGAACATACCTAGAGTTGTCCAATGAAAATGCTGTAATTATTACATAATTTATGTACCTGACAGTAGGAAATGTTTTAGAATCTCTAGATTCAAATCTCTGATATTCATAATCAGTACTTCCTGTTCTGCTTGTCTATCGATCTCGTCTGATTCTCCAGTATTTCCTTCTAGTTAGGTCTTAAGCGTCAACATCGCAAGTAAGTTACCCCTTCGTGCAAAGATTGTTCGCTCTCGAATTTTTGAGTCTTATCCCTCAATTCCGAGCTGAGTGAAGCAATTCCTGTGTTTCCTGAATCCAATCCTTCGTATCTGGCCATACCCACTAAGATCGTAGAGTATCATGAGCTTCGAAAGGAAAATCATCCTTATGATAACTGTGTTTTAAATGCATGTGCACCTGTTTCAAGTTATCATATTTTAAAGCTTCCGCAATAAATCAACCTGTTTTACTCAAAAGTAACTATTCTTTTAAAGCTATTTATAGTATTTCTGTATCCGCCTTAGCAGGCATGGTTTTCTTTTCGCTCATGCCTGTGGCATCACGGCCCGCCCCGAAGTGCACTCTGACTCTTGTCGAGACGGGTCGTGACAAACTAGACTAAGACCTTAGTCACAGCGAGGAGGTTCCACCACAAACCCGGAAGATCTTTGAGCGCTTCCCCTCCCAAGCCAAAAGCTGAGACTGGGCACCTTGGAGAGCTAGAGAGCTAAACCAAAGTAACCTAGGGAGGAAGAAGCTCAGAGTGTTGAGATCTGGAATCCTCTCTCAAGGTGCCCTTCAAGGTCTATTTATAGTTTTTCTGGACTGGTCTGCTGATAGCGGGATTTCGCCTTTTGGTTTTACTAAATGCACCCCAATTTGGCCTGCTAACAGCCAAACTCTGCTGTTCCGAAGGGTTATTGGCCGCCCACCAGGGGCAGAGGGGTAATTTCACCCCCTTGGCCCCTGGTCCAAGGGTCGGCGAGAGCGCCTCTCCTAGCGCTTCTCGCGAGCCCTCTTGCACTTCTCGCGAGCCCTCTTGCACTTCTAGCGAGCCCTCTTGCACTTCTCGCTCACGAACCCTCTCTAGGCAAGCGTCCTGCGAAGACCCCGCTAGCCTGTCTTCTGGCGGGCGACTACCCAGGCCCGACCTCGCACCCCCCTCCGCGAGGTCCTTCTGGCTCGCCACGCCTGGCTCTCGCGAGTATCCTTCTGGAATGGCTATCCTTCGGGTCTTACCCCTCAGACGAACACGGGGTTCTACACAATCCCCGCTCTTTGCGAGATTATTTTAAGCTCGCAAAGAATCGTCCAACCCCGGATGTTCGTCGGTGACTGCTGATCTGTCGGGAATCTTTTATGTGGGTCCCACCCCACAACTATAAATACTACCCAAGCCAGGGTGACGCGCGCCATTATTCTCTCTTATTCTGCCTCTTACTGTACCTGCCAGAGAATGCCTCTTTCCGAAGAACTCTGGGCCCGCCTGAGGGCGTCCAAGGCGGGCGAGCTCTCCACCATGGCCAACGCCGCCTCCTGGATGACTCGCCAGATCCCTCCCCCTGTTCCTGCAATAAAAAAGGCGAAGTCGGTCCGCCTACCACCAGGGGGGTCTGCTCGACTCTTCTCCTGATGATAGGCCCGTTGAAAAGGTAATCTTCTCGCTTAGTTATTCCTTTGATTTCTCTAAACCTCGCCTGACTGCAGGACCCGCCCCCTGCCGATCAGGACGCGGGCGGAGGCTTAACCGAGACCCGTCTCGATCCTCCGGCGAGGACTGATTTTGTTAACGGAGAAACTGCTGGTAAGTGTCTCGCTCCCACAAAACTGGATTAACTTTCTATCGGGAGCTCTCATTTTTCCTTCTTACAGCCTCTCCACGTGCGACTCTGGGTCGTCCAAACTCGCGACCTCAGACGCCGGTCCCTCCTGATACAACCATTAACCCCCAGGATTCAATCTCCTGAGGGGGGAGGGTTCCGGTGGCTCGCAACCTGCCCCAACGGTTCGTACCGACGACGCGACGCGACGCGGTGGTCATGGTAAGTCTGTCTCGCTCCCCTTCGCTACTCTCTTCCAGGGCCGGCCTACTACTTCTCGCCCGCCTGCAGGTAATGGTTTTGCTGCATTTGTTGAGGCGTTACTCTCCATGTTAGTCTCGCTAACGGCTAACGATGCTTGGATTTGCTCGCAGGTGATTCCGAGATTCTCCCCTCCGACTCTGATTTTGGGGAGGAAGAGATGTCGCCTCTCCCCTTGCCGGAGCAGATGGATGATTTCTTGGGCGACCCTCGGGATCCTGAGGCCATGAAGAAGCGGACCTCGGAATTGTTTCAGAAGCAAGGGCGGATGCTGCAGGATCTTCACCTCCAAGCGAGGAGGGATAGGGAAGTTGTCGAGGAGCGGCACGCCGCTTTGCTGGATGAGTGTGCGCGGCTCTGCGCCGAGCTGCCGCAAGACATTGGCGAAACGGCAACCTCCCCGAGGACACATCTCACGCGGGTGAACGATTATGCCCGCTTGATCCAACGTGAGGCTCGCGCGCTCGACGCATATCATTACCCTAGGATTCCGCCGAGATCTGGACTGCGAGGTCGTGGCAGGTGGAAATGGCTACGCTACTAGTCTCGCCCGCACTCTTTCTCGGCTCGGCCAACCCCTCCATAATATTTGAATATTTGTTTAATTTCGCCGGACCATCTCGCGAACATTTCTACTTTCATTATTAACCATTTCTCGCCCGCTGCTGGGGCTCTTGCGAACCTATTTGTTATTGTAACATATTTGCTAGTGATGCTTGCTCTATCTTTTATTTCCGCTCTTTCTTGTTGCTTCCGCACGGAATTTTCGCTTATACTAACACCGTTAGCTGGTCTCGCTCGCCAATATATCTGGGATTTTACCGCGCTCTCGCGTCATGCGGGGTTTTGCCTAACCGCCCCCCCCCCCCCCCCCCCCCCCCGCCGCTTCAGCTCCTTTCCCGCGCTTTTCATTTTCTATAAATAGGTTCCGGCGTCGAATCCACCTATCGCATTTAACTCCAGCCCTTCTTCTTCCTCTGCCTGCGAGATCTCACGTTCTCTTCCTCGCGCTTACTTCTCTTTTTCTCGCAGGTCTCAACGATGGTGGGCGACACAAGCGAGGCTGAAGGTCGGTTGAAGTGTGCCTGGGCCTTCACCGATCACACTTTCTTCCACAGCAACCTGACTGAAGAGGAATACCTCGCCGCGGTCGCGGACTTTATCCCACCGGGGTTCTCCGCCCGCAGCCCTAGCGGTGAGGACGTAATCAATGTACCCATTCCAGACGAGCTCTCCATCCCTAAAGCCCACTTCGGGGTCGGCCTGCGCCTGCCTCTGTGGCCAGAGGTCTGACAGGTACCCGCTGATCTCGCGTACTTTTACTTTTCCGAATTTTAAGCTCTCGCTAGCTTCTTAGAGACCTCGCGATGTTTTTCGTCAGGTACTAAAGCATTACGGTGTGATACTGGGCCAGCTGACCCCCAATGTCGTGGCGGTCATTGTCGCGTACGCATGCAACATGCGAGAAGAACGCATTGAGTTCAGCTTGCCGGTCTTCCGGAAGCTGTTCTCCTTCAGGGCCTACAAGGAGGGTACCACCTACTTTCGTGGGCTCCGGACTCATGGTCAACGAGACCGTCAACAAGAGCCATTACTGGGCTCAGAAGTTCCTTTTCGTCAAAGGGAACTTCGGCAACGTCCCGTTCTCGCCAATTCAGCACGGCGAGAGCACCTACCGCCCCCAGCTTTCGGCGGCCATGACGCCGCTCTATACTAGTTCTTCAGCAAGAAGAACTTCGAGGTGGTGCATCTCCGCCGAAACCTCGACTCACTACCACCAGTGCTCCCCGGGGAGGGTATGTATCGCGCTTGCTCGCCCTTTTCTTCTCAAAATTCTCGCTTAACGTTTCTAATTGCTGAACTATTACAGGTGAGCGAGATCTCCCCGTCCATCCCCCCTACGCGAGCAGCCGGTCCTTTCCTGCGGACCTCTCCCTCGCGAAAATGGGAGCGGACGCCTGCCGCGAGACCTCCCGTCCTGCCGCCCCTCCCACTAAGAAAAGGGGTGAGTCTTCTGGCCGAAGGGACTCCTCCTCGCAGCCCTCCCAGAAGAAGAGCAAGAAAAATCTCCCCCCCCCCCCTCCGAGAAGGGAAAGGGGCACGTCGAGGCTTCCCCGAGCGAGGTTCTACTGGCTGACTTCACCAAAGAAAGGGGGTCTGGCGAGCCGGTCGAGAAGGTCGCCAGGGTCTCCTCCTTGCCAGTGCCGATAAATCACTGGAACTTTGGTCTCGGCCAAAGGCACAAGGACGAGGCCGGCGAGTACCTGCTGTACTGGAGTCCTGAAGTCAACAAAGCCACAATCTCCACCCTCCTCCCCTCTTGGATGGAGCAGCCAACAGTCAACGGGCAGGCGTTCTCGCTCTGCTTCGGACTGTATGGTCGCAAGGACGTCTCGGTCTTCAAGGCCGAGACCGCGAGGACCTTGGGGTACGAAAGTGCGCGAGCCGAGCTCCGCTCTATGGAGCTCGCTCATATGGCGGGCCGGCAATGCCTCCAGCTGGAGTGCCATAATGAGGAGCTTGCCTTCGCCTACAAGGATTCCGCCGCCGAGATCACGAGCTTGAAGGAAAGGTTGCTCGCCTCCGAGGTACTCTCTCCCGGCCACCAGGGTGTGGTAAGTATTTGAGTTCTCGCCTCCCTCCTTTCCTAATTGTTCATATGGCTTACCCATTTTCTCTACAGGATGCCGAGACCACCCAGGAGCTTCGCTCTCGCATCACTGGTCTGGAGAATGAGGTCGCCGGGTTGAAAGCTCACAACCGCGAGCTGGCCCGCGCCGCCGTCCCTCCGTCCCCTCGCCGTCTGAAGAACGACCAGCGTGCCAGGGAGGAGGAATGCTGAGAGGCCTCCATGACCTCGGCGCGATACATCTTTCGGGCCATGCAGGGAGCCGGCCTGCTATCCGCCGAGGCGTCTGACTTGACGATCGAAGATGTGGTCCCGGAGCTGTTCTTGCCCCCCCCCCCCCCCCCCCCTGCAGATAGCGAGGACCAGCTGCCCCCCAGCGATAGTTAAAATATTGTACTTTTTTATTTCGTTCCATTTTTGGCTGGCGAGACCACCGCGGTAGATGTAATTGACTTGAATGAAATAGATGAAAATTTTTCCTGCTGGTTCATTGTGTTCTCGCTATTTATGTATGCTGTTTTTTCTCACGTTTATTACTTGTTCTTTTGCCATCGCATTCGTCGTGCTCGCGTCCGCCTATCACGTAACTTGCCCCTTGCCAGCCTCTCCAGAAATCAACCTGGCCCACCGTCTATGAGAGCCCGACAGCGGAATCGATCTGGGGCATTCCAGGTTGCCACTTGCCAGCCTCTCCAGAGATCAACCTGACCCACCGTCTATGAGAGCCCGGCAGCGGAATCGATCTGGGGCATTCCAGCACCAAAGAACTTGCCACTTGTCAGCCTCTCCAGAGATCAACCTGACCCACCGTCTATGAGATACCGGCAGCGGAATCGATCTGGGGCATTCCAGCACCAAAGAACTTGCCACTTGCCAGCCTCTCCAGAGATCAACCTGACTCACCGTCTATGAGAGCCCGACAACGGAATCGATCTGGGGCATTCCAGCACCAAAGAACTTGCCACTTGTCAGCCTCTCCAGAGATCAACCTGACCCACCGTCTATGAGAGCCCGGCAGCGGAATCGATCTGGGGCATTCCAGCACCAAAGAATTTGCCACTTGTCAGCCTCTCCAGAGATCAATCTAACCCACTGTCTATGAGAGCCCGACAGCGGAATCGATCTGAGGCATTCCAGCACCAAAGAACTTGTGGATTTTTGTCCTGAAACAATCACATATGCTATAAGAAGAGTAAAAACATACAGACAGTTATAAAAACTTTAAGGGTAAAATCGTTTCAAGTCATCTCCACTCCTGGCCCGGCCGAGAGGTACCCCTTCCACATCCTGGAGATGGTACCCTCTCGACTTGAGCACTTCACTTACAATGTAAGGCCCCTCCCAATTGGGCTCAAGCTTACCTACAGCAACCCCTCTCCCCGCCGCATCTACCTTCTTCAGGACCAAATCCCCTTTCTCGAACTGTTTTACTCGGATATGTTGATCAAAGTACCTGACCATCCGCCTCTTGACTTCCTCCTGCCGAACCGTAGCGAGGTCCCGGAGCTCTTCTACCAGGTCCAGGGACAACCTTTGTTCTGCGTCATTTTCCACTAGCCATTCTTCATCCCCTTCGCCCGCGGCGACCACCCTGGGGTTTTTTACCTCGAACTCTATTGGGAGGACGGCCTCGGACCCGTGAGAGAGTTTGAACGGGGTCTCTCTGGTGGCGGTATTTGGAGTAGTCCTCAAGGTCCAGAGGACCGAGGGTAGTTGCTCCACCCAGTTCCCCCTGAGATTCTCCACTTTCTTCTTGAGTAGGTTGACAATTATCTTGTTCGCTGCCTCCACTTGACCATTGCTCCTTGGGTGGTGGACCGACGCGAATCTGAGGTCGATGCCGAGTTGGATGCAGAAACTAACAAACTCCTCGCTGGCAAATTGTGGCCCATTGTCCGTCACTATGGCCAGCGGGAGCCCGTGCCTGCAAATTATCTCACCCCACACAAAATTTCTTACTACTTGGGACGTTACCTTGGCTAGCGCCTTTACTTCTATCCACTTGGAGAAGTAATCAATCATAACCAACAGAAACGTCCTTTGGCCACTAGCTTGCGGGAAAAGGGCCTACCAGGTCCAAACCCCATATAGCAAAGGGCCAGGGAGCGGTGATGGTTCGGAGTCTCTGCGCTGGCAAGAGTTGGAGGGGAGCGAACAGCTGACACTTTGAACATCTCCTCGTGAACTCCGCCGCATCCTTGCTGAGGGTAGGCCAAAAGTAGCCTTGCCTCAACACTCTACCTTCCAGAGTTCGGCTCCCGGAGTGACTGCCACATTCCCCCCGAGTGGATTTCAAGGACTCTCGGGACCTCCTCCTCTGATACACAACGGGCCAGGAGTCCCGAGAGTGTTTGCGTGTAGAGTCCCCCTGCATGCAAGGAATAATAAGCCGACTTATACCTGAAGCGTCATTTTTCCACGCCCCCTTCAGGGAACCTTCCCGATGCCAGGAAGGTGATGAAGGGATCCATCCATAATGCTCGCTGATCCACCTCCATCAGCTCCCCTTCCTCGATGGAAGGTCGGAAGAGTTCCGATACCGTCCCCCCAGCTCGGGGACCGAACCTGGCTAAGATGTCCGCCGGGGTGCTCTCCTCCCTTGGCACATGCTTGATGGAGAAAGTGCGAAATTGACCGATGACCCCCTTGACCTTCTCCAGGTAGCGTTGGAGGGTCGGCTCCTTTGCTTCGAATTCCCCTCTGACTTGGCATGCCACCACCATGGAGTCCGTTGAGACCTCCACGTCTTGTACTCCCAGCTCCCGGGCCAGCCGCAGGCCCGCTATCACTGCCTCGTACTCGGTCTGGTTGTTGGTAATTGGAAAGTGGATGCTTAAGGCTTGCTCGATCTTAGTCCCTTGGGGGCTTATCAGGATGATTCCTCCCCCGTAGGAGTGCTTCCCTGACGCACCATCCACCAGCATCTTCCATGCCACCGGGGGAGGTGATTCATGCTCCCCCACCTCGGTTGCGTAGTCCGCCATGAAGTCCGCCACAGCTTGCGCCTTGATTGACAGCCTAGGCACAAACGCGATGTCAAACTCACTCAGCTCCACAGACCATTTTGCCAATCTCCCTGAGTGCTCCACCCCTTCCATGACTTTGCGAAGCGGATGGTCAGTCACCACTTTGATCGAGTGTGCTTGGAAGTATGGCCGGAGCTTCTGGGCCGATACCACCAAAGTGAAGGCCAACTTTTCTAAGATTGGGTATCGGAGCTCCGCCTTCCTCAGCACTCGGCTGACGTAGTAGATTGGAAACTGCTTCCTCCCCTCTTCCCGGACCAATACCAAACTTGCTGCTTCGGATCCTACCCCCAAGTATAGGGATAGATCCTCTCCTTGTCTTGGTCCCTGGAGTAGAGGAGTCTGGGTGAGTTGCTCTTTCAGAGCTTGGAACGCTTCGTCACATGCTGAGGTCCATTCAAACTTTTTGTTTCCCCTTAGCACCTTGGAGAAGGGTGCACACTTCTCACCCGCCTTGGAGAGGAACCTACTGAGTCCGACCAATTTTCCCGTGAGGCTCTGAACCTCCTTCGAGTTTCTTGGCGACCCCAACTCCATGATTGCTTTAACCTTATCTGGGTTAGGCTCCACCCTCGCTGGTGTGAGTAAGTGTCCCAGGAACTTTCCCCTGCTAGCCCCGAAGACACACTTCAGGGGGTTGAGTTTCATTTTATACTTTCGCAAGGTCCCAAAGGTCTTCAAGGTCTTGGAGGTGAGACTCGAGGTCCCGACTCTTTATCATGAGATCATCAACATAGACCTCCAGGGTTCTTCCATTCTGCTCTCGGAAGACCCTGTCCATCATTCGTTGGTACGTGGCCCCTGCATTCTTGAGTCCAAAGGGCATCATCTTATAACAATAACACCCATCCCCCGTGATGAAGGAGACGTCCTTGACATCGGGGGGTGCATGCGGATTTAATGGTAACCTGAAAATGCATCTAAAAAGGACATTATAGAGAAACCGACGGCTGAATCAACCAGCGCGTCGATTCTAGGCAAGGGGTAGCAATCCTTGGGGCATGATTTATTAAGTAGTGAGAAATCAACACACATGCGTCACTTACCTCCCCCCTTTTTCACCATAACTACATTGGAGACCCAGCCTAGATACTGGATCTCCGATACAAAACCTGCTCGGAGGAGCTTGTCCACCTCTTCCCTGATGGGGCCTTCCAGCTTGTCGGCGATGACCCTCTTCTTTTGGCGGATGGGCCGAGAGCCGGGATCGAGGTTGAGACGGTGGCATGCCACGTCCGCATCAATCCCGGACATTTCCGCAGCGCTCCAAGCGAAGACGTCCACGTTCTTTTGCACGCAGGCTAGGATCTTCTCCCGCTCCTCCAGGCTGAGTTCTCCGCTGATTCGGACCTTCTCCACCACCCCGGCCCGGGTGGTGACCTCGAGCTCCACGACCTCCTCCACGGCCTCCAGCCGGGACTGCTCTCCCCAATCTCCTTCCTTCCCCTCGCCGCTAGCGAACGCTTCGGCCTCCTCCTCCCTTCCTTCTTTGATTGCCATCAACTCTTCCTCCCTTCCTTCCTAGGCCTGACCCTCTACCTCTTCCTTCTCCTCTTCTCCTTCCTCTCTGAGACCCGCCGGCTCCCCCACATCCTGATCCCACTTCTCGGCTTCAGCTATCCAGGAGATGGTGTTTACTGTCGTCACGTAGCACTGCCTTGCTACCTTTGGGTCCCCTCTTACCCGAATCTGAACTCCTCTCGAGTTGAATTTGAGACATTGGTGGAAGGTGGAGGGGACACAACGAAAAGCACTGATGAGTGGCCGTCCAAAGATGGCACTATAGCTGCTGGGGGCATCCACTATGACAAAGCGCCAATTCCGAGATTGCCCGCCCAGGACCACATGGAGCCCCACTCCCCCCTCTACCTCCTTCCTCTCTCCGGAGAACCCGAACAACGGGCCATCCGAGGCCAACACCCTCTTGGTCTCTACCTTCATGTCATCGAATGCCCTCTTGAAAATGACGTTGACGGAGCTTCCGTTGTCCACGACGATCCGGGACACCGTGAAGTTCTCAATGGCGGTCTGGATGACCAACGCATCACAGAAAGGGTCCTCATGACCTGGCAAGTCCTTCTGAGAGAGTAATTTTTTCTGTCGGGGGTGGGACCGTGGATGTCGAAGCCACGCTCCGGCGGTAGATGGTATGGAGGCTCGCCTTGCGGGTTGCCTCAACCCCTACACCCCCGTGGATCATTCCGATCCCTCCTCGGGTCCCCACATCGACCCGGTCCTCGCACCTTTCCTCCTCATCCTCCCGAGGAAGGACCTCCTCAATCCTCACCTACTGCTGCTGCCGCGGTGCCGGCACTCTGGCTCTCTTCGTCTCCAGAAACTTCGGGCAAGTGGCCGTTGCGTGACCTTCCTCATCATGGAAGTCACAGTATGGCAACGTCACTTCCTCCCTCTCGGCCTTTGCCGCCCTATTCCCCCTTCTCCTTCCTGCTCCTGCTTCTGCTCCTGCCCCTTGTCTCCTTCCTCTTCCTCCCTTCCCTCGCCTGATTGCCATGGCCTGCGGAGGCGGGGGAGGCACCACCTGCCTTGGACCTTGCCTCCATCCCAACTGATGGGGTCTTCCCTGACCCCCATAGAAGTTACCCCCTCCCGGGGCGTAACCTCTTCCTTGGCCTTGCATTCCCCCGCCCTGCTGCCTCCATCCCCCCTCCGGGGCCCGGGGCTCTTCCCTTCTCCGCACCTCTTGCTGCCTGACCTCCGGCTCACTAAGCTTTGCTAGCCTCTTGGTGAGCTCCGGATTAGCCTCCTCACTTTCGATTTCATCCGCCACCCTCTCCATCAGCTCCTCGTAGGAGACGGGGGCCTTCCTCTTCAAAACCATCTTGAAGAAACTCTCCCTCAGCCCGACCGTGAGGGCGAGCTGGAGGGCAAACCCAGGCATCTCCTGAGTGAGCAGTACCTCCTAGAATCGATTCGCATAGTGAGTGAACGACTCCTTGGGCTCCTGCTTCACCTTGAAGAGGGACTCGGCATCCTTCTTCCTCTTCTTTGAAGTCGAGAACCGTAACAGGAAGCTCCGGCGCAAGTCTTCAAAAGCGTAGATCGATCCCACAGGGAGTTGATGGAACCAGTCCCTGGCCTTCTCTTTAAGGGTGACGGCGAAGAGCCGACACTTAAAGGCATCCGACATCGACCTGATAGAAACCGAGTCCTCGAATGACTGCAGGTGCTGGACAGGGTCGTCCCTGCCGTGGTAGTAGACCCTGTCCCATTCCCTGAACCCTTCCGGAACAGGTGCGGAAAGCACCATTGATGCAGGACGGCGCGTAGGGTTGCGCGCCTGTCGGCTATTTCTAGGAAACCCTAAATGCATGTAATTGAAAATTGAAATTTGAGCGGGCGTGCACGAACTTTAAGAAATTAAGCAACTAGATTGTTTTGTAAAGCATAAAATTACTATTTTTGTTTAAAATGAAATTTCTTGAAATATGGTTCAATTCTAAATCCGGGGAAGGAAATTCGCAACTTTCGTTCCGTTCCCCTTGTTGTAGCAAACGGAAATCGTGAACTCCAAATACGTTTCCGTTTGGCGTTTTCGACGTAGCGTTCGCTGACAAAATCCGGGCGAAAACCCACAATGAATTTAATATCCTACGAGAAAATATGTAGACAGACAAAGAAGAAGAAAGAAGCAAGTTACCCACGGAAAGAGGCGTCTTTCCGTATACGAAATCGATGGCGATCACGCGAGGAACTCCTCGTCACCTTCGATCTCCCGCTCCGAGGTCGGCCGCTATCGCACACGGGCACCACGGAGATAATTTCACTCACTCTCACACGAAAGTGGTTTCACGGAAACTCAAACACTCACTAGTGTAAGGGAGCCACAAACTAAACAACCTAAATTCACTCACTCTCTCACACAAGAGTGGCTCTACGAAATCTCTACACACAAGAACTAAATTATCTTAACTATCTAAGGAAAATCAAGAGGCCAGCACAACAATCCTCTTTCAATCAACGAGAAGCAATATTCAAACAGTAAATTTAATTTTATTGTTCATCATTTCTTTCAAATAGCCAAGCTCTTCTCACGGAAATAGAAAGCAACCATAAAAAAAACTCTTAAACAGGAAACAGAGATTGAACACAACTCACAATAACCAAACTCTTCTCACGGAAGCAAACGCAGGTCAGGGAAGTAAGACTCAAACCGTAATTACACTGTTCATCTTCTCCTACAATAGCACACGGGAACTCCAAACAGCAGTCAGCCATCTGATTCCTTACAGAACTAATAAATCGATACTCTTCTCATGGAACAGGAAAACAACGACCCCAATCGAATGCAAAATACCTCACGTCAAGTACTCTTTCTTCAGCAATGTCGCCCCCTGATCCTCGATCTCCCCATCTTTTATAGCCGTCGAGACAGGAAAACTGCCGCTGAGACGACCACGAGTGCGTGCCGACGTCGGAGAAGAGAACGTGGCATGGCGGCGGTTGGAGCTGCTGTCGTGGGGGTGTCTTGATGCGTGCGGCCGTCCAAGTCGGGGAAGGGAGTTATGATCCCTATCTGGGATGAGCAATTGCGGTTTGCGATCCCTAGCTGGGAGATGAGCAGTTGCTGAACCGGTGACTAATAAGATGGAATAAAAACATGTGTATATATATGTATATATATAAGTGTGTGTAAATATATATATATATACATATATAATGGAAAATACAATAGAAGCTCCAAACATGATTACGCGCACAGGCGTACAAAATTAATATGCAAATTAAAATAAAGTGCTAAAATAATAAAATTAGCATGCAACAACTCAGGGCCGGTAGATGTCCGGACGGGTGCGGCGTCGGGCACTTTTGCGTCGACCTGATCTGGGCTGGTCTCCACCAACCATCTCGCAAAAGGGGCTCCCCCCGCCTGCCATCCTTTCCTGCTCCACTCGCCCCCCGAGCTCCCTCGCCAGCCTTGAGCTCGCTGGGACAGCGCTCGCGAGAGCAACACTCGCTGGAGCCGCTCCTACGGGCACCGCGCCCACCGGAAGCGCACTCACCTGCGCCGCAAGCGCGCTCGCCTGCGTCGTACTCGCCTGCCCCGTGCTCGCCGGCACTGAGCTCGCCGGAACTGAGCTCGACAGGATGGCGAACAGCACTCGCCCCTCCAGGTCTTGCACTAACCCCCCAGCCACTTCCTTTCCGGCCCTTCCCCCCGGGGCATTCTCGCCAACCGCTGCTGGAGGAGGGATCGCCTGAGGTGCCGGGGTCGTGAACTCGTTTCGCAACGCTGCGACGGCGAACCCGAGAGTGTCGAGGACTTCCCTCCTGAAGTCCGAGAACATCCTTAGCGTCACCACCTGGGGTGACCCGCAAAACTCCTCGCCCTGCTCTTCATCTCCCGCCATGTCCCTTCCTTGGAACTTTCTTGGACTAGCCACGCTCCACGCTCACCGCACCAAAATGTTGAAACCGATTTCTCGGTCTCTTGTGAAGCTCGGGCCCTCAACAAGTTGAGGGGTAGCTAGCCCTTACTGGTCCCTCGGGACGAACGAACCGGAGACTTGGAACTAGACTAAGACCTTAGTCACAGCGAGGAGGTCCCACCACAAACCCGGAAGATCTTTGAGCGCTTCCCCTCCCAAGCCAAAAGCTGAGACTGGGCACCTTGGAGAGCTAGTGAGCTAAACCAAAGTAACCTAAGGAGGAAGAAGCTCAGAGTGTTGAGATCTGGAATCCTCTCCCAAGGTGCCCTTCAAGGTCTATTTATAGTTTTTCTGGACTGGTCTGCTGATAGCGGGATTCCGTCTTTTAGTTTTACTAAACGCACCCAAATTTGGCCTGCTAACAGCCAAACTCCGCTGTTCCGAAGGGCTATTGGCCGCCCACCAGGGGCAGAGGGGTAATTTCACCTCCTTGGCCCCTGGTCCAAGGGTCGGCGAGAGCGCCTCTCCTAGCGCTTCTCGCGAGCCCTCTTGCACTTCTCGCGAGCCCTCTTGCGAGTGCCGCTCACGAACCCTCTCTAGGCGAGCGTCCTGCGAAGACCCCGCTAGCCTGTCTTCTGGCGGGCGACTACCCAGGCCCGACCTCGCACCCCCCTCCGCGAGGTCCTTCTGGCTCACCACGCCTGGCTCTCGCGAGTGTCCTTCTGGAATGGCTATCCTTCGGGCCTTACCCCCTCAGACGAACACGGGGTTGTACAACATAAGGCATCGCCAAGTTGAATTTCAAGTTGGCGATCAAGTATGTTTGAAAAATAAACCGTTCAAAGGAGCTTCAAGATTCCGAAGAATTGGAAAATTGAGTCTGATATATGTGGGACCATTTCCGATTATTGAGCGCATTGGAGAAGTAGCTTATTGCCTAGAACTACCAGATGTATTGCGCTACACTATGTGTTTCATATATCAGCGCTCCGCAGATACATTGTTGATTCAGAAAAAGTTATCTTAGCAAGGAAGATACAAATCGAACATGATTTGTGAAGTCCCGCAGAACCTTATCAAATCATTGACGGGCAAAGTAAGAAACTTCGAAATTGAGATGTGAATTTTGTGAAAGTCTGATGGAAGGGACATCCAAGAAATGAGGCTACCTGGGAGTGAGAGGATACAATGAGAGATCTCTTTTCCTATTATTGATGTGCAAAACAATTAAATTTTCGAGGATGAAAATTTATAAGGAGAGATGAATTGTGACACTTAACATTTCATGTAAGTTATCGTAACATTGTTAAAATATAAACTATCTCCTACAATGAAAACAAATGTCAGTGTCAGATATTGCCATCAAGGATCTTTCCTAAATTTTATCAGATGTATATATATGTATATATATATGTATATATATGTTACGCGCACGCGTCCTCTATTTTATTATTGCTTTTCTTTTAAAAAGGCATTAGGTTGTTGTGAGCCCCCCTCCCTATATAAGGAGGTGGTTTTGGGAGTTAGGTATCTTTTGATCCATAGTCTTTTGGGCTCTCACTTGAGAGAAGCTCTTTGGAGGAACCAGCCTCCGAGAGTTGGCCGGAGCTTGCTCCGGATTGTATCCGTGGTTTCATTAATCCAAGCATTCTCTTTCGTGTTCGTATTATTTGGTCCGACCTGCCGCTACGCCTGCTGACCTAGCCGCCGGAGTCTTGCTATCAGCCCGCTCGACATACGTCGTTCGTCGCCCGCTTTGCGTCCCATCTGCGATTGACGTTCCGCCTGCGATCGGCGTCGCCCGATCTGCGCCCCGCCCGCGAGCTGCCTTCCGCCAGCGATCGGCGTTCCTTGTCGTTCCGCGATCGGCGTATCGCATCTGCTCCGCTCCGCACAGTCCTCACTGCTACTCGCATCGCCGGCTCCGCCGCACGATTCGCTCGAGCCGCTGCTGCAGCCCCCTCTCCGCCAAATCCCGCGCCAATCTGCTTCGTCCTCGACCGCCGCTGTTGTTTTCGGTCGACCCAGCCGCAAGCCCGATCGCTGTTACCGCTGCTGCGCGCCTTCCGCGATCCCGCTCCGCCGAAACCCTGTCGCTTCTACCCCGATTTGACGTTCTCTGCTGGTTTCCGTGCCCAGATCCGCCGGCCTCCGCCAGGAATCGCTTGATTCCGCCCAGATCCGCCGGCCTCAGCCCACTATCACGCCGATCCGCTCGATTCCGCCCAACTTCCGCAGTCGTTGTCATCAAATCAGCCACCTACCTGCCTCTCCTCGCCAGATCTGCCCTTTCTACACACCAATCGGTCGGCATCATCACCAGTCTACCTCCTTGGCAACATGGTCGCAGCCCAGTCGGCCGCGCCCGGGCCGCTGTCCTTGCCATCGGCGGACACCACCCCTCGGTTGGATTTTTCTGCCCTCGCTGCACAAATCCTAGCCACATGCGCCTCTCTCCGCGCCAAAGTCGATCGACTCATCGCTCTCGATGGACGGGCCGTCGCAACCTCCCTCGAGGCTCCTTGCCTTAAGTCTCCTCCACCACGACTGCCTCCTTTACCATGCGAGAGTTATCCGGCCATGCCGCCCCCAACATTCCTCTACGACACCAACCCGTCCCTCCGCCCCACAGTCGATCCTCCTGGTGAAATCGCACCGACCGCTGCTATACTGCATCTCCCCACAGTGGTCGTACCGCAATCGCTTCCGCCACCTCTCTGGTTACCCGCTCTGCCGCCCCCTTCGACCATCTCACAACATACTCTCCCTGCTCTTGCTCCGCCGGCCCCTACCTTGCCTCTTCCACCGGCCGCATCGCCGCCTCTTCTGCCGCCCTGTACCCCGTTGTTCCCGACGGATCCATTCCTGCTGCCGGTCGTCGCATCTCCGACATCCTTAGTGTTGCAGCTCCCCACCGCTCCACCGACTATGCGGAAGCCACTGCTTTCGCCGCCAGTCTTTCCGATGGCGCCGCCAGTCTTTCCGATGGCGCCGCCGCTACTCGCCAACACCGCCACCGCTACTACTCGTTACCTGGCCCTGTTCTGGAGGGAGGTCAAGGTACCAGAGGATCCGTCCACCCGCTTGATACACGAGCTGGAGGGCGAGCTCGTTTTGAAGGACGGATGGAGTGTTACGGGTTCACGTGTCGTGGGCACATTCACTCAAGTGAACGGCGGGTGGCGTAACGACCTTGGGGTCAAGGTCGCTTTTCTGACGGGATGTATTGTTACGCGCACGCGTCCTCTATTTTATTATTGCTTTTCTTTTAAAAAGGCATTAGGTTGTTGTGAGCCCCCCTCCCTATATAAGGAGATGGTTTTGGGAGTTAGGTATCTTTTGATACATAGTCTTTTGGGCTCTCACTTGAGAGAAGCTCTTTGGAGGAACCAGCCTCCGAGAGTTGGTCGGAGCTTGCTCCGGATTGTATCTGTGGTTTCATTAATCCAAGCATTCTCTTTCGTGTTCGTATTAATATATATATATGTATATATATATATGTATATATATATATGTATATATATATATATATGTTTATATATGTATATATATATATGTATATATATATATGTATATATATATGTTTATATATGTATATATGACATGGAACTGGGCTTAGGCTTGGTTGGGACTGGGTAGATTTCATGTGGTTGATCTTGTTATGCTTAATAATGGTTTATTAAATTGGATTGGGATTAAAATCATATTAGAGCAGGCTGAGCCATGGTTTAGATAAGGCGCTGGTGAAATGAGCCGGTTAAATCAAGAAGGTTGGACTCTCTCCTCATTTGATCACACCTGGCGAATTTCTCTCGTTCTCGCTTTCTCTTAGGGATGATCCTGCCGAGCTCTCTTCCTTTCCCTCTTTCTCTCTCGGTTTCTCTTGGACGAAAATAGCGCCTGCACCGGCCTCTCTTCCTCTTGTCGATCTCTATGCAGTGAGTTATCAGTGCTGGGTGTTTTTTCTTGTGGCGGTTTGTTGTTGCTGACACTTATCGGCTTGGCATAGTGAGGACTCTCTTCCTCTTGGCAATGTTTTAAATATCGGATGTCGGCGACATATCAGATTGTGTTTTTAAATGTCGGATGTCGGAAGTCGGAGACATGTCGGGGATATTTTAAAATATCGGATTTCCATGTCTTATAAATAAATTTTTTATTTTTATGGATACTAACTATAATTATATCTTATAAAAATAGAAAAATAATATAACAAACAGATAAAAAAATGAGTCATTTATATTACGAAATAAAATCGAATAGTATCTAAGATAAAATATTATTAATAAATACAAAATGCTACATTATAAAATATATTTAATAGTATACAATAATTTTATTTTGATAACAATAAGTTTATTGCAAATAAAGAAGATTTAAATATTTTCATATTTTTTTGTAATAAATGTATTAAATATTTTCATATTTTTTGTAATATTAAATTAAAAAATGGTGAAACAATTATACAAAATTTGTTGTAAGAATAAAACGTTAAAAATTTGAAACAATAAGTCTAATCGATTTAAACATACATAATATAATATTCATAGGGGATTTAATATATGCTGCTAGTCTGCTGATATAACATAAAATAAAATAGCGGGAGATATATTTAAAGGTCGTGTCGGCCGATATATCGGAAAACATTGGACATGTCGGCCTATAGTTTACAAAAGGACATAATCTTTTTTTTTAGAAAAACATATTGTTTTTCCCTAAACAATGACATGTCGGGAGACATGTCGGACATGTCGGAGGACATTTAAAACAATGCCTCTTGGTAAGCCCTTCAATTTCCTCTTATAATTATGGTTTTCAACATGAGGTGCTGAAGGAGTTTTAGATGGGGTTGCTGGATGAGTTTAGGGCTATGGTTTTGTTTTTATTTTTTTAATTTCCTTGAAGTACATCACATGGAAATTTGGGGACAACTTCATTATCTTTGTTGGCCGGCTCATGCAGAAGGAATTATGGGTGGTATTTGTTATATAGGGTTGGAATTCCTCTTTTATGTTAAGCCCTCTGCTATGTCTTGTTCAGATTTTTAGTTATATGCTAGGGTTTCCTTTTATGATAATTTGTAGGGTTTTGTTAGCCGACTGTAAGTATTTTGGGAAACTTATGGTGTTTCAAAACAGAATATTTGGAGTATTGATTTCTGCTGGCCAATTTTTATTATGGTGGCTGTTGGGGCTTCTGCTTGACCTTAACCAATTTCTGTTGTTAATAATTATGATGAGGGGTGTTTTAATGGGGATTGCATCATCCAATTACCAATTCAGTTTTGTTTATTGTTGGTTCAGAATTGGGTTTTGGGTTCAGATTTGGCAAAGGAGAAATGCAGTTAGTTGCTCTTAAGCAAGTTAAAATAGAATTCATTTTTTTTGTACAGTCAGACTAAAGTCTTGGGTTTTATTTTAATTCTCTCACTTAGTTAGAGGTTCCCACCTAAAGTTTCCCTCCTTAGACAACCCCTAAAAAGTCTAAATCAACATTAAGTGTCAACGTCATAGCTATTGAAATGTGCAACCCCGATATAAAAGATGCCTAATGACACGATGCCTAAATACAGATATCGTGAAGGATGGCCTCCCGAGATAGGCACGACGATGACCTGAGACGTGATAAAGGGAAAGAAAAGATGGCGGTGAGAACTATTTTTTTAATTTATGCTTATTTCCGTACTTTTAATTGAATGTACAGATACCTTAAAATTAGAAGTATGTTTTGCATGTGCACGCATGATTTCCTTTATAATGAATATGTTTCATATTGTTTTACATCATTGAAAATTTAAATCGCTAAATGTGGCTTTATACAAGAATTCAAACATGCGATTCAACTTCTGAGGGGGATAATAAATAAATAGCAAATTCCATATATATATAAATAACGAACCCAAGTAACATAGTAATATAGATGCATAGGTAAAGTTAAGGGTAAGAATGATCGCACAAGAATGTTAATGATGATCACCAAATCAGTCGGTTGAAAGACATACGCGTGATGAACATACTGATTTGGTAACGTTAAGGGTATCAGTATCCGTATTCAGTATTTCAGTCTTTGGGCCCGACCCAAACATGCGATTCAACTTCTGAGGGGGATAATAAATAAATAGCAAATTCCATATATATATAAATAACGAACCCAAGTAACATAGTAATATAGATGCATAGGTAAAGTTAAGGGTAAGAATGATCGCACAAGAATGTTAATGATGATCACCAAATCAGTCGGTTGAAAGACATACGCGTGATGAACATACTGATTTGGTAAATGATGACCCTGGGGGTCGGGCCCAAAGACTGAAATACTGAATACGGATACTGATACCCTTAACGTTACCTAAATTATGAAACAGGAATTATATGAAAATTTGAAATAAGTAAGAATGAGTTAAAAAGCTAAAGAACATTGAAACACCTAAGTACTTAAGATGTTAAATTGAATACTATACTGATGACATATTGAATATAATGAGATATTGTTTACTGTACCAGTGTTTATTGTTCACTTACATATGTATCATTTTTATTACACCATTCTTTATTGTTATTTACTGATATACTGTGATACTGTCTCCTTGTCGTTACTCTCTACCGCTTGCGTTTACTTTGTTAGTTATGCTACACTGAATTATACATATTATTATTATTAACTCTTCTTTGTTTGCTTGTACAGCGATTAAAGCGGTAAGTTTTCGCTTAGTCTTTGTGAAAGACTATTTATTTATATTTCTAACATTTTAGGAACTGAGCAGTGGCAAACCAGCAACCGGTGAGTACTTATCCAAAGAAAACTAGGACCGTGGAGGCGATGCAGATTTCTTTTGTAGTTTTGTTTAGTCGGATCCTAGTTAGTGGTTGTATTGTGTGTCAGATATATGTATTTGTAGCTCCATATTGTATAATAGGGCATTTTGTAGTAGAGAACTGGAAAACTCTAGTCATATATGTATTTTATGCTCAGTGTGGATGGAAGCTTTTGTGTTGTACATGTGAATACTCATTGTTTCACAAATGAAGATCTAATGGTCCAAAATTTATCAATTCATTTATTTGTTTTGTTTTTAAAGTGGAGCAATATAACAGTATTCTCATGATAAGTAAATCAAAATAAAGTATGTATGATACTCACTATTTCATACTTTAGCAGTTTGTCATGTGTGAGACCAGCTTCAATTTACATAAAGGCTAAAGAAGAAATATTGTAAGGAAACCGTTCCCGACAATATTTTGATCGAAATCAAGGTATGAGGAACAAATCAAGAGATCAACTTTCGCAGTGAAAATAGATGGAGAGAGGACCCGTGGCTGAGTCATTGTCAGTTGAATTATTGAAAAAATAGGAAATAGCGGAAAGTTTTCTACAAGCCTATTTATTATATTTAAAAGAATAAACATCGGAGTTCTATCATTCAGAAATGAACTATGACAAGGATAAACATTTTCAATTTATACATCTATAAGAAATAAACACTCACTTTTGGGTGAACTAGCTTCAAGGCACTGCGATAGACCTGCAAACATAAGAAGAAATTAAGAGACTGACCAAATGTAAGTGCTATGTAAACAAAATATAATCTACAAGTCATTTTAACTCAAAAGAATACAGTATTCAATTTAATACAGATAAATACAGCCCCTAAAATAGTGCTGCAAATCAACTCCTAATATCCTAGAAGGGAACAAAAATGCTAACATCTATATGCAAAAGAGTTTGAGTTCTACAAATTCACATCAAAATTGAAACCAAGATTCTGAATTCAGTGATACTACAACAAACTGCTTTTAAGGGCACGAGTAACAAAAAAGAAAGTATACCGAATAATTTGGCTTTAAAGCATAAGCAGCTGCAATATAAATAGCTGATTGGCTGTAAAGTTCCTTTGGAGAGACTTCTTTTGGGTTAAATGGCCTTCCAGGTCTTACAGTGTCCTCCGCTAAGCCATACTGCGAGATTATCAAAAACATAATATCAAATTACCACTGTCATTACGCAATGGTAATGCAAATTATGGAGAAACGATTGGAGAAATTACCAGGACTGTCCCGAGATTATAAATTGCTCTATGAAAATCAAACTGGAGTCGTATAGAGGCACGAAACTGCAAAATAGAACCATTATATTTATATATATATATCTTTAACTACTATATAGAAGAAGTTGCCTTCGGTGCAACATTCAAAATTGTCAAATATATCCCAATTCTTTTACTCCAATGACTTAACATATATCATACAAAAAAATGAAAATTCATAAAATGTAATGACTATTTGTGTAATTACATCATATCCTCATAATAAAAATAATGATGGAAATTCATAAAATCCAAAAGTTTTTAGTAGATCTCCTAGACCTACTATGGTAGGTTAACATTAGGCCTACAAAAACTAATTTTGAAATATAATGGCTTACTTTAAAATGATTTTTTGTTAAAATATAAATGTTTTTGAAAAAAATAATTATAAAATATTGATGTATATTTTTTTACGGTCATTTTGAGTACTCATATGTATATGTTGCGGGCGAAGCCCGCCGTCGCCAGCCGGGTACTGTCGAATGCGGGCGCAGCCCGCTAAGAGTCAGCGAGCACGGGCGAAGCCCGTGCGGAGCTGCTCGTATATATATATATATATATATATATATATATATAACAATCTTTATGAAAGACATTCCATGTATGTTTAAGGTGATTTCATGCGTCCACATAACATTTGTACCTTACTTATAGCCATCCGCACAATCTTTTGTTTCTCCCGAATAGGAACTATAACACTAAGTTCCTGCAATTGATGACTAAGAACTGAATGTTATCGTTACCTGCAACTGAGCGAATCAACAGAAATCATAAAATACCCACCTGAAGAGCAAGTCCCCAATTGTTAAGGGCCTACAAAATAAATAAGTAAAATTAAATTCTAATGCAAGTCAAACAAACTAAACTACTTAAATACCTTGACATAAAGCTTACCTGAGGGCTGTTCCAGTTAAGCTGAACAGCCTTCTCATAATTTTTTGTAGCCTGAGAAATGAATACGTCAGCAAATTAAAGAGGCATGCATACAATTGAGAAATTGAATAAATATTATCTCAAATCGAAAGAATAAATATTACGTGATAGCTCTATATACACACACGCAGAGGAGAACCCAAATCAATTTTGAGGTGTGGGACTACAAACAATAAAAAGAATATGCGCTTTAATAGTGGGCCTTTACAATGGGCTTTAGACTTTTAATTCAACTCTTCTTCTCAAAATGGGAGTACTGTCAATCATTCTCAGCTTTGAGATATTATTGGTGAAGGTATCACACCTCAGACTCTTGGTAAAGATATCTGTAGGCTGATCTTGGGATTGGACGAACAGTATGCAGATGTTGCCTTTCTTCATGTGATCTCCTAGATGAAATATCTGTCAATTTCAACATGTTTTATTCTGTCATGTTGAACAAGGTTATAAGCTTTGTTGATAGTAGCTTTATTATCGTAATGGAGACGTACGAGTTTTTCATCGTGTAGCCTCAAATTCTGCATTTTAGACCGAAGACATAGTGATACGGAACGGCGGCGCGAACCCGCGGTGGAGCACTCGGGAATCCACGGATCTCCACGCTACGGTCTCCCCCTACTTCATGAGTATTGTTATTGTTGTATGGATCTTTGTTCTCATTATTAATATATGGTATTGCGATATATCCTCGCTTAGATTTATAGTATTGTTGTTGTTTGTTCTAGATTATTTTTGTGGTTTGCAGGAACTATTCGTCGCGTGCTCTTGCTTTGACCCTCAACGCGGAGGAAAGACAAATCTTGCTTTGCCCAAAAGGAATACTTTGGCATTGCCTAAATTATTTCTTGCAATTAAAATTTCTATTGCTGTGATTTGATATCTCCGCCAGATTTGCATGTGTGTAGCATTTAGCCGTTAAGAAGAATCGAGTTATTTCCACGACACTTCCCCTAGGGTTGCATGCTAGATGCACATCCAAGTGCCCACCCTTCATTAGACAGTGTTTAGGGTCATTGCATTCGTTGAATGATTAATTGCATTACATCTATCGTTAGGGCATCGCTAATCTGCCATATATAGATTCGTCCTACGTCACATAGTCTCTCGCATTGCTCTGTATTTTGCTTCTGCAATGGACTAGTTATCACGTTTTGCTTCTTACTTCTCTAGGTCACGAGATTCTGTTATGGGCCTCTCCAGGGTTTTGAACCTGATTCCTCCGTAACAGGGTCGCGGCCCGCACACCACAACCCATCTCAGTGTGTGTTCTCGGCACTGCGGGATGTTGAGGCCGGGTCTCGAACCCTTTACCTCCTTGATGTAAGCTCTTAACGCCAGCTCACATCAACCAACTGCACCGCGGTGGTTGATGTGAGCTGGCGTTAAGAGCTTACATCAAGGAGGTAAAGGGTTCGAGACCCGGCCTCAACATCTCGCAACATCGAGAACACGCGCTGAGATGGGTTGGGGTGTGCGGGCCGCGGCCCTGTTATGTGGCTCGACCGGCGGAATTAGGCCCATGAATGAGCAGCCCATAACATAAAAAGTGCACTTTTATGTTATGGGCCTCTCCAGGGTTTTGAACCTGATTCCTCCATAAAAGGGTCGCGGCCCGCACACCCCAACCCATCTCAGTGCGTGTTCTCGGCGCTGCGGGATGTTGAGGCCGAGTCTCGAACCCTTCACCTCCTTGATGTAAGCTCTTAACGCTAGCTCACATCAACCAACTGCACCGCGGATTCAAAACCCTGGAGAGGCCCATAACAGATCCCCACCCCCCACCCCCACCCTCAACAACAAAGAAACAATATTCGGTGGTGAATTTTTGGTCATCCTAGCTTCTAGCCCAGTCAGCATTTATGTACTTCAACATTCTTGTTCTAGGAGAATAAGATTCCTCATCTGGAAGACATCTCCAGGTATCGTAGCACTCGTACAACAGCCTCGTGATGCCTCAATCAGGGAGAATACATGTATTTTCTCAGGATCCCAATTGTATACATGATATCAAGACAAGTGTGTGTGAGATATAGGAGTGCAAGTTGAGTTGAGTCGGCTCGTAATCTCGATGAGATGACTCGAAAAAAGCTTGAATCGAGCTCGAGACTGTGGAGCTCGAGACTGTGGAGCTCGAGCTCACATATTGTTGTTCCTCAGCTAGCGAGCCAGCTCGTGAGCTTTTTATTTGTATGCTTTTTAAAAAAATTAAAAATATGAAGTAAGGCTCATGAGCTGAAAAGCTCGTGAGCAGCTCGAGCTCGAGCCCGAGCTCAATAAATAGACCTTGTGCTCGAGCTCGAGCCAAGCAAAATGAGCTCATCGAGCTCGAGCTAGCTCGGTTTGAGCTCGACTTGTTTGCACCCCTAGTGAGATAGATAAGCTTTTCCACCAATCTCTGATAATTGTCGGAGTTCACTTTCTCACTATCTTTGTCTTCATCATTTTACAATTTTCTTGTATGAAGCACCTGTCGTGCACAACCAAGCATTCTTGTTTCTTCTAGGAGATTCAACACGTATTTCTGTTGAGAGACGAAGATACAGCGGTCTGACCGCGCAACTTCAATTCCCAAGAAGTATTTCAATTTTCCTAGATCCATGACTCTGAACTCCTTGCATAGGCGTACTTTAAACCACGTGATTTCTTCCAAATCATTTCCTGTGATAAAAATATCAAACACAGACAATGAGAATAGCCACTTTCCTCTTAACAAAGAGAGCATGATCAAAGTGACCATGTTTATATCCTAATAGAGTCATGGCCTTTTGAAACTTTCCAAACCAAGCTATGAGGGACTTTTCCAAGCCATAAAGAGAAATTCGGACATGCAAATGTAAGATAATTCAATTTGCACATAAGGTGTCTAGATCGTCTTAGATCAATGTAAGACTTCCCCTATAAAGTTACAAGCTCAAGTGTCAAATCCATGAGTTGGTCACATTATTACGAACTAAGAATGTCAATATTGTCCAAGGTACCAAAAGCCTTACAAGATGAATTGAGAACTGCACTATACTTACAGCAAATATGATGTTTGGGCATGCAAATGTAAGATAATCAGTTTCTCATAAGGTGTCCATACCGCCTTAGATTAATGTAAGACTCCCCCTATCAAGTTATACGCTTAAGTGTCAAATCCATATGAGTGTCACATGACATTGAACTAAGCATGTCATCTTCCTCCAAGATATCCAAAACATACTTCCTCTAGGAGATGAATAAAACATCTCTTTGTTCTAGTCACTCCATCCCAGGTTATGCATCAATTCTCTTTCCACATATTTAGTCTCAAAATGTCATTGTAAGTATTCCTTGGTCAATCAATATCATTCTCATCGCCAATAATAATGATGTCAACGTGTACAATCAACAAAATTCACTTCCTTGACTCAGATGTGCGTTGGAACACAAGAGTGGTTGGATCCACTCACCATACCAAATTGTAGAGTTGCAGAATTGAATGTGTTGAATCATAATTGTGGTGAAAGCGTCAAATCACCCAATGAAGTTAGTGATATATATCAGTGGTCAAGCTTAAGCTTATGAGTGAGGGTTAACCACATGGTATATCAATCCAAGTAGATACATTGCATATCAAATGTGGAACTAAACAATGCTTCTCATGTGCATCAACAATCTCTCGTTTACATGAGCTCGTCCGCATTGCTCATCGCCCCCTATCCCACAGACGTAATCCATCATTGAGTACCATGCACCAAGAGCACACTCAATCACGTGGGTGTTGTGGCATTTGACCTACTCTTGAACCTTACTCAGCCATGGTAGAAGCCACTAAGACCTATGGTATCCGCCAACTATATAAACATATTTGACCCCGATCGAATCATAATCAACCCAAAAGCTTAAGTCCATGGGTGAGGGGCAACCACTTGTTATATATACACCCAAAAATACATTGTATATCCAATGTGAAACTAAACCATGTTTCTCATGTGCATCAACAGTATTTAGTCTGTAGACAAACCTAGACTCCTATTGAGCAACCAAACCAAGAGGTTGCCCCATGCACATCTCATAAAAATCACCATGAAGGAAAGCATTTTCAATGGTAAACCGATGGAGAGGCCAATAACGAGGAGCAACTAGAATAAAAAAAATTCAAATAGAAATAACATGGTGACGGGAGAGAAAGTATTAAGGTTATCGAAGCCGAACACCTAAGTTGATGAGCCTTCAACCTATCAATTGAACTATCAGAAGTATTTAACTGAGTAGGACCCAACAACAACCATGGACTTCCATTAAGGAAGAAGTGTTACTCGATTCCAATGTTTTTGTTAGCATGGTTTATTTTATTTTTCTCCTAGTGTGCTATTAAGCACATTTGTTCTCCTATATATGTATTGGGTTCTTCTCCTAATGAATTATTAATCTCCCAATTATTATTCCAACATGGTATCAGAGATTCCCGTGACCTAACCCTCCCGTCGCTCTCGTCGCTCGCTCGCTCGTCTTCGGCCCGTCGCGTCCCGTCGCTCGGCTTCCGCTCGCCAGCGTCCCCGTCGCTCCTGTCTGCTCTAGCTTCTGCCTTCTCGCCCGCTCCCGCGCCCGCCAGCGTCTCTCCTCCGCCCGCTCCCGCTCCCGCGCCAGCCCGCGCCTCTCCTCCGCCCCCGCCAGCGCTCCCTCTTCTGCCCTCTTCTAATGGCGCCGGCGTTTTGCTCTTGAGATGCTTTTCTCCGGCGCCACCTGCCCTCGTGATGTTTGGCTGGATGGATATCTTTGCCTCTTGATGCCCTAATTTCTTGGGCTTTCCCCTTATCTGGATTTCTATTCCGGTTTGTTCTCCTCCTCAGGATTTTTTTTCCTGAGCCATGGGGTCTAGCGGATCGGATTTTCCCTCTCCCTCCACCGGTGTTACTCCGGCCTCCCTCTCTACCGGTGTTACTCCACCTCCTCTTTCTGGTGGTCCTCCTTCGTCGGTCTTCTACCGTGGAACCGCTGATCACAATACCTCTCAGATCACTACTATCCGGCTTGATGAATCCAATTACCTCTCATGGTCTCGCTCTATCACCCTGGCGCTCAAAAGTCGGCGCCTCTTTGGCTATGTCTCCGGCCACATGAGGGAACCGGATAGTGTTGGATCATGTTCCAACAGATAGGACTTCTCCTGAGTGGCCCCAGTGGGAGTCCGATAATTCCTTGGTCATGTCTTGGCTCACCAACTCGATGCAAGAGTCCATTGCTCGCAACTATCTTTTTCTCGACAATGTCACTGATATTTGGCGTCGTGCGGAGTCTACCTACTCTCGTCGTGGCAATGCTGCTCAGATCTTTCAGTTACGCCGCCGGATCAGCTTACTCCGGCAAGGTGACCGTTCTCTTTCAGCGTACTACTTGGAGTTCACACAGCTTTATCAAGAGTATGATCATTTTGATCCCTTTGTCTTTGTTAGTCCTATTGATGAGGCGATGGTTCAGGCCAGGGATGACCGCAATCGCATATTTGAGTTTCTTCATGGATTGCATCGCGACTTCGATCAGATCAGTGTTCAGATTCTCGGATGACCACAGATCCCTTCACTTTCTGAAGTCTACAGCATCGTGCAGCAGGAGTTCGATCGTCGTCTGACCCTTCTTCCGGATCCTGTGCCAGAGAACTCTGCTCTGGCTGCTACCATCCCCTCTCTTCTTGGCACTCGTCCTTCCCGTGATCCCAAGTTGAGGAATTCTGATAAGGATCATCTCCTATGTGATTATTGTGGCAAGAGTCGTCACACTCGCGATACCTGCTTCAGGCTTCATGGGTTCCCTACCCCAAGAGGAGGGGCTCCGCCTCGGGGAGGTCGTGGTTCTGGCCGCTCCTCGGGTCGTCATGTTGCTCCACTTGCGGCCCATCTTACTGATGTTACTGCCGATATTTCTCATGGCTACTCTGGTCCTGATGCCTCTGCCACCCCTGGTGTTTTTACTGCGGATGAGATGCAAGCTCTTCGACGCTTGATGCATGGTCTTTCTACGGAGCCTTCTGCCTCTTCCTCCTACGCTCATACAGGACTGCCAGGTGTTCATTCTGCTGTTTCTTCTCCATCCACCCAATGGGTGATTAACTCTGGGGCCACGGATCATATGACTGGGTCCTCTACAGGTTTTGTTTCCTATACTCCGCTCTCTGGGCGGGATAAGGTGAGCATTGCCGATGGTTCCCTCGCCTCCATTGCTGGCAAGGGTACCATCCCCTGCTCATCTCTCACCTTGTCTTTTGCTCTTCACGTGTCTGCCTTTACTCGTAATCTACTTTCAGTTAGTCATTTGACCAACTCCATGAACTGCTCTGTGACCTTTCTTCCGTCTTCTTGTGTGTTTCAGGACCTGACGACGGGGAAGGTGATTGGCTTTGGTAGCATGGTGAATGGTCTCTATGTACTTGACTCTGGCGTTGCTCCACCTGCTCTGCTCTTCATTCCAGCATTGTTCATCCGTTGTACTCCTGCACTGTCGCCTGGGACACCCCTCTCTTTCTGCAATGCAGTTGTTACTTCCTGCTCTGTCTACTGCTATTTTTGAGTCTTTTGTGTGTGATGTTTGTAGTGTCAACAAACATCATCGTACTTCATTTAAGCATGTTTCGTTTCCTAGTTCTAGTCCATTTGCTGTTATTCATACTGATATATGGGGTCCATGCTTGCACCCTTCTATTTCTGGTTGTACGTGGTTTGTTACATTTATTGATTGTTTCTCACGTACTACATGGTTATATTTGCTACATCACAAAAGTGATGTGTTCTCTGTTTTTCAACAATTCCATGCCACGATCTCTACCCAATTTCAGTCCAAAATTTGAATTCTTCGCAGTGACAATGGCTGTGAATATGTTGATTCACAGTTTGAGCGCTACCTTGCTGATCACGGTATCATACACCAGACTACCTGTGCATATTCCCCAGCTCAAAATGGCGTTACTGAGCGGAAAAATCGCCATTTGTTGGAGGTTGCTCGTTGTCTTTTGTCCACCATGTATCTTCCAAAATTTTATTGGGGAGATGCCGTCCTCACTGATGCGTACCTCATCAATCGTATGCCCACACGTATCCTCGGGAACCGTTCTCCTCTGGATACACTTTGTGTGCCTCCTACTCGCCTTCCTCCCAAGGTGTTTGGGTGTGTTTGCTTTGTTCACATCCATCACCCTCGCCCCTCCAAACTTGATCCTCGTGCCCTCAAGTGCGTCTTTATTGGTTACTCTCCTACGCAAAAGGGGTACAAGTGTTTTCACCCACCGACCAAGAAGGTGTTTGTCAGCATGGATGTCACCTTCCGTGAATCTGAGTCATATTACCCTCTGTCTGCTTCCTCACCCTCGGGTGTTCCCTCTGTCTCGTTGCCCATACCTCCACCATATCCCTCACTTCAGGGGGAGACTCTACCCGTGGAAGTGAGTCCTATTCCCATGGAGGTGGGCTCCATCCCTATATCTCCACCTTCCTCTATGCCTCCTTTGCCTTCTTCACCTCCCTCTATGCCTCCTTTGCCTTCTTCACCTCCGACCTTGCAGGTATATACTCGACGTATAAAGAGGACAAGCACACGAGATTCTGCTATGTTACCAGAACAGTAAGTGGATCCTGACTCAGGGCCTTCTGATCTCCCGATTGCCCTTCGAAAAGGTATCCGGTCTTGTACCCGCCATCCTCTAGCTAATTATGTATCTTATGACTCTCTGTCTACCTCCTACACGGCTTTTATCTCCTCTCTTGCTACTTCGTCCATACCTGTGTCATGGCAACAGGCTCTTGAGGTCCCTATGACCATCAGGGTACTGGTATCTGTTGTTGTTCGCAAAAATTGGGAACTTCTGCAACTTGATGTGAAGAATGCCTTTTTCCATGGTGACTTGGAGGAGGTCTATATGTATATTCCCCCGGGTCTCACTCCGGCTGGTGCTGCATGGAAAGTTTGTAGATTGTTAAGGGCTCTATACGGACTGAAGCAGTCCCCAAGAGCATGGTTTGGCCGGTTCCACAAGGCGATGGTGTCGTTTGGATATTCTCAGAGCAATGCGGACCATACGTTGTTTATCAAACGTACGCTTGGGAAAATTACTATTCTCATTGTGTATGTTGACGACATTGTCATAACTGGTGATGATCATGAAGAAATTCAGAATCTGAAACAGAAGCTTGTCAGAGAGTTTGAGGTCAAGGACCTGGGAAAACTCAAGTATTTCTTGGGAATTGAAGTTGTCAGATCAAAGCAGGGGATCTTTCTCTCAGCAGAAATACATGTTAGATCTTCTTGAGAAGATGGGGATGAGCGGATGCAGACCGGCTGACACTCCGATTGAGGCAAATCACAGATTGGGGCGTGATGATGGAGTGGAGATTGAAGATATCTCAGGGTTCCAAAGGTTAGTGGGGAGGCTGATTTATCTGTCTCATACTCGTCCGGATATCTCTTATGCGGTGAGTGTTGTAAGTCAGTACATGCATGCTCCAAAGAACCGACACATGGACGTTGCTCACAGAATTCTTCGGTACCTCAAATCTTCATCAGGAAGGGGAATCCTGTTTTCCCCGAGTTCCAACCTAAAGATTGAAGTCTATACTGATGCTGATTGGGCCGGGTCAGTGGATGATAGGCGATCCACCTTTGGATATTGCTCTCTTGTTGGAGGTAACCTTGTTACTTGGAGGAGCAAAAAGCAACAAGTTGTGGCACGATCTAGTGCTGAGGCTGAGTTTAGAGCTATGGCTCATGGAGTATGTGAAGGCTTATGGCTTCGGGCCTTATTGAGCGACCTTGGCCTTGTGGAAGACGGACTCATCCGTTTGTATTGTGACAATAAGTCAGCCATCAGTATTGCTCACAATCCCGTTCAACATGACCGGACAAAACACATCGAGGTGGATCGACACTTTATCAAGGAGAAGATTGAAAAAGGAATCATATGTACTCCCTTTGTGCCCTCCAACGGGCAACTTGCCGACATCCTCACCAAAGGGTTGAGTGGGAGTTCATTTGGCCAGTTAGTGAACAAGTTGGGCATGATTAACATCACTCACCCAACTTGAGGGGGAGTGTTAGCATTGTTTAGCATGGTTTATTTTATTTTTCTCCTAGTGTGCTATTAAGCACATTTGTTCTCCTATATATGTATTGGGTTCTCCTAATGAATTATTATTCTCCCAAATATTATTCCAACAGTTTTCATTTCCTCATACATAGCATACTCCACCCAAGATGAAACAGAGCATCTGATAATGTCTTAGAAATATTGTTATGAAGCCCACCAAGAGAACAACGGAACCTTCCACGCGCATGTAGACGCACTTACGTAGCTAGTTAATTACATGTTATCATATTTGATGTATTTGTAGTTTGCCCTTTTAATAGGCACATCATAATTATGTGAGACGAAGTTGTAATTTCATTTTTTTTTCTTTGTAACCCCTATTTATAGGGAGGACGAAAACTGTGGAAATACCTTGGAGGTCAATTGAAAAGATTAGAATGGCTCCCTAAAAGCTACCAAAATATGTGCTCTTGATGAAATTTCCCCATCTCATTTTCCCCACCATAACATTGATCCGACCTGCCATGTCTGATCTGGCCTGTAGTGTCGTAAACCATACACCTTGGTCCCCGACCACAATTCGCGCTCCTCACAAACTTCCCTTCCACAACCTTCGTCCAACAACATTGACCAGCACGTAAACCACGCTCATGTCTTTCGCTCACACCACTTCCAGTATGTGTTCCGCTCATGCTCCTTCCCTTCAGATTGACGAGCTCCGACTTCTGTTATAACCATGCCCGCAGTCCGCACCTCATCAACCACGTGTAGCCAACACCGAGTGTCCCCTTCCGACACACTTGTTCCTTTCGACAAGAGCTTTGGTCGCTGCTCTTGTACAACATCCAATGCCTCCTCTGCATACAAATCCTCTACATGGGCCTTTGTTTTAACCTCCAGTTACTATCCTGGCTAACCCTTACCTCAGTCAGCGGTTATCAAGCAGCCTTTGGCTCTAGCACGAAGTTCTGTCCAACAACCTTTTGTTGCAGATCTACATGAAGTTATGTGCACCTTTAGCCCACCATCCCTAGTTCCAGACGCTCCTTTCGCGGCGTAGCAGACCCTCCATACTACTTCTGACATCTACCTCTTATGCACAAGACACGTCAAATGACGGACAATCACGTGGATTCCCTCGAGTGCGCTTTCACCAACATCAAAGCTTGCATGGATGCCAAAGATAAGCAGTTCGCGTCGATCTTGACGTGGCTCCGCACCATGCAATTGTGCCAACCATTGGTGGTCAACGCCGCCTCTACCCTAGGATCCCAAGCGAGTTGTTCATCAGGATGCCATTCCGGGAAGATTTTCCCCTCTGCCCCATCAGCGCATTGACATTCCAACCTTTCAACGGTACCTACCCACTAAGTTGGATTGTCTGCGCAATACTTTGACCTTCATCATACAGCAGAGGGAAAAAAGACTCCACGGCCCTTATCGGCATGGACGGGTCCGCTGGCTCCTGTAGTCCTCTTCGGATCTCATCTGGGTGACTCTCACGGAGACCCTAATACAACTGTATAATCATTGCTACTCGGGCAACGTGATCGAACGCCTGTGTGGAGTCCTCTACACGTCGTCATCGACTCACATGTGGATGAACTCATCATGCACGTTAGTGCCTTCCACCCAACCATTACCTAGGCTGCTTTATGCACGACCTACAAACCCATATTTGAGATCTCCTCAGTACCATCCATTCATCTAACATCAACCAAGCCTTTTCCCTCTCCTTGTGGAAACTGAGTTCATTGCTTATTCATTGGAACACCACTCAACCCACTCCATGACCACAACCAATCATATTTTGCCCATAACCCTGAACCTCCAACACCGCCCCCGATGTTGTCGCAACCACACATCATTCCTCTAGACATCAACTGTCACGTCTCCACGCATTATATGCTCAACTAGGAGTATAACGACCTGAGGAGCAAGCTACTTGCTTTCATTGCAAGCAGCCTTACTCCCCTACCCATGAATGCCTCATGGAGTTATGAGTCATATTTATGGAAGGCTTGGATGACATCGGCGGGGCGGACTTTGAGGCCCTCGATATAGAGGGCGAATTTCCAGACAAAGCCACTGAAACAACAGCACGGGCAACCCAACGATGGTACTAGTACTAGATGTGCAAATGGGATGTCCAATGTTGAGGCCGTGTTGGTTGACTGGGAGGATTTTCACACTCGGTCTTGTGATACTCCCTTGAGGATAAGACATATTTCTTAGATGACGACATTGTTACTGAGCCCACCGGAGAACGACGGAACCTTCCACGCGCATGAGGCCTCGTACATGTGGACTCAGACACGATTGTCGTCGGTTAGTTAACTACATGTTATTTATAATTTCCCTTTTAGTAGGTGTGTTGTAATTGATTTGTCGTAGTTAGTGAGTCGAAGTTGTAATTTCCTTTTTGCCTTTTGCTTCGCAATCCTTATTTATAGGTGGAGGAAAACATGTGGAAACACCTTGGATGTCAATTGAAAGGATTAGGGTTGCTCCTTAAAGGCTATCAAGAGAGGTGCTCTTGGTGGATTTTCCCATCTCATTTTCCACACCCTAACAAATATCAATATAAGATAGTGAAGTGACAAAAGCACAATAACATGAAGAAAAAACAAAGTATAATATGGGTTGATAGGTCATACGATTGTGACGAGACATATGAAATGCTAGTGTGCAATCATCGGTGGATGTGGAAATATGAGTAGCATCTTCAGATGCGGAAGGATCACCGATCAAAGGAGTGATTGATGCATGCATGTGCTCAAAGGTGTTGATGCACATACTAATACATATTGGGAGGACTCCTCAAACAGACAATCTAAATCGAGACATTTGTATTTCTCTCAAAAGGAATTTAATTTCGTAAAAAAAAAGGAAGCCGGTAATTTGGGGCAGCCGGGCAGGGTTCGATGTTGGGGCTGAATATAGAGTTACAGATATGACTACAACTACATGCGAGTTGATATGACTAAAGAAACTAACTACTTACCGAACTTGATTTTCCTTTGGTAAAAAACCATAAAGTTCTTGTATGATAATCAGGTTTCGATGAATATTGTATCAATTTTGTATTTCATGGGAGGATAACACATTATGATTGACTACCACTTTGTCTGATAAAAGATTGAGTCAAATGAGATTATCACACTCTTTGTAAGTTCAAATGACTGGTTGATCGACCTTATTACAAGAGATTGAGAGGTACCAGGGTTAGCGATACATGTAAGAAGTTGGGCTTCTATGATAAATACTCATCAGCTTGAAAGAGAGTCTTGATAATCTCAAAACTCAAAATTGACTTTAGAGGGAGAGACCCTCGTAGTGACTAAAGGGAAAAAAGACCCAATATAGACAATACTCAATTAGTTGGAATTATACTACATGCCTTAACAAAAGATAGGGTAGTTGAATTACGAATCAAAGCGATGTCGTCTTGCCATCCAGCACCAACAGAAATCTATCATCATGTATACTCCCGTCGAAGCCGAACAGGTGGTCTCTGAAGCCGACTGCCCCCTTCACAAGCAAATTCGGGCCTATCGAAGTTTTATTAAAGCAAATGAGATTGAAGACTCTCTATTCGAAGAAGCTCGCTTAGAAGCCGAAACACGAGATTACATAATTTATGTAAATTTTGATAGGGATTTATTCCATCCCTGAACTCTCAATTTTCATGATCCCGATACAAGGCTCTAGACGTGTTCAAAAAAATCGGGTCCGGCCCGGAAAAAGCCCGGCTAGGCACGGGCCCGGGCTAGCCCGCCCCGGGCCCAGGCCTGGCTATGGGGCCTAACAGGGCCCCCATATATACCCAAAGCCCGGCCCGGGCCAGGCCCGCCTAAGCCCGGGCATCGGGCCTTACCTGGGCCTGGCACCGAGGCCAAGCACCAGGCGGGATAATCCCGCCTAAACAGGCGGGATTTTAATTAAATTCCGCCTATTAGGCCGGATTTAATTAAAATCCCGCCTAAATAGGCGGGATTTTATTAAATCCCGCTTATAGGCGGGATTTATTAACCGGGCCCGGTCTGGGCCGGGCCCGGCCTTGGGGGCCTGGCAGGCCCCCTGCTGGGGATTGTGCCCGAGCACGGCCCGGGCCCGGGTGACAAAAGCCCGGGCCCGTCAGGCCCGGTACCTGCCCGGCCCAGGCGGGCTTTTTGGACAGGAATACAAGGCTCACATCGTATTTGCATAAAAACAGAGCTAAATATTTTATACACCGCGATGGTTTCAAAGGGTCGTGCGACCTCCAAGTTATGCTCGATCAACGAAGTCTTGACAATGAAATGCCCAGCGAGTCAGCGACTAAAGAATCCCAACAGCACTCACCGCACCTGCGTTTGGTCAATGGAATAAGGCGCCCCAAGTTTTAAACAAGTAGTTTGCAAAACCATTTGCGACCCCTGGTTTCTGCACGGCGCTATTCACTTTGTTTTATTAATAAAAATGCTTTACTAGGTCCTTTTTCTTTTTAGGCACTGTCAAGGTCTCTCCAGAAAAAACTGTGGAAAAATCCTAGAGGTAATAAGCCTAGAGGGAATCTGTGAGTGATGGTGTTTTATAAGTGGAGTGGATGCTTTTTTTACTTTTTTCTTCTTTTTTTCCTTTTTTGAGTGGATTTGGCAGGTGAAATCTCTTCATTTACGTAAGCACCCTCCCCCTTTATAAAAAGGGTTGAGGCTGCAATGAGAAGGGGCACCGAGTGCAAGAAAGAGGAAGTATTGTCAGAAGGGTAAGGAGTGTTGTGCAGGGTCTCAGTCTGTAAACGTCCAGTAGTATTAAATCTATTTCTAATTCAGCTCTGTAAGTATTATTAGTTGTATTTTATATTTAGTACATTACAAGTCGTATGTATTGTATTTATCCCGGTTTGGGGTAGTTTGGTCCCTTTCCAGTTTTTAGGTTTTCCCTTACTCATGTATATGTATGAGTAAGGCCCATATTGATGAATCTATCTATTATTCACTATTCTACTTAGTATTAGACGGAGTAAACCTAAATCGTGTGCGTTCTGACTCCCCGCTCCAGCTCATTCTCGCCTCGCCGCTCGACGCTCGGCCCGCTCCTCGTCGCTCGTTCATGCCTCGCCACTCGGCCCGCTCCTCTCCATGCAGCTTCCGGGCGGTATCTCCGCTGCCGCCGGTTGCTGAGAGGGTCGCCGCCGCCGCCCCTCGATGAAGTCGTCGGTTCCTCACCTCTTCGTTCTTCCTTCTTCTTGCTCAGTGTTGTGACCTCTCTGTCGATCACTACTGCTGCGATCTCTGCCCGCTGTTCTTCCCTGCTCAGATCTGGACCCGTCTCTGTCGTTTCTTCCTCTTCATGCCGATGTACTCCAAACATTCCTTGTTGCCAACAGTCCTTTGTGTGTGCTCGAGCAAACAGTCCCTGTTGCCCTCTGTGTGTGCTTCTAATGTCGATTGTCACTGACAGCATGCTTGTTTGTACCCAGATTTCTCCTGTTTGAGCCCTCGTCGTCCTCTTTGCCGATATGGGTGACCTTGATTCTTCTGCATCTTCTCCAGGTGTGATCCAGTCTCAGATGAGTGACCATCAGCGGCCTCATAGCCACTCCGGCTCCTTGAAGATTACCACGGTCCTCGATGACACAAATTATCTTGAATGATCACACGCTGCCCAACAAGTCATTCGCAGCCAACATATGTTTGGATATATCGATGGGACGATTAAGGACCACCCAAGACCGATCCCACCTGGAAGCGTTGGGATTCTGACAACTCTCTAGTTGTTTCCTGGCTCCTACACTCGATGTCTCCTAAGGTTTACCGGAGCTATATGTCGATGGACTCAGCAGCCGAGATCTGGACCCGTGCCCGTGAAACGTATTCTAAGATTGGTAGTTCCACCTAGGTTTATGAGCTCACTCGCCGCATTTTGGAGTTGCGGCAGGAATCGATGATCGTTTCGTCGTTCTTCTCAGAGTTCAAGCGTCTTTACCATGAGTTGGACTATTTTGAGCACTTCTCTCCTACTTGTACTGCTGACGTCGTTCAGATAAAGCAAAATGAGGATCGCTTTTGTCTCCATGTCTTCTTGATGGGCTTGAACATGGAATCGGATATGGCCCGGACACATATCCTCCACCGCTCTCCTCTTCCCTCTCTTCGTGAGGCATTTAGTATGGTTCTGGGTGATTAAGACCGCCGCAATTCCCTCAGTGTTATGGCTCCTCCTGATCGCTCCACCTTGACTAGTGTTGGTCGAGGTCTTATTCCCACTCCTGGATCTTTTGCGCCCACCTGTGACTATTGTGGTCGAAGGGGACACTCTCGGGAGGTAAGTTTCAAACTTCATCCGCATCTTGCCCCTCCTGGACGTAGTTGTGGACCTGGTCGTGGGGGCCATAGACATAGTGGCTTCCGTTCTCATGATGTTGCATACACTACGAATGTCTATGATGAGTCCCAGTCTTCCTCTTCAGGTTCTCTTACTGCTCAGGAATTGGATGTCTTTCGTCGTCTGCTTCACTCTCAGTCAGATCCTGTTACCGGAGGCACTACTTCCCTTGCCACTATTGTTATGCCCAGTGCACATGCAGTCACTGCCTCTCCTTCTGAATGGGTGCTCGACTCCGGTGCTACACACCACATGACTGGGTCTTCCTCGGGTTTTTTCTCTTATACTCCTTTGTCTGGTAAGGACAAGGTCATTTCTGCAAACGGCTCCTTATCCTCCATTGCGGGCAAAGGCAACATCTTGTGTTCTCCATCCATTTCTCTTCCCTCTGTCCTTCATGTTCACTCTTTTCCTCGCAATTTACTTTTCATCAGCAATATTACCAAATCTCTTAACTGCTCAGTAACTTTTTATCCTGGCTCTTGTGTCTTTTAGGAACTGGGTACGAAGCGGAACATTGGCAGTGGTAGGAATCGTGGCGGCTTGTACTACTTGGACCCCCGGCTTCCCTTCAGGCTCTTTCCAGTTCCACCGTTACTGCTGATGATGTTCGTCGTTGGCATCTTCTCCTAGGATATCCGTCCTCCGTTTATCAGCAAAAACTATTTCCTTTTTTTTTACCTTTTCTTCAGAACTTTGTTTGTGATGTATGTGATATGTCTAAACATGTGCGACATACTCCTTCACATCTTTCTTCCCCTAGTAGCATTCATTTTGCTGTTATATATTCTGATGTTTGGGGATCGTCCCCCATTTTATCTTTATCTGATTTTCGATGGTTTGTCACTTTTATTGATTGTTTTTCTCGCACTACATGGGTTTCTCTTGAAAAAGAAAAATGAAGTTTTTCCTTGTTTTCAAGCGCTTCATAAAATGGTGCAAACCCAGTTTGATGCCTCTATTCGTGTTCTTCGAAGTGATAATGGGGAGAGTATGACGATCGTGGTGCCTTTGGTTCTTACCTCACCACTAACGGTATCATCCACCAAAAAACATGTGTTCGCACCTCTACTCAAAACGGAGTGGCCGAACATGAAAATCGGCACCTCCTTGAGGTTGCTCGCTGTCTTCTAGCCACTATGCATCTTCCTAAAATCTATTAGGGTGATGCGGTTCTCACTGCTGCTCACCTTATCAACCGTCTTCCTTCTCGTGTCCTTTCCTATACTAATCTAGCTCGTCTCTCCACCACCGGCGTGGTTCAAACTTCCCATTTAGCACCACGCGTCTTTGGGTGTGTCTGTTTTGTGCATGTCCACCAACCCCATTGCGACAAACTTAACCCTCGGGCTTAATGTTGTGTCTTTCTTGGCTATTCTTCAACCACCAAAGGGAATCAACGTTGTGTCTTTCACCCTCCTTCCCGGTGTATGTTCTGTACCATGGATGTCACCTTCCTGGAGGAGGAGTCCTATTTTCTGCCTTTGACTCACTCTCTTCGTCAGGGAGGGGAGGAGTAATGGTGATACGGATGTTACTCCTGCTCCTCTTTCTCTTCTCCTTTCCATTCCTTACATTCCCCCACAGCTTCCCATTCTAGTACTCATAGCCCCTATTCCGGTACCAGACTCCTCTACTATGATTTCTCATTTTCCCCACGTATACCACCGTCGTTCAGGTACAGCTACTATAGTTCCACCTCTACCAGTGCCAACTTCAGACTCAGATTCTGATGATGCTGATCTGCATATCCCTCTTGCATTGCTGAAGAAAGGTAAAGTACTTGTACGCAACATCTTATTTCTAATCATGTGGCTTACCATCATCTTACCCCGATTCATCAGGCTTTTGTTTCGTCTCTTTCCCTAGTCGTTAATCCTAAGACATGGCAGGAAGCTTTGGGCATACCTGCTTAGACACAGACTATGCAAGATGAGATGTCTGCCTTGGACAAAATCACACATGGGATGTTTCCTCTCTCCTCCAGGAAAGAAAGTTATAGGTTCCCGGTGGATCTTCTTTGTTAAGCAGAACAAAGATGGCAAGGTGGAACAGTACAAAGCACGTCTGGTCGCTCAAGAATACACTCAGACTCAGGGAGTTGATTACCAGGAGACCTTTGCTCATGTAGCAAAGATGGACTCCATTCGGGTGTTGTTATCGTGTGTTACTTGCCTAGATTGAGACATCTATCAACTGGACGTGAAGAATGTGTTCCTCCATGGTAAGCTTGATGAAGAGGTGTACATGAAGTTCCCTCCTGGTTTTGTGAAGAAAGGAGTTGAAGGGCTTGTCTGCAGCCTAAGGAAATCCTTACATGGCCTGAAGCAATCACCCAGGGTCTGGTTAGGGAGATTTCCCACGGCTATGCTCAAGTTTGGGTACAAACAAGCTTAATCTGACCATATTATGTTTATCGGGAGACATGAGCAGAGGGTTGTGGTTCTCATTGTCTACGTGGATGACATTGTGTGTTATGCCCCCAAATGTACTGCGCTTCTCGGGGCATAAATACACTCGACAACCGAAGGAGCACACGCGAAGCAACAGGGCTGAATCATCCGGTTAAGCCCCAAATCAATAAAAGAGGCCGAGTAGGGTTGAACCACCCAGGTTGCCCCCTCTTGCTCCGGGTATTAATAGGCTCGGGGCTCTCTCATGAGGGGAATCAAGTATTATTCTCAGGTATTTCTCTCCCTCCCTCCAAAACCATAATTTCTGTTCATCTTCTCCCTACCTTCCTCTATTGTTTCTCTTCCCCCCTCTAGTTCGTAACAATTGGTATCAGAGCATCCTTCCTGCGACCATGATGATGCGTACCGAAGCTGAGATCGCACGTTTGACAACCCTAGAGGAAAACTACGTGGGGTTGGCGGACACGGTGGCGGCGATTGAAGAGCAAGTGAAGACATCCACGAAAAATCTAGAAGAATGTTTGGATGCCCAAATGGAGGAGATCAAGACCTTTCTAATGCAGAATCTGAAAGGGAAAGCAGCGACCAACGAAGGATTGGAGACCGAAGCGTCAAATCGGCTACCCATGAATGCCAACCTTTCGTGGACGGGTGAAGCACACCGACAACAGCCGGCTACAGGGTCGCAAGGACCGGATCGGGCGCCGAACGCCTGGATGGACGCCGATCCATCCAGGGCCGACCAGATCTACTCTGGCCATGTCGATCCCACCCCGGGGCTCCCGTACGAAGCAGGGGCCGAAAACCTTCGGCCAGAGGCGCCCAGAGCCGCGGAAACGCTGTCGATCCCGATCGGCTCGGGAGCACACGCGACAGGCCCGATCGGCCTGGGAACGCCACCGATGACTTGGAATGGGGTCGGAACTAGAGGCTTGACTACGTGGCGACCTCTGGAGCAGGTACAAGGGGGTCTTCGACTGATCGGAGCAACAGGCAGTTCGATTGGAGGGATTAATGAGCTTCTACCACTTCCCCAAGCCTACGAACCATATCCGGGGAACGGAACCGGTGGACAATGGCAAGAACGACTCCCAACGGTCAATCACCTGGGCTTGGGACAACTAGTCGGCAACGGAAGCGATCGGGGACGGCCTCCCTTCGTTGCCGGACAGGAGGGGGTGTATTTTCCTGGACCCCAAGGGGCACCCAACCCTCCCATGGAGCAGAGGAGGCCATTCGGATATGGACAGGAACTGGGGGGTCACGGCCAGTTGAATCAGAGAGCGTACATGCAACCAAAGAGAACTCGCATGAACTTCCCAAGGTTCAGAGGAGGAGGGGACGCATTGGAGTGGGTGCAAAAGGCGAAATTATTCTTCAACTATCAGGAGATTCCCGAGGAGCAATGGGTGCAGTTGGCGGCCTTCCATCTGGAAGATGACGCCTACCAGTAGACCAAATGGTTTCTACGCGGCCGCGTATACACCCCATGGACGGAGTTCGTTAAAGCGTTCTCCGCTCGTTTCGGGCCATTGGAGTACGAGGACGTCGAAGCAACGCTACAGAATCTTCGGCAGAAGGGGACGGTGACGGAGTACCGCACTGAGTTTGAGAAACTGTCCAACCGAGTTAGTTGGGAGGAGAAGACACTTCTTAGCTACTTTATATCCGGGCTGAAGGACCACTTGAGAGATGAGGTTCATGCTTACATGCCCCGCAGTTTGAGCCATGCTATCAACCTCGCACGGATACAGGAGGAGCGCTTTAGCAGGCAGAGAAATCGGGCCACGACGAGAGCTCCGACGGCCCCGCTAGCGGCCCGGAGGGACCCCCCACCGGCAGTTCGACCTACGGTGACAAGACTGACTTGGTCGGAGCTGCAGGCAAGGAAGGAGAAGGGCTTGTGTTTCAACTGTGATGAGAAGTACACGCCAGGTCACAAGTGCTAAAAGGTTCAGGTTTTCATGCTGAGGGAGAAGGACGATGAGGAAAACCCAACAGATGTTGATGAAGAGGAAGGACTGGACCTAGCAGAGTTTGGAGTTTCCCTCCAAGCCATGGAGGGGTACACTGCACCTCTTACTATGCACATTGCCGGAAGGATTGGCCAAGAGCGGGTGACCATTTTGATTGATAGTGGGAGCACCCACAATTTTATCAACCCCGCAGTGGAATTGAAGGTGGATCATACAGTTGACAGGGAGGCCGCTTTCCAGGTCATGGTGGCAGACGACAGCAAGCTGAAATGCGAGGGGGTGATGAAGGGGGTGGAGTTGCGGATGCAGGGGTGGAGTTGCGGATGCAGGGGTACGTCTGCTACACCGACGTCTACCTCCTACCGATTCGGGGATCCGACATGGTCCTCGGGGTTCATTGGCTCAGACAGTTACGGAGGGTCACCACGGATTGAGATCGGATGACCATGGAGTTTACCCAGCAAGGGACAGATCATTGTTTGCACGGCATACGGTCGTCCCCGCTTAAGGAGATTTCTCTCCGGAGCCTGCAGCGGTTGGAAGAATGGGGAAGCACGATGGCGATGGTCATGGGGTTGGCGACGTCTTCACCGGCCGCCCCAGAGGAACCCGAGGAGAAGCGGACCTTACTGTCGCAGTACGAGGATGTTTTTCAAGAGCCACACACACTACCTCCGTCGAGATTTCGGGATCATCAGATTCAGCTGAAGACAGGGGCGGAACCCACCAACATCCGACCCTACCGTTACCCGCACATCTAGGAGGCCGAGATAGAGCGCAGTGTCCAGGAGATGCTCGCAACAGGAGTGATACGGCCCAGTACCAGCTCTTTTTCGTCACCTATTATATTGGTGAAGAAGAAGGACGGCTCGTGGAGATTCTGCGTTGACTACCGAGGGCTGAACAGTTCGACCATCAAGGCAAATTCCCCATTCCAATGATTGAAGAGCTTCTGGATGAACTGCACGGAGCGAGCTTGTGTACCAAATTAGATCTCCGATCCAGCTACCACCAGATCCGAATGAAAGAGGAAGACATTCATAAGACTGTGTTCCGTACTCATGACGGTCATTACGAGTTCCTTGTGATGCCCTTCGGGATGTCCAATGCACCGTCTACTTTTCAAGCGGTGATGAACGAGATTTTCCGGCCGCTCCTACGTCGTTACGTGTTGATTTTTTTCGATGACATTCTGATCTACAGCAGCAACTGGGAGGACCATCTTGACCACGTCCGGCAAGTCCTCACCATACTTTGGGAGCACCAGCTTTACGCCAAACGCTCCAAGTGTTCGTTTGGGCAGACAGAGGTCGAGTACTTGGGACATCTGGTGTCCGCACACGGGGTCTAGGCCGACCCAAAGAAGATCGTCGGCATGGTGACGTGGCCACAACCCACGACGATCCGGGCCTTGCGGGGCTTACTGGTTATTACCGCCGGTTCGTGAAGGATTACGGCAAAATTGCGTGACCCCTCACTCAGCTGCTACAGAAGGATGCCTTTCATTGGCATGCGGAGGCAGAAGCTGCATTCCAAGCTCTTAAGAAGGCAATGACAACCACACCAGTTTTGGCACTCCCAGATTTCTCCAAGGTATTCGTGGTGGAGACTGACGCGTCGGGGGTCGGTATTGGCGCGGTTCTGATGCAGGAGGGAAGACCGTTGGCTTTTTTCAGCAAGGTGTTGGCACCGAAGACTTTGGGGTTGTCCACCTATGAGAAGGAAATGTTGGCCATACTCCACGCCGTCGCCACGTGGCGACCCTATCTGCTGGGGAGACACTTCCAGATCCGCACGGACCATTAGAGTTTAAAGCATTTCTTGGAGCAACGGCTGGCTTTCCCTCTCCAACAGAAATGGTTGACTACGCCTATGAGATCGTCTACAAACAAGGGAAAGAGAACGTGGTGGTTAACGCCCGGTCGCGCATACCGGAGAGCACCTTGTCTCATGTATCGGGACCCGTGGTTGACTCACTGGATGAGGTACAGGCTGAGGTGGCCCAAGATCCCGAACTCCGGGCGATCGTGGAGGCGCTACAGCAAGGACAGACCACGGCCCTCGGTTACCATTTGCAAGGAGATCGACTCTACTACCACGGCCGAGTGGTTATTCCCGCCACCTCAGCGCGGCGAACCGTCATGATGCATGAGTTTCACTCATCACCGACCGGCGGCCAAGCCGGCGTACTTCGTACACTACAGCGGGCCCGTGCCAATGTCTTTTGGAAGGGCATGTGACGGGATGTTCAACACTTTGTACGACAATGTGAGGTTTGCCAGCGCCAGAAGTATGAGACGGCATCACCCGCTGGACTGCTTACCCCGCTAGAGATTCCACATCAGATTTGGGACACAATCTCCATGGATTTCATTGATGGCCTGCCCAAGTCTCAGGGCAAGTCCGTCATTCTCGTGGTGGTCGACAAACTGTCAAAATATGGGCATTTCCTTGCCCTGAGCCATCCTTACCTAGGGGAGTCGGTTGCTGAGTTGTTCGTACGGGATATTGTCCGACTTCATGGCATCCCTCGATCCATCATCTCCGATGGGGACTCCGTTTTTGTGAGCAAATTTTGGAAGGAGTTATTCCGGTTGCAAGGCACCACGCTGCGCATGAGTACAACCAACCACCCCCAAACTGATGGACAGGCGGAGGTCCTCAATAGGGGGTAGAGACCTACTTACGTTGCTTCGTGATGGATGAGCCACGCACGTGGACCCGTTGGTTGCATTGGGTCGAATACTGCTACACCACTTCCTTTCATACGGCTAGCAAGCTCACACCATTTGAAGTCATCTACGGGCGGCCACCACCCACTTTGGGCTCGTATGAGCCGGGCAGCACCGCCCTCCCGGCGATCGATCGGACGCTACAGGACCGAGATCGCGCCTTAATGGTGCTACGGGACAACCTGCGGGAAGCACAGGAGCGCATGAAGGCACAGGCAGATAAACATCGCACCGAACTGGAATTTGCGATCGGTGACGAGGTTTTCCTCAGGCTCCAACCTTACCGACAACTTTCAGTCTCTCGGCGGGCCAATCAGAAACTGGCTCCACGATTCTACGGACCTTTCCGCATTATCCAGCGGGTGGGTCCGGTGGCTTATACCTTGGCACTACCAGAGGGGTCTCGCATACACCAAACGTTCCATGTCTCTGTTCTCAAGAGAAAAATTGGAGACTCGATTCAAGCTAGTCCATGCCTCCCGGAGGCTACCACCTCCGGCGAATTACGGACGTCACCAGCGGCCATACTGTTGACCAAGTGGAAGAAACGGGGCACCGAATACCGTCCCGAGGTGCTCGTTAAATGGAAGCATATGGAGGAGGTTCACAATTCATGGGTTGATCTATTGGAGTTTCGCGAGAGGTTTCCGGGCTTCCACCTTGAGGACAAGCTGGTTCTTGATTGGGAGGGGAATGTTATGTCACCAAATGTACTGCACTTCTCGGGGCATAAATACACTCGACGACTGAAGGAGCACACGCGAAGCAACGGGAATCAAGTATTATTCCTCTCTCATGAGGAATCAAGTATTATTCTCAGATATTTCTCTCCCTCCCTCCTAAACCCTAATTTCTCTTCATCCTCTCCCTACCTTCCTCTATTGTTTCTCTTCCCCCCTCTAGTTCGTAACATTGTGATTACCGGAAATGACACAGATGAGATTGCTAATCTTAAGACCCTCCTATCTGCTGAATTTAAAGTGAAAGACTTGGGAAGATTACGATACTTCCTGGGTATTGAAGTGGTTAAATTTGAGCAGGGTATCTTCATATCCCAACAGAAGTATATATTGGATCTCCTAAAGGAGACTGGTATGTTTGGTTGTGTTCCTGCGAACACCCTTATGGAGGAAAATCACAGGATTGAGGAAGATGGTGATGGTGATCGCACGAATGTATCACGTTATCAAAGATTGGTTGGGAAACTTATATATTTATCCCACACACGCCCTGACATTACATTTGCGGCCGGTATCCTTAGCAGATATATGTATTCTCATAGGATCGGACATCAAGAAGATGTGTATCGCGTGCTATGATATTTAAAGAAAGACCATGGTCGTGGTCTCTTATTCTCCAAAAACAACTTGAAGATTGAAGTTTTTACTGATGCTGATTGGGCTGGATGCCGTGATGACAAAAAGTCCACAACAGGATATTGTTCCTTTGTTGGTGGGAACCTTGTGACATGGCGTAGCAAGAAGTAGAATGTGGTGGCTAGATCAAATGTAGAGGCAAAATATTGTGCTATGTCTCAAGACCTAGGTGAGGGTATATGGCTGCGTACTGTGCTATGTCTCAAGGCCTAGGTGAGAATATCTCCGAGACATCCCCTTTCTCCTTGTTCTATGACAATAAGGTAACTATTAGTATCGCTCATAACTCAGTCCAACATGACAGGACAAAGCACGTTGAGGTTGATCGACACTTTATCAAAGATCGCTTGGATACAAAGACGGTGGTCACTCCTTTTGTTCATTCCAAAGATCAACTGGGTGATGTGTTCACCAAAAGCTTGGGATGTGACGTGTTTACTGATGATATTCAAAAGCTTGGGATGACTGACATCTTTCGTCCGACTTGAGGGGGAGAGTTGTAATTTATATTTAGTGTATTACAAGTCGTATGTATTGTATTTACCCCGGTTTGGGGTAGTTTGGTCCTTTTCCAATTTTTAGGTTTTCCCTTACTCATGTATATGTATGAGTAAGACCCCTATTGATGAATATATCTATTATTCACTATTCTACTTTATCTCCCGTCCATTTTCTTTGTAATGATTCATTAGTAGTCTACTTCCCCTCCAATAAAAGAGGAAAGGACCTGAACAATCATCTTACATCCAGAGATGAACAACGGGTGTGTGCTCATGACAACACACCAGTGGATTACTTTTCTTAAGCTTTGCTCATGTGTTGTTGAGGCCAACCCCGAATATGTAAGAATGTCTGGTTAAGCAAAGCATAACTGAAGTTTATACATCAGTAGATATCCCGGGGGCACCTTGAGAACAAGTACATGCAGGCAAGAGGCTGCAGGGAAAAAGTACCGCAGGCCAGCTACCGATGTGTAATTCATAAGTCATGTCTATGCATGACCTGGACTACTGAGATATAAAGGGATGTTGTAAGAACCCATGGAAACATCTTAAGATCAGGATGACCCTCCTACAGATTATCCTTAGAATGTGGGAGGATAAAGCCGGTTCGAAGTATTCTTGAAGGGGAGAGGAATTCCAAAATTATGATTGAATAAAAATAGAATTCCAAATTATAATAAAATAAAAATAAAAGAGATGAAGAAAAAGATGAACAGTATAATGCAAATAAAGCATAGGATCTAAGGTTCCTACCTAGTAGCCAATCGGGCTGCTAGAGTAGTGGAGTAAGAGATAACGCACTAACATACCCCTCTAAAATTGGTATCAGAACCAGGTTAACAAAAATATGAACATCCAAAAAATTGACTAAGATTTAGAAATCTTCTAGAAAACTAGTAGCACAGTCCAAGTTAACAATGAGAAGTGGTCGTCAAAGCCCTAAGGGGCGTCGTCAGGCGATTGTGAGCCCGACGAGGTCTTCTAGGAGTGGGAACGGGATTGCTGCGACTGGGAGCGAGAGGGATTTCGGTTGGACTTCTGAAAAACATAGAGAGGTCACTGTTTTCGATTTTTGTCCAAGCTACCGAATAAGAGTGGGGTCGGCTATTATAAAGAGGTTTCTTTCTTTTAGGTTGAGGATATCAAAGTAGGAATTTTTAAGATATGCCTTATTTCTTTGGCAGAAGATCTAATTTTTTGACTTTAGGATATAGAGAAATTGAATGGGGGCTTTTATTTGAGGGATAATTCCTAAAATTAAAGATACGATATTTTATTTCTTTATTTCCAGGATTTTTGTGAAAAATAATCATTTTTTTTTATTTCACCACTTGCCCTAATTATCATTTTACTTAATTTGATGAACCTTTTATTCAGAGTCTTAGTAGACGATCACTCCAATAACTCGTAATAGTGTGTGGGAGTGAGATACGCATTGCAAATACAGATACACGAGCGCAGATAACATGCGCGAACATAAAATTACAAATTGCGTGAAAACATGCGCTTACATAAAATGCGACAGAAAAAGAAATGTGTGAAAAATGAAATAATACATCAGCCTTCTTCTCCGGTCATAGCTTCCACCGGCTCCAAACTCCGCACCAAATATTTTGTCGGTCATTCTCCATCCAGTACTTTCGATGATTGCTACTCTGCTGGCGCCGCCACTTTAGATCATTGTGGTTCACTTTTTGCAGGTTCCTGTCTCCCTCGAGCGTCCGCAACCACCAGGCACCCTTAACGCGACTCCAGATATTAATTCCGGCAATCTCTCCCTATCAGGCAGGCACGTCAGGATGCCTTGATTCCACCTTTATGCAAGGAACGCCCCAGCCACAGTATCACCATCGTTCGCATCAACCGTGAGCAGGACAGAGCCTCTCCTCCCAATGACATCTCAGCTCTGGCGGTATGGTACAAGGAATTGTTCTGGTGCGAAATCAAAGAACTGGATACGCGGCCTTGCAAGTTTCTTTGCTCTTCTACGAGCTTGAGGACAAACTCAAAGTGAAGGAAGGTTGGCATGTTATGGGCTCACTACCCGTTATTATTTAGTCTTATGTATGTTCTATTACGTCGTTCTTTAGAACCTTCTGTAATGTCGTGTCTTCACTTGCATGTTTGTATCGACGCATCTTGCGCCTTGTAGTTGTTACGTCTAATGTGTCATGTTGAGTCGTTAGTGTCTTTGGGTATTTTCTTTTATGTTGGGCATATTTACCGTCCATGTCATTAGGTCATGTAACTTCTATTTAAAGGCACCCTGGTCTAGAGAACTAGCAAGGAATGAAAGAAACTTAAACCTCTCTCTCAACTCTTTTCTCCTCTTCTCCAAATTAGGGTTAGGATTAAGCAAGACTCCTCTCTTCCTCCTTCCTTCAGTTGAGCTCGACTCTCTCATCGCACTCTCCGTAAGCACGGCTTCCTTGTAAATCCACCTCCACCACCACATCTGAAGTGAGACTGATGTACTACATATGATCTCGTAACAATCTCCTGCAATAGGTGTTCTGTTTCAATTAAAACCCATATTGTCACTACACCATATATGTCAACCTCATGTTGGTGGTTCATGTGAAGCAGTATGTAGGTGTGCCCGTAGAGACCAAGCTTGCACTTGTGGGTGGTGTGATGCTCGCATGGATACTCATTGGCTGGCCTTCACTATAATCCGCCATCCAAGAATCTATTTTCTCTGTGTCGGATGACCAGACAGTGGTATACATCTCAACTTCTTCCACTGGATCTCTTAAGTTCAGATCCTCGATTTTTTTATCTCTGCATATCGAGAGGTATTTATAATCCTCATACTAAGATTGAAAAAGATTAAATATACTCCAAGTGGATAATAACATTTGATGATATTAAATAACTAGAGTTCCATGGTTATCTCAACAAACAGACCCTATAAAACAATTTCATAATCTTGTAGACCACCTATTGTACCAAACATCAATAAACACAATCTTGATCCATATATTTCAACATTTTCCTCTATTGAAGATAGAATTAAAAACTCCAACATTTTTTCATACAGTAAGCGATGTCGGTAAAAAGTAAATGCACGTGGTCGATATTACAGAAATCATGGCACGCATCTAGGATTGGCAAAGATTTTACTGAAAACCAACATTTTTTCAAGATTAAGGTGCAAACTTTAATTTAATAGACAATAAATAATTTTATAGAAATATCACAAATAGATACATTTTTGCAAACAATGCACTTGTTTCTTGAGAACATTGTTAAAAAAATGATTTACCTGCTTCCACAACTCTTCAGCCTCTAATGTTCGGCCTCGTATTTTTGCTCGGTCAGAGATAGCAATAGCCCAATTGTAAAATGCCTAACAAAAACGATAAATCTTATAATATTAAATAGAATTTCCACTGGCATGGGATCTATTAAAAAGTAAAGGCAACTTATAAGAGAATGAACAAACAAAGCTGAACTTAGTGGCCAAGTTAAATAAAGACAATCTGGTTTAAACCAGCTAATTTGAAGCATAGAGACTAATTAACATGATAGAGTTAAATAATAATACAAAAAAATACTATACAATAAAACTAAGATGACTTATTCTTCTGCTCCTGTGCTGGAACTGAAGTTGTTGAATTGTTCTGCTGCTCTCATCACGTCGTCGACCTGTTCCGCTGCTCTCATCATCGACGACGCCGAACCGTCTCGTCTCATCCCAACATGGATCGTCGACGTTTGTGCTCTCATCATCTACGAAGTTCCGTCAAATCTTCATCTCTCTTCAGGTATGGATCATTGTGCCTTCTCCTCTCACCTGCTCGTCAAGGGAAGCCGAGAGATTGGCATATGTTCTGTCTTTGGCGCTGGAGCAATAGACGGACACAGAAGTATCAAGATCCTGAAAGGCAGCATCAGAAGATCTAGAGTAGACTCCTGAAGTACTGGCTATGGAAGCAAGTTCTCTTGAAGCAGATTCCAAACATTGTCCAAACTTTGTCTCCAAAGGATTCATTTGGAGCAGGCCCCTACTTTCTGCCAAGGGTAATTCTTTGTGTGAAGATTGGTATTTTGCATGTTGTTTCTCTTGCGGGTTCCTGTTTCTGTTTGGAGCTGCATGTTATTTGGACTATCATTTGCATGTTGTTTGGACTGCATTTGCTTTGTTTTTATCTTCTAATTCCCCTATTTTAAGATGTTAGCAATGTATATTACATGTATTCGTTAATTTCTGATATAGGGGCATAGTTTGAGTAAATGACATGTTTCTAGGCCGTTTGGAAGTGATTAGGACTAGTTTAAGGATTTTGCATATGGGGCACGATCGTGCACAAAGTACACGGTCGTACACCCCGGGATCCCCTTCCTCTTTCTGTTTAAGAGTTTTCCTATAACCACGCACGATCATGCGCTACCTTGCGCACGCCCGTGAGCTTCTGCCAGTCGACGAACATCGATTAGGCATGCGTCGACTGGCAAGGCGCACGACCGTGCGCCACCCGCGCACGTCCGTGCGCGACCAAATCCCAATTTTGGCCCGAAAAATCAAGTTTTGTCTTCCGCCTATGCGTTTCTTCACGCACGACTGTGTGCCCGCGCACAGGAAGATATCCATAAACTCTTTCTTAAAATGTGCATGATCGTGCGCCATTCGGGTCAAATCCAAAATCAGGCTGGAAAACTGAGTAATGTATTCTACTCGTGCGCTTCTTCGTGCACACACGAGTTATGTTAACAATTTTTGATCGTCGGGGTGGTGTGCATATAGCGGCACGACCGTGCACCTCATGGCGCGTGATCGTGCATTTTACTCTGACACCATGTCGTCTTATTTTTCAGCGGTGCAATTTTTACGGCCAAAACCTTTATTGACAGCGCACGATCTAAGGCACGATCGTGCGCGACCATCTGCCACTAAGTATAAATAGCTTTTTCCTGGTTTTAAGGACTTTTCCATTTTTCTTCTTGGTCGTTCTTCCCAGTCCGAAGGGACTTTGCTCCAACCACATTAGGGCTTCATGCAAGGGATTCCAAGAGCTCAAGGACGCAAGAAGGCATAAAGAAGGAAATGTGGATACGAGAGCACGTGGAGAGAAAACGGGTAATTTAGGAGGTTGGAGCTCCTCCCTAACCCCGAATGGTAACCGAAGCTTGCAAGAGACGTCAGATTGACAACCCGCGATTCGTCTCCGTACCCGAGAAATACACTCTCTTCTCCCTCCATATCTTCATCCTCCCTTCACCCAAACCTTGGAAGCTCAAGGTTTTACCTAATCTTATGGTTATAAGCGTATGTGAACTTTTCTTGCATTGTATGAATCATACCGCCTTTCACATTAATGAAGATTTGTGTGTTTTATAGACAGTGACAAAACAGATCCATTTATGCTTTCCTGCTAATGTGGCCTTGTGGGACCCTTTCTTTCGTCCCTGCCACCATTTCCTGAATGAGGGAATTCAGGCGGGTATAGTCGAATTGAACTGGTTGATTCTAAGGTGGGTGATAAGCAGCTCTATCCGTATCAAGCATACCATCTCTTCTCATGAAATCCATCCCATCTCAAAAATGCAATATTTGTGGCCCTACTTCAAAGGCCAAGAAAATGTCTGATTCTCTTCCTTCTATGTCCTCTCCCTATCGGTCTAGCTGCTTCGCTCCTCTACCGCCCTGTGGGGAACCCCTAGATCCATGCCTAGTTTTCTACCTAGGATCTACACCTTCGTATGTTCTTACGCTCTTGTCTGTCGATCCCTTACCCAAAGAGAATTTGTTGCTCCTGGAGTTTTGTCCATCTTCACCTTCGCCTCGATACAGATTATTTTGATTCCCCGGGTTAGATTGAAGCCAAAGACAAAAAAAAAATTTCAGATTGCAAAGGAAACGGGATCTCTTCCAGTACAACAAACACAAGCCCGCTCACTAGCAACTTACCATTCTTTTTTGTCATTGTCAATCCATTGTTGTTTTTTCCATTTTCATACTAAAAACTATTGTGAAACCCGAGAGAACGCCATCTCTCCAACTCTTTTTGAAACAAATCCCACTTCACGGTATGTCCTTGACATCCTGTAGAGGAGCCTTCAGAAGATACTTCAGCACACACGACATTAGAGTTGCTCTATTTCTAATAACAATCCAACCAGGTCCATTATATTACCTAGCTCTAATGCAGTACGAGTTCAAGTAGTGAAGTGAGACATCCACAAGCGCATCAGCGAATTTAAACAAGTTGAGTACCGTCTATTCATAGTTCGCTAAACTGAATATTGTGGTTGGATGGTTTTTCCTTTTTCGTTTTGGTGCTTGATTGTGTTCAATAAATAGTTTGGAGAACTCTCATAAACCAAAGTTTGATTCGTTTATCTAGCAATTAACGCCGGAAATTTGGGTATCTTTGCTTTATGCTCCTGCAGATACGAAAACTCACTCACACACTTTTATTAATTCGACTGGTACACTGTCATTGCACTTCCTTCAGGATTTGCACCGTGCAATCTATGTGAGGTCATAATGCTTCTAAATTCTGTGGAAATAATTCAAATATTGATTTCTCCAATGGAGTCACAAATCAAATTAAATGATAGAAACTATCTTCTTTCGAGCAAATCTCTACGGATCTTTATTGGTAATTGGATGAGACTTGGATGTATTACTGGCTCGAAACCAGTATCTGCTGAGAAGGATCCTATGTATGAAAAATGGGAAGGTAAAAACTTGATGGTGTTCAATTGACTTGTGAACTCTATGAAACTTAATATTGTTAGTTCTTGTTTTGTTGGATTGCTAAAGAAATGTGAGACTTAGTTGAGAGGAGCCACTCAAAAAAGAAAAAACTTAAGAGATTCTATTAACTTCAGACTGAGCTACCTTATATGGCTAATATGAGTGACGTTGAAGAATAATGCAGCAAACTTACCCATAAGTGAGGGGAAATTGACTAATACTCTGATATTCATTCTGTTGGGGACTACTGAAAAGAACTTATGCAAAGAAGAGTCTTCGAATTGTTTTTTATTATTCCTACCGAGCTTGAGTTTTAGAGAGTTCAGATGTTGGGGAGGAATTATGTTAATGATTTAAAGACTACTGCTCATTACATCTAAGAAGAAGCTAATCGTATAAATTCTCTTTGTACTGGTATGAGTATGGGATATGATGAATTCGCTCTCATGGTTGAACGCAAGAAGTGGAATACCAAAAATCTTAACAACCAGAGTCAATCACCACCTAAAAGACATGAGGATAAGAGTAAGATGAAGTGTCCATAGTGTGGGAAGAAAGAACATGGGAAAGATAAATATACCGTTGAATCCCACAAGACTGGATAAGAGATACTTATGAGAGATATGTTCGACCTCACACAACTTTGTATGGTACTGTGGACAATCGGGGAATCTTACTGTTGAAAATGATAACTTGATTAAACAACTAGCGGCCTTAAAAGCCACTATTGGGTTGCCTTATGTCGATTAAATAATCGGCACTGCTACTCATGCCCAGACTTATGTTCTTCATGCTCGAAAGTTGCACACGTCCTGGATTATTGATTCTGGGGCGTCGGATCAAATGACCGGACCTCCTAGTGGGATCACTTCATTCTCTCCTTCCATTAGCAATGTTAGACTTGTTGATGGTTCGTCTGTTGGTGTTTCCAAGGTGATCTGGAAGTGGTCAAGCATTTAGTCTCACTGTCAACGTGATATGAGTCTATGGGGTCACACACAAGAGTGTTTGGAGAAGTTGAAGGAAGGATTGTGTTGGCCTTACTCATAATGGATATGAGTGAAGGCCAATCCTACGACTTATTGGAGTTGGGTCGAGTCGACTGAATGCTCCACAGGTATTGTGAATATTGTATGGAGCATGCTGACAAATTTTCAAGACGAGCCGTCGAGAATGTCTCGACGAAATGTACCTCAGTTTGTCGAAAGGATTCGTCGATGGACCTGACGAATTAGATCTACTTGACGAAGCAGTTCATCGAATGGTCTCGACGAAATATATCAATTCGTCGAAATGTCTCGACGAATTGGATATCTTCGTCGAATGGTCTCGACGAATTAGATCTACTTGATGAAGCAGTTCATCGAATGGTCTCGACGAAATATATCAATTCGTCGAAATGTCTCGACGAATTGGATATCTTCGTCGAATGGTCTCGACGAATTAGATCTACTTGACGAAATGGTTCATCGAATGATCTCAACGAAATATATTCATTTCGACGAATTCTGTGTTTGCTCCAATATTAATCTCGGGTGTGTGGATATCTTCTTTCTCGCCGAGGCATAAATAAGACACGATTTTATGCCCTAGCATCTCTCTCTCTCCTTTTTGCGATTTTCAGAGAAACGGAAGGGTTCCGCAAGCCGACGGAAGCGTTCCGACCAGCCACGATTTTCCGCAACTCGTAGTCGCCGCCGCCGCCTTTCCCCTTGACGGATCTAGCAGTCCGTGGGAAACGTAGAGGGCTCTTCTTCTCCGACCTGCTTCTTGTTCGACAAGAAGCTAGGGTTCTTCTACACTCGTGTGGACTTCTATAGAGGCGCAAATCCTTTTCTGTGCTCAGAACTCGACGTTTGTTCTCGGGATTTCGTTTTGGAGCACCTTGATTGAGTATTGACTCAATCTCCTTTAGGTATATTGCAAAGTGTTGCTTCTCCTAATTCTAGATTCATGAAATCGCAAGATCCTTTAACTGTTTAGGGTTGTTCTTGTTTGTATATTCCGCTGCGCACATGCGATGTGCTTTCACACTATGGTGTGAAGAAAACCCAACAGTGGTATCAAAGCGAGGTTGCAACACCGTGCGTGTAAATCTGAAAATTTAGAAGTGTTTTAAATGCCCAGATTTCTTCCTGGAGCATCAATTTTTGATGTATTTTGCAAGGTTTCTGGTGGTGTGTTTTCAAAAAAAAAATTTTGGTCGGAGCTCTGCCCCGCACCCCATTAGGGGCTCTGCCCGTAAGACCCCGCCAGGGGCACGGCCCCTTGGGACCCCGCTAGGAACGCATGTGATTGTGTTGCTATTTCATTGTTTCAAAATTTATTTCTCATTTGCAGTAACCGTCCCTCTAAATGGCTTGTGAAACCAAATGTCTTAGATTTTGAATCTGACATTGAGAGACGAGTTTGTCTACTGCATAAGTGGAGTTGTTATTCATAGGTCCAATGCATGTAAATCTGGATATTTAAAAGTGTTCTAAATGTTCAGATTTAGTCATTTTATCAAAAATGTTGATGATTTTATTTTGTGCACATCTGGGATGTATTTGGAATGTGAATGTTGTGATTTTATTTTGTGAATGTGCACATAGGTTAAATGTTAATCGTTTATCATAAAATCTCTTATCCAATATTAAGTATACGGATGTCTTCCGATGGATGACACTCTTCCTGCCTCGATCGATGAAGTGTGGGCTTGCCAAAGCAAGATGCATTAATCTATCTTGGTAAGGGGACGAGCGGATAATTGTGATATCTCACTGTCGACATCGGATCTATCTTAACTAGGTGACCTCAAAGGTTGAATGTCTAGAGGCATAGGGTTGGTATGCTCCATATGATGGATGCGAATAAAGAGTTATTCACCAACCATACAGGAGTTGCATGATGATGCAATTGACAAAAATTGCCTACCTAAATAGCCACATTGTGGGTGATCAGTCAAAGCTGACGTATGATGGCGGTGAAATACGGATCTTGTCCACCAGAGAGTAGCTCGCATAAATACTCTGAATTGATATCAATGGTTATCAATTTGAATAAAATAGTGGGAGCAGGGAGCCTTTTAATAAAAGTCTTTATTAAAACAAAATTGTATTTTAAAATATAGCACTAAAATTTTACTTTGCAAAATTCCTTGTAGAATATTCATGGCAAGTGGTTCGCACTCCACCTTTTTCCCTGAGAGCGATCTTTGAGAAGGACAAGCTAAATGAGACAAATTTCCTAGACTGGTTCAGGAACCTGAGAATTGTTCTCAGGCAAGAGCGTAAGCTCTATATCCTGGAAGAAGATCCCCCAAGGAGCCAGCCGCTACTGCACCTTGTGCAGATAAAGATGCTTACAAGAAGTATGGAGATGACTCCTTGGATGTTGAATGTCTTCTGTTCACGACCATGAACTCTGAGCTTCAGAAGCAACACGAGAACATGAGTTGTTACGAGATGGTCGAGCACCTGAAAAAGTGTTTCAAGGGCAAGCTCGCCAATAGAGGTTTGACATATCCAGGGCGTTATTTCAGTGCAAGATGGGGGCTCGAGACCCAGTAGGGACTCACGTACTCAAGATGCTTGGGTATATAGAGAACCTTGAAAGACTGGGGTTTCCTTTGAGCCAAGAGTTGGCCACTGATCTGATCATGCAATCGTTGTCGGACAGTTACGAGCAGTTCATCTTGAATTACAATATGAATGAAATTGACAAGACACTGTCTGAGCTCCTAGGCATGTTAAGAACTGCTGAGATCAATATGAAGAAGGTCAAGTCCGCTAGCCTCATATTGATGGTGCATAAAGGCAAGGGCAAGGCCAAGAGATTCAAAAAGACTAAGGTGGGACATAAATCATATCTTAATCCCAAGTCTTCAGCACTTAAGAACAAAGGCTTGGCGAAGGAAGGGAAGTGCCACCATTGTGGTAAGGCATGGCATTGGAGGAGGAACTGTTCCCTCTATCTTGAGGATCTGCAGAAGAAGGGAAGTGTGACTTCCGATTCAGGTATTTTCGTTATAGAAATAAACATTTCTGCTCCTTCATCTTGGGTATTGGATACCGGATGCGGTTCTCACAGTTGTACAAATGTGCAGGAACTGGGAAGGAGAAGAATGTTGGGTAAAGGAGAGGTAGACCTGCGCGTTGGAAATGGAGAAAGAGTTGTTGTCGTTGTCATAGGAGTATATCGTCTTTCTTTGCCCACAGGGCTTGTAATAGAATTAGATAATTGTTATTTTGTTTCAGCCATAACTCGAAACATTATATCTGTGTCATGTTTAGACATGAGAGGATTTACTTTCATTATTAAGAACAATAGTTGTTCTATATTTGTGAATGATGTTTGTTATGGTGTAGCCCAACTGTTTAATGACTTATATGTTTAGAACTTAAATCAGTCAATCTATAATATAGAAAGTACTAAAAGACTAAAAATTAATGACTCGAATCATACGTATCTTTGGCATTGTCGTTTGGGTCATATAAATGAGAAACGCATATCCAAGCTCCATAAAGATGAAATGTTGGACTCATTCGATTATGAATCATTTGAGAGATGCGAGTCATGTTTATTAGGCAAGATAACGAAAGCCCCTTTCACTAGTTGTACTGAGAGGGTTGATGATCTCTTGGGTGTGATACATAGTGATGTATGCGGACCTATTAGTTCTATGGCTAGAGGTGGGTTCTACTACTTCGTTACATTCACTGGTGATTTCAGTAGATACGGATACGTATTTCTTATGAAGAACAAATCTGAAACCTTTGAAAAATTCAAAGAGTTTAAGAATGAAGTAGAGAACCAACTGGGAAAAAGAATAAAAGCACTCCGATCTGATCGAGGTGGCGAATATCTGAGTCATGAGTTTCGTGATCATCTGAAAAAGTGTGGTATTGTATCACAGCTCACTCCGCCCGGAACACCACAACATAACTGTGTGTCTGAGAGGAGGAATCGTACTTTGTTAGACATGGTACGGTCAATGATGAGTCATGCAGATTTGTCCGTTTCCTTTTGAGGATTTGCTCTAGAGTCTGCTGCTCTCACTTTAAATCGTGCTCCAACGAAAATGGTTCAAAAGACACCACATGAGATATGGACTGGGAAGCTTCCTAGTATGTCTTTCATTAAGATTTGGGGTTTTGAAGCATACGTGCGACGTCAAATGTCTGACAAGCAAGAACCCAAATCAGATAAGTGTTATCTAGTGGGGTATCCTAGGGAGACCAAATGGTACTATTTCTACCTGCCGTCTGAGAGCAGTGTTTGTCGCAAGGACTGACGTCTTTTTGGAGAAAGAGTTTTTATCCAGAAAGACTGCAAAGGTAGAACTTGAAGAAGTTAAAGAACCACAAACTGAAAACGAACCTGAATTGGAACCTGAGCAATGACTACAAGTAGTTGTAGCAGAGAGCCTGCTCAAGAAACACAAGTCCTATGTAGATCTGGTAGACCAAGATTTGAGCCTGAGAGATATGAATTTCTCATGTCTCAGATATGTGATGTGTTGCTTATGAATCATGATGATGAGTCTGCAACCTACCAAGAAGCTATAAGTGGACCGGACTCCGAGAAGTGGCTTGACGCCATGAAATCTGAAATGGACTCCATGTATGAAAACCAAGTTTGGACCTTGGTCGAACCACCTGAAGGGGTACGACCCATCGGGTGCAAGTGGGTTTTCAAGAAGAAGACCGACATGGATGAGAATGTACAGACATTCAAAGGGCGATTAGTGGCTAAAGGTTTCAAGCAAATTCATGGTGTTGACTATAATGAAGCCTTTTCCCATGTTGTTATGGTTAAGTCCATCAGAATTCTGCTTGTTATTGCTGTGTATTATGACTACGAGATCTGACAAATGGGTGTCAAAACGGCTTTCCTAAATGGAAACCTCATTGAAGAAGTATATATGACACAACCCGAAGGTTTTGTATCTCCAAATAAAACCACTAAAATATGCAAGCTACTGAGATCCATTTATGGATTGAAACAGGCTTCTCGAAGTTGGAATCTACGTTTTGAGAAAATCAAAGAGCTTGGTTATATCAAGAACGAAGATGAATCTTGTGTTTATAAGAGAATTAGTGGGAGCATTGTTGTCGTCCTGATATTGTATGTAGATGGCATACTGTTGATCGGGAATGATATTTCGACCCTGCAAGTTGTTAAGAACAACTTAGGGAACTGCTTTTCTATGAAAGACTTGGACGAAGCGACTTATATACTTGGTATTAAGATCTATAGAGACAGATCGAAGAAGTTACTGGGTTTGACCAAAAGTACATACATTGAGAAGGTGTAGAAACGGTTCAGCATGCTTGAGTCCAAGAAGGGATTTTTACCCATGTCTCATGGTGTGAGTCTCTCTAAGGACTAGTGTCCTAAATCTTTGGAAGATAAGGACCGCATGAAGTTGATTTCATGTGCTTCAGCAATTGGATCAATCATGTATGTGATGTTATGTACTTGACCCGATGTATCATATGTTTTGAGCATGAGAAGCAGGTATCAGTCTAATCCCGGTGATAGTCACTGGACAACCGTCAAGAATATCCTAAAGTACTTGAGAAGGACAAAGGATCTATTCTTGGAGTATGGTGGAGAGGAAGAGCTCGTTGTAAAAGGTTACACGGATGCTAGTTTCCAAGCTGATAGGGATGATTCAAAGTCTCAGTCAGGTTTTGTATTTTATCTAAATGGAGGAGCTGTGAGCTGGAAGAGTTCCAAGCAAGAGACAGTTGCTGATTCTACGACGGAAGCTGAGTATATCGCCGCTGCAAATGCGGGGAAGGAGGTTTTATGAAATAGAAAATTCATCGGTGAGTTTGACGTAGTTCCTAGCATTGTTGATATCGTAGTTCTCTATTGTGACAACAACGGTGCTATTGCACAAGCTAAGGAACCTAGATTTCATCAGCGCTCCAAACACATCCTTCGGCGGTTCCATCTTATACGAGAGATTATCAATCGAGGAGATGTGAGCATATGCAGAGTACCGACTGAAGATAATATTGCGGATCCACTGATGAAGCCTCTTGCACAGAGAAAGCACGATGGTCATACTAGATCAATGGGTATTAGATACCTGAATGATCATCTCTAGTGGGAGACTTGTGGATTAATATATATATTTGTCGGTTGTTGTTTATTCATGTGATGAATATAATACTTTATATTTTATTTTACACTTACGAAAAGTTCTTATTATTATGTCAACTGTTTCTATATGATAGATTAATTAGCATAATAAATGCCCTTAGAATGTTTGTTTTTATAGGAATTCAAGTGCGTGGCTTGAATGTGAGGGTCTATGTTTAATTAGAAGCTTCATTCTTAAATGGTCCCTGGTTGGAGTATCATCTTAGAAGTTAAGGGCGATGATAGTACATTAAGACTAGCATGTGCATTGACTGATGACCGGTTCTCACAGGTCATGATATTGTGATATCAAGTCATCACATGGATATATGTTAGTGAACAAGTTGTACTGGACAGACCATCATGAGACTACTTTGTGAATTGTTACATGAATGTGTCACAAGTAGGTCTCACATGGCAATGATGTTTGTGGTTCTTTGACCTGAAGTCACAGCATTCATCAAGTGAGGAAGGGCGTACTTTGAAGCCATCAAAAGTCTTCCTTAAAGAAGGTTGATGATAACGGTGGTTATTGGGTATGTTACGATTCATTTGGGTGTTTGTGTGTGGACAGATATGCGATTTGTCCTCCTATATGACAGGAGTTGCATCCAGGGGCCCCTTGATGGAATGAGACAGAGAAATGTATGGTCATGCTTGGTTGAGTCAATATATGATATTGAGCTCATCAATCTCTGGCAGTCTATTCTAGATCAAGAAACTAGGATTGAATAATTATGAGGGTGACACGATCCATGCCTCTAGTTCTACCCGGATGTAAAGGACTAAGGGACATGACAACACTGAAACATTAGCCAGAACAGGCTTATTGTGTTATGAACTCCTATTGCTTGGGTAGCAATGATGTATTGTCAGATGCCGCTCATTGTTTGTGAGACTTTCGTTTGATACGTTCAAGATCAAGTGGGAGACTGTTGGTGTTTCCAAGGTGATCTGGAAGTGGTCAAGCATTTAGTCTTACTGCCAACGCGATATGAGTCTATGTGGTCACATACAATAGTGTTTGGAGAAGTTGGGGGAAGGATTGTGTTGGCCTTACTCATATTGGATATGAGTGAAGGACCAATCCTACGACTTATTAGAATTGGATCGAGTCGACTGAATGCTCCACGGGTATTGTGAATATTGTATGGAGCATGTTGACAAATTTTCAAGACGAGTCGTCGAGAATGTCTCGACGAAATTTACCTCAGTTCGTCGAAAGGATTCGTCGAATGGACTCGACGAATTAGATCTACTTGACGAAGCAGTTCATCGAATGGTCTCGACGAAATATATCAATTCGTCGAAATGTCTCGACGAATTGGATATCTTCGTCGAATCAATTCGTCGAATGGTCTCGACGAATTAGATCTACTTGACGAAGCAGTTCATCAAATGGTCTCGACGAAATATATCAATTCGTCGAAATGTCTCGACGAATTGGATAACTTCGTCGAATGGTCTCGTCGAATGGTCTCGTCGAATGGTCTCGACGAATTGGATAACTTCGTCGAATGGTCTCGACGAATTAGATTCACTTGACGAAATGGTTCATCGAATGGTCTCGACGAAATATATTCGTTTCGACGAATTCTGTGTTGCTCCAAATATTAATCTCGGGTGTGCGGATATCTTCTTTCTCGCATGGGGTATAAATAGGACACGATTTTATGCCTTAGCATCTCTCTCTCCTTTTTGCGATTTTCAGAGAAACGGAAGGGTTCTGCAAGTCGACGGAAGCGTTCCGACCGGCCACGATTTTCCGCAACCCGTAGTCGCCGCCGCCGTCTTTCCCCTTGACGGATCTAGCAATCCGTGGGAAACGTAGAGGGCTCTTCTTCTCCGACCTGCTTCTTGTTCGACAAAAAGCTAGGGTTCTTCTACACTCGTGTGGACTTCTATAGAGGCGCAGATCTTTTTCTGTGCTCGGAACTCGACGTTTGTTCTCGGGACTTCGTTTTGGAGCACCTTGATTGAGTATTGACTCAATCCTCTTCAGGTATATTGCAAAGTGTTGATTCTCGTAATTCTAGATTCATGAAATCGCAAAATCCTTCAACTGTTTAGGGTTGTTCTTGTTTGTATATTCTGATGCGCACATACGATGTGCTTTCACACTATGGTGTGAAGAAAACCCAACATCGTCGGCATCGGTGGCGTGTAAAGGGATTATTCAAATTTCTCCTCATATTCACCTCTCTATCATTTTAGTTTGTTCATATCTAACCAACTTGCTCTCTGTGAGCAGTTTGACTAAATAACTTAACTGTTATATTACCTTTTTAGCCTCTTATTGTATCTTTCAGGATTTGGTGAATAGGAAGACAATTGGTGGTGGACATGAGTAAGTAGTCTATTTAATGGATATTGGATAGGCCTTTGGAGCATGGATAGTTATTGATAGTGACTGCTTGATGTTGTAGCATATGAGATTTGGGCATGCGAGTCTGAAGACCCTGAAATCTAGTTTCCATAGACATTTTGTTGAGTTTACTAAGAGGATTGAATGCCAAGCATGTGAGCTTAGAAAACATTACAGAACTACTCATCATTCTAGCTATAGTCGAAGTAATAAATGTTTTGATATGATTCATTCTGATGTTTGGATCTCTCTTGTTTCCTCAACTAATGATTTTCCTTTTGTGTCATTTACCGATGATCAATCTCGCTTTACTTGGAATTATCTTATGAAGTTTCTGACATGTTTAAATTATTTCATCGATATGCGGGAACTCAATTTGGAGTGAAAATTCACAAAAATCAGAGTGAAAATGGTGGAGAATTAACTTGCAGTGATCTTCAATAAATTTAGGGAGAAAATGAGATTATTTTTCAAAGCTCTTGGCCAGGAACACCTAAACAGAATGGAGCGGAAGAAAGGAAGAATTGTCATGTTATTGAGACCACTAGATGTCTGTTACAAGAGATGCAGGTTCCAAAAGGATTGTCTAATGAAAGTGTGATGTCATATATATGATTAATAGAATGTCGTCACACAAATTGGGGGATGTATCTGTTATGCCCCCGCATGCGTTACGATTCTCCGGGCATACGTACTCTCGGCGACTCAAGGAGCACGCGCAAAGCAACGGGGCTGAACCATCCGGTTCAGCCCCCAATCATTAAAAAGGTCGAATAGGGGCTGAACCACAACGGTTCAGCCCCTCCTTGAGGGGGCCGGCCGGCCCCCTCTCTCCCCGGGTATTAATAGGCCCGGGGCTCCTCCTTGGCGGCTATGCAAGTATTATTTTCTCAGGTATTCTTCTCCTCTTCTTTCCAAACCCTAATTCCCTTTCTCTCCCGTAGGTTCCCTCTCAATCTCTCTTTCTCCCTGCAAGTTCATAACATTTGGTATCAGAGGAGTCGTTTCCCCACCATGGTGACCACACGCACACAAGAGGAAACCACTCGATTGTAAGTCCTGGAAGAAAACTGCGCCGGATTAACGGATTCGGTTGCCGCCATCGAGGAAGAGATGAGGGCGTCTTCGCAGCGTTTGGAAGAACGGATCGACGCCCGGCTGGACGAAATCAGGGCGCTGTTAGTGCAGAATCTGAAGGGTAAGACGTCGATGAACGAAGAGGGCGGCGGAGCGCCAAACCAAGCCACGGGAACGAACGGATCATTCGATCCCGCGCGTACAGGAGCCGGATCCAGCGGATCGGGGGCTGGCGTAGCCGCAAGCAGTGCGGCGACAGGAGGGAGTCGCGGGTTCACGCCCGGGATCGGAACAGCCCCGATTTGGGTGACGGATACAGGCGGGCTTCCAGCGCAGTGGGGACGGGCAAGCGACGAACAGGAGGGGTGCGGCATGGGCCGACCACCTTGGACGAGGGCCGTCGGCGAGCAGGGTGACGCCTAGAGAGTGCCAGGAGGGCCGATTGGAGGGGAGGGGGCATTCTGCCTCCTCCGCATGGGGTCGGACCCCTAGGTGGCTTCGGGATCGGCGGGCCTTAGGGCTGCCAGCCATTTCAGGGCTTCCAGGGCGCCAACATCGGGCCGATGGGGCCGAGACGACCGTTAGCACCAGGGCAAGAGGCAGTGGAACACGGACGTGGAAATCAGCGGGCCTACATGCAACCAAAAAGGACCCGGATGAACTTTCCGAGGTTCAGAACAGACGGAGACGCGTTAGAATGGGTGCAAAAAGCCGAATTATTCTTCCATTACCAGGAGATTCCCGAGGAGCAGTGGATCCAATTGGCGGCCTTCCATCTGGAAAACGACGCCTACCAGTGGACCAAATGGTTCCAACGGGGCCGCGCTTAAGCCCCATGGACGGAGTTCGTGGAAGCTTTCTCCTCGCGTTTCGGACCGTTGGAGTATGAAGACGTGGAGGCAACGCTGCAGAAGCTGCGACAGAAAGGGACGGTGACGGAGTACCGTACTGAGTTCGAGAGGCTGGCCAATCGGGTCGATTGGGAGGAGAAGACGCTCCTCAGTTGCTTCATATCGGGGCTGAAGGACTATTTGAGAGATGAGATCCATGCCTACCTGCCTCGCAGTCTGAGCCATGTCATCAGCCTGGCACGGATATAGGAGGAGCGCTTCAACCGCCAGCGAAACCGCGCCACGACGAGGACCCCGACGACTCCAGTGACGAGTCGAAGGGAACCAACGCCGACAGCTAAACCGACAGTGACGAGACTTACTTGGCCAAAGTTGCAGGAAAGGAAGGAGAAGGGCCTGTGTTTCAACTGTGACGAGAAGTACGCACTGGGTCACCGATGCCAGAAGGTCCAAGTTTTTATGCTAAGGGAGGAAGACGAGGAGGAAGGATCTGCAGACATTTCAGGGGAGGATGGATGGGACCTGGCGGAGTTTGGAGTCTCTATTCAGGCTATGGAAGGGTGTTCGGCGCCTCTTACGTTGCGCATTGCGGGGAAAATTGGCCAAGAGCGGGTGACTATTCTGATAGATAGTGGGAGCACCCACAACTTTATCAACCCTGCGGTGGCGATGAAGGTGGGACGTACAGTTGACCGAGGGGCCGCCTTTCAGGTTATGGTGGCCGATGGCAGCAAGTTAAGGTGTGAGGGGGTGTGAAAAGGGGTGGAGTTGCGGATGCAGGGATACGTGTGCCAAACCGACGTCTACCTGCTACCGATTAGGGGATCCGACATGGTCCTTGGGGTTCAGTGGCTCAGACAGTTGCGAAGGGTGACCACGGATTGGGATCGGATGACATTGGAGTTTACTCAGCAAGGGACGGACCATTGCCTGCATGGCATACGAACATCCCCAATCAAAGAGATCTCTATCTGGAGCTTGCAGAGATTAGAGGAGCAGGGCAGCACGATGGCCATGGTACTGAGAGCGACGACCATTGTTCCCGTCACCTTCGAGGAGCCTGAACAGATGCAGTCCTTACTGGCACAGTACAAGGATGTTTTCCAGGAGCCATACACTCTTCCTCTCTCAAGATTTCGCGACCATCAGATTCAGTTGAAGGAGGGGGAGGATCCCACCAATATACGGCCCTACCGCTATCCTCATATCCAAAAGGCGGAGATCGAGCGCAGCGTCCGAGAGATTCTTGCTGCAGGCGTCATACGGCCCAGTACCAGTGTTTTCTCCTCACCGATCATATTGGTGAAGAAAAAGGATGGGTCATGGCGATTCTACGTCGACTACCGTGGGTTGAATAGCTCAACCGTCAAGGACAAGTTTCCCATTCCGATAATTGAAGAATTGTTGGATGAACTGCATGGAGCAAGACTCTTCACCAAACTGGATCTACGGTCCGGTTACCATCAGATTCGAATGGAGGAAGACATACACAAGATAGCTTTCTGTACCCATGACGGCCACTACGACTTTTTGGTGATGCCATTCGGGTTGGCAAACGCCTCATCTACCTTTCAGGCGGTGATGAACGAGATTTTTCGGCCACTTTTACGCCGATATGTGATGGTCTTTTTCGACGACATCTTGATCTACAGCAGAAACTGGGAGGACCACTTGAATCACGTCTGACACGTGCTTACTATACTGAGGGACACCGACTCTATGTCAAGCGTTCCAAATGCTCATTCGGGCACGCAGAGGTCGAGTACTTGGGCCATCTGGTGTCTGCTCATGGGGTCCAGGCCGACCCAAAGAAGATTGCTAGCATGGTGACATGGCCTCAACCCACGACGGTCTGTGCCTTACGGGGCTTCCTCGGACTTATTGGGTACTACCGCCGTTTCGTGAAGGACTACGGCAAGATCGCTCGACCCCTAACTCACCTGCTCTAGAAGGAGGCTTTTCAGTGGCATGAAAAGGCGGAGAATGCCTTCCAGGCATTGAAAAAGGCGATGACCACCACTCCAGTTTTGGCACTTCCAGACTTCTCCAAAGAGTTCGTGGTCGAGACAGATGCTTTGGGGGTCGGGATTGGAGCAGTGCTGATGCAAGAGGGTCGTCCCTTGGCCTTCTTCAGTAAGGCACTGGCACCGAAGACACTAGGACTTTCCACGTATGAGAAGGAGATGTTAGCCATACTCCACGCGGTCAGCATGTGGCGGCCCTACCTTCTAGGGCGACACTTCCAGGTCCGCACGGGCCATCAGAGCCTTAAGCACTTCCTCGAGCAAAGGTTGGCCTCCCCATTGCAGCAGAAGTGGTTGACCAAGTTGCTGGGCTACAACTATGAGATCGTCTACAAACAAGGGAAAGAGAATGTAGTGGCCGACGCACTCTCACGGTTACCGGAGAGCTCCCTCTCCCATGTTTCGGGACCGGTGATAGAGTCGTTGGATGAGATACAGGAGGAGGTGAACCAAGACACAGAGCTCCGACCCATTGTGGAGGCACTTCAGCAAGGGCGCACCACGTTGCTCGGGTACCACCTGCAAGGCGAGAGACTTTACTACCACGGTCGGGTGGTTCTTCCAGCCTCGTCTGTGTGGCGCGCTGTTATGATGAAGGAGTTGCATGCTTCCCCGACTGGCGGCCATGCCGGTATTCTCCGTACGCTGCAGAGAATCCGTGCGAATGTCTTTTGGAAGGGCATCCGCTGGGATGTTCAACAGTTTGTGAGGGAATGTGAGGTTTGCCAGCGACAGAAATATGAGACCACATCGCCCGCAGGACTGCTGACCCCGCTAGAGATTCCACACCAGATTTGGGACACGGTTTCCATGGATTTCATAGACGGTCTGCCCAAATCTCAGGGCAAGTCCGTCATTCTCGTGGTGGTTGACAAGTTGTCCAAATACGGGCATTTTCTTGCCTTGAGCCATCCATACTCTGGGGAGACCGTTGCTGAGTTGTTTACCCGGGAGATTGTAAGACTCCATGGTGTCCCTCGTTTTATCATCTCGGACAGAGATCCAGTTTTCGTGAGCAAGTTCTGGAAGGAGCTTTTCAGGTTGCGGGGCACCACAATCCGCATGAGCACTGGCAACCATCCGCAAACTGATAGGCAGACGGAGGTTCTCAACAGGGAAGTCGAGACTTATTTACGGTGATTCGTTATGGACGAACCACGCAAGTGGACCCGTTGGTTGCATTGGGCCGAGTACTGCTACAACACGTCATTTCATACGGCGAGCAAGCTCACTCCTTTCGAGGTGGTGTACGGCAGGCCCCCACCCACGTTGAGTTCTTATGAGCCAGACATCACCGCTCTTCCGGTCGTCGATTGGGATCGTACACTGCTGTTACTCAGGGACAACCTACGGGCCACTCAGGAGCGCATGACGGTCCAGACAAACAAACACCGTACGGAACGGGAGTTTGTGGTGGGCGACGAGGTTTTCCTCAAGCTCCAACCGTATAAACAGCTTTCAGTTTCTCGGCGGGCTAATCAGAAGCTCGTCCCGCGTTTCTACGGGCCGTTCCGCATCACCCAACGAGTGGGTCCAGTGGCTTATATCTTGGCACTACCAGACGGATCTCGCATCCACCCGACATTCCATGTCTCAGTACTTAAACGGAAGATTGGGAACTCCGTTCATGCCAGTTCTAGCCTACCAGAGGCCACTACCACCGGCGAATTGCGGCCTTCACCGGAGGCCATTCGTTTGACCAAATGGAAGAAACGGGGCACTGAGTACCGGCCAGATGTGCTCGTCAAATGGAGAAATATGACGGAGATCCATAATTCCTGGGTTGACTTGCTGAAGTTCCGTGAGAGGTTTCCGGACTTCCACCTTGAGGACAAGCTGGTTCTTGATGGGGAGGGGAATGTTATGCCCCTGCATGAGTTACGATTCTCCGGGCATACGTACTCTCGGCGATTCAAGGAGCACACGCAAAGCAACGGGGCTGAACCATACGGTTCAGCCCCCAATCATTAAAAAGGTCGAATAGGGGCTGAACCACACCGGTTCAGCCCCTCCTTGAGGGGGCCGGCCGGCCCCCTCTCTCCTCGGGTATTAATAGGCCCTGGGCTCCTCCTTGGCGGCTATGCAAGTATTATTTTCTCAGGTATTCTTCTCCTCTTTTTTCCAAACCCTAATTCCATTTCTCTCCCGTAGTTTCCCTCTCAATCTCTCTTTCTCCCTGCAAGTTCATAACAGTATCCATTAAAAGTACTCTTTCCAAGTGTTCATCTATTCAGTCTTCCTCCAAATTTATTCGGATGTGTTGTATTTGTGTATAATGTTGGACCTTACAATGATAAGTTGGGACCCCAAACTATTAAATGTGTGTATGAGGGATATGTTGCCAACCAAAAAGGATACAAATGTTACTGTCCACGTCTAGATCGAATAATCGTCTCCAAAGATGTCTCATTCTTTGAACATAATCCTTTTTATTCTGAAGAAGGAAAGAATATCAAGTTCTAAGTAGAAAGAGGAACTAAGAATGAAGCCTCCCGTACGCTCTTATGGATGTCCTCCCTACTACAGTGATTTGAGAGCCAAATGGTAAAGAAAGTGAAACGCCTGGCATGTTTGTCTATAATAGAAGGAGAAAACTTCAAGTTTACCAGAGAAAATGAAACAAAAGTTCAGATCAGGTTGTTAACACTCATGATTCATTGTCCATTCTCACTTCACCAAGTCCACATACTAGGTGATTTTTTGAGATACTTCTAATGTGCTCCAGATTCATAGTGAGCGTACTAGATATCATATTGAAAAATATGTTGGGTATCATTCTATATTTCCATTTATTGAAACCTTATATTGCTTTTATTTACTATTCCTAATAACTTTTAGATGCTTCCTCTAATCCACATTAGAGGAGCGTCATGGATGTTGAAATGAAAGCACTTGGGATATCATTCTTATTCCCAAGGGGCATCCTATTGTGGGGTGTAAGTGGGTATATACTAATAAATATCTAAAAGGTGGCACCATTGAGAATTATAAAGCTGTGTCTAGTTGCCAAAGGATTCACCCAGGCTGATGGCATCAATTTTCAAGTCAACTTTGCTCATGTCACTATACTCAATTTAGCACAAACTCTCGTCTATAGCTCACAAGACTTGATAACGACGACAACGACATCAACTGGATGTGAAAATGTGTTCATGCATGGTGATTTGAAAGAAGAAATATATATATGACTACTACTGTTGGAATACAAGTGCCTAAAGGGAATGCATGTCTTCTTAAGAAATCTTTGTATGGCCTAAAATAATCTCTCTGGTAACAAACTCATAAACATGAAATTCTCCAGTAGTACATGTGATCACTCTATTTTTATTCATGGGGTAATTAGTTGTACTACTATATTGATTATCTATGTGGATGATATTATTATTAAAGTGACTGATGAACACATTACCCAAGTTAAATGGGAGTTAGCTTTCAGCCCTCGAGATTAAAGAGTTGGGCCTACTCAAGTACTTCCTTGGAATTGACAGAGCTAGATCTACAAGGAATACCATGATTCTCAATGGAAACATGTCTTCAATATTCTTACTGAAATGGGGTATCTTAGAGTCAAACCTGTAGATAATCTTGTTAATCCTAACTACAACATTCATAAACATGATTCTTCTGCTCTTGAAAAGAAATTAACCTTCCAAAGACTGTTGTGAAGTTAATCTAATAACCAGACAAGTTATTTCCTTTGTAGTTGGACTTATTAGTCAATACATGAACAATCCTAAAGTGGATCATTATGAAGTTGCTCCTAGAATTCTCAGATTATCTTTAAAATGACCCAAGAAAAGGCATCATATAGCAAAATCATAGTCACCTTGAGGTTCATGGCTACTGTGATGCAGATTGACAAATCTTCATCTAATCGAAGATTTACTAGTAATATGCCATCTATGTTGGAGGAAACTTGGCTTTCTGGAAAGGAAAAAAGAGAATGTCATTGCTCGATCGTGTGCCAAAGCAGAATACAAGGTTATTGACTTATTGCCCTAACTATCTGTGAGTTGATCTGGATCAAATCTATCTTGGAGGAATTGGGATTCGGTGTCCAAGAAGCCATAAAGTAGCATTATGATAATCAAGTTGCTATTCACATCACTTCAAATCATGTGTTTCACGAGTGAACCAAACATATAGAGATTGATTGTCATTCTGTGTGAGAGAAAATTCAGACCAAAATCGTCTTGACTGCCTTTATTCATATTGGTGCCTAATTGACCGACATGTTTACCAAAGCAATGTCCGGAAAAGTCTTCATCAGAGCTCTATCATGCTTGAAATGGTAGATGCTTATGGAGTTCGCCTAAGTGGGAGGTTAAAAGTCAAGCTAACTTAATGTCACCGGATGGTGACCATATTATAACTAGTGGCTAGGGTTTCTTTCATATAAACAGTTACATCTTGAGGAGATACCAGAGCGGAAGCGAAGGCGCAGAGGATCATTACCTGAAGGTATTCCTCATTTCGAACAATAAGATATTATATATGAACAACACCATGAAAAGGAATTACCACTCATTCATTCACAAAGAACATGAGAATCCTTGTGTCGCCTTAATATTCATTAGTTACCAGCTGTGTTTTGATTCACTTCAGGAAATTCTATTAACTCTACAAAAAGAATCACTTATGACCATTTGAAAAGCTATTTTGAAACTCATGGCATCTCTAAGACTCTAATACTCCCTCTGACCCATCATCACTGTTTTAGATCTTATATTCTAAGATGGTCTCAGCAAGGTATAGAGATTATTGGCCAAAGATGTGCATTTTGTGATTTAGAATCAGGATAAATCGCATGCAAGTTCCTTTATGTAAAGGGGCATGGCATAAAGATTAGGAAGATCTTAGAGTATTCGGTTTTTAGAAGGGAAACGCCGACCTAGTGGCGCCGCCTTGATGGAGTTCAACTCCCGTGTATCTCGATTTTGTATTTCCATAACGAATTTGGAGATCGATCCTTCTTCTTCCTTTCAGCTCCCACTCGACTGACACTCTTTTCACACGGTTGCGACCCAGGCGAAACCACCTACCTCAACCTCATTAAAAGGGGCTATTAGAGAGAAACCTAACTACTATGCATTTAACCAATAATTCTCGATCACATAACAAGAAAAGCAAGCTAGTCCAAAAAACTTGAACATTATCAAGTTTTTAAGGTAGAATGTTGAAAGAAATTTATGTTCCATGAAGGAATTTTTTGAAGTCACCGAGAGTTTTTTGAAGGAAGTCAAGGATAACTTGCACTATGCAACCACAAGTACAAAAACTGCAGCTTGAAATGGCAGTGACAACAGAAAATTAGGTAAAACTAACTTGTTCTTTTTATTAGAAGATTGTTATACATATGTCCAGTAAGTAAAGCAAGAACATCATCCAGGCACATCCACAAGTAAAACATTTATATCACATACAAGAAGTCAGGTGATAGATTAGAGGAGAGGGTTAAATGGGAGTAAAGGGAAAGGGGGGGTGCAATTACACATACATCATGAAGCGTGGGGCAAAGTTGTGTAGCTTGCTCGTATTTTTTACAGGCTTCCTCCAGTAATGCATCTTTTGAAGGATCAGTTGAGTCTGAAGCAACAATGTCTGCACTCTCCTGCAAGCATTTCAATAATTTAGGAAAAGAAAATCCGATAACTCTACACATATGAATGATTCAAAAATAAATAAATAACAATGTCCTCTTGATAAGAATATGTTGATTACAATATGCATCACGGCTATGCATAAAAATACCTGAAGAACCAGAGCCCAGTTGTAATAAGCATCATGGTCATTTGGATTTTTTTCTATTGCATCAGCATACCTAAAATAAGAGGTGCAAAAAGACTCAAATGCTAGAAATCAATAAATTAAGCATTAAATAGAACAATGCGATTCAAGTGTGCCCATGGATCTCAAACTTTGATTTTTCTTTATGAAAAACAATCTCCAAATATTATAAAATACTCCTCCAATAGCATTGTTTTTGGCATTATCCTATGAATATGTTATGGGCTTTGTTGCGGACACGCCCGATGAGGAGCCACCGTGGAGGGTGTACACACGCAGGAAGACAAACCCGACAGGGGAATGATCGCAGGAGTAAGTATTTTATTTCGCTGTATTTTGTATTTCCTTTTAATTCCGAACTTTGGCTATTGGCACCCCTCCTCTATATAAGGGGGTGTTTTGTATGTTTTTGCTATGCTTGGATTAATTCTGAAATTAGGGCTGCTCCCTATTCCTCTCTTCCTCCCCTCTTCTTCTCTCTTGTCTCCTCGGCCTTCCCCCCTCGCCGGATTCCTCCCCGAGCACCGTAATATTTGGTCCGACCTGCCGCTCCGCCTGCCTTCCTCGCCGCCGGAGCCATTATTTCTGCGCGGTGTTTTTTCTCCCGTTTCTTCCGTCAGAAATCCCGCCCGCTCCAGCTTTTCCGTCTGACGATCCCGCGTCTTCCGTCAGAATCGGCCCCGCTCGCTCCCGGCTCCTCCATCGAGCGCGTCTTCCTCTCCCTCCTCCGCTCCACGGTCCGCATCCAGGGAGTCGCGCGCATCCCGCGCTGGTGTCGTGCCCTAGCGTCGTGGCTAGCATCCAGGTTCCGCGCCCTCTTGTCCGTCCCTGCCCTAGCATCCGACCTTCAGATGGCACCCAACACTCGCTCCTCCGACCCTTCCGCGGCGGATCTCTCCTCCGAAGCCCTCCTCCGCCGCGTGGAGGCCCACGATCACCTCCTCGCCACCATGCATGAATCCCTGCTCTCCCTCCACTCCAAAATCGATTCCTTCCATGCTTCTGCCGCTCCCGTCGCACCGGGTTCGTCCTCCTCCGCCGAGGGAGGGTCCCTCCTTGGTGCCGCACCGGCCATCCCCCGTGCTGCCGCTCCACCGCCGGCCCTTCCGAGCCGGTCCGCTCTCTCCCTCGACATTCCCTCCTTTACGGGCGTCGATCCCTTGGGGTGGATCGCCAAGGCCGAGCAATTCTTCGATCTCAATCTCACGCCGGAGTTGGACAAGGTGTCCACCGTCGTGGTCGGTCTGGACGGCTCCGCCCTCCATTGGGCCCGGTGGCTCCGTCAGACCAATCCGTCCATCTCCTGGCCTGACCTCAAGCAGGAGATGATCCGCCGCTACGACCCTCGCTCCTCGGGGTCCGCCATCGAGCGCCTCTGCGGCGTTCAGCAGACGGACGGACTTGATGACTACATCGATGAGTTCGTCGCTCTGGTGGCTCATGTTCTGGGCCTTCCGCCCGATCACTACCTGGGGTTCTTCATGCAGGGCCTCCTTCCCCACATCCGCTCCCGCCTTCGCACGCACCATCCGCGCACGGTCGCGGACGCTCTTGACATGGCCCGTTTGGTCGAGGCCGACCTGGGACCTCGGGCCTCCGCTAGTGCGAGCACCCCCCCCCCTCCACCGCGGCCACCTTGGCGACCTCCTGCTGCCCCGGCCCCCTCTCGGCCGCCTCCCGGGGGCCCTCGGCCTGGCCGACCCCCTCACCAGCACATCTCCAACTCGACCCTGGATGAACTTCGTCGCAAGGGCCTTTGTTTCCGCTGTCGCGAGCCCTACTCCCCGACGCATGTCTGCCCTGTCAAGGAGTTTCACGCCATCATCGGCGATTTCGACTCAGAGATTACCGCTGCGGATTTTGAGGCCCTCGAGATCTCGGAGGACGACGTGGTCGCGGACCCCACACCGGCGACTTGTGGCCGCCTGGAGTTACCATGTTTTTCTGGGGGGGGCATTTCGGGCCCTCAGACCATGAAGCTGATGGGGCAGCTGCAGACCCGCCCCATTGTAGTGATGGTGGACAGTGGCGCGAGTCACAATTTCTTGTCTACACAGCTCGCCCACCAGCTCCAGCACCCGCTCACTCCTTCCCCGGAGTTCACTGTTTGCCTCGGTGATGGCCGCCGCCGATCGACTCAGGGGTGCTGCCACGACCTCTCCCTCTCGGTGGGCTCTTGTACGGTGACAGCGGACTTCTATGCCTTTGGCCTCGGCGGGATCGACGCCATCTTGGGCGTGGCCTGGCTTCGCACACTCGGTGACGTGCGCGTCAATTGGGCGCGTATGACGATGCAGTTCCTCCAGGGGGGCCGTGCCTGCAGCCTGGTGGGGGACTCGGCCTTACTCCGCACACCGGTCTCCTTCCGGGCCCTTCAGCATACCGCCGACGTCGACTTCTCCGCCTGGCTGTGGCCTTTGTCTGCTCCGCCACCTCCTACTCTGCCACTGAGTGCGGACTTGCAGGAGCTCCTCTCCGAGTTCGCCGACGTCTTCGACACCCCGACCGGCCTGCCGCCGGCTCGGCCGACGGACCACGCCATTCCCCTTCAGCCCGGCACCGCGACTGTGTCAGTTCGACCCTACCGCTATGGCCATGTGCAGAAGGATGAGATCGAGCGGCTAGTACACGAGATGTTGATGGGGGGCCTCATTCGGCCCAGTGCTAGCCCTTTCTCCAGCCCCGTCCTCCTGGTTCGGAAGAAGGACGGTAGTTGGCGTTTCTGCGTGGACTATCGCGAGCTCAACAAGTCCACCGTCCCCGACAAATACCCGATCCCGGTGATTCAGGAGCTTCTGGACGAGCTCCATGGCGCGCTCTTCTTCACCAAGCTGGACCTCCGAGCCGGGTACCATCAGATTCGGGTCCGGCCTGCCGACATTGCGAAGACGGCGTTCAGGACGCACGACGGCCACTACGAGTTCCTGGTTATGCCTTTCGGCCTGACCAACGCCCCTGCCACCTTCCAGGCCACGATGAAAGACATCTTCCGGGCGGTACTTCGACGACACATTCTTGTTTTTTTTATGACATTTTGGTCTACAGCTCTTCATGGCAGGATCACCTCCGTCACGTTCGCCAGACCCTCTCCACCATCCGCGAACACCACCTTCGGCTCCATCCGAAGAAGTGCTCCTTTGGAGTGACGGAGGTCAGCTGCTTGGGCCACACTATTTCCGCCCGCGGGGTCGCCATGGACGAGGACAAGATTTCAGCGGTGCTCCACTGGCCGACACCCCGCTCGCTCCGCGACGTCCGGGGTTTCCTCGGGCTGACCGGATACTACCGTCGCTTCATACAGGGATACGGGGCGTTAGCGCGGCCCCTCACCCAGCTTCTGACGAAGTCCGCAGAGGGCCCCTTCCAGTGGTCGGTCGCGGCCGCTGCCGCTTTCTCCGCCCTCCAGCAGGCCCTGGTCCAGGGCCCGGTGTTGGCCATGCCGGATTTCACTCGGCCCTTCCTGGTAGAGTGTGACGCCTCCGGCTCAGGGGTAGGAGCCGTCCTTATGCAGGCCGGCCGACCGGTCGCCTACTTCAGCCGTGCCTTCTCCAGCACCATCCGCAGCCGCTCCGCATACGAGAACGAGCTCATGGGCCTCGTTCTCGCCGTGCAGCATTGGCGCCCGTACTTACTGGGGCGCCCCTTCGTAGTTCGCACCGACCACAGCCTGCGCTACCTCCTTCAGCAGAAGATTGCCACCCCCGCCCAGCAGGTGTGGGTCGCCAAGCTCCTCGGGTACGATTTCACCATCGAGTTCCGGCCCGGCAAGGCCAACCGCACAGCGGATGCACTCTCCCGTCAGAGCCAGACCACAGAGTTGTCTGCCATCTCCCGCCCAGTGTGGGAGGATGCGGCGGTCATTCAGCAGGAGGTGGACGCCGACCCCGTACTAGCCCGCATCTGTACCGCTCTCCTCGTCAACGGAGACGCTCATCCCACGTACTCGCTCATCGTGGGCCGCCTGTTCTACAAGGGGCGCATGGTCGTGGCACCTTCGTCTCCGAGCATTCCGCGACTCCTGGCTGAGTTTCATGCGTCCCCTACCGGCGGGCACGCTGGCGCCTTCCGCACTTACCGCCGCCCGGCAGCCTCCCTATACTGGCCCAACATGTTCCGCCAGGTCAAGGCGTACGTGGCCGCTTGCCTGCCCTGTCAGAAGGCCAAGTATGAGGCTACCTTTCCAGCGGGCCTCCTGCAACCCCTTCCACTTCCGGACCGTGTTTGGGAGGACGTCGCCATGGACTTCATCACGCGTCTTCCACGCTCTCAGGGCTTTGATTGCATTCTGGTGGTGGTGGACCGCCTGTCCAAGTACGGGCACTTCATTCCCCTGCGCCACCCCTATACCGCCGCCTCCGTGGCCGACAGCTTCATCAGCGGCATAGTCCGACTCCACGGGTTTCCGCGGTCGATCGTGAGCGATCGCGACCCCCTTTTCCTGAGTACTTTTTGGACCACACTCTTCCGGCTGCAGGGCACTCGCCTGCGCATGAGTACGGCATACCATCCCCAGACAGACGGTCAGTCTGAAGTCCTCAACCGCTGTCTGGAGACCTACCTTGGTTGTTTCGTGGGGGAGCAGCCTCGGACATGGGCCAAGTGGCTGTGCTGGGCCGAGTACTCGTACAACACCGCCTACCACCTGTCGGCGGGCACCACCCCTTTTGAGGCCGTGTATGGCCGACCACCGCCCTCCGTCCTCCGCCACTTACCGGGCGAATGCCAGGTGGAGAGTCTAGCCCACTCCCTGCGGGACAGGGACACCATCTTGGAGCATCTGAAGCAGCATCTGTTGCGGGCACAACAGAAAATGACGGCCTTCGCCAACCGGAAGCGGCGGGACCTCTCCTTTCAGGTGGGGGAGAGGGTTTTCATCAAGTTGCACCCTTACCGTCAGCTGACAGTAGCCCGACGCCCGTGCCCGAAGCTGGCCCCGCGGTTCCTCGGGCCCTTCGAGGTGTTAGCGCGCATCGGCGCCGTGGCCTACCGCCTCCGCCTCCCCGCCGGGAGCCGCGTCCACCCGGTCTTCCATGTGTCCTATGAATATGTTAAAACAATCTCCAAATATTATAAAATACTCCTCCAATAGCATTGTTTTTGGCATTATCCTATGAATATGTTATGGGCTTCTCCCATAATAGTGGTAGTGTCGCCAGAGGATGGTCGTAGGCAGGGATGATGGTAGCGAAGGATACGGTTGAACCGGAACCACAACTACCTAGGCGGGGTGTGCTCGGGAGGAGAGAGCTACCACAATCTCATAAACAAAGACAAAGAAAGAGAATAGTTTCTTGCTTCCATTACAATACCCAAGGGGGCCTTTAAAAAAGAGAGATACATGGGCGTAAATGTAAATCCCCGATACTAAGATAAAATACAATAAAAACTAATGGACTCATAATAAACCCCTACACACCACATAATAGCTAGGCAGGAAGACCATAACATCTCTCCCGCCATGCAAAAAAAGCTTGACCTCAAGCTTAAAGGAGATCAATGGCAGTGCCACCTTCATCCGACTCCCTCATCATCAGATTCCTCAACATGTAGATAAAAAAGTCTTTTGCATTGATGTCCGCGAGTATACTTCTCATCGCAATTATAACATAACCCTCGTGTGCGCCGGTCAGATATTTTTGTACGAGATATTCGACAGATCTGCGGGGTTTGGGTGCCCTCAGCACGTCCCTCTGGAATCCATGTGTCGGTGGTGATGTAGGCCTCCTGCGCCAGCTGAAGTCGACGGTCGCACAATCTGGCTAAACTCATAGCAGTCACCAAGTCCTGGGGAGCCTCGAATTCGACATCCAAGAGTAGGAGATCGCGAAACCCAGCTGTAAAGATCACGACCTGCATCTCAGGTGGGATCGTGACGTGAGCCTAAAAAATCTGAAATTGTTATAGATATTCATCAATCAGCCTTGTCTGACGTAATGTTGTGAGGGCATCAAGGGGGTTGTTGCGAATCGAGGGGTCAAAGCGCAGGTTGTAGGCCCGCTTAAAGTCGTGTCAGATCATTCAAGGATTACCCACCTGCAAATGGGCGAACCATAACTGAGCGATATCAAGCATGTGGTAGAAGGCCAGACTTATCCATTTTGTCACCCGTGTCTGCTAATTACTAAAAAATTGTTCGCATCTGGTGAGCCAGCCTAAAAGATCGTCCTTCCCATCATAAGTTGCGAATGCCAGATTGGTGTAACGGGGCATGATGTTTCCTTCTGGTGGTACCATGGCCAGGGTATCAGATCGAAGAAGCAGCGTTGGAGGCGCCTGACTATTGCAAGCTTGATCAGTAGGTGGCGTAGTAAAAACCGGAATGACGCCTGACAAATCATTAAGCTTGTGGGTGAATGTGATCACATCCTCCCGATGACGTGCTTCGGCATCCCGAAGGCATACTTCTATGGATGTCATCAATGTTTGCATCAAGTCCCTGATAGTATCAATTAAAACAGGTGAGACCCTAATAGTGTGTATTACTGTAGCAGATAAATCGGTAGTAGCACGAGATAAAGAGTGGATGACTGGACAGTTGGATTCCTCTGAGACGGTTGGTTGTGAGTTGCCGCGAGAAATGCAGTGTTTCCAAAGATGATTCCAAAAAGGAACACCCCTTCTCTCTTTTATAGAATATGTTGGTTACACATGGCTAAATTAGGAGGTGTGAGGACTATTGCGCTAGTGGTGGGCTCGAGAAAAAGATGCAGGCTGAGCGTGATAACCGTTGCGTTGTTGGTGGGCTCGAGAAAAGGACCATGGCGCTTGCTTTTATGAGTGGACTCAGCGGGCAGAAGGACGAGCGGGTGGCTCGATATTTCTTTGTGCTCATCCAGTGGGGAAGGATGCGCTGGATTTAGGAAAGAATGAAGCACGCGAGCGGGACTGCAGACGGTCGAGGAGAGATAGTCGGCGACGATGAAGCCGGCGCACGTCGGAGTGTGGCGAGTGTCGACTCTTGATCGAGACGGCAGGGAGACGACGTGAGCAGAGACGGAAAGGGAACAATGGAAGATGGACGGACTTTGACGATCAAATCGATAGTCGACGAGGGAGACAGATGCATCATCTACTACAGACGACGAGGGAGAAGCGACGGGTGCTCACTTTGGGTTGAACCAGAGGCTTCAGTGGTTACGAGAAAGGTTGCATATGTCGGATGTCGAGGACATGTCAGATTGAGTTTTTAGATGTCGGATGTCCGAGACATGTCGGAGACATTTTTAAATGTCAGATTCCTAAAAAATAATTATATTACAAGTTATAACAACTTTGGATGTATGTTACTATGTATTTGCTCTTTCCACCACCAGTAAGCATTAAGACAAAATGCTAGCTACAGCATGTTATACTTGAACTGGGTGCAATTACCTAGTATTTCTAACTATTACGGTATTTATATCCACACAAGTATAAGTAAAATGAATGAATAGCAAAGCACACGAAACATTGAATAGATTAATCCAGAAAATAAATATTTTATCTTCAATCACAAAAGATTCTAAGGCCGACATAGCGGATTTGATCCGAAATGTCGGGCGACATACTGCAAAACGCCATGACCTTTATATTTTCATTATGCAAGTCATTTTCTGTTCAAACAGGACATGTCGGCTGACATTTAAAACACTGGTTATGAGCGCGTTTTAGGGTGAAATTTGTGGGCTTTAGGGCTTCTTCTGTCTTATGGACACGATGATGTCCTTCCGGAGAGAGCTGAATTGCGGAAGAGATAAAAACGATGTCGAGGGAGGCTCTGATACCATAGTTTTTATGGGCTTCTCCCACAACAACGATAGCGTCGCCGGAGGATGGCCGGAGGCGAGGATGACGGTGGCGAAGGATACGGTGGAGCCGAAACTGCGGCTACCTAGGCGGGGTGTGCTCGAGAGGAGAGAGGCACCACAATATCATAAACAAAGACAAGAAAATGAGAATAGTTTCTTGCTTCCATTATAAGACTCAAGGGGTCCTTTAAATAAGAGAGAGATAAGGGCATAAATGTAAATCCCCAATATTAAGATAAAATATGATAAAACCTAATGGATTCATAATAAACCCCTACACACCACATAAAGTCACCACATGATAGTTGGGCATAAAGCCCATAACAGAATACCATATAAACACTGCAAATTTGTCGCGCATGGAAAATAAACCAAGCTATTTGTAGGATATAGAGAATACTTCCTCAGGTGGATTTCTTTTTGATCTTATCTCTCATTATTTAATTAATTAAGTCTGTTAAATTTTTTTATTTAATTAATTTATTAAAAAAAATCATCGTTTGTAGCAAATATTAAACTTCAAATCACCATAATTTGTTAGCCGATTAAATCTTAATAGGTTAATGGTTTATTTCGAATATAGTCTTAAGGCAGGAGATGAGGACAACGGAAACTATCACATAAATCATCTTAAAACTCCTCGAGTGAAAACTACAAGAGGTGATTTCAACGAAGGCACGGAGTTAGAGGCGCAATTCGCGTCGCCGAGGAGGGGTTTTACCGACTCGACATCGAGACAAGCCGAAGTCAGATTGAGAAAAAAAAGGAAGGTTTAAAATCCGATCGAACTCATAGGAAACAATTTCGACCTTGGCTTGAAATTAGCCTCCACTTTTATGTTCTTTTTAAAATTGAATATTTTTTTTCTATTAAAATTGAGAATGACTATTTTACAATAAAAATATGTCAAATTTATATGCGATAAAATTGAAATTTATAAGTCTTATTTTGCAATTTACAATAAAAATGTATTTAATTTATATAAGTACATGTGAGACAGTTATATTTTGTAGTTTGCATAACAAGGTCACGTCAGTACGCATAGCTACACATAATCCACACATAAACACATGAACACAGGAATGCACACTACACAAAACAGAATAAGTGAAGAACACGCACACATATATAGTAAAACATAAACACTCCTGCACAACACAGTCAGTCATGGCAATCGGCACAACTGCACAGGGGTCAGGGCCAAAGGTCTAGAATTAAAGAAATGAAGAAGTGGAACACACACATGCACATAAGATTAAGAGATGTGGAGGGAAATTATTCACAGAGCAACCGCTCAAGCCATAGGTCTACAACCAGATCCAGAGGTGAAGAACCAATTGAGAAGTGAAGAACCACAAGTCCATATTCCAGAAGGAACAAAACCAGTGCACCACCGATGCTCAACTGATCAAGCCACCCGCCATTGTCACGGTCTCGCACACAAATTAAGATAAGGATATGAAGAGGATCAATAGAATAGGGTAGGAAGTCTAATTCCAAGCAGCCAAGGCCAGCTGGACACTGGGATGAGAGAGAGAGGAGAGATCCTGTGAGAGAGTGTTGCCGCCTATCACTTTAGGAGTTTGGGCTACGTTTAGGGTTTCTAAGGATATTGTATGTCGAATGTTGAAGCGCTGAAGTAGGGACGAGATGCGGGAAATGGAACCGCCGAATCGAGATGGAGTTAGGGGCCTAGGGCAGAGATAGAAACTGAGTTTAATAACTAATAAGTTATGTTAGTTATCTAATAAATAATAACTTGTTGTAATTAGATCTGTAATTAAGTTATATTTGTTTTGTTTGTATTTCTTATAAAGAGGCCTTTTGGTCTTTATGACCCCTAGTATAAGTGTATATATCCTCTTGTGTTTAATGAAAAAAGAAGCTATTTGCATTTCCTACATGGTATCATAGCGTTTCTCGTAGGAATTGTGTGCCCTAGTTGATGACCCGTTGCCTTCATTGCAGTGCTCGACGAGATCGATGAGGCACCTTGCCTGGCTGTTCACTGCCTTCATTGCAGTCCTCATCGACGAAGAATCGACCTTTTGCGCCTGAGGCGAAGAGGAATCCCATTCTCGTCACTGATATCGACGTCGATCCCGCCAGTGGTTGTTGATCCTGGGCTAGTCACTGTGCTCAACAACGATCTGTATTCCTCTGCCGACATCGGCGCCGCCTTCATCTACCGAAGTCGATCCCGTCTGCATCGACTATTTCCATATTCTTTTTGTCGACGCCGACCCAGTTGACAACGACTTCTGAAGCTCCTTCGTCTGTTTCAACAACCCTGATCCATTGACTCCCTCTGTTGGACCAGGCAACCGTCTTCCCAGTATCCAGCCTTCTTTCTCCTACAGTGCTCCTTCATTAGGGTGTTGCAGCTTTTTCAACGACTTCCTCTGTTATTCTAGTGTGTTAGAATGCAGACCACTCTAAATCAGTTGTTGGATCCTTCACTTCGATGGTATCTCAACTTAGCCCTAGTGATCTTCCCGTCCTCCATCATAGTTATTGCCTCAATAGAAAAAAATTACCTTCAATGGGCTCAAGTATCCGCACTATTCTGAAAGGACGAAGAAAGTTTAATCACATTGAAGAAACTGCCCTTGCAAAAATGGATGTCATGTTTCAAGAGTGAGATGATGAAGATTCTCTTATCATGACTTGACTGTGGAATTCCATGACACCCGAGGTGAGCCGAAATTTTATGTTCTTACCTACATCACGAGGCATCTGAGAAAATTTGTGTCAAAGCTACTCCATGAAGCAAGATATTGCCACCTGTTATAAGTTGAAGACAAAGATTTTCTTTACCAAGCAAGGGAATTGTTAAGGGCCTTCGTCTGAGCCCTAGTGCGTGGAGGGAGGAGGGGAAAATCCCGGAGAGGATCGGCGTGACTCATACGGTAACCCCTCGACCCTATCTCGTCGGAGGAGCGACGGAGGAGGCGGCGAGAGAGAAGGCTGATGACTGGAGGCTTCGTAGGCAGAGTCGCGCGGGACAGCAGTTGCGACGCTCGAACGGGAGCATAGCGGAGCGGGGCACGGTTTAGGGTTCGGACGGAAGTAGAGAGAGGGGATTAGAGAGAGAGTTGTTAATTGATTTCATCATAATGCCCAAGCAAGCATGCTCCCACCCATATGGGTTGGAGACCCAACCGATTCAACCGGACCAAAGTTCACACAACATAAAAATACTAAATTGCTGAAACAAAAGATACAAGCGGACATCGAGGATAAATATTAAGTGGTGTGCGCCGAGTTGTGGCGCTTGTACGTAATCCCCCGGCGTGGGTCCGTGACATCCGTAACATCTCCGCCTGCATCGTCATCAAGCTTGTCCCCAAGCTTGTCCTAGAGTTGTGGAGGCAGTTGGACCAAAGGCACTAAAGTCTAAAGGTGGTACTCCCACGAACGGCTTGAGTTGCGAAACGTGAAACACGTCGTGGATCCGGGCATCGGCTGGGAGTTGGAGACGATATGCCACCTCGCTGATACGCTCTGAGATCAGGAACGGCCCATAGAACTTAGGCCTCAGCTTGTTGTATGAACTCGGAGCTATGGTCGTCTGATGATAAGGACGTCGTTTAATCCACACCCAATCCCCTGGTGCGAAGAACAGCTCGCGGTGCCCCCGGTTGTAGGCGGTCTCCATGCGGGCCTGAGCCTGAAGAAGTCTCTCACGGGCTAAGGCGAGGATCTGATCCCGAGTGGACAGCTCAGTATCAACAGCGGGTGAGCGGGCGGACGCGCTGGTGTAAGTGAGTAGGGGAGGTGGATCACGACCATAGACTACCCGGAAGGGAGTGGTCTGCAGAGCTGAATGATAGGAAGTGTTGTAGAAGTACTCCACCCAAGGAAGCCATTGTGCCCAATCTTTGGGGCGGTCCCCCATAATACAGCGCAGGTACATCTCCAGTGTCATGTTAACCACTTCCGTCTGCCCGTCAGATTGCGGGTGGTACGCCGACGAAAGTGCCAACTTCGTGCCGCATAACGAGAATAACTCCTGCCAAAAGGAGGTGAAAACTTTGTCCCTGTCAGACACGATACTCTCTGGGATGCCATGTAATCGGAACACCTGGTCGAAGAAGATGCGCGCCACCACGTCCCCTACAATAGGGCGACTCATCGCCATGAAGTGCGCGCCCTTGGGCAGGCGAACGACGACCATAAAGATGATGGAACGGCCCCTCGAAGTCGGTAAGCCCTCGATGAAATCCATAGAAATATCCTCCCATATCTGTGTCGGGATGGGGAGGGGCTGAAGCAGCCCGGCTGGTAAGAGTTGGTCGGCCTTGCTACGCTGGCAGGTGGCAGAGGGGGATGAAGTCCTGGACCCGCCTTTTGAGGCACTTCCAAAAGAACTCCACCCGGATCCTCTGAAGGGTCTTATGAACCCCTTCATGTGTGGCGTCGTGGATCTCTGCCAGAATCTCCGGGATCAAGGAGGAAGTGTCTGAAAGTGAAAGTGGAGGTTAGATCTTAAATTAACTCTAGAAGGGGGTGAATAGAGTTTAAAACTTTTCCCTTAGTTTTATAGCGGAATTGAAAATATTGATATAAGTATATGTGTATAGAGTGAGTGATAAATAAAAACTGAAATAAAAAGAATAATGAAAATAGCACACAGCACAACACAGAAAAGAAATCAAACACAGAAGACACAAGGAGCTATAGTAGTTCCCCACTAAACTTGGATACGTCTACTCTTCTACCACCCTTGGTAGGAATCCACTAGGATTTTTGATCAGGTGCCCTCACACCAATGAGCTTTTGATAAGGTGCCCAAAAACCAACTAGATTTTTTTGATCAGGTGTCTTGCCACCAATGGGGTAAACTTTTGAAGGGAGTTTTAACCCTGTACAGAATGGGATGGAGAGGGGCTTAGATGTTCTTCTCTGTCAAGATGCTTAGAGAAGACTCTAGTGGATTTGATGTTGAAAAGAACTCCTCTGTCTGATATGAGATGTTTGACAGTTGATTTTGCTTGAGCTTTTCTTTGAAAGAATTGATCTTCCTGTAGCAAATAAATCTGAAAGGCAAGAGTGTTTCTCAGGTTGTTGTTGCTCTTTTGAAGATCTGGGCTTGCAGCAAAAGACTGAGAGAAGAATTGAAGTTCTCAGATGAAGTGAAAATGTTGCTGTTGAGGAAGAAGAAGATGATGTTCTTTTTGTTCTTCTTTCTCTTTTCTTCCTGAAACTTTCTCCTTTCTTGATTCTTATTTTGCAGCAGGAAATCTGAGAGATAGTGTTGAAGATGTTCTCAGAAAAAGTGTGTTGCTGAGGGAGGAAGAAGATGAAGTTTTGTTCACTGTCGAAAAAATGCTTAGTCAAAAGAAGACGAAGATCTCTTCTTTTTGTTCTTCTATTCTTCCTGTAAATTTCTCTCTCTTTCTTTTTCTGTCGTTTTCTGTACAGCAAAATATTCTATGATGATCTGTCGTGTAAAAACAGCTGTGTGTTTATTCTGCTATAACTTCTTTCCTTTTCTTTTGAAAATCTCTGACAGACATTAATTGCACATTCCTTATATTAAGGAATAAATTATTCTGAAGGCATATTTCTGGGAACTGCAAATGTCACGCCGTATTCTCTTTCCTTTTCCATGAATATGTCCTTTTTCGAGGAAGTGTCAACGGCTATAACTTAAATAATAAAGGAAATATATTTTCCATACTTGATCTGATGGAAAGAGCCGTTGCTGTCGTCGATCTGAGTTCAAAGAATGAATAAGTATAATATTCTGAAATAAATCTGCACTTAAATAATAATTCTTCGATCTGAACAAAATTCGTCGAGTGCAGATTCGTCGACCTCAAGATTTTCGTCGAACACAACATTTACTTCGTCGACCTCAATTGAATCTTGCTGGAATAATTAATTTTGTTGATCTGTGAGAACTTTCGTCGATCTGAATGTGTTCGTCGAACGCAGACTGGAGTTCGTCGAACGGAAGTATTCGTCGACCGCTGAGCCTGGATAAATTCGTCGATCGCTGAGCTTGAGTAAAAGCGTCGAGCGCTGAGCCGGGTTCTGTTCGTCGACCGCTGAACCAATTTGTTCGTCGACCTCTGAACCGCTGAGACGGGATCGTCGACGGCTGAGACGAGCTTGAAGCAAGCCGTTCGTCGAGCGCAGAGTGCTTGCCGTTCGTCGAACGCAGAGTGTTTGCCATTCTTCGAACGCAGCTAGCCGTTCGTCGAACGCAGTGTGGAGTTCGTCGAACGCAGAATCTGAATGAATTCTCTAGATCTAACAGCCAAAACTCTTGACCCATAAACTATACATTGGGGTCAACTTTGTCCTTAGTCAATATATAGTGATCCTAGCCCAAATCAGAAATAGGGTTGTTCCAACAGAAAGATAGAGCCGATCCTTGTATAGGATGAGCCCGTCCCGAACTGTCCAATGCGAGGGCAAACTACCTTCTTCAATGCGGAGAAGAAGCTCCTGAAGAGTCGGAGTTTCCTGAATCTCTGTACGCAGACGGTGATGACGTGGCGAAGTCGGGTAAGAGATGGTCAATAAGGACCCTTCTTCGTGATCGCAGCGGGAGAGAGCGTCGGCTGCTCGGTTCAAGGCCCCCGCCTTGTACTCCACACGAAAGTCAAAACCCAAAAGTTTGTTGATCCAACGTTGATGTGGGGCCGTGGTGAGGCGCTGCTCCAAGAGGTACTTAAGACTGAAATGATCGGTGCGAATCAGAAAGGGTCGACCCCACAAGTACAGCCGCCAATGTTGGACGGCCTTGGCCAGTCCAATCAGCTCCTGCTCGTAAGCTTGAAGCTTCTGATGGTGAGGGGAAGTCTGAAGACTAAAATATGCGACTGGGTGGCGCTCCTGTTGGAGCACGGCACCGCACCCCTGGCTGGAGGCACCGCACTCCACCTGGAACTCCTGGTCGAAGTCTAGTGGGCGCGGTACTGGAGCTGAGATGAGGGCTTACTGAAGCGCGCGAAAAGGCGTCGTCCAAGTCCTCCCGTGCAAAGTACTGTCTCTTCAAGAGGGCAAAAAGTGGTGCTTCAATGATGTTGTACCCCTCGATAAACTGCCAATAGTAACCTGCTAAGACGAGAAAACCCCGGAGTTCCTGCTGGGATCGGGGAAGGGGCCAATCTGTCACGCTCTGAATCTTGAGGGGGTCAGCGGACACCCCGGTACTATCAACCACATGACCCAAGTAGGAGACCCGGTCCGTCACAAACGAACACTTGATGCGCTTCAAAAACAATTTGTGAGTCCGGACTAACTGAAAAACTGCTCGGAGGTGGCCTAGATGGGACTCCCATGTCGTACTGTAGACCAAAATGTCGTCAAAGAAAATAAGCACACAACGACGTAAAAAGTCGTGAAATACCTCATTCATGAGGGCCTGGAAGGTGGAGGGGCGTTGGTGAGCCCGAAGGGCATCACGAGGAACTCGAAGTGGCCATGGTTGATTCGGAAGGCGGTCTTCTCCGCATCCTCGGGGGTCATGCGCACCTGATGGTACCCGGAGCAAAGGTCCAGCTTGGAGAAGAAGCGGGCGCCGTGCAACTCGTCCAATAGCTCCTCCACGGCCAGAATAGGAAACTTGTCCTTCGCCGTCTGTGCATTCAGCGCGGTAATCGACGCAGAAGCGTCATGTGTCATCCTTCTTGTTAACCAACAAGACTGGAGATGAGAAGGGGGATACGATGTGGCGGATGATGCCCTGCTGCAATATAGTGGCGCACTATCGCTCAATCTCGTCCTTCTGGCGGAACGGATAGCGGTAGGAGCGAACAACTATGGGAGCCGTCTCGGGCAGGATGTTCACGGCAGAGCTGCGAGAACCAGATATGTGCGGAACGCATGAGATGGAAGGAAGTCACACCAATCTAATCCTCTTCCGGAATACGTTGGGTTTCAAAGAACTGTTCGCAGCGTGTGAGCCACGTGAGGGGGTCCTCCCGACCGTCAAAAAGCGGAAAATCCATTTTCACAAAACAGGAAAAACTCCCGCCGTCATTTCGCAGTGGAGGAAACTCATTAACCGTTTGCGATGAGCCCGAAGCGGCACGTGAAGCTGGCAGGGAGCCTTCCGGTCGAAGGGCCTCAATGAGGGCCTTATTGTTTACCACCATTATGTGCTGAAAAGACTACAAGATCTGAGCCAAAGTGAGGCCGCCAGAAGTGTCGTCGTCCATGGAGAAAGTCCTAGCAGGGGAAGAAGAGGAAGGGGGAGTGGGCAAAATGCTCATGCAGCCCCATAGCAGCGGGAGACCGGCTGTTGTGGAAGCCCCCAGAAGGATCGGTGAGCTCAGATGGTGCGGCGGAAGGCCCGATCCAGGTGCGGCAGGTGCTAGTCGGGGAGGAAACTCGACGTCGGAGGCGGAAATGGCGATGGTTGTTGGCGTGGAGGGCAGTGGAGCAGCGGTGAAGGAGGAGACCTCTGATACCAAGGTGTTAAGGGCCTTCGACTGAGCCCTAGTGCATGGAGGGAGGAGGGGAAAATCCCTAAGAGGATTGGCGTGACTCCTGCGGTAACCCATCGACCCTATCTCGCTGGAGGAGGAGCGACGGAGGAGGCGGCGAGAGAGGAGGCTGACGACTGGAGGCTTCGTCGGCGGAGTCGTGCGGGACAGCAGTTGCGGCGCTCGAACGGGAGCGTAGCGGAGCGGGGCGCGGTTTAGGGTTCAGACGGAAGTAGAAAGAGTGAATTAGAGAGAGAGAAAGAGAGTTGTTAATTGATTTCATCACAATGCCCAAGCAAGCGTGCTCCCACCCATATGGGTTGGAGACCCAACCGGTCCAACCTGACCAAAGTTTACACAACATAAAAATACCAAATTGTTGAAATAAAAGATACAAGCGGACATCGAGGATAAATCCTAAGCGGTGTGCGCCGAGTTGCGACGCTTGTACGTAATCCCCCAGCGTGGGTCTGTGACATCCGTAACAGAAACCTCGCAGTTACAGATTATTACGGAATATTGAATGGACTGTGGATTGAAATGGACTAGTATCAGAACTTGAAGATGGAATGCCATAAGGATGCATCTACCTTGCCTACCTTTGTTGAAAGAGATAGGATTTTTGAGTTGCTTTCAGGTCTGAACTCTGAGTTTGATCCCATCCGCGTGCAGGTTCTAGGGAAGGAAAGACATCCAACCATATCCGAAGTATTTTATATTGTTGGAGGTGAAGAGAGTCGTAGGGGAGTTATGATGGATGACAAGCCCAACAACATGTATGCCCCCTGCTGCAAGTAAGAATACTAAATCCAGCAACATCGCTCCATCTCAGGCTCCCCGATCCAATAGGGACAACCGTTGGTGCACCTACAGCAAAAAATTTGAGCACATTAAGAAGACTTGATTTAAACAACATGGGAAGGAACAAGTTCTTGGCCGTACAAAGGGCTTCAAAGGGATTCAATGAAATCAGGCCAACTTTGCTACCTCTGGGACCACAGAAGAACTGCATCATGAAGTCAAAGGTGGAGTTGTCGATGATGTCCCATCTCTCAGCAAAGATCAGTTAAAAAAGCCTGCAAACATTAATTGGTTCCCTCAATAATCCCTTTGGTACTTGCACTCTTGCTCTGTCTGGTAAGAATCTAAGTTCAAAATCATTTAGTTCTTCAAGTACTAGTGTTGGTCCTTCATGGGTTATTGACTCCGGAGCAAGGTTGTAGATGTCGGATGTCGGATTCATGTCGGTTTGAGTTTGAAATGTCGGATGTCGGATTGCGGGGGATATATCGAGGATATTTTATAATGTCGGATTTTAATATTTAAATAAATTTATTCATATATACACAATTTTTATAAATATGTATAATTGTATACATAATTTATGTTTATAAACTACAAAATAAACATATCTACATATAATGTATGTTTATAAATTACATAACAAAGAGATGTCAACTTCAATAAACGGCATAAAGATCACCAAATGAGAGCGAGATGAGAAAGTCATCGACGCTAGACTTAAAGAGATGCACGAAACGATATATCGGTCGCAAAATATCGCCAGATATATCGAGTTAAACCGATATATTGGGAGATATTTTCAAAAATGACATTTTTGTTTAAAATACCGATGTCGTTGCGTTTTATCCCCAAAACCTTTATGTCGGCCGGCCGACATCTACAACACTGCTACGGAGTTACTGATCACATGATTTCCTGTAAAACTTATTACTTATCCTTTTTTACTTTTTTCTCACCACAATTCTATCATTGTTGTTGATGAATCAAAAACATTGGTTACTGATACGGGAACCATTGAGCTATCTCCACCCCTTCACTTAAGTAATGTCATTCGTGTTCCTAAATTATCCACCAACCTTATTTGTGTCCAGGAATTAATTACCGAGCTAAATTGCATTGTAACATTCTTTCCTTCCCATTGTGTTTCAGGATCTAGCCACGGGGAGGACGATTGGAACTGTTGAGGAGAAGGGTGGGTTGTATCACTTCCTTCAGAAGTTTGTTGGGACTGCTCATCAATCATTTCATTCATGTCATCCGTTTGAGGACACTTCTAGGATCATGCTCCACCACCGACGACTAGGACGCCCTCCATCCTTTCTTTTAAAACTATATTTCCTGCATTGTTTCTTAAACAGTTTGTTGAGTTATTTCATTGTGAAACTTGTGAACTGGTTAAACATTGTCGCTTCTTTTCATCCTAGTCTTTATGTAAGTAGTGAACCATTTGATCTCATTTACTCTGATGTTTGGGGTCCTATTTCTACTACTAGCTTTTCTAGTGCTAAGTGATTTGTTACTTTTATTGATGATTATATTAGAGTGTCTTGAGTCTTTTTAATAAAAGACAAGTCTGAAATCACTTTATCCTTGACAGTGGGTTAATCATTACCTCTCATGTCCCCTCTGAACTACAGATTGTTGATGTCTTGACAAAAGGGTTATCCACTCAGAGATTTCATAATCTCTCTTGCAAGCTCGGGAATGATGGATATACACTCCCCAGTTTTAGGGAGAGTGTTGTAATTACATTTGTAATTAAGATGTATTTGTTTTGTTTGTATTTCTTATAAAGGGGCTTTTTGGTCTTTATGCCCCCTCATGTGTTTAATGAGAAAAGCAGCGATTTACATTTCCTACATAATTTTATATTTCATAAATTGATCCAACTTCGATCGGGATCGATCTGTAATGGGCCTTCTTCGGGGCTTCGTCGGAGGTGGCGGTAGAGACAGAGATACAACACGAAGACGAGCTCGACCCATGGAAAATGCAAGAGGAAGAGGAATAAGGGGAGTCGTACTCAACCCTAACCCTAGAACTTGGGGAGAAGATGAGAGAGAACTAGAGAGAAACTTAGAGATAAAAGAAAAATAAGATTCATTCATTCCTCCTCCATACTGATGTAAGGTAGGCTCGGTGAGTGTACTTAGGTACCTAAGGACACAATGCCTAGTGATAGTAAAGTGTAGATGGACCGGCAATGCGATGAATGCAACTCAAAATAATCTGCCGGCAGATTAGCAGTTAACAATAAGAGTGATACTTAGCAAAGTTTCACAACAGCTTGCAATTATGGTGAAAGTAAGAGAGTTTTATCCGGTTGGAGGCACAAGCGAAAATACCAAGCAAATAAACTCAACAATCCATATTGATTAATTGGCAAACAAACAATTCCACTAAGTAATACAAACACACATTGCGCACAATAAAGGAAAAATACAACCAAAACTATAAGACTTACCAGTATTATGGTTGCTTAAGGGGGTTTGGTGTATGCAGAATACAAGAGGCGTCCGGTAACCGAAGAATGGGTAGGAAAGGGGAAGGGGTGTTGGGCTGGGAGTTGCTTGGTGGAGGTGTTGAATGCGACGGGTGAGGGGCTGGGAGGAGAGCTTTGGCAGCGGGGAAGTGTTATGAGGCTGAGAAGAGGGCTGGAATGCAGGGATCTACAGCGGGGAGTAGCTATGAGGCGGAAATATGCTACGGAGAGGGGTAAGGAGGCAGAGTTTCACAGCAGGGAAGTGTTGGGATGTTGGGAGCTACGGCGAGGAGGGCTGGAATGTAAGGATCTGCAGCGGGGAGAGGAAATCGGCAGTGGGAAGGGGAGGTCGGCGGTAGGGAGACACTGGATGTTAAGAACGGCGGTGGGGAGAGGGAGATCGGCAGTGAGGAAGGGGAGGAAAATGGGAAGGAGGCGGACGAGCGAACAAAATGAAGCTTACCCTAGGCATCGGTACCCAAGAAGAAGCAGCTTCAGCACCACTCCGTGACCAACGGTTCGGATAAATTAGTTCTCAAAACTTGAATGCCTCAAAACAACCCTAATATGCACATATATAGTGAAGGAGGGATTTAGGGCTTCTAGTATGGACAGCTAAGATCGCACGTCAATAATAGGAGTCTAAATCTGCCAAATAGACTGGAATAAAAAAATACAAAAAATATAAGACAGCGGGCCGAACGCGGATGTGGCCCGGATCGTCAAGATGAAGCTCTGATCAACGCCTATGGCGCGTAAAAACTCTCGTAGGTCCTGGTAGCACGTGCTCTGGGTGGAGATCTCCATCACATACAATGACACAAGGGATATATTTAAAGACTTAAAAAGTGGTGTAAATGTAAATACCCAAAAATAAAGAGAACACGAAACGATAAAGCATAATAGACTCGTACACCGACTCGATTAATAAAAGACGCCCAACATGAATACATGACAACACTAATTAAAGACGTAGATATTGGTGGTGTGGGATCCTAACATCTCATTAGTCCTTCAAATCGAGCTTGTCATCAAGCTCGAACAAAGCTCGAATGATTTGACCGTCTGGCTCCTTAAATTCGCGCTAGAACAACTCCTGATAGCGCGTTGATGTGGCGGTGACCACATCGAGTGGCGAGTCGTCAGGAGAAATGGATCGAGAGGGACAGCCAAAACAGATGACTGGAGCAAGGGTTGCGAACTGGAGACCACGGGAACGGATGGCGGCGCAAAATGTAGTTGCACCACCACAGTGCATGGCGGCGATGATGAGCGGTGGCGCCGACTAGGTAATGGTCCGCGAAAAGAACAGATTGCGAGAGGCCAGCAGAGCAGGTGGCCGGAGTAGAGGCAGCGAGATGGCGACCGCGGGAACTGGTGGCGGCGATACAAACTGGGACGACACACCACGGGCATCGAAGACGATGAAGTCAGTTGTGTAACACCCTCATCCGTTCGGGAGCATATAACAGAGGGTCCGACCGGGGCCCCACGCCATATACTACAAAACAAATGGGAACGTCACTTAATTGAAATATCGAACGACGCTATACAACGAAGCCTAACTCAGAGCATTCTATGCGAAAGCTGAAAAGAGACAAGATAAACCCCAAAAACCCGAACCCGGGTATGTCCACTTCTATTAATAGGAATAAAATGTTTTACACAACAAAAGAGGCACAACGGCCTTACAAATTACCAACATCGGCACGCAGGCCGGCCATACATGAAAACAAGAGAACATCAAAAAGGCCTTCTAGGGCCGCAGCAGTGCAGGGGCTTCAGCCCGCTATGTTCCCGCTCGGTCCAGCACCTGTACAACAAGCCCACCAAAAACGGTGGCAAAACAGGGCAACGGTCAGCAACAGCTGACCAAACTATAACGACCCCACCCCTTTGAGGGGGTGGCAGTTTCCCGTCCCTGCAAGAGCATCACAGCATATATATATAACAGAATGAAGCGGCTGACGCGGACCACAACAATTCATACATATGCATCAATCACAAACGTGGGAATGGCCTCCACGTCTCGTGCTCTCAGGCACTCTTTGGTGTACTCCGCCTTCCACCACCATCCACTCTTGATGGCTTTGCCCTTCGAGGCTAAAGTCGGTGGCCCGAATACCAGGGCTCTCCCGTGCTTTAATTGTGAACATCCCGTAGTCCGAAGACTCTTTCCCATTGCTTCCCGACATGCTGTACGAGACTCGCTAATCAGGTGCTGCAATGGTGCGGTTTCAGGTTCGCCAAATGTCCGTTGTTCACAGCTCTCGTTGTACAACACGAAAAGCGGGTATGGCGTCCCCTCAGCCCAGGTATTCTCAATTAGCCGGCTCTACGGGCCGCTAAGTCATCCACCAGGACACCCTCACAGGTCGGGCACACAGGCCACGGGTCCTCTCAACAGGTGGGCACAACAACATCACCAGAACTCAGTCTGGGAGCTGTCGCCAGCGTTAACGCTAACGCCTGGCGATAGTGTACAAAAACCTCATTTTGGCTTCTAGCTGTGGGTGCTTCCCGGGGCACACCCCCAGGCATTGCTGCACATGCAGTAGCACTCTCACTGCCTCAGAACGCACAAAATCACCAGAACCAAGTCTGGGAGCTACCGCCCGGCGATAACGCTAACGCCAGCGGTAGTGAACAGAAACTCCATTTCTGCTTCTAACTTCGGGTGCTTCCCGGGGCACACCCCCAGGCGTTGCTGCACATGCAGTAGCACCCTCTAGTCCTACGAAGCAGGATATCAACACGGAGTTTTTCCCCGGCACGCATAATATCAAAAAGCATCACCAATCCGGACGAACCGTCTCGGATGGGCTTCACACAGCGCGCCTACGTCCATTTCACGCATGGACTCTATATGTATGCAAGATCTGACGGGGATAACACGAATCCACCCGTCGGAGGTCACGACCTCACCCTTTTGGGTAGGGACCTCAAAGATGCACGGAAATGGACTAACACATGTCCAAAAGAGGGTAGAAAGGATCGTTACCCTTAGACGTCGCTTCGAGGCCATAGCTTGATTTTTGGCACGGTTAGAAAGGAGCGTCTAGCCCTCCTCTACGCGTAGCCACCAACGTTGAGGGATTCCGATGAGTGTAGCTCCACCAAATCCAAGCTCTAGGCTAGGGTTTACTATTTGATCTCCTTCTCCAAAGCTCTCCCTCTCTCTTAATTAAAACCCTTAGAGAATAATGGGTTTCAAGAGGGTTTCGGCCACCCTATGCCAGCTCCCGAGCCAAGTCCATCCAAAACCGACCCAAAAGTCAATTGGCCATCAATGCCCACGATTTCGGCCGCCAAGTACAAATTGCCGCTATCGCCCGGCGATAGCGATGTCGCCTGGCGATAGCGGTAATGAACCGACCCCGACTAGTCAACGCCACCGCTTTGAACAGTGCATGACACGTGTCACGGTGTCGCCAGCGTTAGACTTACCGCCGCGCGATAGCCTCTCGACAGAGGCCTTCTCGACAGAACGCTATCGCCGGGCGATAGCCGCTATCGCCGGGCGATAGCCGCTATCGCCGGGCGATAGCCGCTATCGCCGGGCGATAGCCGCTATCGCCAGCGATAGCGCTGGATTCCAGAAATCCAACTTTCTGTTTTGAGGTCTTACAACCCTCCCCTCCTTATAAAAATTTCGCCCCGAAATTTGTAAAAACAGGCATATATATATATATATATCCAAAAAAGGAAAAAAGAGAGATAAACGTCACTGAAACAGCTCGGGGAACTCCTCCATCATGGTCTGCTCACGCTCCCATGAGAGTTCCTTGCGACCGCAGTTGTCCCAACGGACCTTTACCATACGGATCGCCTTGTTCCGCAACTGACGCACCTCAGCATCCTCGATGCTAACGGGTCTGACCGCCGTCTTAAGCTCACTATCCACGGGCACCTGATCCGCCACGACCACATGCGTAGGCTCTTGCACTGCCTTCCGCAACACGGAGATGTGGAATACATCGTGTAGCCCGCTCAGTTCCGCCGATAGTGCAAGCCTATAAGCCGCCTCGCCGACGCGCTCGATGATCTCAAACGGTCCAAGGTATCTCGGACTCAGCTTTTTCAAGCGTCGAATCCTGGATACACCCTTGAACGGCCTGATCTTCAAGTAAACCCAATCGCCAACGGCGAACTAGACTTCGCGGTGCTTCGCATTATAGTACTTCGCCTGCCTATCCTGCGCAACCAAAAGCCTCTCCCGGATCATACGTATCGTCGAAGTCGCCTCTTCGACGTCTTTCCTCTTGAAGAGCTTCGTCTCGCCCGTTTCCGCCCAAGCTAAGGGAGCGCGGCACTTCCTGCCATAGAGGTCCTTTCGCCATAGAGGGCCTCGAAAGGCGCCATCTGAATACTCGCCTGGTAGCTGTTGTTGTACGCGAACTCAACAAGAAAGAGGTGATCTTCCCACCCCTTGCCGAAATCCAGGACGCACATCCGGAGCATGTCCTCCATCGTCTTATTGGTACGATCAGTTTGGCCATCCGTCTGAGGATGAAAGGTCGTGCTAAACTACAGCTTCGTACCCAATAGACGGTTGACTAGCCTCCAGTCGCTCGAAGTAAAGCGTCCATCTCGATCACTGACGATTTACGGGGCACACCGTGCAATCGTACTATTGTATCAACATACAGCTTCGCCAACTTCTCCACCGAGTCATCCCTCCGGTTGGGGATAAAGTGTGCCACCTTCGTCAGCCGGTCTACGACTACCCAGATGGCATCGTTCCCGCGCTGCGATCTCGGCAGCTCATGCACGAAATCCATGGAAACGTCATCGAATTTCCACTCCGGGACCGGTAATGACTTCAAAAAGCCACCGGGCTTCTGACATTCCGCCTTCACTAGTGCACAAGTGTGGCACTTGGCCACGTAGTGAGCGATGTCCCTCTTCATACCCGGCCACCAGAAAAGGACCTTCATGTCCTTGTACATTTTCGTGCTCCTCGGATGAACTGAATACCTGGTACGATGCGCCTCGTACATCAACTCATCGCGCAGCTCACCCACCTTGGGGACGCACAACCGGTCGCCTCTCCACAGCAACCCGTCACGCACCTGAAACTGGGCATCCGGCCCACCACCAGCCTCCTCCGCGTAGCGCTTTAAACTCGGATCGAGTTCTAAAGCCTGGCGGACTCTAACTGCGAGGTCGTACTGCACCTCAGTCCAACTCAAACAGGCACCGACACTGCTCCTCTTCTCCACGCAAGAAATGCCCAAGGCCTCCAGGTCACGTATCAGGTGCGCATCATGCATCTGAATCCAGTTGGCCTGCGCTGGAGCCCTGCGACTAAGCGCGTCCGCGACAACATTCCCCTTCCCGGGAGTGTAATGAATCTTGAAGGTGTAGTCCCCAAGGAACTCCATCCACCTCTGTTGTCGCATATTCAGCCCCTTCTGCGTCAGAAGGTACTTCAGGCTCTTATGGTCCGTGAAGATGTCGATCTTCACGCCATACACATAATGCCGCCAAAGCTTCAGGGCAAATATCACGGCCGCCAACTCTAAGTCGTGGACCGGATAGTTCCGCTCGTGCACCTTCAGCTGGCGAGAGCCGTACGCTACTACCTTGTCATGCTGCTGCAGAACACAGCCAAGGCCGCTCCCAGAAGCGTCGGTGTAGATCTCGTAGCCCTCCGTGCCGCAAGGCAAACATAAGATCGGAGCCGTGGTAAGCCGCCACTTCAACTCCTCGAAATCCTGCGCACACGCGGGCGTCCAAATAAACTCCTGCATCTTCCGTGTCAGCGTCGTAAGAGGCAGCGCGATCCGTGAGAAGTTCTCCACGAAGCGCCTGTAATAGTCGGCCAGCCCGAGAAAGCTACGGACCTCCGCTACAGTAGAAAGAACAGGCCACTCCCTGATGGCCGCAACCTTCACCGGATCTACCGCCACACCCGCTCCACTAACCACATGGCCTAAGAACGCCACGGAAGGTAGCCAGAACTCGCACTTCGAGAACTTGGCATACAGCTGGTTCCTCCTCAGAACCTCCAAGACTACTCGCAGGTGATCACCGTGCTCCTCCTCGGACTGAGAGTAGACCAGTATGTCGTCAAGGAAGACGATTACAAACCGGTCGAGGTACTCTCGGAAAGTCCGGTGCATCAAGTCCATAAACACCGAAGGCGCATTAGACAGCCCAAACGGCATCACGGTGAACTCATACTGCCCGTACCTTGTACTGAAGGCAGTCTTCGGGATGTCGCACTCCCTGATCCGCACCTGATAATAGCCGGACTTCAAGTCCAGCTTCGAGTATACTGTCGAACCAACGAGCTGGTCGAACAAGTCGTCTATCCTCGGAAGAGGATACTTGTTCTTCTCGGTCAGCTTGTTCAGCTCCCGATAGTCGGTGCAAAGCCGCAGGCTACCGTCCTTTTTGACAAAGAGGACCGGTGCACTCCAAGGTGAGGAACTCAGACGTACGTAGCCCTGCTCAAGCAGCTCCTGCAACTGCAGCTTCAACTCCGCCAACTCCTTCGGAGCCATACGATACGGCGAGCGGGCCACAGGCTTAGCGCCTGGCACCAACTCAATCGTGAAATCTATCTCCCGCTGCGGTGGAGCACCGGAGAGATCGCTCGGGAACACATCGGGGAACTCTGAAACTACCGGAACATCCACTAGGCTGGGCCTCGGCGTTGAAGCCTCCACTAGAGCAAAGAATAACTCTGCTCCCTGTCGCACTGCCTTGGACACCTGGAGAGCAGACATCAGCATCTTGCTCGATCCACGCATGCCCGCAAAGACCGTCTCACGATCGGCACACTGCCCAAACCTCACCTCCTTGGTGGTGCAATCGATGCACGCACGCTGTTCCGACAGCCAGTCCATGCCGAAGATTACATCGAACTCAACCAGGGGGAGTAACGATGCTTTCAGGTCATACTTCTGGCTTCCAACTAGAACCTTCATGCAGCAACTCCTCTCCACATGCATCGAATATCCATTCGGCAATAGGACCTCCAGTCCATCTGCAGAAGCAATCGACGGCGCACCAATACGTTGGACGAAGTCCGACGATAAGAAGGAGTGTAAAGCTCCAGTATCGAAAAGCGCTCTCGCAGGAACGCCTAAAACATTTACAAAGCCTACGCCGCCAAACAAGGTTAGCATGAACACTAAAACAGGTATATAAAACAGTAAGGACTGTATCTTAAATTACACCTGTCACGACGTCCTTGGCTTTGATAGCCTCCTGCTGACCAAGACTGAAGACTCTGGGCTGCGGGGGAGTCATACGGGAGGCAGTGGACTCAACCGCCTTCCCCTTCTCAGAAAAAGGTGGCCCAGTCTTCTTCTCTGACCTTGGAAGCCCACTGCGGCAATCCCGAGAGAAATGGCCAGGCTTGCCACAAGTAAAACAAATAAGAGGGCCACGTCCAGACGACGCGCCCGAAGCAGAGGGAGCTGGCCCAGATAATCGAGCCTTCTTCCAGCGATTCAACCTCCGCAACTTCGCCGCACTCGGCGCCTTGCCCTCCGGCACTGCCTCGACCACATCCACCTTGCCCTTCTCCCTGAGCATGTCCTGCTCAAGCGCTCGGGCTGAACTAACGAGGGTCGTGAAACCTTGCGTCAACGGCCCTGTCAGAAGGTACCGCAACTCACTACGCAAACCTCCGTAGAACCTGTTCACCCTTCTCCCCTCGTCATCGAAAGAAGTTCCAGCGTAACGCCCGAGGCGGGTGAACTCATACAGGTAGTCATCAACCAGTCTATCACCCTGTATCAGAGCCAGGAACTGGTTCTCCATCGCGATCTGCTGCGACGGAGGCACATACCTTGCCAGGAAGATTCTCGAGAACTCTTTCATCGGCACATCAACCAGTCGCCTTCTCGCAAACTGGCGCCTCTCTACCTCATCCCACCACCGCCTGGCTTCCTTTTCCAACAAGAAAGTAGCGAAGGACACTTTATGCGCTTCATCCGACTGTGTCGCTGTCAGAATTCGCTCTAGATGCGACAGCCAGTCCTCGGCCTCAGCTGGGGATTCAACCCCGGTAAACGGAGGAGGTCGAAATCCCAGGAAGTGCTTCAGCTGTTGCTCAGCAGCACGCCTCACGGGGACTTGCTCCACTCTTAGTGGCTCTGGGGCCACTTCCTGCACCGGCGGTTGACCTTGTCTTCCAGGCTGGCCATTCAACGCAGCTAGAACGGCTTCTGTAACTTGCCGAACCATCTCAGCAGACAGAGGTGTAGGAGCCTCAGCAGACCCGCTACTCTCAACCACGTCACGGGGACGCGACGGTCCCGCTGCACTTCGAGTGCCCTACACGAGTGCATCACACAGTTAGGCGACAGCACAGTCGCAACTAACAACAAAAGGAACACTCAGGTTTCAAAATCATGCAATAATTGTTGGTTTGTTGTTACATTTTATTCCTAAGTGAACATTTTTGGGTTTATTTTACGTCTCGACGGTAGCGCACACACGTGCTCACCACCCCTTAAAAGAATTCGTCCACGAATTCCTTAGAAGGACACGGAACCCTAGAATCTGATACCAATTTGTAACACCCCCATCCGTTCGGGAGCATATAACAGAGGGTCCGGCCAGGGCCCCACGCCATATACTACAAAACAAACGGGAACGTCACTTAATTGAAATATCGAACGACCCTATACAACGAAGCCGAACTCAGAGCATTCTATGCGGAAGCTGAAAATAGACAAGATAAACCCCAAAAACCCGAACCCGGGTATGTCCACTTCTATTAATAGGAATAAAATGTTTTACACAACAAAAGAGGCACAACGGCCTTACAAATTACCAACATCGGCACGCAGGCCGGCCATATATGAAAACAAAAGAACATCAAAAAGGCCTTCAAGGGCCGCAGCAGTGCAGGGGCTTCAGCCCGCTATGAGCCCGCTATGTTCCCGCTCGGTCCAGCACCTGAACAACAAGCCCACCAAAAACAATGGCAAAACAGGGCAACGGTCAGCAACAGCTGACCAAACTATAACGACCTCACCCCTTCGAGGGGGTGGCAGTTTCCCGTCCCTGTAAGAGCATCACAGCATATATATATATAACAGAATGAAGCGGCTGACGCGGACCACAACAATTCATACATATGCATCAATCACAAACGTGGGAATGGCCTCCACGTCTCGTGCTCTCAGGCACTCTTTGGTGTACTCCGCCTTCCACCACCATCCACTCTTGAAAGCTTTGCCCTTCGAGGCTAAAGTCGGTGGCCCGAATACCAGGGCTCTCCCGTGCTTTAATTGTGAACATCCCGTAGTCCAAAGACTCTTTCCCATTGCTTCCCGACATGCTGTACGAGACTCACTAATCAGGTGCTGCAATGGTGCGGTATCAGGTTCGTCAAATGCCCGTTGTTCACAGCTCTCGTTGTACAACACGAAAAGCGGGTATGGCGTCCCCTCAGCCCAGGTATTCTCAATTAGTCGGCTCTACGGGCCGTTAAGTCATCCACCAGGACACCCTCACAGGTCGGGCACACAGGCCACAGGTCCTCTCAACAGGTGGGCACAACAACATCACCAGAACTCAGTCTGGGAGCTGTCGCCAGCGTTAACGCTAACGCCTGGCGATAGTGTACAAAAACCTCATTTTGGCTTCTAGCTGTGGGTGCTTCCCGGGGCACACCCCCAGGCATTGCTGCACATGCAGTAGCACTCTCACTGCCTCAGAACGCACAAAATCACCAGAACCAAGTCTGGGAGCTACCGCCCGGCGATAACGCTAACGCCAGCGGTAGTGAACAGAAACTCCATTTCTGCTTCTAACTTCGGGTGCTTCCCGGGGCACACCCCCAGGCGTTGCTGCACATGCAGTAGCACCCTCTAGTCCTACGAAGCAGGATATCAACACGGAGTTTTTCCCCGGCACGCATAATATCAAAAAGCATCACCAATCCGGACGAACCGTCTCGGATGGGCTTCACACAGCGCGCCTACGTCCATTTCACGCATGGACTCTATATGTATGCAAGATCTGACGGGGATAACACGAATCCACCCGTCGGAGGTCACGACCTCACCCTTTTGGGTAGGGACCTCAAAGATGCACGGAAATGGACTAACACATGTCCAAAAGAGGGTAGAAAGGATCGTTACCCTTAGACGTCGCTTCGAGGCCATAGCTTGATTTTTGGCACGGTTAGAAAGGAGCGTCTAGCCCTCCTCTACGCGTAGCCACCAACGTTGAGGGATTCCGATGAGTGTAGCTCCACCAAATCCAAGCTCTAGGCTAGGGTTTACTATTTGATCTCCTTCTCCAAAGCTCTCCCTCTCTCTTAATTAAAACCCTTAGAGAATAATGGGTTTCAAGAGGGTTTCGGCCACCCTATGCCAGCTCCCGAGCCAAGTCCGTCCAAAACCGACCCAAAAGTCAATTGGCCATCAATGCCCACGATTTCGGCCGCCAAGTACAAATTGCCGCTATCGCCCGGCGATAGCGATGTCGCCTGGCGATAGCGGTAATGAACCGACCCCGACTAGTCAACGTCACCGCTTTGAACAGTGCATGACACGTGTCACGGTGTCGCCAGCGTTAGACTTACCGTCGCGCGATAGCCTCTCGACAGAGGCCTTCTCGACAGAACGCTATCGCCGGGCGATAGCCGCTATCGCCAGCGATAGCGCTGGATTCCAGAAATCCAACTTTCTGTTTTGAGATCTTACAGGGCGACAAGAGCTGCAGAGAATGGCAGAGCTTCTGTGGCCGTCAGTGCGAGCGGCGAATGCTCTAGTAGAATCGGCGGCAGAGAAGGTGGAAGTTGCGCGGTCGGCAGGGTCCCATGGAGGTTGCGGTTGCCACAGCGTAATCGGTGGCCTCGAAGGAGTTGCGGACATTGACTCATTAGTAATGTTGGTGATGAGTTGTGTCATGGAGGCCTAATATGAAGCCATCAGCGAACGGAGGATAGCTGAATCGGCGGCGTTGAGCTTCATGTTCAACATAATTAGGTAATTGAGTAATTAATTAGCCGAATTGGCAGCTTATGGAGCAAAAAAACTCGAATGTTGGAAGGAGGAAGCAAGGTCTGTTGAGAAGAAGGACGCGCACTGGGCTGTCGATCGCAGGAAGACGCGTCGAGGAGGCTGATGCGCTTCGAGAACAGGAGATGAGGAGTCGGGTGTACGCGGGAGGGGTGCGTCTGCGGAAGGAGATCCTATCGAGGTCCGCTGATTGCAGCAGAAGGAAGAAGGATCGGGAGCAGAGAGCGATGGCTTGGCAGGAGGTGTCGACTGCAACTGGACAGGACGAACGCAGAAGGAAGGCTCGAAAGAAACGAGCGCAGGATCAGGCGCTGCAGGAGACGGAGGCGGGCGTTGCTGGACTCGACTGAATTTGTTGTCGCTGGAGGCAAACGTCGTTGGACGCGTGCAGGTAGTAGTCGAGAAGTAAGGATTGTCGAGCGGGTGATTTCTCTGGAAGGAGACGACGCGGATGGACGTCGTGCGGCTCGGGGAAGACGGGTAACTCGACTCGAGATGTCAAAAGCGTAGGTGAGAAAAACGGTGGTTTGCTGCTTCAGTAGAGCCAGAAGAAGGCGACGACGTCGTGTGGCTCGACGAAGAGTCGAAGACAAAGATCGTCACGAGCAGTCAAAACAGAGCACTCCTGGGCTTCGATGGCAGCTGCTGGGTCTTCAATTGAGGTTGTCGATGCTTGTCGTGGAAACACAGGAAATGGAGGAACCTCCCTCTGATACCAAGTTGTTACGGGCTTTCTCCGAGGCTTCGTCGGAGGTGGTAGTTGAGGCGGAGATACAAGAGGGAGCCGAACTCGACCCATGAAAAATGCGAGGGGAAGAGGAAGAAGGGGAGTCGTGCTCAATCCTAACCCTAGACCTTGAGAAGAAGATAAGAGAGGAGAACTAGAGAGAGAAACTTAGAGAGATAAAGGAGAAATAAGATTCATTCATTCCACCTACATACAATGAACCAAGTGATCTATTTAATGACGAGCAAAGTGGCATGGGTGTAAATACCAAAAAAAATAAAGAGAACAACACGAAACGATAAAATATAACGAACTCGTACATCGACTCAATTAATAAAAGACACCTAACATGAATGCATGACGACACTAATTAAAGGCATAGATACTGGTGGTGTGGGACCCTAACACGATCCAAGCCAAATCGCTCGAAATGGGATCGATCTAAAGCTCGCAGCTCAGATCGATCGTTTCGATCCGAGACAAAATTCAAGCCAATCTACGGGCGATCTTCAATCTTTTAGTTATCATGACAACCATATCGCCAAGAGGGTAGCCAAAGGCATCATTGGCCAAGAAGGTTGATGGCTAGCGCTCGCACCCACTAATCAACATGGAAGGGAGCATCGTATGAACCCGAGTTGATGGGACCATATCAGGAATTGCCCAAGCAGTCTTCGAAAGTCGTGAGGTTGTGGCTCCGACACTAACCAACCGACTAAAAGTTCAAGATGCTTAAAGGGAGCCCGACAGTCAAACAAATCAATAGGGGCTCTTCTTCAGGAAGCAGGCGAACTATTCAAGTCGTAGAGAAGCGGGGCACTTCTCAGGCCTTGGGTTGCAGCCTCCTTCAAGAAATAAGGTTGGCACAAAGTTGAAGAAACTAGGTGTGAAAAAAAGGAAATAAGTCAATTATAGTTCAATGTATAAGTGGGGTGGCGAGCCGGTTAACATTGTTGGCAATGTAATTGAGGTAATGTTGAATCAAGCAATGAGGTCAAACTTGAGCTTGAAGCATGGAGAGCATAGAGAGAATATAAGGGACAAAAAAAACTTTAGAGGGAGAGGAAAGTATGGGTATGCAAAAATTGACTTGTACTTTCCTTAAACATAACGCACACATGTGTGTGTATCCTTATTCGAGCAAATGAGCAATGATGTAGGCAAAGATTGTCAAACCATGCAAATCTTGTATATTATCTCTCTAGTGTTTTCTTGCAACTATTCTTCTTGTCGTTGTTTCGTTTTTCATTGCTTGTCTTCAGGAAACAGGTGGGCTCTTCAAATCGTAGGGGACTGGAGCACTTCTCAAGCCTTGGGTTGCGGCCTCCTCCAAGTAATAGAGTCGGCACAAAGTTGAAGAAACTAGGTGTGAAAAAAGGTAATTAGCCAATTACGTTCAATTGTATAGGTGGGGCAGTGAGCAGGCTGATATTGTTGGCAATGTAGTTGAGGGTTGTCGCCAATGACGTTGAATCAAGCTATGAGGTCAAACTTGAGCTTGAAGTGTGGAGAGCAGAGAGATAAAGTATAAGGGACAAAAAAGAAATAAAATTTTAGAGAGGGAGAGGAAATTATGGGTGTGCAAAATTTTGACTTGTACTTTTCTTAAACATAGCACGTGCATGTGCGTGTATCCTTATTCGAGTAAATGAGTAATGATGTAGGCAAAGATTGTCAACCCATGCAAATCTCGTACATTAGCTCTCTAGTGTCTTCTTGCAATTATTCTTCTCGACATTGTTTCGTTTGTCACTGCTCATTACCCATGTTTTCCCACATTAGCTAGTATCAAATTCAGACATTGAAATTATAAGTAGGAGCAATGATCAATGTTTTAAATGTCCTACAACATGTCGGACATATTGGTCAACGATGTAGGTTTTAAGCGCAAAATGACATTTTTACCAAAAAAATAGGTTTTGTCGTTTAGTTTAATATAGGTCAATATATTCAATATTTTCCAATACACCGGCCGACACGATTTTTGAAAATATCTCCCACTATTTTATTTTATGTTATTTTAACAGTATACATGTTTAAATCACGTTATCCATTACATTATATATGCTTAAATCGAATGGACATATTTTTTCATTCTCTTTAATAGAAGTTTATAATCTCAAGCTTTTATAATCATTTCACATTATACAATTATTTGTTTACATTTTAAAACATTTTACACATTATGTTTAACATTTTTATGCTTTTAACACAATTTTAATTAACAACAAGAAGACTTATTAACAATCAAGAACATTTAACTTTTAAATCATCTGTACTTGCTATAAAACATAGTGTTATCTAAATTAAATTAGTGTACAATATTAAATATATTTCATAATTTATCTATTTGTATCTGTTTTGGGTACTTGTTAGTAGTAATTGTAGTATGTTTCTAATATTTATTTTGGATACTCTTAGACTTCATGTTGGGATATACATGACTCATTGTTCATCATTTTTCATGTTATTTTTTTAAATTTTAACATATATGTGTTGAAAGTCAAGCTACCTTAATCTCACTGAGGGTGACTATATCTCTTGCTTTGGTGTATTATTATAATGAGAGGAGTCTATCGAAAGTGAGGCATAATGTGGAGGAGAACTTCGTAACATAAAGGTGTGTTCTTCAACATGGTATCAGAGGCGTGAAATCCCTCGTCGACGTTGACCTGAAGGCTCGATATTGTTGCATGTGTTGTTTCGTACGTTTGACAGTGTCCCTGGTTCCCTATCCTCCTCGACCGATCTCTACGTTCGATCGATCAATCTCTGCGTTTGTTTCGTTCAATCGATCTTTGCGCCTCTTTGTCGACGCTATTCCGTGTTCGTTCCAGTTTACCGTGAGTCGGGACATCTTGTTCCATCTTTTTGTGGGGATTGATTGTCTACTGCAATAATCATCTTGTTGTTGTCGTTCTCCCTTTAGCTCATTAGCCTGCCGAAGGATCTTCCTGCTTCCCAGCTCTCCGCTTCAACAGGTCGTGCACATTTAGGATCCATATACGGGATCCTCCGGTTAATGTTTTTCCAGTTTTTGTTGTAGCTTCCAGTTGCTTGGGCCCTTCTTCCTGTGTGTTCTTATGGAGGGCAAATCAAGGAGTGTTAATGTCCCTGAATGGGTTGTTGATCAACCTAAATACTATGGTGAAAATCAAATGTGGATTTCACTCATGGTGTGACTCACGTCAAACCGAATGGGAGAAACTACCTCTTATGGGAGCAGTCTATGCGGATATTCATTGGGAGTTGTCGAAGACTTTGGTTTATTACTGGATCCAAACCTGCTCCAAGCAAGGCCGACCCCTCGCGAGGAATGGGAAGGTGAGAATCTTACCGTGATCAATTGGCTTGTCAACTCAATGGAACCCAAGATTACCAGTCAATTCTTATTTTGTTAGACTGCTAAGGAAATATGAGAATTAATTGAACGAATTTATTCAAAGATAATGGACTTGGCAAGGATCTATCAACTTCAAACTAAACAGATACATATGACGAGTATGAATGACTTCGAGGAGTATTATAGTAAGGGACTCATAAGTGGGCAGAAATTGATCAGTACTCGGCTATTAAGACCATTGAAGATTACAAGGCTGAACTTATGCAACGAAGGATATTTGAAATGCTCACTGTCCTTCCGTCAGAACTTGAATTCCAAAGAGTTCATATGTTAGGAAGAGATTTTGTTCCTGATTTGGAGATCATTGCTCATTACATTCGAGGAGAAGCTAGTCATATAAACTCTCTTCGTACTGATGTGTATATGGGATATGAGAAATCTGCCCTTGTAGCTGAAGAAAGGAAGTGGAATTCTAGAAACATAAAGCATGAAAATAAGAGTAAGATGAAGTGTCCCCACTGTAGGAAGAAGAGACACGAGAAGGATAAGTGTTGGGACTTGCATCCCAATTTGGTTCCTCCGAGTTGGAGTCGTGGCACTGATGGGGGTATGTGAGATCACCAACGGCTATGTACGGCGCATTGAAAAATACTTGTCATCCTATGGTGGAAAATGAAAGTTTAATTAGGGAGCTAAATGCCATGAAGGTCAGTGTTGGTAGACCTCCTGTTACAGACATGTCTGGTACCGTTGCTCATGTTCAAACTACTTCTTTATCTGCTATGAAGCCGACAACACTCTGGATCATTAACTCAGGAGCTTCTGATCATATGACGGGATCTTCTAGTGGGATTACTTTTGTCTCTGTTGCATCTGATAGTGTTAAACTTGATGATGGGTCTCTGCGTCGGTATTAATTATTCTTTCATTTCCTACCAACTTGCTTTTTATGAGCAGTTTAACTAAACAACTGAATTGCGTTATTACCTTCTTTTCTTCTCAATGTGTTTTCAGGATCTGGAGAGTGGGAAGACGATTGATGGTGGACATGAGTCAGCTGGTGTTTATGTTATGGACACTAGTCTTGCATTTTGTGCTCAGAAATCCTCAAGCACTGATCGATTGATGTTGTGGCACAAAAAATTTGGGCATGCCAGTTTGAAGACTTTGAAGTAAACTTTCCCTGGATCTTTTGATTTGGTTGAAACCAGGATTGACTGACAATCTTGTGAATTTGGAAAACATTGTAAAACTAATTATGCTCCTAGCAGTAGTCGGAATGTTAAATGTTTTAATTTGATACATTCTGATGTTTGGACCTCTCATATTTGCTCTGTGAATGAATTTCATTATTTTTTCTCTTTCATTGACAATTACTCTCATTTTACTTGGGTTTTTCTTGAAAAAGAAAAATGAAGTGTGATATATTTCAATTATTTTATCACTATGTGCGGACCCAGTTTAGTACTCCAATTAAAATTCTTATGAGTGATAATGGAGGTGAATTTATAGGTGGGGAACTTCTGAGGTTCCTGGATGATCATGGCATTATTTTTCAAACTTCATGCCCTGGGACTCCTCAACAGAATGTAGTAGAAGAAAGAAAAAACCGTCATATTATTGAAACTACTTGTTGCTTATTACAAGAGATGCATGTCCCTAAGGGACTGTGGGATGAAAGAGTTCTCACTACTGTCTACCTAATCAATCAAATGGCGTCTGATAATTTGGAGGGGAAGTATCCTCTAAAACTTCTCTGTCTAAATCTTTCATTATTTAATCTCCCTCCTAAAGTTTTTGTATGTGTTGCCTTTATGCATATTGTGGGGCCACATAAGGATAAATTGATATTTAATGTGTTTTTGTTGGATATGTTGCTAACCAAAAGGGGTACTCACCTTCGTTGCATAGAAGGATTATATCTAAAGATGTTACCTTCTTTGAGCACACTCCATATTATTCGGAAGAAGCGAAAAATGTTGCATATTACGAGAAGTATGAAGATGAGGGTTGTATGATTCCACCTCTCCCAGCTCTCGTGGATGTTTTATCTCCTTTTAGCTCGAATGTTCAGGTTGAAAGGGAAGTGTCTACAAATGATTTGCGTGTCTACAACAAAAGGAAGAATCTTAAAGTCTACCAAAGGAAGCGTGTAAGAAGAACTAAGCAAAAAAGTCATACTCATGTTCCACCACCCACCACCACTCTGCCAGATCCAAACACCGAGAACACCCATGGAGATACATCTTCTCCACTCCAAATTCATAATGGTCGTACCAGATACTCTATTGATAAATATGTTGGATATCAGTCTATCTCTCCATCACTGAAATTTTATCTTACATCAGTTTCCTCTATTTATATCCCTAACAATTTTTCAGATGCTATGTCTAACCCTCACTGGAAGAAAGCAATGGAGGTGGAGACGAATGCTCTTCAACATCAAAATACTTGAGAAATTGTTTTTATCCCTCATGGGCGTCATATTGTTGGATGTAAATGAATATATACTATCAAATACCTTCAGGATGACACTCTAGATAGATATAAAGCAAGACTTGTCGCTAAAGGCTTTACCCAAATTGATGGAATTGACGTCTATGAGACGTTTGTGCATGTTGCTAAACTCAACTCGATTAGAATCCTGCTAGCTATTGTATCCCACAAATTTTGGCCTTTGTATCAACTTGATGTGAAAAATGCATTTCTCCACGGTGAATTAAAGGAAGAAATCAATATAATTCCCCCGCCTGGCATGGAAGTACCTAAAGGACGTGGATGTTGTCTTAAGAAGGCGTTGTATGGCCTTAAACAATCACCTCGGGCCTGATTTGAAAAGCTAAGTGTCAAACTCTTGAGTCTGGATTTCTCTCGTTGTACTTCTGATCACTCAATCTTCATCTACAGGAAAGAGCAATATACCATTATTCTTATTGTCTATGTAGATGATATCATTATCATCGGATCTGATGATCAACACGTTGCTCTTGTTAAAGGAGAATTGGCCTCTACTTTTGAAATTAAAGATTTGGGTCTCCTTCGATATTTTCTTGGAATTGAGATTGCTAGATCTTCTGCGAAGATTATGATCTCCTAACGCAAATACGTCTTGAATCTTCTCAGTGACACTGGATATTTGGGAGTGAAACTTGTGGATAGTCACATGGATGCGAATTATGATATCCACAAGGATGATTCTCCTAATCTTGAAAGAAAGTTGGACTTTCAACGCTTCGTGGGGAGGTTACTATCACCAGACCCGACATCTCATTTATGATTGGGTTGATAAGCCAATTTATGCACAATCCTAAAGTTCATCACTATCATGTTGCTCTTCGGACCCTTAAGTATCTAAAAAGGACCATAGAAAAGGCATCATTTATCAAAATCATGATCTTAAAGTTTACGGCCAATGTGATAGTGATTGGGTTGATTCCTCCTCTGATAGAAGATCTATAATTAGATATTCTATTTTCGTGGGTAGCAATCTCGTTTCTTGGAATTCTTGGAGGAGTAAGAAGCAGAATGTTGTTGCCCGATCTTCTGCTAAAGTAGAGTATTGAGTCATTGCCATTCCAACATGTGAGTTGATATGGGTTAAATCTATTTTAGGTGATATGGGTCCTATCCTGAAGGCCGTAAACTTGCACTGTGATAATCAAGTTGTTATCCACATTGCCAACAACTCTGTCTTTCATGAGAGGACTAAACATATAGAGATCGATTGTCATTTTGTGCGGGAGAAAATTCAGAACCAAACCATTACAACTGTTTTTGGGCCTTCTGGGGACCAACTTGTTGATATGTTCACTAAAGTTGTTTCTGGTAAAACTCTTCACACATACTCTCTCAGGCTTGGAACGATGGATTCTTATGGTGTTAGCTTGAGGGGGGGTGTTGAAAGTCAAGCTACCTTAATCTCACTGGGGGTGACTATATCTCTTGTGCTTTGGTGTATTATTACAATGAGAGGAAACTATCGAAAGTGAGGCATAACGTGGAGAACTTTGTAACCTAAAGGTGCGTTCTTCAACAATAAGCATACTTAATATATATTTTTATTTATAAGATATCAAATTTTGATATTTTAAAATATCCATGGCATGTCTCCAACATCCAACATTGTGAACTCAATCCAACAGATCGCTGACATATCGCCGACATATGATATTTACAACCTTGGTGATGACACATTGACATTTGATAATGAGAAGGTGGTCATCGAGGGGTTTAATAGCAAAACTTTTGAGTATTGAAAGATGTAGATTCATTAGTACACATTTAACAAAAAAGTCTCGTCTACTTCTATTGGAAACAATGTTGCATCCTGACTTTTATGATGATACTTGGTGCCAAAAGCACTACAATGATATTGAAAGGTAGTAAGGATGCCATGCATTACATCAATCATTGAAAGAGTGGGAGATACTATGGACTCAACTTCTAACTTAAATAAGGTATTCAGGATCTTAGATTTAGAAGGAACATGAAAATTACAATCGATCAACATCCCATGTAGGCCACAATACGACATCAACTTTCATGATTCTTCGAGGAAGATTTAATTTATTTCTATGTTGAAGATCATTAAAAAGTGAGGGCCAATTATTCATGTGTGCATGCGGTAAATTTGTAATTAGTCCCACATTTCTTAGAGTTTGTTTGGGTCATGTTGTGTATTTATATATATGTACCTGTATTTACATTAACAAATGTCAGATTTATCATTTCTACATGGTATCAAAGCCAACGAAAAATCACTCACTGCTCCCTCTCACTCGCTCGCGAACAATTTTTTGACTACTCTCAATCTCGTCGAAGACCTTCTGCTTCCATTCTCGAGCTTCGCTTCCGCACACCCGACGAAGATCCTGCGTCTTGACTTCGACGGAACCCTCGGCAGAGATCCTTGCCCAATGCAACCTAGTTGCAACTCCTCGAGTGACTGCGACGTCTCTCTATAACATTTCAGGTGATCAACTCCCTGCATGACTATTACGTCTCGCACGATCAGCTACACAAAGATTCCTCACTACAATTTCGACCTTCTCATCGTTGCAATAATGACTCACCACAACTCTCGCGTTGTCAGTCGACTTAGGGTCTCGAATTGCATACTCCAACCCGTAGCTCGTCAAAAATCTCGATACTTCTCTCGACAAGTTGTTAAGCAACTAAAGACCTCGCGTCACTATAGTTGTGACTCCAACCAGCAGCAACTATTCTCCTCACCGCGATACTGACTCCTCACGGTTCTCGCAACGCCGCCTCAATTATTCCTGCCTTCTCCTCGGGCGCTGAAGTAAAGTTGGCTTCTTCTCATGTCTGGCACGTCTACATCAACTCATATTCATCAGAACTTTAAGACGAATTTGTATCTTACCAACATTTCTCACACCGGGGTAGCCAACTACTTAACTTGGTCTAATGCTACTAAGAAGTCCTCAACAGTAAAGGTCTTCATCGCCACTTGACGGACATGCCTCCAGATACTGAGGATGTCGCACACCAAGTATGGTTCAAAAATGACAACAAGTGTGGCTTTCAAACTCTATGGACACCATGTGCTACACGTCTGTCATTCCCAACAAACTGCTAAGAAGGTGTGATCTCATCTTTGATCATTGTAGTCATCTGAAGATAATTTACAGAAACTCTATAATATCTTTCAGCAACTGACATCAGCAGTTACTCGACTCCAGAGAGAAACTCTTGTTGGTAATTTTACTTTTCGCAACCAACCTAGTTCACATGATGTTGCTCTTTCCCTCATCCTCTCACAGAACAGTTCGTCCCAATTGACACCCACTTTATCTACTCTCTTTAGTGGCTTACGTGTAACAATTTATTATGCTCATGCATCATATCTAGAGAAATTTGAAAGCAAAAAATAAAAATGTATTACTTTTTATCATTGATGTAGCATAAAGATGATATGATCTATATAAGCCACATGCCAGACTCACGAAGAAGATTATGGTTTAATCATTGTAAGAATAACCTTTTAGCAGAGAAAACCAAAATTTTCTGACGAGAACGGCCTTCGTCATCTGTTCCCGATACCTTGTTGATTAGCTCTATGGAAATATCATTTCCAGCAATAGAATGTTGAAAGCTTTCCTGACTGAAAAAAAATTAAGGCCGGAAAAGTATTAGTTTCCTTTAAAAATGGTAATATTGAGACTTTAAGATAGTTTTACTTGCATTATAAAAACAGTGCAAGCAGACTAATATGATATCAAAGAATCAAGTATTAGAGTTACGACAATAGACACATGATCGTCATTATGCTTCCGATTTTACAACAGTCAAATATGGAATTGGTTAGCTCAAGGTTATAGATGAGACAGAAAATGTTACATACTCGAGAGACCATATGAAAAGCAGCATGTTAAGTTATGCAAATTCACCAAATGAAATCGCATCAACGGGTAAGAGATTCTGCGCAGCAATAAGAAAAATAAGGCCGACCTGAAAGAAGATCCAGCATCCCTATGGCTCCCATCGGAAGCTGCCGTGCTCTCCCTCCGAACTTCTTCGCCGCCGCTGGCGTTATCAGCAGCCACTTCCCTCACTGCTCCCGCCTCCTCATTCTTCAACTCGTTCAACAACTCCCTCATAGTAAATGTCCGGTTTCCCGTGCCGCCAATGCCTTTGTCGGACCCCCTAGGCGGGATCGAACTCTCCTTCTCAGCCGCCCCAGTATCGGCTTCTTCCACCACGTTCCCGTTCTGGATCTCCGGCGTTGCCGCCTCGTCATTCTTCGACTCCTTGTCCTCCATAGCCGGATCGAAAAAATGAATTGTGGCGGAGGGTAGAAGGAAAGGAGTCGATGGAGCTGCCTGTGGATCGACACCAAGGATTCGAAACTTCGATCAGAGAAGAGAGTTCTGATTCACTTCTTCATTTCCAGGGGTTACGGTCTTCGGTAACCGGGTTCGAATCTCGAAGCTGGGAAAGAGGCCGAAACCCGTTAGGATCTTTGACAATCCGGAATCGCTGTGCTATCAGGATCCGAAATCTCTAGTGCGGCGTTAATGGAGTCCGAATGGCTTGGCCCCTAAAGCTTCTTTTGGCGGGGTGGTGGAGGTCGTGAACCGCGGTGCTCATGAACCGCCGTTCGTGAACATCTGATCTCACATAAAAAAATTCATGCATTTTATACTCAAAACTAGTTTATTTTCTTGGTAGCGGTCGTAACCTTTGTCTTGTCAAACATCAATTCTATGATAATAGCATTTTTGATCAAACTCACCAGAGCAAATAAGTCATGTCAAACGAAGCCTAAATAGGAAAAAAAATGAGTGGTGTTAAAGGCACACCAAATATTGTTATGTGCTCTCATTCCGCCCAAACTAGAAAAATCCTCGCTCTCATTCCGCCCACGAGCCCGCCTCAGCACCGAAACTCTGTTGGTTCCTGCTCCGATTGACCTGCCAGCGGTTCATCCCGCGGTTGTCTATTCACTGGCGATTCATCCCGTCGTCACCTATTCCGCCGGCGATTCATCCCGACGTCACATTGCTTAAGTCTCTTCGACCTGCTGACGCCCAGCCCACCTCCTTTGCCCCGCATTTCCTTCCGCCGCCACCAGGGGCGGATCCAGGATGTTCAACAAAGGGGTCAGACATTGTCTTTCTCTAGCCAAAGTTTTTTTGAACGTCTCCACCTTATCAGAGTCAGTGCTAGCATAAATTAGTTGGCTTTAGCAAATGTTATATATATAAAGTGTATTTCAATGCAAATACATGATTTGTAGTTTTAGCCAATTGTTTAATCGTTGTATGAATAGCTTTGTATGCCACTACTCTCATGGAGTTATTTTTGAAGTTTATTAAAATGTAATTGATGTGCACCCGTAAAGATGATGCTTCCCCATGAATTTATAAGCACCATGGAGTGCATTTAGAAGAAGCTCCACTAAGAAGAAATGGAGTTAGTGGGGTCAACGCGTGATCACGAGAGTTGAAGAAACCGCCGCCCAGTCCACGCTCCGCCAGGCGCCGCGCGCCGCCATAACCATACCCCACCACTGGGGTGCAATTAGTCCGCACCCCACTAGTGGATATGGGGGTGCGGCCTAACCGCACCCCATGGAGGGTGCGGCCACGCCGCCCCCTCCTTGGGGTGCGCCCCGGCCGCACCCCCTTGGGCGCGGCCACGTTGCCCCCCTTTGGTTACGGCCAAGCCACACTCCCTCGTAACGGGATTCGAGCAAACCCCCCCTCTTCGAACTCGTCGCGCGCTCTCCGGGTTCCGGATTCCGCCCAGAATGCCTCCTAGCGCGCTCAGAACGCTCTCATGTTCATTGCGCGCTCAGAACGCTCATGTTTGTTGCACTCTCAGAACGCCTCCTAGCGCGCTCAGAACGCTCTCATGTTCGTTGCGCGCTCAGAACGCCTCCTAGCGCGCACAGAACGCTCTCATGTTCGTTGCGCGCTCAGAACGCTCCCATATTCGTAGCGCGCTCAGAACGCTCTCGTGTTCGTTGCATGCTCAGAACGCTTCCTTGCGCGCTCAGAACGCTTCCCCGTTCGTTGCGCTCTCATAACGCTTCTGAGCACGCTCAGAGCACTTTCGCACTCCAGGCGCGCTCACTTTTTGTCTTTCTAATTTCTCATATTACAGGACCCGCTTGTCGCCTTTTTCACATTCAACGAAGCTGCCCAAACTGCCCAAACTGCCCGAACTAACCAAAGGGCGAGACGGTCTTTTACGAAAAATGGCGATCTGTTTGCTCCAAATCGACCAGCATGATTCACCCGTTAGGTGGTTACGGTGGTTACGACAGCAAAATTATCGGGCTACCCCCGGCCAAAACTATAAAAGGAGTCGGGCCTTCATTTCAGGGGACCTTGTCTTCTGCACCCGGGAGAGCTCCTTTGAACATTTCCTCGGAATTCTCCTTCGGCGCTTGAAGATCTCCTTCGTGGACTTGAAGATTTCCTTTCTCCCGAAAGGCGACTCAGCATTCCCACTTTTGTTCTCCCAAGCATTCTCATTTTTGTTCTCCACCGTACTCAGAAGGAAAATGAAAGTGCACAGTTAACCTCACTAGAATTCTCTAGAGGGGGGTGAATAGAGAATTAAAATATTTTGTGCAAAGTAAATATATATATGTATGATCACAGATTAGAGCTTCCCACACACACCAACAAGAATTAAACAAATAAAGAAAGTAAATGCAAGAAAAGAAATCACAGCACAACACAAGAAAATATAGTGGTTCCCCAAACTTTGGGTAGTCCACTCTTCTACCCCCTTGGTAGGAATTCACTATCTTGCACTGAGTCTTTTGATAAGGAGACTCTTAGAACCACCCTGAGTTTTTTGATAAGGAGACTCTTAGAACCAACTGAGACTTTTGACAAGGAGACTCTTAAAACCAGTACAACTGAATTTTTTGAAGAGTGATTCTAAAAACTCTTTTACAATATTTGAGAATGAAAATAAGAAAAAGGAAAAGAAGTATTTAAAACAAGAATGAATCTTCTTCCTAGCAAGAAAATTGGAAGCACAAGAAGTAGTGAATTAAATCTTTCTTCTATAGAGAGAAGAAGATTTGTAGCTTTTTCCTCTTATGTGAGAGCTATCAGAATTTGCAGCAGAGTGATTTCAGAAGCAGGGGAAGAAGAATGCTTGAATATTGCTGCAGGGCTATTTCTCAATTCTCTCTTTATCACTTGGGATCTTTTCCTCTTTTTCAATGAGTAAAACGGTGGATCCCTCTTCCTTCTTTCTGTCGACCTCCTTCATATATATATATATAGCTCTGTTCATTCAAATAATACTCATAGGAGGAAAATTAATTATCAGACAGAGAATTAGAAGGATAGAAACATTTCCATAGTTAGCATACCAATAGAAGGAATGAATTCATTCCAATTTCAAATAATGTCCATAATGAATTTTATCAAATTAGCCAAGAATCTAATAGAGGAAAAGAAAGATTCAGAATGGCTATAAGACATAATTTGATTCCATATAAATCAGATCTATAAGATAAGGAAAGAGATCTGGCGATTTTGAATTCTGTCATAAAGATCGACGTGCGTCGATTACTATTCGACGCAAGCGTCGAATACATCCTGTCTGGTCGTCGAGAGGAGAATAAGGAAGGTGCGTCGACTTCTCAAGATACGTCGACTAGAAGTCAGAGCTACGTCGACATAGGATACGTCGACTTCTGCTTGGAGCTACTTCGACTCATTCTGATAGAAACGTCGACTTTCTCTCGACGTTGCGTCGAATACTATTCGACGCATATTTACTTAGCCTTATTTTTTATTCTTAGAATTCTTCTTTAACTCATTTCTAGGGGTTAAGAGAAATTATTTCCCCAACAATCTCCCCCTATTTATCTTAACCCTATTTAGAGAGAAATTGTATTTAGCATATAATTAACATAGCAACGCATTTGTACAAATAATGAAGATTTCACACAGTCAGAAGCAAACTTCATGTTCAGACCAATCATAAAGTATATGAAGCATTGTTTTCAAGTATTATTCAGGAGGGGTAGGAGGAGTCATTCTTTTTCTCTTGAATACTATTGTGGATTGCTCTTTCTCAGTAGCAGGTGACTCCCTCAGCTCCCCCTGGGTCTCAGCCATTTGCTCCCCCTGAGTCTCAGCTCCCCCTGCCCCTGACTCCTGAGCCCCTTCTTCAGCCATCACAGCATCTTGCTCTTTCTCTTTCCCAGCATCAGCTTCATTTCCTTTTTCAGTATTCAGCTCTTTCTCACCTTCTTCCTTTTCAGCCTCATTTTCTGCTCTGCTTCCCTCCCCTTGTAGTAGTGTCACTTGATTTGCAGCATCTCTTGCTATGTTGAGTACCTCTATTGTTTGTTCATCATTGTGTAGCTCAGGTACTATCTCATTCCCAATTGTCTTGAGCAGTGCAAGACTGTCAGATTTTGAAGAAAGAGGGGATTTGTGTGAGGGAGATTTAAGATTGGAGGGCTGCTCTTCATCAAGCTTCTCCCCCTTCTTGACTTTCTTGGCCAAGGAGGTTAAGAAAGACTTGGTAATTATTGAGGAAGAGAGAGAGTTCTTCAGACTTTGCACAGAGGCACTGACCCCATCTATTTGGGTGTGCATGTGTAGGATTGAGGAATGAATCTGGGAGCAGTGCTCATCCAGCATTGCTTGGAATGTTTGAGTTGCTGATGCAATGCACCGAGTGAGGAGAGCTTTAGTGGATGCAGATGGTTCATGTTGTGGTTGGGGATGAGGAGAGAGTGGTGAAGGTGGTGATGAGGCTGGAGAGAAGTTAGTTGATACATGAGGTATGGGTGATAAAGGAGGTGGAGAAACTGCTGTTTGAGGAACAGGTGTTTGAGAAGAGGTAGGTAGAGTAGGAGTTGTGAGGGTGGTAGAGACTATTTGAGTGGATGATGGTGGTAGAGAAGAATTGTCTCTTTGAGGAGAAGGAGGAGGAGATGGATGAGCAGTAGATGGATGAGCAGGAGAGTTAGGAGGAGAGGGAGTCCTTTCAGGAATGGAACCAGGCTTAGGAATTTGCCTGGTCCACTTGGAGAATAGGGCTATTGACATTCTTTTCCCTGGAGGAATGAGGATTCCTTTTGACCTACAGAGGTCAGGGAAGGAGTGGAAGAGTACTTGACTCATAATCCTCATATATGCATTTTCTTTGTGTGAGTATTTGGAGCCTATTATTTTGAGTAACGATGTGGCCCAGTCCACCTTCTTCTTCAGCACAAGGGCCCCCATCATGTTCAGTTGCTGCTTGGGAACTGCATCATGGGCTGAAATTTTGTATAGTAGTATCTTTCCTACTATGTCTGCTAGCAGTCTGTACTCCTCAGAAAAGTCTATTTTCTGTAGATGGATTGGTTTATCCCTTGAAAACTTCATGGTGGTTAGCAGATGCTTGATTTCATCAGGTGTGAGGTCTATAGATTCATCACCTAATGGGGGAATGATAAAGACTTATAAGGTTACTCTTTAGAAATTGATTTCCTTTCCCTATTTTATTTAAACAAAGATAATATTAGGATATACCTGTAGGAAGATCAAAGGTGGTCCTAATATGTTCTGCAGAGATTGAGACTGGTGTCTCATAGATTGTTCCCTGGATTTCTCCTTGTTCAGATATCTGAACATGAATTATTAGCTCTGTGAGCTCTGATTCCAGGAGCTTGCACCTAGTGGAGATGAGCTTGTCCAGTCCTGCTGCAGTAAAAAGAGCAATGATGCTCTTGTAGTTTTCTGCGGCTGCTTGGAAAGACTCAAGGTCAATGTCGAAGCCTGAGTTGATTTTGGGAGCCATTTTAGTTCAGTGAAAGGGAGAGGAAAAATCGGCTGGTCTGAGGAGCAAGAAGGATGAAAGATGCAGAGTCGTGAAGGCTTCTAACTGAAGATACTATTTAAGTCAGGTGAAGCGTCGAAACTGGACTCAAGTCAAGGCTTATTCGGTACTTCCGTGGATGTGACCGAAAATATTTTGGTATTGCCGCTCGTTTTCATGAAGTCGACGTTACGTTGAGTGGAATTCGACGTGAGCGTCGATATAGTCTGATTTGGGATGATAAGGTTTCCTATCGACGTATGCGTCGAGTGGAGTCGGCACATGCGTCGAGTGGAGTCGGCACATGCGTCGATTTCACTTATTGAGTTGAGTTATCGACGGTGCGTTGATTAGAAGTCGACGTGACTTTTAATTTTCCTGAAGAATTCTAGGTGTTTATCTCTACCTAGTTCTAAGTCAGTCTTGGACTAATTTTTACAGATAGTTTGATTGGTTGTACCAGCATTGGTTGGCAAGGTGGCCAGTTTTGTTACATATATGGCACTTGATTATCTTATTATTATGATAATTGGAGTTTAGAGAAGAATAGAAGGGTTGATTAGAATAGAAGGTTTGATTATGATGGGAATTTTGGTTATGATAGAAATTTTGGTTAAAATGGGAATTTTGGTTACCATGTTTAGGGTAGAAATCATGATAGAGGTGTTGATTAGGATAGAAATCATGATTGGGATGAATGGGTCCTGAATATGGGTTAGGATGAAAGGCTTTTGGAGGAAAGGTATTTAAGTTGCTCTGAACTTTTGTGCGTCGATATCTATTCGATGCATGTTGATAGTCGCGTCGATTTATATTCGGCGCTTTCTCCAGATGGCGTCGATCTGATTTCAACGCATAGAGAAAGTTGCGTCGATTGGAAGTCGACGTGCTTTTGTTCAAGCGTCTAGAAGAGGTCGAGGCATCTGAGAGGTTGCGTTGAGTATAAGTCGACGCACTATCATTTATGCGTCGATAAGTCGACGCAATTGTATCTTCAATTTTCATTTTACCTTTTTCTGTTTTTACTCCTTTATGTGTTGTTTTTCTTGGATTAGTTGTTTCTTCATATGAAGTTTGTGAGTCATCAGCTGAATAATATGATGTCTCATCAAATTCCTTTATTTCTTTGAAGGAGTTTTCTTCCTTATCTTGTGGGTCTTTTTCTTGGTTTGTCCATTTGACAGGTTTAGTGAATTTTACAGGGCTCATCCAAGCAGGTTTGCTGGATGGATTTAAGCTGGTTGATGGATCAGCTCCTAGCCCAAGATTTTTGTGTCTCATTGTTTGTTTTTCAGTGATTTCCTTAAGAGTTTGGCTTCTCATGTTTATTGATTCTTCAAAGGCCTTTGCCTGGGAAACCTTATCCTTAAGGAACTGATTTTCTATTTTAGCCTTTTCTATCTCCTTTTCTATGATGTTAGCCCTTAATTCATAATCTTTAGAGCATTTAACTTCTCTATTTCTCTGGTTTTTAGCTACATTGATTTGTTCTTTTAGATCTTTAATTTCTTGTGTTGCTTTTAGTTGATCTAGACACATTCCCATAAAATCATTTCTGAAGTTATCACTTTGAAAATCTATTTCATCAAACATGCTTACCTCATCCTTATCCTCAGATTCCTCTATGAGAATAAGGCTATCTTCTTTTTCATCTTCAGAAGATATGCTTTCTTCTGATCCTGTCTCACTCCAAGATTTAGCACTATCATTATTTTTTGATCCTTCAAGGGCCATCAAGCATAGATCTTCTTGCTTAGGTTCTCCATTGTCACTCTTGGAAGAGGAGCTGTCCTCAGAGTCTGTATCACTCCAGGCTTCTGCTATAAAGCCTCTTTCTTTCTTCTTCCCCTTTTTCTTGAGATCTTTCTTTGTCTCAGCATTTTCTGGACATTCTGGGGCAATATGTCCAGGTTTCATGCAAGAATAACAAATAATTTCTTTAGTAGGAGTTTTGTCATACCTTGGTTTTGACTCTCTCCTTCTTGATCCATCTGTCCTGACCCATTTCTTGAATTTTCTGGCCAGGAAACTGAATAGTTCTTCTTCAGTGATAGAGCCTCCTTCCTCTGTTGCTTTTAATGCAATGTTCCTGTCTTTTGAGGAGATTGGAGTGTTTTCTCTTCTCTTCTTCTCTTCTCTAGTTTTCAGCAGTTGCTCATATATTTTGAGTTTTCCTAAGAGAGCATCTGTTGAGATTTCCTTTTGTCCTCTTGTGTCTCTTATGGCCCATGTTCTTGAGTCCCATGAACTAGGGAGACTCATTAGCAATTTGTCATTAATCTCAGTGAGAGAGATCTCTCTATCCAAGTTTTTCAATTGATTGATGATTAGACTGAATCTGTCATACATCTCAGAGATACTCTCTTCATTTTTCTTTTGGAAGTTCTCATATTGTGAGATCAATAGAGCCTTTTTATCTTTCTTTTCATCAGCACTTCCTTCCACCATCTTTGTAAGAGCATCCCAAATTTCTTTGGCTGATTCACAGTCAACAACCCTTTGAAAGATGTCATCTGAGAGGGTTGAGACAAGTATGTTCATGGCCTTTAGATCACATGTTATTGCCTTCTTCTCATCTTTTGTCCATTCAGATCTTGGAACAAGTGTTTGTGTGACATTGCCATTTGCATCCTTTCTATAAGGCTTTGGGGGACCTGTCACAGTAATATTAAACAAGTTATCATCAATAGAATTCATATAAATTCTAATTCTTGTTTTCCAAATTGCAAACTTTTCAAGATTGCACATTGGTGGTCTGGTGGAAGCATAATCATTGATTTGTGCCATGTGAAAAATAATTGTTAGAGAAATATATATTTATAAATAAGAAGTAGGATCTTTTTGATCAAGGAGTTAACCTTTTTAGATCAACCTATCTCTGATACCAATTGAAAGTGCACAGTTAACCTCACTAGAATTCTTTAGAGGGGGGGGGGGGGGGGTGAATAGAGAATTAAAATATTTTGTGCAAAGTAATATATATATGTGTATGATCACAGATTAGAGCTTCCCACACACACCAACAAGAATTAAACAAATAAAGAAAGTAAATGCAAGAAAAGAAATCACAACACAACACAAGAAAATATAGTGGTTCCCCAAACTTTGGGTAGTCCACTCTTCTACCCCCTTGGTAGGAATTCAATATCTTGCACTGAGTCTTTTGATAAGGAGACTCTTAGAACCACCCTGAGTTTTTTGATAAGGAGACTCTTAGAACCAACTGAGTCTTTTGACAAGGAGACTCTTAGAACCAGTACAACTGAATTTTTTGAAGAGTGATTCTAAAAACTCTTTTACAATATTTGAGAATGAAAATAAGAAAAAGGAAACGAAGTATTTAAAACAAGAATGAATCTTCTTCCTAGCAAGAAGATTGGAAGCACAAGAAGTAGTGAATTAAATATTTCTTCTATAGAGAGAAGAAGATTTGTAGCTTTTCCCTCTTATGTGAGAGCTATCAGAATTTGCAGCAGAGTGATTTCAGAAGCAGGGGAAGAAGAATGCTTGAATATTGCTGCAGGGCTATTTCTCAATTCTCTCTTTATCACTTGGGAGCTTTTCTTCTTTTTCAATGAGTAAAACGGTGGATCCCTCTTCCTTCTTTCTGTCGACCTCCTTCATATATATATATAACTCTGTTCATTCAAATAATACTCATAGGAGGAAAATTAATTATCAGACAGAGAATTAGAAGGATAGAAACATTTCCATAGTTAGCATACCAATAGAAGGAAAGAATTCATTCCAATTTCAAATAATGTCCATAATGAATTTTATCAAATTAGCCAAGAATCTAATAGAGGAAAAGAAAGATCCAGAACGGCTATAAGACATAAATTGATTCCATATAAATCAGATCTATAAGATAAGGAAAGAGATCTGGCGATTTTGAATTCTGTCATAAAGATCGACGTGCGTCGATTACTATTCGACGCAAGCGTCGAATACATCCTGTCTGGTCGTCGAGAGGAGAATAAGGAAGGTGCGTCGACTTCTCAAGATACGTCGACTAGAAGTCAGAGCTACGTCGACATAGGATACGTCGACTTCTGCTTGGAGCTACTTCGACTCATTCTGATAGAAACGTCGACTTTCTCTCGACGTTGCGTCGAATACAATTCGACGCATATTTACTTAATCTTATTTTTTATTCTTAGAATTCTTCTTTAACTCATTTCTAGGGGTTAAGAGAAATCATCTCCCCAACAGAAAAAGACTTAGTTTTCTGAGAGGTGGCATGTCACCTTCAGAACTCTCTCTCTCTATTATTGTAACGAGAGGCGGCCTATCGCGCTCGAATTCTAAGTACCTGACTGTAACCCCTCAGAAGGTAGTGAAGTTTGGTCGGCACAGCTCCGGCCGCGTGGTTTTTTACCCTTTCCAGGTTTTCCACGTTAAAAAGTCCAGTGTACTCAACGAATCTCTAGTTGACTGTTAGCGCGCTTGGCTCACTTCAGAGCTAAGACGGTTCAAGCCGACCGGTCTACCAAAAGCACCCAAGCCACCCGCAACAGTAATTTTTAGTTTATGATATGTATGGTAAAAGTGGGATTAGGTGTTGGGTTGTTTGTTTCGTCCATATGTTCACGAAGGTTACCAGTCTAGAGATTACCTTCTTTAAGGCGCTACAAACAGTTTTTGCTTTATTTTTTTGGAGCGATGTGCATTTAACAAAATAGTCTGCATTTAAAATTTTGTGATGTGTTTATATTATTGACGTGCACACAACGATATTTGGTGTGCCTTTTAACACTAATCAAAAAATTGAGATTTTAATGCCTAAGTTAAGTTTTCGTCAAACATGCAATATTGATCATGCTGCCCACAAAGGAAACATGTTGCTTAGTCATATATGAAGAAAGTTTGCATATTAAGGCGTGTTTTGGCGTAGCAAATGCCTCATGGAGCCATCAACGTGGAGGTCACACTGCGGTGGCCTCCCCTCGACAGAAATTCGCGGGAAATCCACTCGTTTAAATAGACAGATGGATCCCGCCGCGGCCCCACTCTGCAAACAGGTAACGACTGCAATAGTGTGGGGTGGTCCGCACGGCCGAGCAGGAATCGCCCTGCCAAACAAGCCCTAAGACTCAAATGGTCTAAGCGTTTGCATATGAATCTGTTGTCAAATTGCATATTGCTTGGACGGACTCCAAATTGTTCGTATAAAAACCTAGATGAGCATTGATGGGAAAGAATTAACACCATGGGAGAAATAAAATTAGAACATTAAGGTTTCATTTGGCACGACTTATTTGCTCAGGTGTTCAAGTTCAAGGTCAAGGAAGATAGGGTTTTTCCTCACTAACAGGAAAAGAGAGACATGCGAGTTCGACTCTCGTTCTATCCATGTTGGAACTCCACGGCCGATGAAAGGGGAGTTTCCTTTTTTTCATCGAGATTAGGTCAAAGCACCGTTATTATAGAATGTATGTTTGGCAAGATAAAGGTTATGACCGCTACCCAAGAAAATAGAACTAATTTTGAGCATAAAATGCATGAATTTTTGTTAGGTGAGGTCGAGCGTTCACGAACGACGGTTCATGATCACTGCATTCACTGTTGGATCTGTAGGCGCCCTTAGAGGGGGGGGGGTGAATAAGGGTTCAAAGATTTTCGAGAATATTTAAGTGAAACACGATTCTCAGTTGCTACCGCGAGCGGTAGTGTTACCGCTCGGCGTTAGTAACAGAGAAAATTTGTTTATGTTATAGTAATGAAAATCCGAGATCACAAAACAGAGATGAAGAAAGACATATTTTCATTAACAATAAATAATTTTGTTTACAAAATCTTTTCCCAATGACGTTTGGAAAGAGGCGACGAATGAAAAGCTCTATTGGGTTTTCTATACCGACCCTTCTCCCAAGGACCGGTTGCCTCTAGCCTATCTCTCACCAGATATGGCCTCAAGCCGCTCTAGCCCTTCCCTCACCGGAAAGGCTCCATGCAAGGCCCTAGTCGCCGTGTGGCAAATTCCTCTACCGAACAAAAGATATAAAGGTTACAATTAGAAACTAAAACAAAACACAAACTAAAAATTCCCTCAAAAGAAGAACTTGATGTCGATGTAGATGCGATCGGATCGGTCTTCAAGTTCTTTGCGTTCACGAACGTTGACGTAGTTCTTTGAGATGCTTGAGGAAGGCTCTCACGAGTGCTCTGAATATATGGCTTCAATTCGTTCTGTAACAGCAAGCAACAACGGAGGAAGCGCGCGTCTTTAAATAGAATCAGCCGTTACTGCCCCGCGGTAGCCACATTAGGCAATGATCAAGTACACAGATCGTGGCAGCTTATGCAACTTTTGAGCGCCAAACTTTGAGCTCCGACTAGCGCGCCGTGGTAACGCTAACGCTCCGCGATAGCGAGATAACATTTCTTCAGCCAATATCTCTGTACAACCCGTATTCGCGGAGTGGGTCCCTCAAGCCAACTGGCGAGATCTGGGTCAGCCAGATCAATCGCCCAGGCTGAGCCGGGTGGGAAGACCCCCGGGTGAGTAGGGGCGAGTCGCAGGCGAGAGGGAGAAAATCGGCGAGTGGCGCCCTCGCGGACCACTCGCCCAGGAGTGCGTGCATTCGCCCAGCCGAGCGGGAGCTCGGCGAGTGGTGCCCTCATGGACCACTCGCTCCCCACGGCTTGAAGGAGGAAATGACCACGATGCCCCTTATGGGCTGCAAATAGCCCTTCAGAACAGCGGAGTTAGGCTATAAGCAGACCAATTTGGGGTGCGGTTAGCAAAATTAAAAGGCGGATTCATGTTATTTGCAGACCAGCCTAGAAAAATCTATAAATAGACCCTTAAGGGCACCTTGGAGGAGATGCGATTCTCTGAGAGTCCTCTCCTCTAGGCTAGTCTTGGTCGGCTGCTAGTGCCCTCCAAGGTGCCCGGCTGAGCTTTGGTTTGGGAGGGGAAGCTCTCTAAGATCTTCCAGGTGTGTGACGGGACCTTCTCGATACAGCCTTGGGTCTATTCCAATTTCCTCATCCACCAGTTAGAGAGCTTAGGGAGGGAGAAGTAAGCGTCGGCTACACCCCCCAGTGGGTCCGAACTCAGGAGACCGGTTGCCCGTTTCAACATTTTTGGTGCGGTGAGCGTGGACCGTGGCCGGTGAAGGAAAATCTCAAGCTAGGTTGGATGACAGGGGAAGGGGGAAATGGTTCTGACTCGGGTCACTCGCAGCCACCGACGACAGAGGAGTGGCTGGAGATGTTCGAAAAGTTCAAGCGAGAAGTCCTGCAGACGGTTCTCGCAGGGAGAAGCGAGTGCGAGACGCCGACAGTCCCCGTGGTTCCGCCCCAGCAGATCGGCGAGAATGCTCCAGGGCAGCGGCCTGGGAAGGAAGTGCCAGCGGAAGGAAGCGCGCGAGATCTCCCCGGGCGGCAGCTGTTCAGCAGCCCGGAGAGTGCGGAGGTCTGCGAGTTGGCTCCGCGCGAGAGGACCACTCTCCGGGCAGGGGAAGGGAGCCCTTTTTGCGAGATGATCCTCTCAGCCCCAGTGCCGGAGGGGTTCCGAGGGCCGGAGATGTCCTATTATACCGGCAAGGACGACCCAGTCGTGCACCTGCATGGTTTGAGGACATGGTTTCAATTCTGCCCATGACGGATGTCTTTCAGTGCCGACTCTTCGCGACCACTTTGAAGGAGAAAGCTAGGGACTGGTTCCACCAGCTCCCCGTAGGTTCCATCTACGCGTTCGACGATCTGCGCCGGAGCTTCCGACTGCGCTTCTCGACGTCGAAGAAGAGAAAGAAGGATGCGGAGGCTCTCTTCAAGATCAGGCAAAGGGAGGGGGAATCACTGGCGCACTATGTGGACAGGTTCCAAGAGGAGATACACCTCGTGCAAGAGGTGCCGGGGTTCGCCCTCAAGATGGAATTCATCGTGGGGTTGCGAGATGGATTCTTCAAGATGGACCTGAAAAGAAGGGCTCCTCTCTCCTTTGAGGAGCTGATGGAACAAGCAGCGGAGGAGATAGAAGGGGAGGCGGCCAACCCAGAATTCTACAAGAGGTTGGCAAAGATGAGCGAGCCTGAGGTGAGGCAGCAAGAAGGAAGAAGGAGAGAAGAACCCAAGGGTCAGGGGTTCGAAAGACCGCATCGGAATGGGAGGTATCAGGAACCCAACAACAGGTTGGGTTGGAGGAACCAGGAAGGACCGCTGAGAGGTCAGGAAGGAATGTACCAAGGAAGGGAAACAGGGGGAATCAATCCGGGGTGGAGGCAGGGCCCCAAACCCCCTCACCCTCCGCGGGAGAAAGCTATGGCAGTAGGCCGGGGAAGATGAGGTAGAGGAGCCAGAGGAGGGAGAGGAAGAGCAGGAAGGGGGGACAGGGTGGCGTTGCCCTATTGTGACTTTCACCAGGAAGAAGGTCACACGACCGCCACCTGCCCAGAATTCTTGGAGATGAGAGGGAGAGGTCAGCCACGGCGGCAGCAGACCAGGATCGAGGAAGTGCTCCCAGAGGCGGAAGAGGACCGATGCGAGGACAGGGCGGATATTGGAGCCTGGGGGGAATCGGGGTGATTCATGGTGGGGTTGGGATAGAGGCCTCCCGCAAGAGGAGCTTCCAGGCAATGTTCCGGAGAGATGTCGCGTCAACTTCCCAGACCCCACCCCCCACAGAGAAGATCACCTTCTCCTCAGAAGATATGCCCGATTATGAGGACCCGTTCTGCGACGCCCTGGTGATCCAGACGGCGATAGAAAACTTCACGGTCTCCCGGATCCTGGTGGACAATGGGAGCTCAGTGAATGTTATCTTCAAGAAGGCTTTCGATGCGATGGAGGTGGAGAAGAAGAGGGTGCAGGCCTCTGTTGGGCCGCTGTTCGGTTTCTCAGGAGAAAGGAAGGAGGTTGAGGGAGGTGTCGGCCTCCAGGTGACGTTAGGAGGGGTCCCAAGGAACTGCCGATTCGTCATCGTTGACGCTCCGAGCAGCTACAACGCCATATTCGGACGCCCCCTAATCAGTGCCTTCTGATGTGTGCCCTCATCATACCACCAGTGCTTGAAGTTCCATAGTGGAGGAGTCCAGATCCGAATCCAGGGAGATGCAATGGTGGCAAGGCAGTGCTACGTGACTACCATCAACACCATCTCTTGGATGGCGGAGGCTGAGAAGATGGATGAAGAGATGAAGAGGCCGGAGGGGCTAGGGGAAGGAGTGGAGAAGAGGGGAGAAGAGGAAGAGGGCAGTGCCCAAAGAAAGGAGATGGAGGTAGCTCAAGAGGAGCAGGTCGAACCAATGGAGGAGGAAGGTGCTGCAGAGGAGGAGGCCCGGGTAGAAGGGCGAGAAGCGAAGGGCAGATGGGAAGGGCCGGCCCGGCTTGAGGCGGCAGAGGAAGTGGTAGAGATGGAGGTCATCACCCGGGAAGGAAGGGTGGAGAAGGTGCGTGTTAGCGGGGGCCTCGGCCCGGAGGACAGGGTAAGGATGCTGGAGTGCGTCCAGAAAAACGTGGACATCTTCGCGTGGAGCGCAGCAGACATGTCAGGCATCGAGGCGGACGTGGCTTGCCATCGTCTCAACCTTGAGCCAGGAGCCCGCCTCATCCGACAGAAGAGGAGAACCTTCGCCGACAAGCTCGAAGAACCGATCCGCGAAGAGGTGGCCAAGCTCCTCGAAGCAGGTTTTGTATCGCAGATCCAGTACCCAGGCTGGGTCTCCAATGTCGTCATGGTAAAAAAGGGCGATGGTCGCTGGCGTATGTGTATTGACTTTTCTTTGTTGAACAAAGCCTGCCCTAAGGATTGTTATCCCCTGCCTCGGATCGACGCGCTGGTTGACTCAGCCGTCGGTTTTTCTGTGATGAGTTTTTTGGATGCTTTTTCAGGTTATCACCAGATCAGGATGCACCCCCCGGATATCAAAGATGTCTCGTTCATCACCCGGGAGGGGTGCTACTGCTATAAGATGATGCCCTTTGGGCTGAGAAATGCAGGAGCAACCTACCAGAAAATGATGGACCGGGTTTTTAAGGAGCAAAGAGAAGGAACTTGGAGGTTTACTAGATGACCTCATGGTGAAGAGCAAGAGCGTGAGCATTCATCTCCAAGACCTCGAGGAAACCTTCGCCACCCTACGCAAGTACAAGATGCGCCTGAACCCCCTGAAGTGTGTGTTCGGGGCCAGCAAGGGGAAGTTCCTGGGGCACCTTCTCACCCCTTCGGGGGTAGAACCTAACCCGGACAAGGTCAAAGCCATCATGGAGTTGGGATCGCCTCAGAATGCCAAGGAGGTTCAGCGCTTGACGGGAAGGCTCGCGGGGTTGAGCAGGTTTCTCTCCCGGGCCGGGGAGAAATGCCCCCCCTTCTTCAAAACGTTACGAGGCAACCGGAAATTCGAGTGGACAAAAGAATGCGAGGAGGCCTTCCAGGCCTTGAAGAGCCAGCTCACCCAGGCTCCGCTGCTCCAGGGTCCCAAGGAGGGGGAGGACCTAGCCTTGTACCTCGGAGTCGGGACTGAGGCCGTAAGCTCCGTCCTGGTCCGGGAAGAAGGCAAGAAATAGCTGCCCATCTACTACGTAAGTAGGGTCTTGAGGGAGGCGGAACTCAGGTACCCAATTTTAGAGAAGCTGGCCTTCGCTCTGGTCATCGCGGTAAGAAAGCTCAGGCCATACTTCCAGGCCCATTCAATTCAAGTGGTGACTGATCACCCCCTTCGCCAGATCTTCGAAGGAGTAGAGCACTCGGGGAGGCTCGCGAAGTGGTCGATAGAGTTAAGTGAGTTCAATATCACCTTCGTCCCTCGACTATCCATGAAGGCACAGGTAGTGGCATATTTCATGGCAGATTATGTGGCCGAGATGGAGGAGGATCAAGCCCCCCGTCATGTTCCATGGAAGCCGCTGGTTGACGGGGCCTTAGGCAAAAATTCTCTCGGAGGAGGGGTGGTGCTGGAGAGCCCCCACGGGATGAAGATCGAGCAGACGTTAGTAATACATTTCTCAATCACCAACAACCAGGCGGAGTATGAGGCAGTGATCGCCGGCCTGCGTCTGGCTCAGGAACTGGGAGTCCATGATGTGGAGGTCCTCACCGACTCGATGATAATAGCCTCTCAGATCAAGGGAGAGTTCGAGACAAGGGAACCTACACTCATAAGATATTTAGCCAAAGTGAGAAGCCTCATTGGAGCGTTCAAGACTTTATCCATCAGGCACATCCCTCCGGAGGAGAGCACCCCGGCGGATCGCTTGGCCAAGGCCAGTCCCCGAGCCGGAGGAACCCTGACAGACCTGTTCCGTCCTTCGATCGAGGAGGGGGAACTCATGGAAATAGAGCAGCGGCCCTCTTGGAAGGATCCCTTCGTTACCTTCCTTGCAACAGGGAAATTCCCGGAGGAGGTTCCGGACCAAAGGCGCTTCCGGTACAAGTCCGCCTACTACGTGCTCCATGAGGGGGATTTGTATCGGAAGACCCTCTCGGGTCTCCTGGCCCGATGCATCTCAGAAGATGAAGTCCCGAGGATCTTGGAAGAAGTTCACTCCGGCGAGTGTGGCAGCCACTCGGGGAGCAGGATGTTGGAGGCAAGGATAATGAGGTAGGGGTACTTTTGGCCAACCTTGAGTAGAGATGCGGCGGCCTTCACTAAAAAATGCCAGAAGTGCCAGATGTTCGCCCCGCTTCAACTCCTACCTGCTCAGAGTCTAAGGAGTATCACGGCACCCTGGCCATTCGCCATATGGTGGATGGATCTGGTGGGACCCTTCCCCCAGGCCAGTGGGCAGAGGAGATTCCTCTTGGTCATGATCGACTACTTCTCGAAGTGGTTGGAAGTCAAGGCGCTGGCCAAGGTCACCTCCCAGGTGATCCGCAACTTCATATGGGGGGAGATCATCTGTTGACATGGGCTTCCGCAGGCCATAGTCACAGATAATGGCCCGCAATTCGCCAGCGAGGAGTTCATCAGTTTTTGTGGCCAGTTGGGGATAGACCTCAGGTTTGCATCCGTCCACCATCCCAGGAGCAACGGGCAGGTGGAGGCAGCAAACAAGATTATCGTGAACTTGCTCAAGAAGAAGGTGGAAAATCTTAAGGGCAATTGGGTGGAGCAGCTCCCCTCGGTCCTGTGGGCTTTAAGGACTACCCCTAACACCGCCACGGGAGAGACCCCTTTCAAACTCTCTCACGGCTGCGAGGCCGTCATCCCCATAGAGTTCGAAGTCATGACGCCACGAGTAAATGCCGCCACGAATGGAGAGGAGGATTGGAGAGTTGGGAACAAAGAGGAGTTGCGACTCTCCCTCGACCTCATCGAAGAAGCCCGGAATCTGGCAGCCATTCGCCAAGAAGAGGTCAAGCGGCGGATGGCCAAGTACTTCGACAAGCACATCAGGGTCAAGCAATTCGAAAAGGGGGACCTAGTACTCAAGAAGGTCGACGCGGCTGGAAGGTCTGCCGTAGTGGGAAAGCTTAATCCCAACTGGGAAGGTCCCTATGTCGTGGAAGAGGCGCTAAAGTCTAGGGGATACCGCCTTCAGAATGTGGAGGGCCAACCCCTCGGTCACACATGGAGTGGTGACGATTTCAAACGCTTCTATCCCTAAAAACTATATAATGCTAATGCTTTTGAAATGAGAATATTCTGTTTAACCTGTGTGTGTGAAAGTAATGCTGCAGCTTGTGGAGAAACCCCGAAGGTTCCAGAAAATGGCCCGGAGCAGACCCGCTGTCCAGGCTCTCATCTAGCTGGCAGGTCCGAAGGCTCACTCGGTGGCAGGTTCTAAGTTTTTGGGAAGATGGCCCCGAGCAGACCCGCTGTCCAGGCTCTCATCTAGCTGACAGGTCTGAAGGCTCACTCGGTGGCAGGTTCTAAGTTTTTGGGAAGATGGCCCCGAGCAGACCCGCTGTCCAGGCTCCCATCTAGCTGGCAGGTCCGAAGGCTCACTCGGTGGCAGGTTCTAAGTTTTTGGGAAGATGGCCCCGAGCAGACCCACTGCCCAGGCTCTCATCTAGCTGGCAGGTCCGAAGGCTCACTCAGTGGCAGGTTCTAAGTTGTTGGGAAGATGGCCCCGAGCAGACCCGCTGTCCAGGCTCTCATCTAGCTGGCAGGTCCGAAGGCTCACTCGGTGGCAGGTTCTATGTTTTTGGGAAGATGGCCCCGAGCAGACCCGCTGTCCAAGCTCTCATCTAGCTGGCAGGTCCGAAGGCTCACTCAGTGGCAGGTTCTAAGTTATTGGGAAGATGGCCCCGAGCAGACCCGCTGTCCAGGCTCTCATCTAGCTGGCAGGTCCGAAGGCTCACTCGGTGGCAGGTTCTAAGTTTTTGGGAAGATGGCCCCGAGCAGACCCGCTGTCCAGGCTCTCATCTAGCTGGCAGGTCCGAAGGCTCACTCGGTGGCAGGTTCTAAGTTTTTGGGAAGATGGCCCCGAGCAGACCCGCTGTCCAGGCTCTCATCTAGCTGGCAGGTCTGAAGGCTCACTCGGTGGCAGGTTCTAAGTTTTTGGGAAGATGGCCCCGAGCAGACCCGCTGTCCAGGCTCTCATCTAGCTGGAAGGTCTGAAGGCTCACTCGGTGGCAGGTTCTAAGTTTTTGGGAAGATGGCCCCGAGCAGACCCGCTGTCCAGGCTCTCATCTAGCTGGCAGGTCCGAAGGCTCACTCAGTGGCAGGTTCTAAGTTGTTGGGAAGATGGCCCCGAGCAGACCCGCTGTCCAGGCTCTCATCTAGCTGGCAGGTCCGAAGGCTCACTCGGTGGCAGGTTCTAAGTTGTTGGGAAGATGGTCCCGAGCATACCCGCTGTTCAGGCTTTCATCTAGCTGGCAGGTCCGAAGGCTCACTCGATGGCTGGTCCTAGATTCTCAAAGGTCGACCTCGGGGGCACTCGCGAGGACTGCACACCAGTAAGGTAGTCTCTCCTCTCCCTTATAACCTATCCATGCGAGACCCCTGACCTGGGCGAATGGTCAGAGGGGGCGAGTGGAGCGAGTAGCGGAAGATCGAAAAGGGCAAGGCATTCTAGGTCACCTTCGAGCATCCGGCGAGTAGCCAAGACAATAACACTACGAACCAACGTCCTAATGAGCCTGGCGAGATACAGTAGCAAATGAGTAAAAATCAAAATAGCACAAAAATTTGTAATCAATATATATGCCAAGGGACTCGCCCCAGTTCATGATTACATCCAAAATGAAAGATAAAAAGAAAGCAAAAAATCACGAGGGCCCCTCTCAGGGGTCGGCAAGCTTCTCGCCAGAAGATCCATCGCTCTCGCCCGAATCCGGGAGGAGGGCGTCTTCTCGCGGCTCGCCGTCCTCATCTTCCCGGAAAGGGATCGGGATGTAGAGCTCGGGAACGACCTGTCGGGCAGAGAGGCATTCGGCCTCCTCCTTCAGGTACCCAGCCTGCCGTAGCACCTGTAGCGCGTGCTTCACGACGCTTTGAGCATTCTCCTGAATCAACTGCTCTAACTCATGGTGAGGGTAAAAGTGCCCCTACTCCCTGAGGCGAGTGCCAAAGCATCGGCTTCTCGCGACTGTTGGGCCTCGGCTTTAGCCAGCCGGACTTCCTCCTCAAGGTTAACCACCCGCGCGCGAAGCATCTCGGCGATCGTAGTGTCCTGGAAAAACAAAGGTGGTGAGAAGAAAGTGCGGCAGTCAGCAACGGTCATTCGCGGGGGGGGGGGGGGGGGGGGGGGGGGGGGGGGGGGGGGGAGGATATACCTCTCTGACGGGGCGGCTGGCGAGAAGGGCTTCCGCAGCTTCCAGCTTCACCCTGAGTTCACGCGCCTCGGCAGAAACAATAGCCATGGTCTCCTCAACCTCCTCCAGACTCCACGCCAGATTAATGCTTCGGCGTGAAGACATATGCGCAAGCTCAAGGGCCCGCAGCAGGGCTCGAGCGGTCTCGTGGGCGAGAACTTGCGTCTTCTCAGCATCGAAAACCTCGGCATCTTCACGACCGTAGAGGGCATATGCAATGGCGTATGCCTCACCACTGGCGAGGTCGCTCTCTATCCATGATGGATGGAGGGTGGAGAGCGAGATCCTATTCGAATTCCTGTCCCACTTCACCAAGGGAGCCCGTGAGGGGTCCACATACTTCTCGCCCTGAGGGAAGTTCCGGTGGTCCCTGGGCAAGGGCGGCGGCGGCAACGACGGCACCGCATGGAGAACATTCCCGCCCGACGCACCCGTTCCCGGGATCTGGGCCGGAGCTTTCGCCCCTGGGGTCTCATCCAAAACCCCCTTCTCTTTGACGGAAGGACATCTCGACTTCTTGGAAGAGGAAGAAGTAGGCACCCCGTTTTTTCGTTTCCGGCTGCTAGACTTGGAGGAGGAGGGCTCCCCCCCGACAGGCATCCGCGGAAGCTTATGCAAAAGACACGGAAACCCCAGAAGGACGCGGCGGATGAAGAGGGAGGTCTCGCGTACCTATTTGTGAACACGAACGGCTCAGCGAATGGTATGAAATCAACAAAGCCGAGCGAATGAAGAAGGTTTAGAAAACTCACCCTCACCCTGCGGAATGGGCAGGAGCGAGTTGACGTTTCGCCGGAGGTAAATGAGGTCCATCCCGTGCTCCAGGATGTACTGGTGCAGTTTGGCCTCGTGCCCCCCAGAGTCGGTGGCCGGAAGGTTGATTCCTCCTCCTGCACTGGGGCGAGAAGGATGTTTCCAAGGCTCCCGCTGACAAAGATGAAGCGGCGAACCCAGTCATGGTTCTTGTTCGAGAGACCCTGGTGTTTGAGTGGACTCTGACCCGAGAAGAAGGAGATGCCGTGTGAACAGCGGAAGGTGTACAGCTTACGGAAGACGGGTAGCGAAAACTCTATCCCCTCTTCTCGCAGGAAGAACGCATACCTGACCAGCATAGCGATGGAGTTGGGGTTGAGCTGGGCGGGCACGACCCCATAGTACCGGAAGGTCTGGCGGAGTTCCGGCCAGATGGGGAGACGAAATCCCACCTCGAAGTGCTCCAACGGGATCGCGAGAGCACACGGCGAGATGGAGTTTAGGCGATCCTCCGGCCCGGTCTTTCGCGCTTCAAATCCCGGCGGGACGTAGTCCGCGACGGCGGTTAAATAAGCTTCATCGGAGAGGTCGCAGGAATCGAAGACGTGGTTGACAAACGCGCTGGCACACTTCGCCCTGCCTTCGGTCTCGCCACCCATTTCGCGAATGCTGAGGAGGATGGGAGTCACGAAAAAGAGAGAAGCGCGAGTGCTAGCGCAAGGAGAGAGAGGGAGCGGATGGCAGGATAATCAATACGGTAGTTGGGACCGCCTATTTATAAGAGAACTAAAAAACGCTTGGGCTTTCGAGGCAACGGGGGTGAGGATAGCAATCGCGCCTTCTCGGCGCCTCGAAACCCGGGCCGGTCCCTCTCGCCCATTAATGGCAAATGCCCTACGACCACCCGCTCGACGACCACGCGCGAGGGTTGAAAGAAAAACATTCGGCAGTGAGATATCATCCGGCATAACCGGGCAAGCTGCGAGAAATATAAACAAAAAGCAAGGCATTCGCAAAGCACATAGTAAGAATTATTACAGACGTGAATAAGTCCAATGTCCTCAACACCGTAAACGGAAAGAGAAATAGTACAAGAAGCGGATGATGACCAGCCTAACGCTCCTCAAAATACCACCGACCCTGCCCTCGTGGCCCAGCCTCCGGAGGCATTCGCGGGCGATAGTACGCGAGCATGGAGGTGATCTCATGAGAGGCCAGCTGAAGCTGGTCTCGGGCTCGCGCGGCATGTCTCCCGGGAGACAGCTCCCCACCTTCGCCTCCCAGGCGCTCCACCGCTGCAAGGAGGCGCGAGTAGTCCTTCTGAAGGGCCTTCAGCTCGCGCGTGACTTCAATCCGCACACCATCCACCTGGCCGACGATGTCCCGCTGCATACAAATAAGCTTCCCCAAGACTTCCGTCATTTGCTCCTTTAGGGTCGCGTGGTCCGAGGGGTCGCCGAGGAAGTCAGAGAGGTCCCCGGGAGAAGGGAGAGGCGAGGGCATCCCGTCTTCCCCCTCGTGGTAGGATCTAAAGGGAGAGGCTTCCCGATAGCCTGCGAGATCACAGGCTGGTCAGTCGCGTTGAATGAAACGAATGTGCTACATGCGGTTGAGGTCGCTAACCTCGTATGGATTCCCCATGACCTGGAGGACGTGACGAATGGGGGTGCACTTTAAACAATCCAGCAGCGGGAGTTAGGACTTTCCCTTTCCCGGGGCGGAAGAGCCGTGGGGAAAGAGCTGGAACATTCGCATGATCATCTACACGCTCCTGCTGACCGGATCCCCTCTCAGGGGAGACCCTCTGCTCATTCACAGGCACGGAGGGGTTCGGTTGAGCAGGGGAACCCGGAGGAACGGTATCCCGCGGTAGAAGGTCGGGATTGAGGGCCGCGGGAAAACAGTAGTCAGGAACGAGCAGTATGGAGGACGAATCAGGAGGGTTCGCAACTTACCGGATTTCCGTGTGGTCTCGCCCGGAGGGGGTGGACGATCCAGATTGGGAGGAGGCCTCGCATCCGCGAGAGGTGGCACCACGACACTGTTTGAAACGGCCCCATGGCCATCCTCAAGCGCCAAAATCCCCTGCGAATGGTCAGAGCGATTGCAGGATGAGGGGGCAGGAACTAAACAGAAAGACGGGAGGAATTCCCATACCTGCGTTCCGGGGTCCGGAGGAGCGTTCGCCGGAGACTCCGAGGCAAGTCTCGCCTCCCTGACGATTCAGACGAATCGCCTTGGCTCGACGCAAGACGTAAGGGGCACTCGGGTCACGCTTGGACGTAAGCCAGGGAGCAAACCTGGCCGTCTTGGGGGCAGTTGCGCTCTGGGCCGCAGCCAGGCGTTCGATCACTTCCTGCGAGAGGGGTCTCGCGGAAGGCTTGTGAAAAGACATTGGAATTGGCGAAAGGTCAAGGGAGAGAAAAGGCTCTGAGCCGAGGAATGAGAGCGTTCCAGGAAGGTCTGACATAAAGAAGTATATATAGGGTGACGGTGGGACCCACAGAATCTTATGGGTCCAGTCAGCAAGCACTCACCGAATACAGGGTTGGACTGTTCTTTCCGAGCGCAGGAACTGCTCGCAAAGAGCGGAGATTGTGTACAACCCGTATTCGCGGAGTGGGTCCCTCAAGCCAACTGGCGAGATCTGGGTCAGCCAGATCAATCGCCCAGGCTGAGATGGGTGGGAAGACCCCCGGGTGAGTAGGGGCGAGTCACATGCGAGAGGGAGAAAATCGGCTAATGGCGCCCTCGCGGACCACTCGCCCAGGAGTGCGTGCATTCGCCCAGCCGAGCGGGAGCTCGGCGAGTGGTGCCTTCATGGACCACTCGCCCCCCAGGGCTTGAAGGAGGAAATGACCACGATGCCCCTTATGGGCTGCAAATAGCCCTTCAGAACAGCGGAGTTAGGCTATAAGTAGACCAATTTGGGGTGCGGTTAGCAAAATTAAAAGGCGGATTCATGTTATTTGCAGACCAGCCTAGAAAAATCTATAAATAGACCCTTAAGGGCACCTTGGAGGAGATGCGATTCTCTGAGAGTCCTCTCCTCTAGGCTAGTCTTGGTCGGCTGCTAGTGCCCTCCAAGGTGCCTGGCTGAGCTTTGGTTTGGGAGGGGAAGCTCTCTAAGATCTTCCGGGTGTGTGGCGGGACCTCCTCGCTACATCCTTGGGTCTATTCCAATTTCCTCATCCACCAGTCAGAGAGCTTAGGGAGGGAGAAGTAAGCGTCGGCTACACCCCCAGTGGGTCCGAACTCAGGAGACCGGTTGCCGGTTTCAACAATCTCCTTCCACATTTGCTTCTCAATCACATGCAGACGGGAGGATTCCAAAAGCTACCGCCGGGCGGTAGAGATGTCGCGCCGCGGTAGTGTAACATCTTCCCTGTAATGACTATATATTATAGGTCCGGCCGGGACCCACAACATATAACCGCCACAGGTTCAGTATTAAAAGATGATATAACTACCCAACTCAAAACTCAGACAACACAGCGGAAACAAAACTAAGAAACACAGAGATTGTCCACGGCTGCATAGGAGTAAAACTGGCCTTAGGGCCTTACAAAACCGGTGTCCAAGTCATCAAACATTCAACACAAAATGAAATCCCCAAAAGGGAGGGAAAACTAATTTCCCTAAGCTACCTCGGCATGCAAGCCGGAACATCAAAATAAAAGTACGGAAATGCAGGAAAACAAAAGTAAACACTTCATGAGGCTTAGGCCTTTTTGGCCGGCGAGCTAGGTCCAGCCTGTGATCCTTGCCATGCATCCAAATCACAAAGAGCGGTAAACGAGGGTAAGCTATGGCTGACCACAAATGGTGTAACAACATCCCTCCTCCCGGCCGTCCTAGCGGACCCCGGGGAACTACTTCACCCTGCAAGTCAGCACTTCGTATGCAAATGTACATAAAGAAAAACAACATAAACAACATGCATGAGTGTCACAAGCATCATCCATGTTTCTATGTTGAGCATATAATAAAGGGGCCTACAAATGCAATATGAATGCAAACCCGGGTTTAACCCAAGGCACCATAATGCGTATGAATCTAACACATCATCATACATCATACATCATAGCACAACCATAGGGTACTCATCATTTCTCCCAAAGGGCATCGTAGCCCAAGGCCAAGAACTCATGTTGTGATCCCACCGCGCCTGGCCCACCATGCCATCGGGCTCATCCATCAGCTCACCTGTTCTTGCCTCCATCATCACAGCACAACCATAAGGCACTCATCATTTCCCCCAAAGGCCATCGTAGCCCAAGGCCAAGAACTCATACAATCTCATCAATTTCACTACAATCAACACAGAAGGGGGGACTTGTCTTGTTGGGACACCCTCCACACATGACTTGCAATATCACGGGCTGACCATCCGACCACAAGACAATTCCGCGCCTTCACAATACAAACAGGCATCACAAGCCATAACTCACGCACAATATTTCCCCGCCCACAAACCAACATTCGTTCTCATACGAAATTACAAGGGCATCACAATGACGTTTTCGCCATAATCGGATTTCTAGAAAAATCCCTAAAATATGCGTCAAACAACATCACCGAATCGGACCAACGATCGCGATTCCGGCTTCAACCACAATGCCTATTCCGCTTACGGAGCGGATCTCTAATGCAAAATCATGTCGGGGATGGACTCAATCGACCCGATGGTTCCTCTTGAACCAAGGCGACCTGGATCCCTCTCACTCGACGGATCCGGTGCCAAAATGCAGAAAAAGAGAGGAAAAAGGGATGCTATGCACGCATCCTAAAGACCGGGAGGAGAAATGTCGTTACCTTTTGAGATTTCCTCCTAGCCATTGGAAACTTGCAAACGAATGGAGGAGAAGAAGTGCCTCGACGTCCCTTACGCGTTGCCGGTCTCGGATCGGCGAACGGAGCTCCGAAGCTCCAACAATGGAGGGAACTAGCTCTCTTCCTCCTCCAAACCCCTCCTCTCTCTCAAGCCCTCAAAAACAAAAATGAAAAGGAATCCTGAATGGAAACCTTCTCAACCCTACTTAGGGTTCTCCCACGGACCCCTCACAGCCGTCCGATCAAGATCTAAACCAAACGGACGCCCAGATTAGCTATTTACGAAATTTGGTTCCGTCAGCTACCGCACGGCGGTAGCGCTAACGCGCCGCGATAGCTCCGCGAACTCCCTTGCCGTCTCAACGGCTCCCCGCTGAGAAGAAGGCCTAATGCCAGCGGTAGGGCTATCGCCCCGCGCTCGCAACAGAACTTGTTTTTCACTTTCTAGCCACCTTCTACCGCGCCGCTCTAGCACTGCCGCACCGCGCTAGTGGTTCGATGAAAACGCGCCTCTTCGACGATCGTCGACCTCTCGCATTTACCTACCGCCGACGGTAGTACCCACCGCCCGACGTTAACTCGCAGAACACCAAAACTATGGTGTTACAACTCCACCCCCCTTAAAAGAATTTCGTCCTCGAAATTGCAAAAACTGAAACGGAAAACTACGATGCATACCTGATGCAAAGAGTTCCGGGAAGTCCTTCCTCATCTCTTGCTCACGCTCCCAAGAGAATTCGTCTCGCCCGCAATTGTCCCATCGCACCTTCACAAGCCTGACTTCCTTGTTACGCAACTGCCGGACTTCCGAGTCCTCCATGCAGATCGGACGAACCCTCGTCCTTAGATCCTCCATCACCGGCACCACCGCCGCTTCGACCACGACGCTTGGCTCTACCAAAGCTTTCCTCAGCACAGAGACATGGAAAGCATCGTGTAATCCACTCAGCTCGGCGGACAAGGCCAAACGATAGGCTGCTTTGCCTATACGCTCCGTATGTAACATCCCCAATCCTTCTAGACCCCTAGTTGGTATTAGGTCAGGGGTGGTGTGCTGAGTGGCCACCAAGGCCCTTGGACCAAGTGGAGTGTGCTAAGCGCACACCAAGGGCACAAAATCAACATAGCCCAATATCACTCCCTTAGGCCAATTGACCCTCAATTCATCAAATTGACCTTACCACCACACTCTAAACACTTTAAGGAACTAATTGGACCCAAAAGCCCCATCACTTGGTCAACCAATTGACCAATTTGACCAAAGTCAACTTTAGCTTAATTTAGGTCAAAATCACACCTTAAGGCTAAATTAGCCCAATTGGGGCCCCACCATGGGCCAACCAATGTTGGGTGAGGTTAAGGGACCCATGACCCCCAAGTGGGGTCAACCCGCTCACGTTGGTTGACCAAAGTCAACCATGGTCAACATAGCCCATTAAAGGGAATATTGGGCCCAAATTGAATGGGACCCAACCCCCATCCTCTAGCCTATTACTCATGGACCTAAGGCAAGCCCACCAGCCCTAGACTGAACCTAACACTAAGCTTGATTAATCAAATGAAGGGGGGGGGGACCAAAAGTTGATCAAAAAGCTTAAAGCATAAAGCAAAAGCTAAAAGCAATGACCCCCTCCTCCACACTTCTCCTCCAATCAGCATAGGGGCCTTCCCTGATTGCTAGGGGTCTGAGCTTGACCCAGATGGAAGCAGGAGGCCGGCAGCTACACGAGGGTGTCAGCAAGGGTCACAACCGAGGTAGTCTAGTTTTAAATCAGCCTATGGAGGCCTCCCCATCCCAATCCAACCTCACCATTAGCTAGGAGGTATAGAGTGGTCGAGAACGACACCTGGAGCAAAGCTTTAGCTGGAGAATCGAGATCGGGAGCGGGGTCTCCGGAGCAAGGAAAATCCATGGCCAATCGTCGCCGGAGCCGCCGCCACGCACCAATTGTGGTTCGTTTCTCCTCCCCTCCCCCCATGCTAGCTTCTCATCACATAATGCTGAAGGATCGGGCTCAATTGAGCCCGGATCCACCTCCGAAATCCATGGATTTTGGCTCGATTCGTGACACCCAGGATCGCCGGAAAACGCCTCCTCCGGCCGCCATGTCGCCGGGAAGTCGTAGCCCCGACCACCACGAAGGTGGTGGCGGTGGTGGTCGGCCATGGTGGCCACCAGGTGGCCGGGAAAGGGAGGAGTAAATCGGCCCAGCGCGGTTGAATCCCAACCATTGGCTGAGGAAGAAGACGATGGCGCCTCCGTCTGATTTGCGCCAAGATTCGTGCAGATCTTTATTTTCCTGTATTTAATTAATTCTCTATACTTGCTATTCTGCCTCTAAAATTCAGTCCTCTTCAAATATAAATTAGGGCCTCCTAATGGCTGAACTAGAAAAAGTGCCCAACATGAAAGTTGTAGGCCTTGGTCTTAACTTTCATTTGGCCTTGAGTTTAGGTAATTTGGTGACCCACAGCTCCCTAGGGAGCTGTTTTACTAGGACTGGTCCTACACTAGGTCAGTCCACTAAATTAATTACCTAGGTCAAACCCTTCAAGATTTGGAGCTGTTCTTTTAACCATGGGTTGGTATGCCCTAGGGGCACCCCCTGTTAAAGGGACAACTTTTGGTGGACACTTTTACCTAGGGTTTTTGTGGTAGTTAGAATATTTAAATTAAGTTGAGTTTTGGAGCATATGATGTCCAAATGACACCAAACTTTGGTGGCATGCTATTTTGTACATGCGTAGTGCCTACCTAAAATTTCACTCCATTTGGAGTTGATTTGATATGGAAAATAGGAAACCCTAATGAGGGCCTTTAAGGGTCAAATTAGGGTTTAGGTCATTTTGAGGAGTTGAGTGTGTTAGCCTCCTCCCATCATGATGGTTATGTGGGTATGGATATACAAAGGCATGTGGCACACCCTAGTGGTCCATTTGGAGCCATTAGGGTGGTGTGACCTAAAACCCTAAGGGTAAACCCTTAAGGGTGCAAAGTGAGATTTGTGAAGAGCATGTGACCAAATGTTCTTGCCTTGGCTCAGAACTTTGTAGATATGTTTGTAGGAGCATAAAATAACTTAGTTAATTTAATGAGAAATTTTAGAGGTATTTAAGTATTTTTCTTCCTAATAAATGAAATTGCCACCCTTTCCTTAATAAAATGAAATGCATGGTCATAGGACCTTGTATGGTGTTGAAACTCTATCAGTGGCTGACTAGGGATGAAAATGGACTATAGTAATTTTGTTATGATTTATTGAAGTATTATTCCTTGTGTAGGAAATTTTAAGTGCTTGCTAGCTTAAGGGAATTTAATCTTGAAAATACCAAATCATGGGGATAAATTGTGAAACTTGGTCTGAGCTTATGTTAATATATGCCCATGATAATTGTTTGGAAGCTTGTAGAATTGTATTTCTTGTACCTCATGTAGAAATTGGGATTTACACCACTTGAGTGTTAAATCTTTTTAAAATATCAAATCATATGGTAATGACACAATCCTTTGGTAGAAAACTCTAGATTCCCATCTGGACACTTGGTAATTTTTGGAGAAATTTCAGAAGTAAAATACTATTATTTCTAATTATAGTGGCATTTTGGTAATTATACAACTATGATGATTTAGTAGGCCAAATCACACCCTAGGGTCATGGAACTCAGTGAACCACCTTGATATGGGATATTACCTTACTGATAATTTTCATGTAGCATGAGGAATCATTTTGAGGGTAGTTCATGTGCAATTTGACTTAAGGCCTTAACTACTTTAAATTATATTAAATACCAATTTAATATGGAAAAATTATGAAAATTAGAACATACCTTATTAAGGTCAGTGGGAGTCTATGATAATTATTAGGGACCTTGGTGATGAGTTTTTAGAAGGATTCCCTTATGGGGTTGATGGATAATTCAACTTAGTGGTCTGCGTTTAGTAAAAACAGAATTTTGAGTTTTAGACAATTCAGACCCCTAAGTAGTGTTTAGGAGTTATATCCAAGCAGTAAATGAGTTATAGTACACCATGATTCAAGGCGGGTCAATACTAGGGTTAGTTGTGAGGTTGTGCTAGAGTTATTGTAGGAGGAATGAAGGTATGTCCAACCCAATTGGGTGGGACGGGAGATGAACTAAGTCACATTAACTATATAAAATGATGAGGGGTGAACCAAACGTTAAAAACCAACTAAAGTAATTGTCTTGAGGAGGATTGTGGTGTTGAGCCCATTGATCTGTAGTAGCGTTAGGGGCCCTTACGGAGTACACCGCGGGAAGTCCAAGATTCACCCTAAATATATCGCTAACTAAATTGTAGGCAAGAGTAACCTAATTAGATCTGCAAACTAGTATGGATCTCCTCCGGGAAGGAGATGGGTTGGATCAACTTGTGTGTTAGTCCCTGAGCCGGAAGCTCGGGTGGACATGTTAAACACCTGTTTCTTATGCAATTAGTGGCGAGTCTTCGGTACTAGGCCAATCGTGTCACCAACGGTAGTACATTGACTCAGGTGAGTGTGAGGTTTAGAGGGACGGTAAGTTTGAGTACCGCGATCTGGAGGACAATCCCTAATAACCCACCCCGACCTTAAAGTCTGGTGGATTCCAGCAAGAGTACGCAGGAGCTCCGCTGTTGTGTTCTTAGCGTTGAGGCGTACATGAGGTCTAGGCTTGGTAGTGACCATACCCGCCTAGGATGTGGAGTGCCCGATCCACTGCCACCGTGAGCCACGACGGTCGTACCCGAAAGGTTGGCTTCCTTTCAAACAAATTGAGAACTATAAAGGTCTATGCGCATAGAGTCGTGTGGGTGAGTCACATTGCATAATCACATTAAAACATCATAATCATAGCATAGCATAACATATGCATTAACATACCCCCATCATATAAATTAGTATGGGCTCATTTATATGATGGGTTGCCTGGACATCTTAACTTATATGTCGTATGGGCGTTCATATAAGTTAAGGTACGATCTGTGATGGTAGCTTAGCTTTACTTCTGCACCGCACTTTCTTTCTATTTACTGCTTACTTCATTGCTCTACTTTACTGCCTTATACTTGCATCATACTGCTAGCTAGCTTTTACTGCTTTACTTATACCTGCTAGTTAGTGCTATGTCACTTCCTTTTGATTACCCCTTGTTGTCCTCCGCTTCTTCCTCCCGCTCGGTACCTAGGAGTCGTGGAGGGAGGCGAGGACAAAACGACTTAGTCTTTATGACTAACGGTAGGTGTGACCGCAGGAGTCCGAGGAGACGGAGTTGTCCCACGCGCAGCAGGACGAGATGGCCGGACCTGAGCAGCGGATGCAGCGTACTACCACGACGCCACAGGTTGATGATTAGATAGTTAGACTTCCGCATTTTGAGAGTTTTGATGTAGTTTCCGCATGTTGTAGAGAGAGAGAGACAGTACATTATTTTGGATATGTATCGGGCATAAGCCCCTTTTGTTTGTACCTCTCTTTTGGACTTTCTGTATTCATTATATATTTATATATGATGCTGTGATTGTGGACATGCCTTCTTTTTTTGTACTTACCTTTCTGGCATATTTTACTTATGATCGTATAGCCGACAGGGTTGGTGCTGAGCGGTGTTAGCCAACCCGAGTGTTGGTGACACCGCAAAGCAGCGATTCTGGGCGAAGGTCCACCTCAACCGTGCGATGCGGGAGAGGTTCGAGTTTTCAAGTACCCGAGCGGGTTTTGGAAAAAGAGATCTTACAAATGGTATCACTGAACGAACGATCATAAGAGAACAGTCCACAACATACTGGGTCACCCCGCTCGAGTGTAGTTTGCGGACAAACTATGCAGCTGAAGCTGTTGTGTGCCCATGTATGAAATCACATAAAACAATCCACTAAGCAGCAAGTTAGGTCAAATTTTGGCTTACTTAGACAATTTAGTGACGCACCATAGTCTAAAGAGCGACCTCGGGTCTAGATTTGGTTGAAGGTTAAGGATACCCAACGTAGCTAAGGGAAGAAGTTAGTATAAGTCTTGACGTGGAGACTTTCACGCTGAGGGTTACGCTTTACTATCAAATGGTAGGACCATCTCGAGGAGATCGGGTGTCTGTAGTCTTCTTTAGAGAAATAGAAGACCCATAAGCATAACCCCCTTACCATAACTTGATACTTTCCATTACAGTACGTTGAGACAACCACCATAAAATACCAGAGGTCGAATTGGAATTTGAATATTTTTGTTTTGAAAAGGCCCCTTTCCTAGTTAATCATATAGGGAACTCGGAAAAGTTAGCATAATTTATAACATTGGGAGCCTAAGTCTTATCATAACAATATGTCTCAGGGTGGAACACCAAGTCAGAGATTATATGCCCTAAAGTTTATGTACATATGTAAGATGAATATACCGTAGAAGTACTGAAAAGACTTAGCCCAAATCGGTAGGGGCTTATCCTTTTGTTTATTGGGCCAATAAAATACCGACTTGGATTGCCCCCTAGACTTTGTTTAGAAAAGGTTATGACATTTTAGTAATAATCTCGAGTTTTGGAGTATTCAATGATACCCAGGTGATGACGAGATCCTATTCATATACTTTTGATTTGTGGACCAACCCTCCTTAGAAGTTTGAGTCCCTTGGAGAATTACTTCACCTTAATTAGCAGGGATTGTTTATACCAAGTTGTGATCGCTATAGTTATACTGGCAAGTTAAGTAAATGGTACACTTCAAGAGTGAACGTGTACTCATCTTATTGCTCCAAGGCTGATTCTAAGTCGTCAAAAGTGATCAACTTGTTAATCATTGGAGTATACGTAAAGGGTTGTCCAGTGTATGGGCATAAGACTCTCGGAATCAAGAAAGCCAGGTTAAGAATTTAGGGAATTTCACTAACTTCCTGATCCAAGCAATGTTGTCTTGTCTTTTATAAGGACGTTTGGTCATCAAGCTCTTACCAGTCACAAGGGAAGGATGTCATAAGCGGCAAATTCAGTGCAGGACCAAGTAAGATTTAGATTGGATAGAAGTAAGACTGAGCTATAAGTTCTCATGACCATAAGAAATAATCAGTTTATCATAGCAAACTTGCTAGTGTGTTGTTGTAAATACACCTTCTTAACCTCGAGACATCGATTTGTAGAGTTACCAGAATCAATTAATAAACATTGACGTCTGATCAAATGCCTCGTTTTAATCAAGTACTGAAAATAAGAAGAATACCAGGTTTAGTAGCTTGAGATAAATGTGTCACATCGTGAAATTTTGAGAATTGGAATCAAGCTTTCGCAAGTAAAATTATAACTAGAGTTGCTTACACTTCAGGGCTCTCAAAGGTAATCTTCAGATAGTATTTTTAATTAAAATTCAATTCCTCTCCTTGGTGAAAATTTAGTTAAGATCTTTTTACTCTTAGATTTGGTTTATGCACAACCGGAGAGCTTAGGAAGGTGACTCTTTGGATCTTGTAATATGATGGTATAAACTACTTAGGGCTAAGATGAAGAATCTTACTATGTTCGGATCTCGGGAAAAATGGCAACGACCATCATGTGCTAAAATGTTGAGGATTAGAGAGTTAAAGTAAACGGCTAGTTGTTGTTTCTATCAACTCCCACTTGAAATTATTAAGATTACTTAATGAGATTTATCGATGTAACTTTGGACGACACAACTAAGAGAAGGGTGGTTATGATGAATCCTTTAATCCATAATTTATAGCTTAAGTGAGATGAGACTACTTGGCTTTGAAAGTTTAGCCCACTCGTTATTGGGAATCTAAAGTGAAATTTGACGAATGGTATATTGAAGATATATAATTTACATACGATCCTCCGATCTTAAGAGCCGGAACTTACAATTTCCCCCAAAACATTATAATCCCAGATAGGAAGATTCAAGAATAAGGGAGACAAGTTTGATTTCCATATATAAATGGTGAAACTTCTTGAGGATTAATGGGTTTTAATGAGACACCCTTCATGTTGAAATCAATTTGTGTCAATTCATGTCATGATAAAAAGGGTTTTACCCTCGTGAGTTATGAACCAAATGGATATGGAAAGTTGATGGGAGTCATTTCACGATCATCATTTTAAACTGCATGCGTTATGTTCCTCAAGGAAGCACCGAGGTTATTTGCATTTATTTAACGGGAGGGAGCGTTAACCTCATGTAACGTTCGTAGGACATAAGAGACTCTGGCCCAAGTGTAATCAAGTTTATGTTATTGGTTTGTAGCTGATAAACCTGGTCTTGTATCCGCGGAGTCGGAAACGGTTTATCAGCAGAATATTATGTAATCATGGTTCGTGAATATAACCTTATGAAGTTAAGTTGAACTAGAAGAACTTCGGTGCCATCTAGCGCAGCATGATAGTATAAATTAACTATGTAGGGCCTCATGTATTACAGATAGATCCTCCTCCAGGGTGTGAAGTAATTTTGTTAACACCCACACCTGGTTAGCCTGTTTTGATTTTGTAGTGTATATTTCCTATTTATTACCGGGATGGAGCAAGTAGAACCCGCGTTGTTATTAATGGCACGATGGTCTGAGCGGCAGGTTAAACCTTCAATTAACCCTAGTGGGAATATTGCCGACAATCTTAGCGAGGAATGGTAGAAGTGCCAGGATAAGTCTTGGTAAAGATTGTTGCTTCAGTTTAAGTTCTCTTTTAGTAGAGGTCGGAGTTCTTCCGTGGAAGGAGGTTCTGATGTCCGATTATAACGGTTCAATCATGGGCAAGAGGAGCACAGTTGGGTGCCCTTGGACTTCATGCAACAACATTTCCCGGAACTCATCACCTCAATTTAAGCGTCTTTGAAATCCTTTACTCTTATAAGTACTTGCAACCCGTAGACCCGAACCTAAATTTCGAGGACGAAATATTTCTTTTGTTTATTGGGATTTGTAACATCCCCAATCCTTCTAGACCCCTAGTTGGTATTAGGTCAGTGGTGGTGTGCTGAGTGGCCACCAAGGCCCTTGGACCAACTGGAGTGTGCTAAGCGCACACCAAGGGCACAAAATCAACATAGCCCAATACCACTCCCTTAGGCCAATTGACCCTCAATTCATCAAATTGACCTTACCACCACACTCTAAACACTTTAAGGAACTTATTGGACCCAAAAGCCCCATCACTTGGTCAACCAATTGACCAATTTGACCAAAGTCAACTTTAGATTAATTTAGGTCAAAATCACACCTTAAGGCTAAATTAGCCCAATTGGGGCCCCACCATGGGCCAACCAATGTTGGGTGAGGTTAAGGGACCCATGACCCCCAAGTGGGGTCAACTCCCTCACCTTGGTTGACCAAAGTCAACCATGGTCAACATAGCCCCTTAAAGGGAATATTGGGCCCAAATTGAATGGGACCCAACCCCCATCCTCTAGCCAATTACTCATGGACCTAAGTCATGCCCACCAGCCCTAGACTGAACCTAACACTAAGCTTGATTAATCAAATGAAGGGGGGGGGGGACCAAAAGTTGATCAAAAAGCTTAAAGCATAAAGCAAAAGCTAAAAGCAATCACCCCCTCCTCCACACTTCTCCTCCAATCAGCCTAGGAGCCTTGCCTGATTGCTGGGGGTCTGAGCTTGACCCAGATGGAAGCAGGAGGCCGGCAGCTACAGGAGGGTGGCAGCAAGGGGCACAACCGAGGTAGCCTTGTTTCAAATCAGCCTATGGAGGCCTCCCCATCCCAATCCAACCTCACCATTAGCTTCAGGAGGTAGAGAGTGGTCGAGAACGAGACCTGGAGCAAAGCTTTAGCTGGAGAATCGAGATCGGGAGCGGGGTCGCCGGAGAAAGGAAAATCCATGGCCAATCGTCGCCGGAGCCGCCGCCACGCACCAATGGTGGTTCGTTTCTCCTCCCCTCCCCCATGCTAGCTTCTCATCACATAATGCTGAAGGATCGGGCTCAATTGAGCCCGGATCCACCTCCGAAATCCATGGATTTCGGCTCAATTCGTGACACCCAGGATCGCCGAAAAACGCCTCCTCCGGCCGCCATGTCGCCGGGAAGTCGTAGCCCCGACCACCACGAAGGTGGTGGCGGTGGTGGTCGGCCGTGGTGGCCACCAGGTGGCCGGGAAAGGGAGGAGTAAATCGGCCCAGCGCGGTTGAATCCCAGTCGTTGGCTGAGGAAGAAGACGATGGCGCCGCCGTCTGATTTGCGCCAAGATTCGTGCAGATCTTTGTTTTCCTGTATTTAATTAATTCTCTATACTTGCTATTCTGCCTCTAAAATTCAGTCCCCTTCAAATATAAATTAGGGCCTCCTAATGGCTGAACTAGAAAAAGTGCCCAACATGAAAGTTGTAGGCCTTGGTCGTAAATTTCATTTGGCCTTGAGTTTAGGTAATTTGGAGACCCACAGCTCCCTAGGGAGCTGTTTTACTAGGATTGGTCCTACACTAGGTCAGTCCACTAAATTAATTACCTAGGTCAAACCCTTCAAGCTTTGGAGCTGTGCTTTTAACCATGGGTTGGTATACCCTAGGGGCACCCCCTTCCAAAGGGACAACCCTTGGTGGACACTTTTACCTAGGGTTTTTGTGGTAGTTAGAATATTTAAATTAAGTTGATTTTTGGAGCATAGATGTCCAAATGACACCAAACTTTGGTGGCATGCTCTTTTGTACATGCGTAGTGCCTACCTAAAATTTCACTCCATTTGGAGTTGATTTGTTATGGAAAATAGGAAACCCTAATGAGGGCCTTTAAGGGTCAAATTAGGGTTTAGGTCATTTTGAGGAGTTGAGTGTGTTAGCCTCCTCCCATCATGATGGCTATGTGGGTATGGATATACAAAGGCATGTGGCACACCCTAGTGGTCCATTTGGAGCCATTAGGGTGGTGTGACCTAAAACCCTAAGGGTAAAACCCTTAAGGGTGCAAAGTGAGATTTGTGAAGGGCATGGGACCAAATGTTCTTGCCTTGGCTCAGAACTTTGTAGATATGTTTGTAGGAGCATAAAATAACTTAGTTAATTTAATGAGAATTTTTAGAGGTATTTAAGTATTTTTCTTCCTAATAAATGAAATTGCCACCCTTTCCTTAATAAAATAAAATGCATGGTCATAGGACCTTGTGTGGTGTTGAAACTCTATCAGTGGCTGACTAGGGATGAAAATGGACTATAGTAAATTTTTTATGATTTATTGAAGTATTATTCCTTGTGTAGGAAATTTTAAGTACTTGCTAGCTTAAGGGAATTTAATCTTGAAAAATACCAAATCATGGGGATAAATTGTGAAACTTGGTTATCTGTCATTCAATGCTATTATAAGCCCATGGTAATTATTTGGAAGCTTGTAAAATTATATTTCATGTACCTCATGTAGAGATTGGATTTTTCAACCCTTGAGTATTAAATCTTTTTAAAAATATCAATTCATGGGGCAATGTTATGATACTTTGAAATCTGTCATTTTATGTTAATATATGCCCATGATAATTGTTTGGAAGCTTGTAGAATTGTATTTCTTGTACCTCATGTAGAAATTGGGATTTACACCACTTGAGTATTAAATTTTTTTAAAATATCAAATCATATGGTAATGACACAATCCTTTGGTAGAGGACTCTAGATTCCCATCTGGACACTTGGTAATTTTTGGAGAAATTTTAGAAGTAAAATACTATTATTCCTAATTATAGTGGCATTTTGGTAATTATACAACTATGATGCTTTAGTAGGCCAAATCACACCCTAGAGTCATGGAACTCAGTGAACCACCTTGATATGGGATATTACCTTACTTATAATTTTCATGTAGCATGAGGAATCATTTTGAGGGTAGTTCATGTGCAATTTGACTTAAGGCCTTAACTACTTTAAATTATATTAAATACCAATTTAATATGGAAAAATTATGAAAATTGGAACATACCTTATTAAGGTCAGTGGGAGCCTAGGATAATTATTAGGGACCTTGGCGATGAGTTTTTAGAAGGATTCCCTTATGGGGTTGATGGATAGTTCAACTTAGTGGTCTGCGTTTAGTAAAAACAGAATTTCGAGTTTTAGACAATTCAGACCCCTAAGTAGTGTTTAGGAGTTATATCCAAGCAGTAAATGAGTTATAGTACACCATGATTCAAGGCGGGTCAATACTAGGGTTAGTTGTGAGGTTGTGCTAGAGTTATTGTAGGAGGAATGAAGGTACATTCAACCCAATTGGGTGGGACGGGAGATGAACTAAGTCACATTAACTGTATGAAATGATGAGGGGTGAAGCAAACATTAAACACCAACTAAAGTAATTGTCTTGAGGAGGATTGTGGGGTTGAGCCCATTGATCTGTAGTACCGTTAGGGGCCCCTTACGGAGTACACCGCGGGAAGTCCAAGATTCAACCTAAATATATCGCTAACTAAATTGTAGGCAAGAGTAGCCTAATTAAATCTGCAAACTAGTATCTCCTCCGGGAAGGAGATGGGTTGGATCAACTTGTGTGTTAGTCCCTGAGCCAGAAGCTCGGGTGGACATATTAAGCACCTGTTTCTTATGCAATTAGTGGCGAGTCTTCGGTACTAGGCCAGTCGTGTCACCGACGGTAGTACATTGACTCAGGTGAGGGTGAGGTTTAGAGGGCCGGTAAGTTTGAGTACCGCGGTCTGGAGGACAATCCCTAATAACCCACCCCGACCTTAAAGTCTGGTGGATTCCAGCAAGAGTACGCAGGAGCTCCGCTGTTGTGTTCTTAGCGTTGAGGCGTACATAAGGTCTAGGCTTGGTAGTGACCATACCCGCCTAGGATGTGGAGTGCCCGTTCCACTGCCACCGTGAGCCACGACGGTGGGTACCCGAAAGGTTGGCTTCCTTTCAAACAAATTGAGAACTATAAAGGTCTATGCGCATAGAGTCGTGTGGGTGAGTCACATTGCATAATCACATTAAAACATCATAATCGTAGCATTGCATAACATACGCATTAGCATACCCCCATCATATAAATTAGTATGGGCTCTTTTATATGATGGGTTGCCTGGACATCTTAACTTATATGTCGTATGGGCGTTCATATAAGTTAAGGTACGATCTGTGATGGTAGCTTAGCTTTACTTTTGCACCGCACTTTCTTTCTATTTACTGCTTACTTCATTGCTCTACTTTACTGCCTTATACTTACACCATACTGCTAGCTAGCTTTTACTGCTTTACTTATACCTGTTAGTTAGTGCCATGTCACTTCCTTTTGATTACCCCTTGTTGTCCTCCGCTTCTTCCTCCCGCTCGGTACCTAGGAGTCGTGGAGGGAGGCGAGGACAAAACGACTTAGTCTTTATGACTAACGGTCGGTGTGACCGCAGGAGTCCGAGGAGACGAAGTTGTCCCGCGCGCAGCAGGACGAGATGGTCGGACCTAAGCAGCGGATGCAGCGTACTACCACGATGCCACAGGTTGATGATTAGATAGTTAGACTTCCGCATTTTGAGAGTTTTGATGTAGTTTCCGCATGTTGTAGAGAGAGAGAGAGAGAGACAGTACATTATTTTGGATATGTATCGGGCATAAGCCCCTTTTGCTTGTACCTCTCTTTTGGACTTTCTGTATTCATTATATATTTATATATGATGCTGTGATTGTGGACATGCCTTCTTTTTTTGTACTTACCTTTTTGGCATATTTTACTTATGATCGTATAGCCGGCAGGGTTGGTGCTGAGCGGTGTTAGCCAACCCGAGTGTTGGTGACACCGCAAGGCAGCGATTCTGGGCGAAGGTCCACCTCAACCGTGCGATGCGGGAGAGGTTCTAGTTTTCAAGTACCCGAGTGGGTTTTGGAAAAAGAGATCTTACACCGTAACCTTGAACAGACCCAAATATCTCGGACTCAACTTCTTGAGTCGCCGCACTCGCGAAACGCCCTTGAACGACTTGATCTTCAAGTAGACCATGTCGCCCACTGCAAACTCCACATTTCTATGGCGCGCATTAAAATACTTCGCTTGTCGATCCTGAGCAACCTTCATGTGCTCCTGAATCGTTCGCACGATCTCGCAAGCATCCGCCACCACTTGCTTTCCCAACAGCTTAGTGTCTCCCACCTCTGCCCAAGACAACGACGTTCGACACCTCCTTCCATACAATGCTTCGTATGGCACCAACTTGATACTCGTCTGGAAGCTATTATTATAAGCGAACTCCACCATGAAAAGGTGGTCTTCCCAACTCCTACCAAAGTCAAGAGCACACATCCTCAACATATCCTCCAAAGTACGATTTGTTCACTCCGTCTGACCATCGGTCTGCGAATGGAACGCGGTACTAAACTTGAGTTTGGTGCCTAAACTTTTCCGCACTAACCTCTAGTCCTTTGACGTGAACTGCCCATCGCGATCACTAACAATGCTCTTAGGAATCCCGTGCAACCGCACAATATTTCGAACATAAAGCTCCATGAGCTTCTCCACGCCATCGCCCTACTGATTCGGAATGAAGTGAGCCACCTTGCTCAGGCGATCCACTATCACCCAAATCGCATCGTTACCCTGCTTCGATCGAGGCAAACCATGCACAAAATCCATAGAGATATCGTCGAATTTCCATTTGGGGATAGGAAGAAGCTTTAAGAACCCGCCGGGCCTTTGGCACTCAGCCTTCACTAAAACGCAAGTCTGACACTGGCTTACATACTCAGCTACATCCCACTTCATCCCAGGCCACCAAAAGGATTTCTTCATATCCGAGTACATCTTTGTACTACCTGGATGAATGGAGTACTTCGTAAAGCGAGCCTCAACCATCAACTCCTCTCGGAGCTTGCCAAAGCGCGGAACACAAACCCTTCCGTCTCTTTTCAAAATCCCACCGACCATCTCCAAAGCATTGCCTTCACTTTGCTGAGCTTCCAACACCAACCGTTGGCACTCTTCGTCTGCACTAGTCGCCTCTCGAATTCGATCCGTTATATCACACTGCGTTTCAATCCAGTTCAACCGAGCCATGCTAGACTCACCTCTAGCTACACAAGCAATGTCAAGAGACTCCAAGTCTCGCACCAAATGCTCGTCAAGCGCCTCAATCCAATTACCTTGCCCGGAGTACTTCCTACTCAAGGCATCCGCCACCACGTTGGCTTTGCCTGGCATATACTGAATCTCCACGTCATAGTCCCCAAGGAACTCGACCCACCTATGCTGCCGCATATTCAGATCCTTTTGGTATAGGAGATACCTCAGGCTTTTGTGATCCGTGAAGATCTCCACCCTTGCACCGTATACATAGTGCCACCACAGTTTTAACACAAAGATTACCGCCGTCAACTCCAGATCATAGACGGGGTAATTCCTCTCATGAGTCTTTAACTGCCTTGACCCATAAGCTATCATATTGCCGTGCTGCACCAACACGCAACCCAAACCGTAACCTGATGCGTCACTGAAAATCTGAAATCCTTCCGTCCCACTAGGAAGACTAAGGATCAGAGCAGACATCAACCTTTCCTTCAAATTCTTAAACGCACGGGCACACTCCGGCGTCCACACGAACTTATGGTCCTTGCGAGTAAGAGTGGTGAGGGACAATGCCACCCGCGAGAAGTTCTCCACGAACCTTCTGTAATAACCGGCTAGTCCAAGGAAACTCCGGACTTCCTCCACGGTTCTCAAAACAGGCCAATCTCTAATGGCTTCAATCTTCGCCGGATCTACCGCCACCCCATCTCCACTGATCACGTGACCCAAAAATGCCACCTTCTCGATCCAAAACTCGCACTTTGAGAACTTCGCATAAAGCTGGTTCTCCCTCAACGTCTGCAACACTAATCTCAGATGAGACTCGTGCTCCGCTTCCGATTTCGAATATACCAAAATATCATCTATGAACACTACCACAAATGACTCCAAAAACGGTCGAAAAACCCTGTTCATCAAATCCATGAACACAGATGACGCGTTCGTCAGTCCGAACAGCATCACCGAAAACTCATAGTGGTCATACCGAGTCCCAAACGTTGTCTTGGCAATGTCCTCTTCTCGAATCTTCAACTGGTAGTACCCCGACTTCAAGTCCAACTTGGAGTACACCACCGACCCCACTAACTGGTCAAACAAATCATCGATTCGGGGAATCAGATATTTATTCTTGACGGTCAACTTATTTAGCTCACGGTAGTCAATGCACAACCGCATACTTCCATCCTTTTTCTTTACGAACAATACCGGAGCGCTCCACGGCGAAGAGCTGGGCCTAAAGTACCCTTGCTCTAACAATTCTTGCAACTGAACCTTGAGCTCGGCCAGTTATTTCGGTGCCATCCTAAACGGAGGACGCGACACCGGCCTCGCACCCGGTACCAACTCTATCGAAAAAATTGATTTCACGCTGAGGAGGTGCTCCCGGAAGCTCCTCGGGGAATACATCCTCAAACTCTTCCACCACCGGAACATCTCCACTAGCCAACCTTGTAGAGTGAGTCTCCAACAAAGCTATGAACGCCTCGCCTCCTTGGTTTACCACACGCCTCACTTGCATGGCGGGAATCAGGGAGCAAGCCACTCCGCTTAGGCCTTCAAACTTAACCTCTGCTCTACCTTGCCTCTCAGGGTTACCACCTTCAACTGGCAGTCGATACTAGCTCGCTGCTCTGTAATCCAGTACATCCCTAAGATAACGTCAAATTTGGCCATTGGCAGAATCGCTGCTACCAACTCGAAATCGCAATCGCAATCGCAAATTTGCAACACAAAACGTCCTTCCCTCACGGTGGTCATGAAAGACCCATTCAGTATGCGCACGCTCAGTACCACCTCTACCTTGACAGACTCAACATTGATCCCTCGGGTAAAGATTCCCGCAAGAAAAGAGTGTGACGCTCCCGTGTCGAACAACACTCGAGAGGGGTAACCAAAGACTAGCACAAAACCTAGATACGCGCACAACAAATATGAAAGATCGCAAACAGCTTTAAGATAACAAACGAAAATCTAAACTTTTTGTACCTGCCGTCGCATCGGGTTGACGAAACGTCTCTTGCTGCCCAAGGGCAGAATCACTAGGCTGCACCGGAGGAATGCGTGAAGCGCTCGACTCCACTGATTTTCCCTCTTCCGCACAACTAAGACCGGAACGCACCGACTGTTCCAGCCCTTGCTCCGACTCAGCTCCACCCTCGAAACAGAACTGAGCGATGTGGCCCACCTTGCCACACTTAAAGCACGACATGGGTCCTTTGGAGAGGATCTCCCCAGAAGCTGCACGCTGACACCAAAGCTTCTGCTAGCATACAACAGAAATCAGCCGGGGACATGCCCACAATCATGTGGCCCGGAGCAGTAGCACTGCTCCCTGGAGGCTCCTCCCGCCTCCTCGACGTCCCCGCATTGTCGCCAACATCCTAACACAAGAAAGGAAACAAACTAATTAAGCTCAACTCGTGAGACTCGAACACAGGGATACTCATGATCCCGCACAATACTCCTATGTGAACAATCTCTTTACGCGATCCGAAAATACTAGACCTCGCAAGAACACTCAACCAACCTCAGATACCAAATTGTAACACCTCCCCTGTAATGACTATATATTATTGGTCTGGCCGGGACCCCACAACATATAACCGCCACAGCTTCAGTATTAAAATATGATATAACTACCCAACTCAAAACTCAGACAACACAGCGGAAACAAAACTAAGAAACACAGAGATTGTCCACGACTGCATAGGAGTAAAATTTTCCTTATGGCCTTACAAAACCGGTGTCCAAGTCATCAAACATTCAACACAAAATGAAATCCCAAAAAGGGGGGAAAACTAATTTCCCTAAGCTACCTCGGCATGCAAGTCGGAACATTAAAATTAAAGTACGGAAATGCAGGAAAACAAAAGTAAACACTTCATGAGGCTTAAGCCTTTTTGGCCGGCGAGCTAGGTCCAGCCTGTGATCCTTGCCCTGCATCCAAATCACAAAGAGCCGTAAATGAGGGTCAGCCATGGCTGACCACAAACGGTGTAACAACATCCCTCCTTCCGGCCGTCCTAGAGGACCTCAGGGAACTTCACCCTGCAAGTCAGCACTTCGTATGCAAATATACATAAAAAAACAACATAAACAACAGGCACGAGTGTCACAAGCATCATCCATGTTTTTATGTTGAGCAGATAATAAAGGGGACTACAAATGCAATATGAATGCAAACCCGGGTTTCACCCAAGGCACCCTAATGCGTATGAATATAACACATCATCATACATCATCCATCATAGCACAACCATATGGTACTCATCATTTCCCCCAAAGGGCATCGTAGCCCAAGGCCAAGAACTCATGCTGTGATCCCACCGCGCCTGGCCCACCATGCCATCGGGCTCATCCATCAGCTCACCTGTTCTTGCCTCCATCATCACATCACAACCATAGGGTACTCATCATTTCCCCCAGAGGGCATCGTAGCCCAAGGCCAAGAACTCATACAATCTCATCAATTTCACTACAATCAACACAGAAGGGGGGACTTGTCTTGCCGGGACACCCTCCACACATGACTTGTAATATCACGGGCTGGCCAGCCGACCACAAGACCATTCCGCGCCTTCACAATACAAACAGGCATCACAAGCCATAACTCACACACAATATTTCCCCGCCCACAAACCAACATTCGTTCTCATACGAAATTACAAGGGCATCACAACGAAGTTTTTGCCGTAATCGGATTTCTAGAAAAATCCCTAAAATACGCGTCAAACAACATCACCGAATCGGACCAACGGTCGCGATTCCGGCTTCAACCACAATGCCTATTCCGCTAACGGAGCGGATCTCTAATGCAAAATCATGTCGGGGACAGACTCAATCGACCCGATGGTTCCTCTTGAACCAAGGCGACCCGGATCCCTCTCACTCGACGGATCGGTGCCAAAATGCAGAAAAAGAGAGGAAAAGGGATGTCATGCACGTATCCTAAAGACTGAGAGGAGAAATGTCGTTACCTTTTGAGATTTCCTCCTAGCCATGGGAAACTTGCAAACGAATGGAGGAGAAGAAGCGCCTCGACATCCCCTACGCGTTGCCGGTCTCAGATCGGTGAACGGAGCTCCGAAGCTCCAACAATGGCGGGAACTAGCTCTCTTCCTCCTCCAAACCCCTCCTCTCTCTCAAGCCCTCAAAAACAAAAATGAAAAGGAATCCTGAATGGAAACCTTCTCATCCCTACTTAGGGTTCTCCCACGGACCCCTCACAGTCGTCCGATCAAGATCTAAACCAATCGGATGCCCAGATTAGCTAATTACAAAATCTGGTTCCGTCAGCTACCGCGCGGTAGCGCTAACGCACCGCGCTAGCTCCGCGAACTCCCTTGCCGTCTCAGCGGCTCCCCGCTGAGAAGAAGGACTAATGCCAGCGGTAGGGCTATCGCCCCGCGCTAGCAACATACCTCATTTTTCACTTTCTAGCCACCTTCTACCGCGCCGCGCTAGCACTACCGCGGCAATTTCGACGACAACGCGCCCCTTCGATGATCGTCGACCTCTCGCATTTACCTACTGCCGACGGTAGTACCTACCGCCCGACGTTAACTCGCAGAACAGCAAAACTTGGGTGTTATAGGTAGAGCACGCTAAATATGCATCCCGCCAATCATTCCTTTTTCTCCACTGTTTCCTTCCCGTCAATTGTTTCCATTTATGTTAGCGCCATCGGTAGTTCTAACTCTCCACGGTAGCAACACCTGGCATCTATTTTCGTCGAACAACATCTATTTTCGTCGAACACCATTTCATTGAACGCCATTTTCGTCGAACGCCATTTCGTCGAACCCCATTTTTCGTCGAACGCTAGTTCGTCGAACGACATCTTCTTTCGTCGAACACCATTTCGTCGAACGACATCTGATTCGCTAGCGCCAGCGGTAGTGCTACCGCTCCGCAGTAGCAACAACACAACATATTCCTATGGAGATTTGAATGCACAGGATCCTGCATGTTACAAACACAAAAACAAATATGATCAAATACAATCGGATTTATTATTGTCAAACCAAGAGATGCGAAAAAGCATGTTTCAACAAACTCCCCCTTTTGATAATAACAAATCCCCTTAGAAAGAATTAATTCAAGTGATAGGAATTTGTGTTTATAATAAGAACTAACACGGATAGCATGAAAATTAGGCCTGTTCAAATGCTCCCCCTAAATGAAATCTCCCCCTAAATGAGTTCTCCCCCTACCACAGAACTTACTTTGAATCTACTCCCCATATATGTGAATTTCTTTCAAATTAATTCTCCCCCTTTTGGTATTATCAAAAGAGGGTGGAGAGAAAACCAAAAGAGAAGGCGTGTAATGTTTTTTTTAGTAGAGAAGACATGAGGATGAGAACGAGATAATACGTAAGGAAGAGAAAAAAAGTGTTGGAGTGAAAGAGCAGTGATAATTCAAGATACCGCACTCGTTGAAAAAAAATATTCATGGTCGAGCGAATAAGTAGTAGAGAGGTGGAAAGCAGTGTGCACCAGTTGTAGAATAAACCATCATTATAGAAATCTAAAGCATAGCAAAAAAATGTGGAGTTTTTAGTAGAGAAAAATAGACGGTGTGCAATTCGAAAACCCAAAGGATTTTGCTTTTTAACCTAACCAACAAAGACTTGTTTCGAAAAGTAAGCAAGTAAGAGTAGACAAGGCGTAAGCGGAAGACGAACTAAAAGAATGTAAGAATGATACAACATATCAAGACAAGATAGAGATTTCAATGTCTAAGAGAAAGAAAACAAGTACATTTAGGCATTGTAATGATCATGTAAAAACCAAAACTAGTGCATCAACAAAGGATTTTAGAGAGAAACTATAGATAAGCAATAGACTCCAATTCTTAGGAGTAGAAGGCTTACAAGTGATAATGAAGTGTACAAAAGTAGTGTTTTTGATAAAAGTATACATATGAGTTAATCAAGACACATGACATGTATAATGGAATAAACACAACATTATTGAAATTGCGTTTTTAGAGTTACTTCTACCCATAAAGCTAGATAATTTTTTCAATGCACATAGAAAAGTAGTACAACTACCAAGGTGCTCTGCACACACAAAACTTATTAAGACTTATTAGGGTGCAAAGTAGTGCTTGGGGAATCACAATTATTATTTTGAATTTTAGTTATTTGTGATCCGGTGTACAAGAAGAAGTAGTGTAAAAAAAGTGGCACTTTACAATTCTCTCCAAGGTGCTCAACCTCACAATGCTCATTAAGACTTATCAGGAGGGTGAGTAGTGCTTGGTGGAGAGATCTTTGTCAAATATTCATATGAATTTTTGTTTAAAGACAAAAATCTCCAAATTCACTTGTATTTGCAAACAATATGATTTTTGAAAAAGGTACACACTTCATCATAAAATAGGTGCATGAAAAGAGATTTTTGAGTATGGTGTAGGCAAAACTAAGCACACATAGCAACAAGTTTGAGTTGTTTGTTGGAACATGGTCTTCCGCATCTCCTAGGTTTGAGAATAACAAATCCTATGTGTATTTAATCTTGTGTGTTCAAGTGTGCAGGATAACATAGTCCATATGACTCAAGGAGTACTCGTGATGACTGCCCCCAAAATTGAAGCCAAAATTCGAAGAGGCTCACTAGCGCCGGCGGTAGCACCTAGCGCCGGGCGCTAGCGATGAATAGTGCAATTCCAGGAGCTGTTATAGAAGGCACTAATGCCTGGCGGTAGCGGATAACGCCGGCGGTAGCGATGAACACAGAAGGAATAAAAGCAAGGTTATCGCGGATTGAAGATCATGTCGCGCAAGAAGTTTCTTAATCGGGGATAGTGTCGGCGGTAGCTACTAGCGCTGGCGGTAGCATGGCGCACAGAAGGCATAGAGCAAATTGTTGCCACGGATGGGAGATTCTGCCGCGCAAAACGTTTCCTAATCCGGGCTAGCGCCGGCGGTAGTGCTAGCGCCGGCGGTAGCGCTTGGGCTATAAAAGGACCCCCTCTCCTCTTATTTTAAAACACACGTATTGCATACACCTCAGAGAGAGAGTACCAGAATTCCAGAGGCTTGTCTTAGCCAAAATTTGAGGTCCCAGCGAAGCTCTGCCAATTTCTGAAGGAGAATTCCATCACGCCGAATCCAGACAAAGTCCGCGTCAACAAATGCTGATTCTACAGCGGATCTTCGTCCCCGACTTTAGAAATTCATTTTAAGGGAGGTTTTGTTATTTTATTTCTCTTTCTTCATTGTAAACGGTAGTGAAATCGCCTCGTGTTGGCGACTAGGTCTGGGGTAGACTTAGGGCTGAAATTCGCCTCGTGTTGGCGACTAGATCTAGGCTAGTTCTAGGGGGTGCTCGAGGCCACATCCGGGGAAGGATTGGCTAGAGCGGCTTGAGGCCGAATCCGGGGAGGATAAGGCTAGGGCCACCGGTTCGTGGGGAAGCGAGTCAGGATAGAAAATAAAAAGAGCCTTTTTATTATTCGCCTCCGATCTCTAGCGTCATCGAGATCATGTTTTGTAAAACTTATTTATCATTAATAAAGCTTGTCTCTCTTTTGTTTTACTTAACTTATTTTCATGTCTTTAATCTTGCAATAATTCAAAGTTTTTCAAATATAATATAAACTTTTTGAAAACCCTTATTCACCCCCCCCCCCCCTCTAAGGGTGCCGACCGATCCAACAAGTGGTATCAGAGCGAGGTTGTTCCAATCGGCTTAACAACCGAGAACAATGGCGTCTCATGATCTCGCCTTTCCTGAGGGTCAAGGGGTTAGTCGACCACCTCTCTTTACTGGGTCAGATTTTAACTACTGGAAAAATTGAATGATGTGTTTTCTTATGACCATGGATGTAGAAGTATGGAACATGGTAGAAGTACGGTACTCTCCGCCTACAACTGTAGTAGGAGAGGCGACATTAGCAAAACCTAAAGATAAATGGGATGACAACGATAAACTAAGGTGTAAAAATAATGCTAAAGCAATGAACGCTTTATATTGCGCTTTAAATAGGACTGAGTTTAATAGAATTTCTTCATGCACAACTGCTTATGATATTTGGAATCAATTGGAAGTTACTCACGAAGGTACATCGCAGGTGAAAGATGCCAAGCTGTTTCAACTGGAATCTGAATACGAAAAATTCAGGATGGACACGGAAGAGGACATCAACTCGATGTGCACTCGCTTCACAAAGATTATCAATGCATCAAAGGCGCTTGGAAAGACCTACTCCGACGGGGACTTGGTGAGGAAAATTCTTCGTTCCTTACCTCCAAGGTTCAATCCGAAGGTGACGGCCATCTCGGAGTCACACAACTTAATAACGCTCCAGATCGAGAATCTCATTGGGAATCTAAAAACCCATGAGGTAGAACTACAAATTCAACATGATGAATACAACAAGGAGCCGAAGAAAAAGGCGTTGGCGCTGACATCAAAGAAGGAGTGCATCGAAGAGGACGATGATGATGAAGAAGGACTCCTGGTGAAGAATTTCAAGAAGTTCATCAGAAATCCAGAGAGAAGGAACACATTCCGAAAGTTCTTCCAAAAAGATACTCGACGAAAGGGATCCTCCTCTTCATCGAAGAAAGAAAAAGGAAGCGATGACGAAGAAGAAAGGCCGCCTCCAGAATGATATCACTGCAGAAAAACCGGGCACATTCGGAGCCAGTGCCCAAAATACCAAAAGGAACGGAAAGAACAAAAGAAAGCAAAAGAAAAGAAGAAAGTGCTGAAGGCCGCTACTTGGGATGACTCTTCCTCTGAAGAGTCAAACGGTTCTGAGTCAAGTAGTGAGGAGGAAGCAAACTTGTGCTTAATGGCCAAAAGCGACGATGACGACACCAGTGTTCTTAGCGACACTGAGGTATCTCCTCTTACTTTTGAAGAACTTTATGATAAATTTGTTTTATTAAATCTTGAAAATGAATCTATTATAAAAGAAAATCGTAAGCTCACAAAAAAATTAGTCTCTCTTGAAAAAAGAAAAGTTTCATGTCAGGAATATGAGCACTCTTTATTTATGATAATGGAACTTGAAGTTTCTCTCTCTAATGCCCTTTCACAAAACAAAATCATTGCAAAAGAAAAAGGGGACTTAGAGAGAAAATTGAAAACTTCCATATTACAAACTGAAAAGAACAAAAAAGGATTTGAAAACAAATGTGTTATGATTGTTCAAGAAAATACATCTCTTAAAAAACAAAATCTAAATCTAAATTTAGCCATAACCAAATTCGGGATTGGTCAAAAATCCCTGGATATGCTTCTGGGTAATCAATGCTCTGGGTCTGGAAAAATTGGACTCGGATATAAAAGTGAACACTACCGCCCGGCGCTAGCTACTAACGCCGACGGTAGCTCTAATGTTAAAAATTCTTCTGATTTTTCTAATGTACAAACATCATCCAGCAAGGGCAACGTACAAACTCAGAAAAGGGTCTCAACCCCCTTTATTTCGTGTGCTAATTGTCTTAAATTTGGACACACGTCTGGCTCTTGCAGGAATATAATAAATCAACGATCATTAAAACAAATCCGGGTACCTAAGAAATCCACTTACTCTATGGGTGGTACCTCTTGGGTATCTGGGTCTTTACTCTCATCCTCTTTCTAGATTTGCAGGAAGGCTAAGGAAACAGAAGACGTGTGGTATTTGGACTCAGGCTGCTCCAAACACATGACGGGCAATAAAGCAAAATTCCTTAGCCTAGAAAAGAAGAAAGGAGGAATAGTGACGTTTGGCGATAACGATAAAGGAAGGATCATGGGAATTGGTACAGTGGGTAACGCATCTTTTCTTATATCAAATGTGCTTTATGTGAAAGGATTAAAACATAACCTAATATCTATAAGTCAACTATGTGATAAAGGTTTAGACGTACTTTTTGAATCTTCCACTAATCTTTGCAAGAATGTTAATCCTAAAACAAAAGATGTGTTATTAACTGCACCTAGAATTCATAATGTTTACATAGTTTCATTTCATGATCTTTCTAAATCTTCTATAAAATGTTTTATAACGAAAAATGATGAATTAGAATTATGGCATAGACGCTTAGGCCACGCTAGTACAAAGCTTATCTTAAAACTAGCAAAAAGAGAATTGATTAGAGGATTGCCTAAGTTAAATGGAAATTTATCTTCATTATGCTCTCCATGCCAAAAAGGCAAATTTACTAAGTCATCTTTTAAAAGCAAAAACGTAATTTCTACATCAAAACCTCTGCAATTAATTCATATGGATCTTTTTGGTCCCGTTAACACTGCGAGTCTTGGTGGTAGATTATACACTTATGTTCTCATAGATGACTATTCTAGATATTGTTGGACTTTATTTCTCTCCTCCAAATCTGATGTGTTTTGCGAATTTTCAAAATTATGTACTCGCATTCAAAATGAATTAGATTTAAAAATAAAATGCATTCGCTCAGATCATGGAGGTGAATTTGAAAATGAAAATTTTAAATTTTTTTGTGACATGTTAGGTATTAAGCATGAGTTCTCTGCTCCACGCACACCCCAACAAAATGGTGTTGTAGAACGGAAAAATAGGACAATACAAGAACTTGCACGCACCATGCTATCTGAATATAAATTACCTAAGTATTTTTGGGAAGAAGCCGTAAGCACTGCATGCTATGTAATGAATAGAGTTATGCTTCGCCCATCATTATCTATCACACCATATGAACTCTACTATCAAAAGAAATCTAACGTATCATATTTTAAAGTATTTGGATGTAAATGCTTCATTCTTAATACCAAAGATTCTTTAGGAAAATTTGACGAAAAATGCAATGAAGGAATATTTCTTGGTTATTCTTCAACTAGTAAAGCATATAGAATATTTAATAAAAGATCAAGTAAGGTTGAAGAATCAATTAATGTCAGATTTGATGAGTTTGTTCCTTGTGCAGAGATGCTCCCTACAAGTACCGATGATGAACCTTTGCCATCCTTGGAGCACGACGAAGAAGAACCGTCCAAAGAAGAGGAGGAGAAGCCCGAAGTAGATGAATATGTACCTCCAAGCATTCTAAACTTCTCCAAAAATCATCCAAAGGAGCTAGTCATTGGGGAACCTTCTACTGGGGTAAGAACTCGGTCCACTCTTCATGAAACATTTTCAAATATTTGCTTTGTGTCTGAAATTGAACCTAAAAACGTTTCCACCGCTCTAAATGATGAATTTTGGTTCTTGGCAATGAATGAAGAGTTAGGACAATTTGAAAGAAATAAAGTTTGGAATTTAGTAGAAAGACCATCTAATCATCCAATTATTGGCGTAAAATGGATTTTTAAAAATAAGCTAGATGGTGAATCTAGGATTATAAGAAATAAAGCACGCTTAGTTGCTCAAGGCTATTCACAAATCGAGGGGGTAGACTTTGAAGAAACCTTTGCACCCGTAGCTCGCTTAGAATCTATACGAATATTTTTGGCATTTGCGAGTTTTAAAAGAATAAAATTATTTCAAATGGATGTTAAAAGTGCCTTTTTAAACGGGTTTATTAAAGAAGAAGTTTATGTAGAACAACCTCCCGGTTTCATAAATGAAAATTTTCCAAATCATGCTTACAAATTAGAAAAAGCGCTTTATGGTTTAAAACAAGCGCCCCGTGCATGGTATGATCGTCTTACATCATTTTTGTTAGAGCACGGTTATGTTATGGGAAGTGCAGACAACACACTCTTCATTAAGCATAAAAATAACGAATTAATTATTCTACAAATATATGTTGATGACATCATTTTTGGAGCCACTAATGAAGAGTTGTGTAATGAAGTAGTCTTAATAATGAAAAATGAATTTGAAATGAGTCTTGTAGGAGAACTATCATATTTTCTTGGTTTTCAAATTTCACAAAGAACTGATGGTATTTTTATTTGTCAATCAAAATGTGTTCACGATATGCTTAAACGATTTGGATTTGAAAATCTTAAACAAGCTTCTACTCCTATGAGTGCTTCTTTAAAACTAGGAAAAGATGAATCTGGAATTTCTATTGATCAAACACTATATAGAGGAATGATAGGTTCTCTTCTTTATTTAAGTGCATCTAGACCAGATATAATGTTTGTCGTATGTTTATGTGCTCGCTTTCATGCCGATCCAAAAGAATCTCATTTAAAAGCGGTAAAACGTATTTTTCGTTATCTAATAGGGTCATCTAAACTAGGATTATGGTACCCACATAATGACTCTTTCACACTCCACGGCTATTCCGATTCGGACTACGCCGGGTGCTCACTAGATAGAAAAAGCACTAGCGGTACGTGTCACTTTTTGGGACCCTCTTTAGTTGCTTGGTCTAGTAGAAAACAATCTTCGGTTGCACTCTCCACCACGGAGGCTGAATATATTGCACTTGGTAGTTGTTGTGCACAAGCGTTATGGATGAGCCAAACACTAGAGGACTTTGGATTTCATCTTAAAAACATAGATCTTAAATGTGACAACAAGAGTGCAATAGACCTCACATATAACCCCGTACACCACTCTAGATCCAAACACATCGACGTTCGCCATCATTTCATTAGGGATCACATTAAGAATGAAAATGTAAAAGTAAGCTTCATTGGGACGGACTCTCAACTTGCTGACATATTTACTAAACCCCTTCCCGATGCAAAATTTCGATTATTACGACTTGAGTTAGGTGTCCTAGATCTTTCGAGTTAAAACATGCTCACAAATACAATTTTCTTTATTTTTAACCATCCAAAACATCTCCTAAAAATCTGCAAATTCAGCATGGAACTACTATTGGGACACTTAATCAAGATCCAAAATTAAAATTTCCAAAATCCTTAAAAATCGTTCACTGCCTCCCGCGCTAGCGCTACCGCAGGCGCTAGCGTCCATGTTCTATTTTCTATATTTTTTGAATTTCGAAAAATATATTAATTTATATTTTCTACTTAGTTTTGCACTTCTGTGTTTCTTTATTTTTTGAAAAATCAAATACAAAACTACAAAAACCAAATTACAAAAAAATATGTTTTTTTCGCTTGTGTTGTTTCCTTTGTTTAAAGTTCATCCTTATGCAAAAATCAAATATAAAAATTACAAAAGCAAAAATTACAAAAATATGCTTTTATTTGCTAAAATCAAATACAAAAATATAAAACTTTAAAACTATAAAAAAAACTGTATGATTTTTTCAAGCATGATTTAATCTATTATTTCGAAATTCTACAATGTTACAATTTATCTTTTCAAACTACTTTGGACATTGTCTTCCTTCATGCTTTGATATATCTATTCAAATGTGCATCATTTATAGTTTAAAAGTTGTGTAGGATCAAGCTTAGCATGCCTCTAAGTATGATAAATGCTTTATGTTTGATAATGATATTTATTCACTCACTTTTTTGGCATTGTCTACATATGTGTTTAATCTAAGAATACTTGTGTATGTTTTGTATTAGTACAATGGATTAAAATTGCACAAGTATCTTACCTACACTCCTTCTTTTGCACTCTTAAAAATTAAGAAAAGTGGTTATATTTTTTTTTTCATAAAATCTATTGATTTGCAAAACAAGTGTATTCAGAGAACTTTGTACAAAACAAAATTATAAAATAAATGACAAAGATAACTCCACCAAGCACTACTTGAACCTCCTGATAAGTCTTAATAAGCATTATGAGGTTGAGCACCTTGGAAAGAATAATAAAGTGTCTTGTGCAAATCAAATCTTTCTTTCAAAAATAAGAAAAACCACCTTCTCTTAAGTACACCGGATCACTAGTCTCAAAATTCAAAATAAAATATGTGATCCCCCAAGCACAACTTTGCACCCTGATAAGTCTTGATGAGCATTGTGTGTGCAAAGCACCTTGGTAGTTGTACAATTTTCTGTGCATTAAAGTGTGTGGAAGTAATCTTATTTGTGTTTTTTTGTGCTTCTTACTTTACATATTACTTGTATTTTTTATTAAAACATTTGTTTACTCTCCTCAAAAATACACTTATGTGCACATCATTATCTTCCATAACACCTCTTCTCATGAGTATTGGATCCTAATGCTAATTCTATATTACTTTTTATTTATGAAATGCACTAGATAACCTAGCATGTGTTCTACAATATTTTGTATGTTTTTGAAATCATGAATTAAAGTAACATTGTGGTAATCTCTTTTTGATAAACATTATTTCATGCTTGGTTATTATCAAATTTAAAACTACAAAATGATTTACGAAAACATCATCTTTTGTGAACTTTAATTTTTTTTGGATTATCATTACTATTTGATGTTTTTTGTATTGCTATAAGTCTTCCGCATCTTAACCATATAAGTGTATTTACCTTGCGCTTTCATGCTTACTTAATATCTTGTACTCTTTGCATCATCACTTATTCTTAAAAATTCCTATCTTTCATTACATGATAGATTTCCTTGGAACACTTTTTATTGGTTACTTCAAACATAAAAATCTTTTATGCTAAAAACTCTGAAAATTTTGTAATGCTTATAACTCTGATCTATTTCAATGAAAAATAATTCTAAACCTCCTTATCATTTACTTAAAAAGCTCGATCATGTCTTCTCTTCTATTTACAAATTCTTTGGTGCTTTGTTTCCCTACCCTCTTTTGCTAATAACAAAGGGGGAGAACTAACATGATAAATATAACCCGCTATCATAAACCCATCATGACAAATTCGGATGATAGCTTACATATTAGGGGAGCACTCACTTAGGGGGAGCATGTATTTAGGGGGAGCAATTCTAAATGCTAAAATCAATAATTATGGGAACAATTCTAAATGCTAAAATCAATAATTATCCTAAGTCATCACTCTCACACACACACAAGTAGAATTTCATCATGCTTATCTATTAATGCTTTGATTTATCATTAATGGATTTGTTATTATTAAAAGGGGGAGTTTGTTAGAACATGGTCTTCCGCATCTCCTAGGTTTGAGAATAACAAATCCTATGTGTATTTGATCTTGTGTGTTCAAGTGTGCAGGATAACATAGTCCATATGACTCAAGGAGTACTCATGATGACTGCCCCCAAAATTGAAGCTAAAATTCGAAGAGGCTCACTAGCGCCGGCGGTAGCACCTAGCGCCGGGCGCTAGCGATGAATAGCTCAATTCCAGGAGCTGTTATAGAAGGCGCTAACGCCTGGCGGTAGTGGATAACGTCGGCGGTAGCGATGAACACAGAAGGAATAAAAGCAAGGTTGCCACAGATTGAAGATCCTGCCGCGCAAGAAGTTTCTTAATCGGGGATAGCGCCGACGGTAGCTACTAGCGCTGGCGGTAGCATGGCGCACAGAAGGCATAGAGCAAATTGTTGCCACAGATGGGAGATTCTGTCGCGCAAAACGTTTCCTAATCCGGGCTAGCGCCGGCGGTAGCGCTTGGGCTATAAAAGGACCCCCTCTCCTCTTGTTTTAAAACACACCTATTGCATACACCTCAGAGAGAGAGTATCAGAATTCCAGAGGCTTGTCTTAGCCGAAATTTGAGTTCCTAGTGAAGCTGTGCCAATTTCTGAAGGAGAATTCCATCACGCCGAATCCAGACAAAGTCCGCGTCAACAAACACTGATTCTACAGCGGATCTTCGTCCCCGACTTTAGAAATTCATCTTAAGGGAGGTTTTGTTATTTTATTTCTCTTTCTTCATTGTAAACGACAGTGAAATCGCCTCGTGTTGACGACTAGGTCTGGGGTAGACTTAGGGCTGAAATTCGCCTCGTGTTGGCGAATAGATCTAGGCTAGTTCTAGGGGGTGCTCGAGGCCACATCCGGAGAAGGATTGTCTAGAGCGGCTTGAGGCCGAATCCGGGGAGGATAAGGCTAGGGCCACCGGTTCGTGGGGAAGCGAGTCGGGATAGAAAAAAAAGAGCCTTTTTATTATTCACCTCCGATCTCTAGCGTCATCGAGATCAAGTTTTGTAAAACTTATTTATCATTAATAAAGCTTGTCTCTCTTTTGTTTTACTTAACATATTTTCATGTCTTTAATCTTGCAATAATTCAAAGTTTTTCAAATATAATATAAAGTTTTTGAAAACCCTTATTCACCCCCCCTCTAAGGGCGCCGACCGATCCAACATTGTTTACACTACACTGTCATGTAAGAAAAAATTAAATTCATATGTAGGTTATCAAAAAGCGTGAGTGAATAGATCATTATCAAATATAGGTCATTTACTCATACATAGAGGCAAGCTATACAAATCTACACATGAATTCCATAATCAATGTTGAGGCACACATGATAATGAGCAAGACATGATATAAGACAATGGTATTAAAGTACTTGAAAGTTGGAAGTGAACATTGAAATCAAAGCTTGAAAAGATAAGTTATACCAAGCTTGAACCATTTTGAACCAAAAAAAAGTTTTTATACGTTTGTTTTTTGTGTTTATCAAAACAATGAAAGCAAAAAAATGAAAACAAAGTTTTGTTGATTTATGTGTTTTTTTTTCAATTTTGTAGTTGATTTTGATATATAAAAAAAGCATATTTGCGATGTTTTGAGAATGTTTTCTAGTTTTTTTGAGGTTTTCATGAAGAAACTAATAGAAAATAAATAAATGCATAAAGGTAAATAAAAAGAAAAAGCAGCAAAAAAACATGAAAGACAAAAATAAAGAACGAAACAGATTCACTACCGCCAGCGCTAGAAGCTATCGTCGGGCGGTAGTGGCAGACCACCAAAAACTTGGGAATCGTGAAATTTTTCAGAATGTTTTGTTGCAGAGAGTTTGTACAGGTTGGTGATAAGGTGATTCAGTACAGAAATCAGATATGTGTGGTCATAAAAACACGGATTGTGCATGATTAAGTATGAATGTCCAAGACCCTTAGTTCTAGTCTAAGTATAGCAAATCGTGAATCGGGTATTGGCTTGGTAAAGATGTCCGCAAGTTGCGATTCAGTTCCAATGAGGTTTACATGAACATGTTCCTTTTTGATGTGATCCCTAATGAAGTGGTGTCTTATGTCTATGTGTTTAGATCGTGAGTGATGAACATGGTTGTTTGTTAAGTCAATAGCACTCTTGTTGTCACACTTAAGTTCAATATTAGTTAAATGAACCCCAAAGTCTTCTAAGGTTTGAGTCATCCATAATGCTTGGGCACAACAACTTCCTAGTGCAATATATTCTGCCTCGGTGGTGGAGAGGGCAACATAATTTTGTTTTCTACTTGACCAAGCAACTAGAGAAGGACCTAAGAAACGACAGGTACCACTAGTGCTTTTCCTATCTAATGAACAACCCGCATAATCAGAATCTGAATACCCATGCAAGAGAAAAGAATCATTATTTGGATACCAAAGTCCTAATTTAGATGTACCGATTAGATATTGAAAAATTCATTTCACCTCTTTTAAATGAGACTCTTTTGGATTTGCTTGAAATCTAGCGCATAAGCATACAACAAACATAATATCGGGTCTAGTTGCACTAAGGTATAATAAGGATCCAATCATTCCTCTATATAACGTTTGGTCAATTGAAATTTTGGCTTCATGTTTTCCTAATTTTAGTGATGCGCTCATTGGAGTACTAGCTTGTTTCAAGTTTTCAAAACCAAAACGTTGTAGCATATCATGGACATATTTGGATTGACATATAAAAATTCAATCATTTCTTTGGGTTATTTGAAATCCTAAAAAATATGTTAGTTCACCCACTAGACTCATCTCAAATTCATTTTGCATCATTAGAACAACTTCAATACACAACTCTTCATTAGTGGCTCCAAAAATAATATCATCAACATATATTTGTAAAATAATCAAATCATTATATAATGCTTAATGAAGACCGTGTTATCGGCACTACCCATTTTATAACCGTGTTGTACAACCCTCATTCTCCGAGGGTGGGCCCATTCAAAGCCACGTAGGCAGAAGTCAAAGTCAAAAGGTCAACACAGAAGTCAAAAGTTTGAGACAACAAGACAAAGTCGGCCTAGAAGAGTTCGTCGAACGCAGCCAAAAAGAGTTCATCGAACGCAGCCAAGAAGAGTTCGTCGAATGCAGCCAAGAAGAGTTCGTCGAACGCAGCCTAGAAGAGTTCGTCGAACGCAGCCTAAAGGAGTTCGTCGAACACCAGAGCAGTAGAAGACCTGGGCGAGTATTGGCCCGGCATGTGCGAGCATCACCCAATACTTGCCAGATGGGCGACTATGGCTTAATGCTCACCGAGTATCCCATAGTCGCCATGCAGGAGCTGGGCTATAAACCCCCCCATACCCCTTGGTTTTCCTATAATAGGACCCCAGGGGTACTTGGATTGGGACCTGAACTTGAGCATTTGAAACTCTGCTCTTGCATTCTGGAACCCGTCGCACTTGGCCGCTACTTCGAGTACTAGTCAAGTCGGTGCCTTCCTCGTACCCTGCTCGGCCATTTTTGGTTGTGGAGGGGAAGAATCCTTTGAGCTTTTGGGTACGTGGTGGGACCTCCCTGCCGTGGCACCTGCGGTCCTGTTTGTTGCTCTTCTAGCTTCTTCATAGTCGCCATCCAATCCATCTCTTCGAGCCGCTTGACAAGTAGTCTCCGGCTGCATTGGTCGGAATTTTGGAGCCTAGGATTTTCCTGGCTTCAACACTTTGGTGTGGTGAGCGTGGATCGTAGCCAAGGAAAGAAAGCTTAGTGGAAAGAAAAGATGGTGGTAGTAGACGACCATGAGGAGGTTGTCGGCAACTCGGCCGGTGGTGGTGGGTTCATGACGTTGGCAGTCTTCGAAGATTTCTCACGGCGAATTGAAGGAACCCTTCGAGCAGTTCTTCAAACTCGCACAAAGGGGACGACGACTTCACCCCATCATCCGGTTGTAATCGAAGAAGGTGCTCCCTCCTGGCGAGCAGGGAAGGAGCATGTGGAAGATCCCGAGCGACCAAGGAAGTCGCAATTTTGCCCACAAAACTCACAAGGGGATGGCAGGGTCCGGTTTCGAGAAGAGGAGGAGCAGGCGAGGTACTACGGTACTCACCCCTTTAGTGAGTATGGGGGCGGTACTCGCCCCTTTAGCGAGTATGGGGGCGATACTCGACAGCCGTAGGATCATCGCCAAGTGGGAGGAAGGACCCCCTTTTTTGAGGAGGTCGTTGCTGCACCAGTGCCGGAGGGGTTCAGGGATCCCGCGATGAATTACTACTCGGGGAGGGAAGACCCTATCCGACACATCCAGTGGTTCGAGGATGTTGCCTCCATCCGGACCATGTCTGACGCCTTCAAATGTAGATTGGTCGCAATCTCCCTCCGAGGGACGTCAAGGGACTGGTTCCACCAGTTTCCCGCATGTTCGATCTGCTGCTTTGAAGACCTTTGCCGGGGGCTAACGATGTGGTTCGCCATGACAAAGAAGTTGAAGAAGGAGGCTACGACCCTTTTCCATCTGACGCATGGAGCAAAAGAAACATTGGGGGACTACATCGACCGCTTCCAGGAGGAGGTGTTGAACATCCAGGAGGTGGATGGTCGCACCCTGCAGCTGCCCCTAACCTTCGGCCTTCGTGAAGGCCTCTTTAAGTTGGAGATCAGTAGGATCCCTCCATACTCCTACGACAATCTCATCGAAAGGGCCAACCAGTTCGTCCAGGGTGAGTCTTTCAACCGCGGCTTCCTAGCCAGGCTCACCCGAGTGACCAAGGAGGATGAGGAAGAGGAAGAGGAGAAGACCCCCGAGAAGAGGAAGAAGGAGGAGCCCAGGAAGGCGGAGAAAAGAAAGCCAGAAGAGAGGAGAAGGGAGGAATGGAGGAAGGAGGAGCCAAGAAGGCACGAGGAGAAGAGACTCGTCGTGGCCCCGGAGCGTCGGGAGGAAGAGAGATGATACCAAGTCCCCGCTAACTAACCACCTTGGAGGCCGGCTAAGGGACCTTAGCGTCAGGATCGGGAGAGATCCCCGGAGAGAAGACGTCGCGATCAACCAGAAAGGCACCAGGAAAGAAGGAGGGAGGAGACGATGGCGGTCACTAGGCATGGCAACCGGCCGGGAAAGAAGAATCGGAGGAAGACGCGGCAGGAAGAGGAGATCCTCCTCTTTTGTGACCTGCATCAGGTGGCAGGTCATGGGACGATGGCTTGCCCGGATTTTTGGGAGGCCCGTCGAAGGTTGGCAGCAGGGGAAGCAGGAGGGAAGCTTCCGAGGATTGAAGCCCCGGTAGAGCCGCCGACAGTTCAAGCCGTCGGTCGAAGGAGGAACGAGGACCGAGTCGACCATGGAGGTCGAGGAGATATGGCCCAGTGAGGCAGAGGAGTGGGGGTGATCCACGGGGGTGCATGGCTGGGAGCTTCCCGCAAGGGAAGTCTCCATCAGATTTATCGGAGGAGTGTCGCCTCGACCTCGCAGGCATCGCCCCCGTCGGAGGAGATCACCTTCTCTGAAGAGGACATGCTAGGGAATGAGAACCCCTTCCATGATGCCCTCGTAGTCCAAGCAGCAGTGGAAGACTTCACCGTGGATCGAATCCTCATCGATAACGGTAGCTCCGTGAATGTCATCTTCAAGGAGACATTCGACGGGCTAGGAGTCGGAGCAGAAAGAGTTTGAGCATCGGATGGTCCCCTCTTTGGCTTCTCTGGAGAGAAGAAGGAGGTGGAGGGAGGAGTAGATCTCCTCGTAACGCTCGATCGCACTCCCCTTACCTGCTGCTTCGCCATTGTAGATGCCCGAGCTATTACAAGGCCATCTTCGGAAGGCCGCTTCTCAACACCTTCAAAGTCGTTCCATCCTCCTACCATCAGTGCTTGAAGTACTGCCAGGGAGACGTTCAGGTGAGGATCATGAGCGATCCAAGAGCCGCCCACGAGTGTTACCTCAGCGTCGTCAGCACTATCAGCTGGATGGCCGAGGCAGAGGAGTTCAAAAAAATGTTGGGGAGCACGGCCAGGCTGGAGGCATCCGAGGAGGTAGACGAAATCGAGGTACTCTCCAAGGCAGGAGTACCTGGGTTGCTGAAGATTGGAGGATCTCTACAGGTCAGCGAGAAGATGGAGATGGCGATGTGCCTGCAGGAGAACATCGACATCTTCGCTTGGAGTGCTGCCGCGATGCCAGGGATCGATCCAGAGGTTGTCTGCCATCATCTCAACCTGGACCCGGCAGCTAAACCCGTCCGCCAGAAGAAGAGGTCCAGTGCCACCATGCTGGACGGACCTATCCACGAAGAAGTAAAGAAACTGCTAGATGCAGGTTTTGTATTTGAGATCCAGTATCCAGGCTGGGTCTCAAATGTTGTAATGGTTAAGAAGAGTGGAGGGGGCTGGAGAATGTGTGTAGATTTTTCGTTGATGAATAAAAGCTGCCCGAAGGATTGTTATCCCTTGCCTCGGATCGACGCGCTGGTTGATTCAGCCGTCGTTTTTTCTGTAATGAGCTTCCTTGATGCATTCTCAGGACACCACCAGATCCGGATGCATCCCCCCTGATTGTCGCGACGTATCCTTCATCATGGGTGATGGCTGCTCTAGCTATAGGATGATGCCTTTCGGCTTGAAGAACGCTGGAGCCACCTACCAGCGGATGATGAACCACGTGTTCGAGGGGCAAAAGGGGAGGAACCTAGAGGTGTATGTGGACGACCTCTTGGTAAAAAGCAAGAGCGCCCGAGAGCATGTGGTCGATCTGGTGGAGACCTTCGCGACGCTCAGGAAGTTCAAGATGAGGCTCAATCCAGCAAAGTGCGTGTTCGGGGCTGGAAGGGGAAGTTCCTGGGATATCTCATCACTTCGAAGGGAGTTGAGCCGAACCCTGACAAGGTTAAGGCAATCCTGGAGATGACCTCGCCGAAGACCATGAAAGAAGTCCAAAGGCTGACAGGAAGGTTGGCAGGTCTTAGTCGCTTTCTGTCCAAGGCAGGAGAGAAGTGCTCTCCCTTTTTCAAGATGCTCTGTAAGAGCGAGAACTTCGCATGGTCCGACGAATGCGAGAAGGCGTTCGGTAGGCTGAAGGAGCAGTTGACTCAGACACCTTTCCTTCAGAGCCCGAAAGAAGGCGAAGACCTACTCATCTACTTGGGAGTAGGGATGGAAGCGGTAAGTTCCGTGCTCCCCATTTATTATGTTAGCCAGGTGCTCAAGAAGGCGGAGCTGAAGTACCCAATCTTGGAAAATCTTGCCTTCGCCTTGGTGGTGTCGGCACGGAAGATCCGACCTTATTTTCAAGCTCACTCCATCCGGGTCGTAACCGACCATCCTCTTCGAAATGTCTTGGAAGGGGTGGAGCATTCAGTAAGGCTGGCGAAATGGTCGGTAGAACTCAGCGAGTTCGACATTTCCTTCTCGCCTCGGGTAGCAATCAAAGCGCAGGCGGTGGCAAACTTCTTAGCCGACTTCTCAGTAGAGGTAGAGCCAGGAGATGAGATAACTACTCCCATTCCTTGGAGGATGTTCGTGGATGGAGCTTTAGGCAAAAGATCTGTCGGAGTAGGCATCGTACTGGTCAGCCCACAGGGGACTAGGATCGAGCAGGAAGTAGAAATCCTCTTCCCCGTCACGAACAATCAAGCCGAGTACGAAGCCATAGTCGCAGGCTTGCGTATCGCAAGAGAGTTAGGGATTCAAGACATCAGGGCATTCACGGATTCAATGGTGGTCGCGTCGCAGATACGGGGAGAGTTCGAAGTACGCGACACCATCCTGCAGAAGTACCTGGTCAAGGTGAAGGGATTGGTAGGGAGCTTCCAGTCCTTCTTCGTCGAGCACGTACCGAGAGAGGAGAACTCGGCAGCGGACCGTCTGGCCAAGTACGGGCCAAGAGCAGGAGGGACCATCACGGAGCTATTCCGACCATCCATTCAAGAAGGGGAGATGATGGAGATCGATCGACGTCCTTCATGGATGGATCCGTTCATCTCCTTCCTAAGTTCCGGACAGCTCCCAGCGGAGGGCGACCAAAGGAAGTTTCGATACAAGGCGGCGTACTACTTATTACAAGATGGGGAGCTATATCGCAAGACCATCTTGGGCCCTTTGGCTACATGTGTCTCTGAAGAGGAAGTACCTCGAGTGTTGGAGGAGATCCACTCGGGAGAGTGCGGAAGCCATTCTAGGACTCGCACTTTGGAGCAAAGGATCTTGAGGCATGGCTACTTCTGGCCCACTATCCGGAAGGATGCGGAGATCTTCTCGAAGAAGTGTCAGAAGTGCCAGCTGTTTGCCACCCTTCAATTACAACTAGCCCAAAAACTTCGCTCGATCACCTCCCCGTGGTCGTTCGCTATCTGGGGGATGGATCTGATAGGTCCCTTTCCCTCGGCTAGTGGCCAGAGGAAGTTCGTCCTCGTCATGATCGACTACTTCTCCAAGTGGATTGAGGCCAAAGCTCTGGCCAAGACCACCTCACAAGTCGTGAATAACTTCAAATGGGGAGAGATCGTCTGCAGATTCGGAATCCCCCTCGCCATCATCACCGACAATGGTCCCCAATTCGCCAGCTTGGAGCTGGAAGATTTTTGCAGGCAACTCGGGACTGATCTCCGTTTCGCCTCTGTCCACCATCCCCGGAGTAATGGACAAGTGGAGGCTGCCAACAAGCTAATCATCAACCTCTTGAAGAAGAAGGTCGAGAACCTACGAGGTAATTGGGCGGAGCAGCTCCCCTCGGTTTTGTGGGCTTTGAGAACCACTCCTAGCTTAGCCACAGGGGAAACCCCGTTCAAACTCTCTCACGGGTCCGAGGCTCTCATCCCGGTGGAGTTCGAAGTCAGAAGTCCCAGGGTGGTTGCAGCCCAGGAAGGAGATGAAGAATGGCAATTGGAGAATAACGAAGCACAGGAGCTGTTACTCGACTACATCGAAGAACTCCGAGACTTGGCATCTGCCAGGCAGGAGGAGATCAAACGTCGAATGGAAAAGCACTTCGACAAACATGTCCGCCTCAGACACTTCCTAGCGGGTGATCCAGTCATGAAAAAAGTGGACGCGGTAGGAAGATCGGCGGTCGTAGGGAAGCTCAACCCAAACTGGGAAGGGCCCTTCATCGTCCACGAAGCGCTCGTGACAGGAGGATATTGCCTACAGAACCAAGAAGGAGAGCTATTGGGGAATACCTGGAGCGGCGACGACCTGAAAAGGTTTTATCCCTGAGCAGGGAAGGTGTATTCTCCCCCTATTTTTGTAAATTCTCACGATAAATATAAATTCCTCTCCCCCGGAAAACGGGCTGCGAGAGCTCCCTTTCTTCTCTTAAAAAGCAATTGTCTAAAGGCGGGTAAAGTCGATCTCCACGATGGATTGGGAAACTGGCCTTCGACTTAATTCTTATAAAACCCAGAATGGGTGATGGGACAGTGCCTCAGTAGTGCGTTCTCATAAGACCAAGCCTCTGCACTGACGGTCGAGATCAGCTCCCCCTTGCATGTTGGCTGCAGGAACCCTCCGACCGCAACTCTCATCCGGCTGGTAAGATTAACAGGAAAAAGTCTGGACGCTGACCTCCCAATTCGACGAAGAGATGATCCACTTAACCTCGCAGGGCACCCTTGAATAAAGGTGTCATAAACCCTCGAGAGCCAAAGGCTCGCAGCAAAGCATTTCCCTCCCACTTACTTCTTTCAATCATTTGAGTAGGTGTGTTTAAATCCTCTCTGGTTGTCAAGTATGGCAGGAAAGTGTCGATCTCTTCAACAGAATCAACAAGAGCAGTAGGATGGAGACCTTGGGATGGTGTGTTCCCTTGGAAGGTGATCCATTGGAACCTCCCCTACAGTCATTCCCTACTGTGTTGATCTCTTCAACAACATCAACAAGAGCAGTAGGATGGAGACCTTGGGATGGTGTGTTCCCTTAGAAGGTGCTCCATTGGAACCTCCCCGACAGTCATTCCCTACTGTGTCGATCTCTTCAAACAACATCAACAAGAGCAGTAGGATGGAGACCTTGGGATGGTGTGTTCCCTTGGAAGGTGCTCCATTGGAACCTCCTCGATAGTCATTCCCTACTGTGTCGATCTATTCAAACAGCATCAACAAGAGCAGTAGGATGGAGACCTTGGGATGGTGTGTTCCCTTGGAAGGTGCTCCATTGGAACCTCCCCGACAGTCATTCCCTACTGTGTCGATCTATTCAAACGGCATCAACAAGAGCAGTAAGTAGGATGGAGACCTTGGGATGGTGTGTTCCATTGGAAGGTGCTCCATTGGAACCTCCCCGACAGTCATTCCCCACTGTGTCGATCTCTTCAATAGCATCAACAAGAGCAGTAGGATGGAGACCTTGTGATGGTGTGTTCCCTTGGAAGGTGCTCCGTTGGAACCTCCCCGACAGTCATTCCCTACTGTGTCGATCTCTTCAACAACATCAACAAGAGCAGTAGGATGGAGACCTTGGGATGGCGTGTTCCCTTAGAAGGTGCTCCATTGGAACCTCCCCGACAGTCATTCCCTACTGTGTCGATCTCTTCATCAACATAGAAACACAGAGACACCAGATGAAGTCTTAGAAGTGCATGTCTCTAAGATCCTTCTTCATATGCAGGTGCGAGTATATATGGGCGAGTATCCAACAAGCGAGCAACTAACGTGCGAGCAAGGTATGATCGTCGACCACAGTATCCTATCTCGTTTATGCTTAGTCAACTAGCGAGCACTCAACCTCGCCTCGAACCTAAGAGCCTACTCGGCATAACCACAAAAGAAGAAAAATAAGAAGCGACTACAAAAGGCGAGCAAAAAATTGTATTCATGTGCTTTCATAAATGCATATACAAAGAATGCGGTACAGATTTGCAAAATGGAGCCAGGCGACTATGCACCATCATCGCCTCCATCATCGTCGCCATCTACATCGACATCGTCCTCCTCTTCCTCAGAATCGTCATCATCGCTAGAAGACGATGAAAGAACTCGCCCGGGAGAAGTGGACTCTTCGGCGAGTAGTGCCGGGATGATGTCCATGACAGTCAGGTCCATTGCCTCCGGCTTCAAGAGGTCATCGGTCTTCAACCTGCTTAAGACCACCTTCCCGGTTGCTCGCGCGATCTAGCGACGAATATACGGCATATCGTCGCTATGTATCCTTATCTGCTTCCCGACCCTAGAGGGGCCCGCTGATGAAGGTTGTTGCTCGACAGGCCGAGTTTCCAGCTCGGCGATGCGTATTTGGGCGGCCTCCAAGGTCTGCCGAGTATCCTCCAGCTCCTTCTCCAGCTGGGGCACCTTCTTCGCCATTTCCAACTCGGTGGCCTGTACAGGTAAAAGACAGCGGTTAAACAAAAAACCCATCGACACAAAAGGCGACTATCCCAGGAACCAGAAAGGCGACGAGCGAGTACCTCATGATCTTTCCACTTGGCTGCCTCCAGCCCCACAGTGATGAGCTTCTTACCCTGCACCTTGATCATCCGCTCATACTCAAGCAGCTTCCTGGACGTCGCATGACCAAGCTCGGCAGCGCGCAGGTAAGCTCGTGAGCTCTAGTGCGCCAGATACTCGGCTGGTACGTCCTGCAAGGACTCGGCATCTGCGCGACCATAAAGGGCGAACATCACGTCGAATGCCTCGCCAGTATCCTCCCAATCCTCCGACCAGGCGGGGAGGTTGGTGCTCAAAGTTACTTCATGAGCTCGCTCAGCCCAGGACACCAAGGGGCGACCATAGGCGTCCTCACCTCGAATGCCCTCGCCAAAGTGTGGATGATCGCTGGGTTCACCAGCCTCCGAAGGGTTCGCCTTCGCCTTCAGGTCCCTCTTGGCGACCTCTTTCTTCCTAGTAGGCTCGGCGGACTTCGCCTTGGCCTTCCGCTTCTTAGAGGGCCCAGCATCATCGCCGCCGACCTCCTGCTCATCGCCACCCGGTGACAAGTCGATCAGACTAGGAGCTCCCGCCTTCGGCGCAAAAGGAAGAAGCTCGCTCGGTAAGGAGCGAGTAGCTGCACCAAGACATAAAGAGAAGAACACTAGTCACCGGCTGAAGACAAAGTGGCGAGTATGATCAAATACTCGCGCAGAAGACTACCTTCGCCCGGGAACACTTTGGCGAACTCGTCTACTCGCCTCCTCCAGAAGACGACATCCATGCGGCGACCCCGGAAGCTGTCGAGTAGCTTCTCCCGGCTCTCCTCCAAATAAGGGACGACGAAGGTGCTCTCCGCCGGTTGGAAGGATAAGGTCGGGACGACTCCAAAGTCGCCCTTAATGATGACTAATCGCTCGGTCTAGCGGTGGTTCTTGTTCGCCGTGCCGACCAGGGTACATACATGGCTGCACAAAAAGACGACGCCTTCGCCAGTGGCGCCGAAGTAAAATACTCGTCGGAATACGGAAAGATCAAAGGCGATCTTCTATTCTCGCAGGAAGCAGAGAAAGCCCATGATCATCGCCACTCCGTTCGGGTTAATCTGGGTCGGGACTATCCCGTGATAGCGGAGTATCTGGCAGACCTCCGACCACAATGGTAGTCGTAGGCCGACTTCGAAGTGGACGATGGGGAATATCAGCTCGGTCACCGAGAATGAGTTCAGGCGCTCATCCTCGCGAGGAAGTCTGGCGACATATCCCTGTGACAAGTATTTGGCAGAGAACTCCTTCAAATCGCTCGGCCGAGTAATCGACTTCTTGAAGGAAGTCGCCTCGAAGTTCTTTGCATGACTCGCACGGCGAATAGCTGCCTCGTCAGCCATTATGAAAGAAACGAAACAGAGAGGCGAGTATCAAAGAGGCGAGGAGTGGTACAAACGGCAGATACTCGCTTGAAAGAAAGGTGATCGCCAAAAGCGTAATAAATACGTACCCCCTATTAATAGTACTCGACGAAACTTGGCTTGTCGCGTACGCCACCGCGAGCACGAGTAAGGGGTGGCGAGCACCGAGGAAAGTCGCCAAAACCAACGGCGCACGTCAAATCACTAACACCAAGCGAGCGAATACCTGCATCAGAATCCTAGGGAGCTCACCAAATAGGCGCGACATTCAACCATTGCTCGCAAAACGACGAAAAAGTAGATTGACAGAATCAGAGCATTACATCACAACAAGCAAGGAATGAAAGGGCGAGATCAAACTATTCGCCAAATAATATTACAGAAATGAAATGTTTGGATTACAGACCTTCGCCAAAACGGCGACTAGCTACTACAAAAAGAAAAAAAAAGGGAGGATCCTAGGGGTTCGCCTGAGCATCGGGAAGTTGCGGTTGTCACCCAACCCAGCCCATGCTGCGAGCTCGCTTGAAATGCTCGAAGACCACGAACATCGCGTCCTCGCCTTGTCGCAGCTGCTCCTCCATCCTCGCCAGGCGACCAACGGAGCCCATGCTCGCATGCATTCCCACCAGCTCGTCATGATGCCACTGCTGGCGATGCTCCATCCTAACAACCCGGCGCTCCAGATCGCTGACAGATTGAAGGCGAGATTCTGCTCCCACCAGCCGAGTATCGAACTCTTATAGCTGGGATACTCGCACCTCCAGCTCGGTCAGGCGACGCTGAGAGTCAGCGGCCGCCAAGCTCTCAACTCGCGCCTCTACAGCCATCAGGCAACGATGAGACTTGCTGATTGCCAGACGCTCCAACTTCGCCTCCAAGTCCATGATGGCGCGAGTAACCCTCTCCTGGTACTCGCAGGAGGGAAGCCCAACCCCGTCAATCAGAGCCCCGATAGGGGTATGAGCGGGAGCTGCAGAAGATGACAAAAACAAAGTCTTAGTGGCAAGTAGCGACAAGACCTTTTTTCAAGATATTCGGCAAAACAGCGACTCCATTTACCAGACCGATGAGCGTCATTCCGCGAGTCGCGGTAAGGACTCCGAGATTGGCGGCGAGGAGAGCCCCTTCCCCGATGCGGGGATAGACTGCGATGGCCACCATCTAGCCGGTTAAAGTGTGATACGTCGATGTGCTACCTGCTGGAATGCACATCACCCCGACCACGACCATCCGCTGGTCGCCCTCCCCCTCTGGGAGCGAAGAAAGGAGAAGACCTCACCACCCCGCCTCGGCGCGAGGACGCAGCTTCGCCTTCATGCCAGTTTTTATCATTAATTATCGCACGGGCAGCGCACGATCGTGCGTTCAACCGTGCGTGCCCAAAATTCTGCCAGTTTATTATAAAAGCGCAGGAAATGCCGCTACGAAGAAAGCCGATTCCCCTCGCGGGAAAAGCGCAGGAACCCCGCCATTTTCGCCCTTTCCACCAGAGGAGACAAGAGGAGACCATTTCCAGCGATCTCCTTCGCCATTCCTCCATCCGGGAGCATTTGCAAGAATTCTCCGCCACTAGTTCAAGCATTCTTCGCCGAGGAGACCATAGAAGCGCTGAAGATCGTTGGAGCGGTGACAACCTCCTTCGAGTCCGCACACCATCTGAGGGCCGAGCCCGGAGAGAGCCCAACAACCTCTCACTCCGGCCGAGAACCCAAGACGCGGTGACATCTTCTATGTGGTCCTTTCTAAACTTTGATGCTTGTGCTTTCTCTTTGTGTTGTTGTACGAACGCTTGTTAGGTTAATGTTATGGATCCTTGCTTGTGTTCATGTGCAATGATGATGTGGTGGTGAGAATAGCTTTCATTATTGTTGTGATAGCCTATGTTGTTTGTGTGTGAAGCCACCTAGCAATTGTTAGTGGTGATGTTGGCGAAGAGGTGAACCTCACAAAACCTCGCACCGTGGCCATTCCATCCGCTTACCGAAGCGCGGCATCGCGGCCGCTGCATTGACCCACACCTTGCGAAGCGGTGCTTTTTGACCGCATTTCTCTTATTTCCGCAATTGCTTAGGAATCCAATCACAACCCCCTTTGTTATTACTTAGTAATCCTTTTAACTAATTTCCGGCAAAGCGAATCATACAACCCAACTTGCGGTCCTTTGAGATCGACATCCGGGGAGTTCCTCCCTATTTTATTACTTGAGCGACTAGTGCACTGTCGTCGTATCGCATTTCGTGCTTGCTAATTAGCGTTGCTGAAATCGCGCATCAAGTTTTTGGCGCCGTTGTCGGGGACTGCAAGCGTGTATGATTTGTTTTTCTGTGGAAATTCGTTTTAAGGTCTTTTTTTTTATTTTCTTCTTTTGTGTTGAAGAGTGTGTATGCATAGAAGAGATCCCGGTGAGTGCACAACATTTGACCCTGAAATAGAGCGTACCCTGCGGGCGCGTCTCCGTGCTGCTGCCACCATGGATGTTAATGGAAATCAGGTTGATCCCGGAGTGGGAAATGCACCGGTCGTGGGTCAGGTAGCTGACGAGAATGAAGTGGCTAGGCCACGACCCAGGACCATGAGAGATTACACTCCACCCACTGTTGGGAGTGTGTATGTACCCTGGATTCGGCCCGGCTATCACCACCAACAACTTTGAGATAAAGCCGGCCATCCTGAACATGATCCGCAACCAGGCCCAATTCTCTGGGTTAGCCAGTGAAGACCCCCATCTTCACTTGGTTGAATTCGCAGAAATTTGCGGGACATTTCGGTACGCAGGGCTGGCTGACGAGACGATAAAGCTCAAGCTGTTCCCTTTCTCTCTACGTGGCAAGGCAAATGTGTGGCTCCACACGATACCAACTGGCACAGCTACCACTTGGGACGCTCTGCAAGAAAAATTTCTGGCAAAGTTCCATCCTGTTGACAAGGTCGTAAACTTGCGGAGGGAAATTACAACTTTCCAACAACACGATCAGGAGGCTCTCGCAGAAGCTTGGGAGTGGTTCATGAACCTTCTCCGAAAATGTCCCCAGCATGAGCTGCAACCATGGACTATAGTAGAAAATTTTTACTTTGCTATTGAGCCTAACTACAGGGCCATCATTGATGCTGCTGCAGGTGGAACTCTGATGAACCACACCCCGGAAGACGCATTACGGATTGTTCAAGACACTGCCATTCATAGCTCCTTTTGGACTGCTGGAAGAAACGCTCCAAGGAATGCTCGGGGACTCTTTGAGGTGAACACGTCTGGTGCACCCGCTGAAAGTACCATGCTACTAAAGAGGCCTACCATCCCTTCTGCCTCGGTGATGATGATCTCATTCCAAGGTTGTGGAAGCCCGGGGCATCATGCATATGAGTGCCCCACAGGTGAGCAACCTACCGAAGTTTCTTTTGATGAAAGCGTCAATTATATTAATGATCAAAATCATGGAGCACCGTTTAATAACGCCTATAACTCGGGCGTGAGGATTCATCCAAACTTCTCTTGGAAACAAAACGTTCCAGGCCAACGATGGAAAGAAGGCTCGCATCAATTCGATGCTCAAGCCTCCGGTAGCCAACCGCGACCGCCTCAACCGAGTTATAATCAAGGTGCCCCGACTCCTAAGAAGAGCAACCTCGAAGAAATGATGGAGAGGTTTATGCAGGACGCAAACTTGAATATGGTTAACCAAACCGCGTCCATGCGAAGCTTGGAGACGCAATTGGGCCAATTGGCGCAATTGTTAACCGAGCGTTCGCAAGGGACCATTCCCAGCAACACAGAAAAAAATCCTATCAATCAAGGGAAGAGTCTTACCGACACGGAAGTGGTTAACCCAAGTGAATTAGTAATCATTTTTTCTATTAATAATGTCAAAACTCTGTGACTCTGGTTCATCCCGCAACCTCCTTTCATTGCAAGACATTGCTAAATTGCAACTCGATGTGAACACGTACGATCGGAAGTCTTTGGTGCTTGCTAATGGGACCATTATTCAGTCGGAGGGAGAAGTGAAAAATGTTCAAGTCATGGTCGAGGGGACGGTGGTGGTCGCTGACTTTCAAGTATTGGGACCCCAAGAGAATAAATCTATCCCCATCTTGGGAGTGCCGTTCTTGAAAGAGAGCAGTGCCACTTTGGATTTCTCTGCAGGGAGTGTTATCATCCCTACTTGCCCCAAGATTGTGACCGAAACATTGTCTCGCTCTCCCCAAATTATTTCTGATGAATCTCTTAGTAATGCAGGAATCAGGGCTGAAATAGTATTGTTGGAGGAAGAAAAGGATGAGAAGAAGTCATGCGAAAAAGAAGAAGAAGCAGGCTTACGAAAGGAATGTGACCCGGAGAGGAAGGAGAGCCTCGTTTCTGAACCCGCCAAGAAAACCTTAACTCGGGACAATGTCCCATTTTTATTTAGCAAGAAATCGTGTAATAAACCTCTTAAACAGTCTTTCTCTTGGGCTGACCCAGTTGCCACTGCGGCAACGGAAGTGATGCCACCCACCACCAAGGTGGGAAAATCTGACGACTATCAACGCTGGCGCTCTCCAACCGTGGAGAAGTTGAAACAAGAAAGATGATTGCGTGGTGCACGCTCCACTACTTCCAGTGGCAAGATGGCAGAGGCTAGGGAAAAATTGGATGACACCAATTTTGGCCCTAAAGCTTTCACCTCCAGCCTACAAGCCACTGGAGACGTGCACTACAAAAGCGCATATAGCTGATGTTCTTGTTCTTGCTGTGATCTGTGTGTGTGAAACTTTTCTCTAAATTTTCTGCTTTATGAACAATTCTTAATACAGGTATTTGGTCCACCTTTAAGGACGTTAAACAAAAGGGCTTCTTGGGAGACAACCCATGAGAACCACCCGGTTCCGCTTGCTTGCTTTAATTTCTATTATGTTTTGTTTGTTTTTGCTTTGGGGCTAACAATGCAGGTATGATGACATTTTTGGCGGACCCATTAGTGCTAGCTCTCGCTTGGTGGATGAGGAAGGAGAAAAATTTAAAGAAGGAACTACCGCACTTCTGGCATGCTCTTTTATGAGCATAGGTCCTCTCTACCCCTATTTTCCCTATTCCTGAATTGTCTATTTTATTTCGTTTTGATCAAGTCTGGGGGAGAGAGAGAGTTGTGCATGTACACACACTTTGCATAGCATGTTAGAATGTGCTGAGTTAGGATTTATCATTTTGCTGCACACATTGCATATACTTGCACCTAGTTCACGCACACTTGATCACGCGCGCTTATTGGATATTGTTGCGAGGTTCCTCGCTCGTAAGAATTGGATTGTTAGTGTAGGAGTGAGGAGTAGAGAAAAATGTTGACTCGAGTAGTGCTCTAGTCAAATGCTCCAGTCACGCCTAGAAATTCAATTAGAGTAGAATAAAATTCAAAGTTATAATTTAATTATTTCTATTATAGTAGCTGCAATTTATTTTACTTTAGTGGTGAATCCGGTGAATTCAACGGTAGCATAAGGTCGAGTGTAGCTGTACTAGTAGTAGCTTATTACTAGGGTCAGAAGGAAGGACAACCTTTCTCGGTGGCTAGAACTTGCACTAGGCTACTCTTGAAACGATTGCGTTGAAGTACTCATTATAAAATGTGATATAGGTCATTTCTTGATCCGTTTGTGCTTTTGAAATCCTTACCAACTCAATCACCTTTGCAAGCCCACTTGAGCCTACCTTCTCCTTTTTAGCTCCACTAAAATTTCACCAAAGCCATACGGCCAAACCTATTTTCGCACCAACTTTTGAGCTGAAAGAAATTTATTTATCGATCGCATTTGGTGTTATCTCTGTGTTGTATGGCAGCCTTGAATTAGCTAAATGAGCTGTTTTTATTGTGCCTACAAAAGTATTCTGTCGAGAAGAGAAAAGAAAAGAAGAAAAAAAAAAGAAAAAAAAGGGTTGTTCAAAATGAATACTCTCTCGACAAATTCAAATTATATTTGGATTAGCACGCACCTAGTGTTCAGTTGAAGTCATGGGGTGTTGTGTACTTCTTGAAAATGTTGTATTAATGATTGTAATTCTCATGAGTGCTCAGTTATGTTGAATGCGATTCCCATCGTCCTTCTACTTATCTAGCCTAAACTCAACCTAAGCCCAATCCTAACCCATAAGTCCTATTGATTTTAGATACGAGTCGTCTCATACAGTAGAGAGAGTGCGAACGTGCAAGCCTATGGACACCGACTTTGATGGATTTCTTAGGACTTTGTCCCGAGCTTTGATTCGAGTAAAACTCTACACATTAGTCACGCTATTTTCCCTTTTGCGAGACCGAAAGATTCACCGGGATTCACCATCCAAGTAAAGTAAATTGCAAATTACTGTTCTAGAAATAGTTAGATATAATCTTGAGTTTAATTCTGTTCTAATGTATTTCTATGCACGTGTGCATGCGACTTCGCATAAGTCTCTACCGCTCAAACTCACTCTAACATCCAATTGTTCCGACAGGAGAGCTGAGTAGTTTGCCCGAGACGTGCAAATGGTTAAGTCTGGGGGTGTGATGAGTCCCATTTATATACACATTTATGGACTCATCTGGGCCGTATTTCTAGTCGATGCACTACACTTTAGGCATGTTTTTGATTATATTTGTTATTCCTTGCTAGGTGCACTCTTAGGCCCGTTTCGGTGTGCATTTGTGCTCCTTGTTATTGGGGGTAAGCACATGGTGCTCCCCATCCCTTTCTCTATGTTTATCTAGTGCTGGAGGTGTTCTCCCAGCTGTTTTATCTTGTGTACAGGTGGTCGAATCATCCAGTTTTCCCACAGAATTCATGATTGTGTACAACGCACGGTCATGCGTTTCCTTGACGCACGGACGGTTGTGGTCGTGCGTTCTAATCTGGGCAGAAAATGGGAGATCTGAGTTTGGTCATGCGTTTTGACGCACGAGCGGAATTGCCCATGCGTGAGTCAAACGCACGGACGTCTGTTTCTTCCTGTTTTTTAGCTTTTCTGAATTTACCCGCGCGTTTTGACGCACGGGCGGATTTGCCCGTGCGTGAGTAAATCGCACGGGCGGCGCAGCTTCGTCTTCACGCCAGTTTTTATCATTAATTATCGCACGGGCAGCGCACGATCGTGCGTTCGACCGTGCGTGCCCAAAATTCTGCCAGTTTATTATAAAAGCGTAGGAAATGCCGCTACGAAGAAAGCTGATTCCCCTCGCGGGAAAAGCGCAGGAACCCCGCCATTTTTGCCCTTTCCACCAGAGGAGACAAGAGGAGACCATTTCCAGCGATCTCCTTCTCCATTCCTCCATCCTGGAGCATTTGCAAGCATTCTCCGCCACTAGTTCAAGCATTCTTCGCCGAGGAGACCATAGAAGCGTTGAAGATCGTTGGAGCGGTGACAGCCTCCTTCGAGTCCGCACACCATCTGAGGGCCGAGCCCGGAGAGAGCCCGACAACCTCTCACTCCGGCCGAGAACCCAAGACGCTGTGACATCTTCTATGTGGTCCTTTCTAAACTTTAATGCTTGTGCTTTCTCTTTATGTTGTTGTACGAACGCTTGTTAGGTTAATGTTATGGATCCTTGCTTGTGTTCATGTGCAATGATGATGTGGTGGTGAGAATAGCTTTCATTGTTGTTGTGATAGCCTAGGTTGTTTGTGTGTGAAGCCACCTAGCAATTGTTAGTGGTGATGTTGGCGAAGAGGTGAATACGACCCTCACAAAACCTCGCACCGTGGCCATTCCATCCGCTTACCGAAGCACGGCATCGCGACCGCTGCATTCACCCACACCTTGCGAAGCGGTGCTTTTTGACCCGCATTTCTCTTATTTCCGCAATAGCTTAGGAATCCAATCACAATCCCCTTTGTTATTACTTAGTAATCCTTTTAACTAATTTCCGGGCAGAGCGAATCATACTACCCAACTTGTGGTCCTTTGAAATCGACATTCGGGGAGTTCCTCCCTATTTTATTACTTGAGCGACCGGTGCACTGCCGTCGTATCGCATTTCGTGCTTGTTAATTAGCGTTGCTGAAATCGCGCATCACAGAGGAAGGGCGATAAAAGGCTCCTCCTGAGCAGCGATAAGTGGCGGATCTGCGAGATAGTGTAGAAAACATCAGAAACTCGCCAGCAAATTATGCGACCCAAACCAAAAAAATGGCGAGTAGGTTGCTCTCACTTTGTAAAGGAGGGAGTTCAGTTTGAACTTGGGCCGAGATTCCAGCAGTATTCACCTCCGGAGCGACGTTCGACGCGGGAAGGTCAGGAACAGATGATTCATCTGGGTGGCCGAGACCCAAGTCGTCAAGCACCTGCTGGGTACTGCCGACCAGAGAATCTGTGACATTCTCAGGGGTGGCGACATCCTTCTTCTTCTTCTTCTTCTTCTTCTCCTTCTTCTTTTCAAGCCTCTTCCTCTTCCTGGAAGCGAGGAAGTCCTCAATCTCGGCGTCGCGAGCAGGCTTCCGCAACGGTGGCAGCAAACTCTCAAGCTCGGCCATGTCAGCAGCAGCTTCCTCGACAATACTGCGCGACAACTTGAGCGAGATCAGAAAAGTCGTGCCCTCAGAGACCCCTCCCCCTCTATATAGAGAGCCAGAGCGTTGAGCAACGAGATGCCGACTATCAAACAATACTCGCCAGAAGGCCTGATCGTCGAATGACGGTTGGATGATTCATTCCGAGCAACTACGTTACTCACAAAGAGCGGGGATTGTATACAACCCTCATTCTCCGAGGGTGGGCCCATTCAAAGCCACGCAGGTAGAAGTCAAAGTCAAAAGGTCAACACAGAAGTCAACAGTTCGAGACACCAAGACAAAGTTGGCCTAGAAGAGTTCGTCGAACGCAGCCAAGAAGAGTTCGTCGAACGCAGCCAAGAAGAGTTCGTCGAACGCAGCCAAGAAGAGTTCATCGAACGCAGCCTAGAAGAGTTTGTCGAACGCAGCCTAAAGGAGTTCGTCGAACACCGGAGCAGTAGAAGACCTGGGCGAGTATTGGCCCAGCATGTGCGAGCATCACCCAATACTCACCAGATGGGCGACTATGGCATAATGCTCGCCGAGTATCCCATAGTCGCCAGGCAGGGGCTGGGCTATAAACCCCCCTACCTCTTGGTTTTCCTATAAATAGGACCACATGGGTACTTGGATTGGGACCTGAACTTGAGCTTTTGAAACTCTGCTCTTGCATTCTGGAACCCGTCGCACTTGGCCGCTACTCCCAGTACTAGTCAAGTCGGTGCCTTCCTCGTACCCTGCTCGGCCATTTTTGGTTGTGGAGGGGAAGACTCCTTTGAGCTTCTGGGTACGTGGTGGGACCTCCCTGCCATGGCACCTGGGGTCCTGTTTGTTGCTCTTCTAGCTTCTTCATAGTTGCCAGCCAAGCCGTCTCTTCGAGCCGCTTGGCAAGTAGTCTCCGACTGCATTGGTCCGAATTTTGGAGCCTAGGATTTTCCTGACTTCAACACGTGCTTTACTTAAAAAAGATGTTAAGCATTCATACCAAGCACGAGGCACTTGTTTTAGACCATAAAGCGCTTTTTCTAATCTATATACATGATTTGGAAATTGTTCATCAATAAAGTCGGGGGTTGTTCAACATAGACTTCTTCTTTAATTATCCCGTTTAAGAAAGCACTTTTAACATCCATTTGAAATAATTTAAACTTCTTATAACTCGCAAAAGCTAGAAAAATTCTAATTGATTCAAGGCGAGCAACGGGTGCAAATATTTCATCAAAATCTACCCCCTCGATTTGAGAGTAACCTTGTGCCACTAATCGAGCTTTGTTCCTAGTTATTCTAGACTCTCCATCTAATTTATTTTTAAATATCCATTTGACTCCAATAACGGGGTGATTAGATGGTCTTTCAACTAGTTTCCAAACCCTATTGCGTTCAAATTGATTCAATTTGTCATTCATAGCAATAAACCAAAATTCATCATTCAAAATGGTGGAAACATTTTTCGATTCTATTTCGGAAACAAAGTATAAGTTTGAAAAGGATTCATTAAAAGAAGAACGTGTCGTTACCCCCCTTGATGGTTCTCCAATGATAAGCTCCCTTGGATGATCTTTTGTAAATCGAAGCACACTAGGAGGCACGAACTCCTCTTGCACAGTCTCTACTTCTTTTTCTTCTCCAAGTGGTTCATCATCATCATGCTCCAATAGTGAAAGAGGTTCATCTTCATTACCTGCACAAGTAGAATCTACACAAGGCACAAGTTCATCAAACTTCACATGAATAGACTCTTCAATCTTTTTAGATTTTTTATTATATATTCTATATGCTTTGCTAGTGGAAGAGTAACCAAGAAAAATACCGTCATCACATTTTTCATCAAATTTAGCTAATACATCCTTGGTGTTTAGGATAAAACATTTACAACCAAAAACATGAAAATACGATACATTAGGTTTCTTTTGAAAATACAATTCATATGGAGTTAATTTCAGAATAGGGCAAAGCATGACACGATTTATGACATAACATGATGTATTTACGGCTTCGGCCCAAAAATATCTAGGCAACCCATACTCGGATAGCATAGTGCGTGCGAGTTCTTGAAGAGTTCTATTTTTCCTCTCCACCACACCGTTTTGTTGGGGGGTGTGTGGAGCGGAAAATTCGTGCTTAATACTTAGATTATTACAGAAAGTGGTGAAGTTATCATTTTCAAATTCCCCTCCATGATCCGATCGTATACACTTGATTTTTAGATCTAATTCATTTTGAATACGATTGCAAAGCTTTGTAAATTCAAAAAACGCATCAGATTTGTAGGTAAAAAAATAAGGTCCAAGTAAATCTAGAAAAATCATCAATTAATACAAAAGTGTACTTTTTACCACCAATACTACACGTGCTAATAGGTCCAAAAAGATCCATGTGAATTAGTTGTAAGGATCTTGAGGTGGATATTTCTTTTTTACTCTTAAACGATGTTTTTGAAAATTTTCCTTTTTGGCATGGCGAGCATAGGGAAGATAGATTTCCATTTAGCATTGGCAAACATTTAACGAGTTTATTCTTTGACAGTTTTAAGATTAACTTGGTGCTAGAGTGACCGAGATGCCTGTGCCATAATTCAAGTTCTTCATTTTTTTATATAAGACATTTGAGTGACGCACATGATAGATCATGAAAGGCAATTAGATACACATTGTGAATTCGTGGTGCAGTGAGTATAATACTATTGGTTTTTGGATCAATAATTTTACATAAATCAGTAGAAGACTCAAATAAGACAGTTAGACCTTTATCGCAAAGTTGACTAATAGAAATCAAGTTATGTTTCAAACCTTCTACATATAAGACATTAGTAAGAGAGAAAGAATTGTTACCCACAGTACCAGTGCCTAAAATCCTTCCCTTTCCATTGTCCACAAATGTCACCATTCCTCCTTTCTTCTTAGCGAGGCTAAGGAATTTTGCTTTATCGCCTGTCATGTGTTTGGAGCACCTTGAGTCCAAGTACCACATGTCTTCCTTTTCCTTAGCCTGCCAACATACCTAATAAGAAGATAAGAGTAAAGATCCGGATACCCAAGTGGTTCCTCCCATAGAATAGGTGGAAACCTTAGGCACCCAAATTTGCTTGATAGTACATCGACCCTTCATCCTGCAAGAGTCCAAGGTATGCCCGAAGTGATGACACTTGTCACATAACACAAAAGGGGTTGAGACCTTTTTCAGTTTTTGTTGTGGACTCTTGCTAGAGGATGGGGAATCAGCAGAAAAAATTCAAGATTTATGATTATTACATGAATTATGAGTTTTGTTACTACCGCCAGCGTTAACTGTTACCTCCGGGTGGTAGTTAGTAGAGACATAACCTAGCCCAGTTTTTGCACTACCATGCCTTTGGTTGGCCAAAATCATATCAAGACTTTTCTGGCCAACACAAAATTTTTCTATGACTAAGTTAAGGTCATGGATTTGGGCTTTTAATGCAAAACTTTCACTAACTAAATTTCCGCATCTATTTGCAAAGTTTTTCTTTTCATTTTCAACATTAGAAAGTGAGAGTTTCAAATTTCTTTCTAATTCTCTCTTTTGTTTCGAGAGTGATTCTATATTGGAGAGAGCGTTAGAAAGATCAATTTCAAGTTCGCTAGTCCTTGCCAAAAGATCATCATTCTTTTGGCAAGACTCCATCTCCTTTCCCAAGGAAATTACTTCCTTATTTAATTTTTTATTTTGTTTTAAAAGGATTTTATTTTCAGTTTTAAGTAGATCGAGATCTCTTAAATTTTTGCCAAACGATTTACAAGTTCTTAAGTATTCGGAATAAAGATCATCATAGTTAGAAGGGATTACCTCAGTGTCGCTTTGGACACTGCACTCGTCGTCGGTTTATTCATTGTTTTTCCCCATAAGGCACAATTTTGCCTCATCATCATCGCTTGAGCTTGATTTACTTGAGCACCCGGAGGAAGAGTCATCCCATGTTGCAGCTTTTAAGACCTTCTTCTTCTCCTTTCCTTCAAGCCATTTTTCTTTTTGCTCCTTTAAGAATCTTGGGCATTGACTTCTAATATGCCCGGTCTTCCTACAGTGGAAGCACTCGGGAGGTGGCCGCTCTTCGTCGTCGTCGCTAGACTTCTCCTTCTTCTCTCTTTTGGATGAGGAGCCCTTTCGGAAAAGTTTCCGGAAGGTGTTCCTCCTTTCTGGAATCTTCATGAACTTAGTGAAGTTCTTCACAAAGAGACTCTCCTCGTCATCTTCCTCGTCGTCATCTTATTTTCTTGACTTCAGTGTCAAGGCTTTCTTCTTTGGCTCCTTGTTGTACTCTTCTTCTTGAATCTTGAGTTCTACCTCATGGGTTTTGAGTTTCCCAATGTGGCTCTCAATTTGGAGCCGCCTAAGATCATGCGATTCGGAAATTGCCGTCACCTTTGGATTGAACTTTGGTGGGAGTGATCGAAGAAGCTTTCTCACCAAGTCGCCGTTTGAAAATGTTTTTCCAAGAATTTTTGAGGCACTGACGATCTTGGTGAATCGAGTGTACATGACGTCCTCATTCGGATCCATTCTGAACATCTCGAATTCAGATTCTAGTTGGAATAGTTTTAAATCTTTGACCTGCGAGGTACCTTCATGCGTTATTTCTAATAAGTTCCAAATCTCATAAATAGTTTCACATGCACTTACTCTATTAAATTCAGTCCTATCTAGAGCACAGAACAAAGCATTCATCGCTTTCACATTATTCTTACACCTAGCCTTATCTCCATCATCCCATTTATCCCTAGGTTTTTCCATGGTTACTTCTCCAACAATATATGTAGGAGAAGTGTATGGAGTTTCAACACATGCCCATACATCTAGATCTAAGTTTATCAGAAAACAATGCATACGCGTTCTCCAGTAATTATAATCAGTTCCGGTAAACAGCGGAGGTTCTACTTATTCCCTGCCACTCATAGAAAGCGAGGTCATGGAGCGCCATTATTCCCGGTTTTTAGACCGAATTGGAATAACCTGGCTCTGATACCACTTGTTGGATCTGGAGGCGCCCTTAGAGGGGGGGGGGGGTGAATAAGGGTTCAAATATTTTCGAGAATATTTAAGTGAAACACGATTCTCAGTTGCTACCGGGAGCGGTAGTGTTACCGCTCGGCGTTAGTGACAGAAAATCTGTTTATGTTATAGTAATGAAAATCAGAGATCACGAAACAGAGATGAAGAAAGACATATTTTCATTAACAATAAATAATTTTGTTTACAAAATATTTTCCCAATGACGTTTGGAAAGAGGCGACGAATGAAAAGCTCTATTGGGTTTTCTATACCGACCCTTCTCCCAAGGACCGGTTGGCTCTAGCCTATCTCTCACCAGATATGGCCTCAAGCCGCTCTAGCCCTTCCCTCACCGGAAAGGCCTCGAGCACTCCCTAGATCTACACCCTTGACCTAGTCGCCAACGCGAGGTGAATTTCCCCTAGTCCCCGCAAGGCACTAATCACCGTGTGGCGAATTCCTCTACCGAGCAAAAGATATAAAGGTTACAATTAGAAACTAAAACAAAACACAATCTAAAAACTCCCTCAAAAGAAGAACTTGATGTCGATGTAGATGCGATCGGATCGGTCTTCAAGTTCTTTGCGTTCACGAACATTGACGGAGTTCTTTGAGATGCTTGAGGAAGGCTCTCACGAGTGCTCTGAATATATGACTTCAATTTGTTCTGTAACAACAAGCAACAACGGAGGAAGCGCGCATCTTTAAATAGAATCATCCGCTACCGCCTGCGGTAGTACTACCGCTCCGCGGTAGCCACATTAGGCAATGATCAAGCACACGGATCGTGGCAGCTTAGGAAACTTTTGAGCGCCAAACTTTGAGCTCCGACTAGCGCACCGCGATAACGCTAACGCTCCGCGATAGCGAGATAACCTTCCTTCAGCCAATATCTCCTTCCACATTTGCTCCTCAATCACATGCAGACGTGAGAATTCCAAAAGCTACCGCCGGGCGGTAGAGATGCCGCGCCGTGGTAGAGCACGCTAAATATGCATCCCGCCATTCATTCCTTTTTCTCCACTGTTTCCTTCCCGTCAATTGTTTCCATTTATGCTAGCGCCAGCGGTAGTTCTAACGCTCCGCGGTAGCAACGCCTGACATCTATTTTCGTCGAACAACATCTATTTTCGTCGAACACCATTTCGTTGAATGCCATTTTCGTCGAAATCCATTTTCGTCGAAGGCCAGTTCGTCGAACGACATCTTCTTTCGTCGAACACCATTTCGTTGAATGACATCTGATTCGCTAGCGCCAGCGGTAGTGCTACCGCTCCGCGGTAGCAACAACACAACATATTCCTATGGAGATTTGAATGCACAAGATCCTGCATGTTAGAAATACAAAAACAAATATGATCAAATACAATATGATTTGCTATTGTCAAACCAAGAGATGCAGAAAGCATATTCCAACATTCACGACCGCCACCACCGCACCAAGCGAAGCCTAAGAATAGTCTCGTCAATGTGGTCGAATCAACCTTTTTGTGTTAATTATATTTGGGTCGCACCGGATGGGGAGTAAACCAAATTTATTATGATATTTAGTGAGGCATCAATACCTTTAAATACATATGGAACACATGGTAGTAGAGAATTAGATACGAGCAGTGATTATAACATTGAAGAAAATATTCGGTCAAACATTTTCGCATGGGCACAAAACTGTTATGCCTACTCACATGACGTGGGGTGGTGATCGCCAATTTGAAGTGTTAGAAAAGAAACTAACACCTACTCTAAAGAGAAGGTTCTTACAAAACAAGAAGCATAGTTTTCATATTAAATGACTTACCTATTACATGAGAGAACAGGGTTATATATATAGCCTCAACATAAGAAATGAATAGCCAAGGACAAGTGTCCCAAAAAAAAATATTTCTGCTATAATATTGTAATAGCCCCGCTCAAGTTGGACTATGTAGATCATATAGTGCCAACTTGTTAATTATTGTCATGAAGGTAGAAAGATGCAAAGCCTTAGTAAAAAGGATCTGTTGGCTGATTAGAAGATGAAATGGGCAATAAGTGTATCAACCCAGTTTTTATCTTTTCTCGAATCACATGGCAATCGATCTCTATGTGGTTTGCCCGTTCATGAAAAGTTGGATTATGTGCTAGGTAGACAGCTGAATGGTTATCACAATAAACAGAAATTGGTTGAGTCAAAGAAATAGTAAAGTCTGTAAGTAAGAACTTTAGCCATTGAAGTTCATAGGCCAAGCTAGCTAAGGCCCTGTATTCGGCTTCTGACAAAGAACGTGATACAGTTTTTTGCTTCTTTGATCTCCAACAAATGAGAGAGGTTCCAAGAAAAACACAGAACCCAGTGATAGATTTGCGAGTATCCAAACATGAAGCCCAATCAGCATCAGAAAAACCAGATAAAATCAAACCGTTATTTCTGGGAAAATAAAGGCCCTTAGTCGGTGCCCCTTTGAGATATTTTAAGACACGAATTGCTGCTTGATAATGGGATTCCATTGGAGAAGAGATGAATTGGTTTAATTGTTGAACAACAAAGCTAATATCTGGTCTTGTAGTAGTTAAGTACAATAATCTCTGAACCAGTCTTCAGTAACTCATATGATCATGACAAGGAATACCTTGATCCTTTCTTAACTTGCGGCTATGATCAAGAGGTGAGAAAACAGTCTTAGCAGCCAAAACCCCAGCATCCTTTAACAATTCCAGAGTATATTTTCTTTGGTTTAACATGATTCCCTCCTTCGATCTAGAAACCTCAAGGCCCAGAAAATATCGAAGAGTTCCAAGATTTTTAATTCTAAATTGATTGTCCAACTGATTTTTGACAATTTGCATCTCATCCATGATATCTCCTGATAGTACAATATCATCTACATATACGAGAAGAACAGTAAGACTTGAACCAGTTTTCTTGATAAAAACAGAGTGATCTACAGTGGACTGTTTATAACCAAGATTGTTGAGAACTAAAGACAGTTTTGAGTACCATTGTCGACTGGCCTGCTTAAGGCCATACAAAGATTTTTGTAATTTACAAACATGATTTGGATTGGATGATTCAAAACCTGGTGGAAGAGACATGTAGACCTCTTCATGCAAATCCCCATGGAGAAAAGCGTTATTAACACAAAGTTGCTCAAGGAACCAATATCTTGCGGCTGCTATTGAGAGAAGAACTCTAACAGAAGTTAGTTAAGCAACATGAGAAAAAGTATCAAAATAGTCGATTCCTTCCATTTGAGTGTATCCCTTGGCTACAATCCTTACCTTATACCGTTCCATGGTTCCATCGGCATGGTATTGAATCTTGTAGACCCACTTACATCCAATAGGATTCTTACCAGGAGGAAGATCTACAAGAATCCAAGTGTTGTTTTCTTTTAAGGCTGCAAGTTCTGTATTCATTGCATCATTCTAGCACTGGAATTTGGATGCTTCAGCATAAGTGTGCGACTCAGTTTGAGAGGTTACATTAACACAGAAAGACTTATAAGCAAGACAACATCTGTCATAGTTTAAAACATCTGATAGAGGATAAAGAATTATATTGCCATAATATGAGGAAGGTTTCCAAGTATTGGTTAACAAGGAACAATGATAATCCTGAAGATATGAAGGAGGATGTCTGACTCTGCTGCTCCTCTTTGACAAAATACTAAGGTCTGTATTGTTTGGTTCTGAAGAAACTTCAGCAACAGGATCTATGCCATCAATATCATGGATGGGTTCTATGACATCAATATCAGAACTAGGAATAGAATGGGAATTAGGTGGGACTTGAAGGGCAGGTGTTAAATTGGGAATGGTTTGAGAAGGTGTTGAACTGGAAATAGATTGAGAGGTTTTACAAAAGGGAAAATGATCCTCAAAGAACACAACATTTCTTGAAATAAAAAGTTGCCTTGATTGTTGATCAAGAAGAATATATCCTTTTGTGCCATCCTTATATCCATGAAAAATGGCTTTCCTAACTCTAGGTGAAAATTTTGTACGGTGAAAATTTAGAGTATTAGCATAACATAAACACCCAAACACCTTAAGATGCATAAAAGTGGGAAGTTTGTGGAAAAGAATCTCATAAGGAGTTTTGTTTGAAAGCAAAGGAGTGGGTAATCTATTTATTATATGCACAGAATGAGTTATGGCAAAAGTCCAATATTGACTGGGCAATTGAGCTTGAAAGGAAAGGGCTCGAGCAACATTTAAGATGTGTTGATGCTTACATTCAACAACTTCATTTTGTTGGGGGTTTTCAACACAAGTTGTTTGATGAATTCCTTTGCTTTTGTAAAAATCAGGCATCATGAATTCAAGACCATTGTCACTGCGTATGGATTAAAATTTGACTTGAAATTGTGTTTCAATGTAGGCAGAAAAATGTTGTATGTGTTGTCTTGTCTCACATTTATGCTTCATAAAAACAAACCAAGTGAAACGGGTAAAATCGTCAACAATTGTGAGGAAGTAACGATGCCCATTAACGGATATAGTGGAGTAAGACCCCCAAATATCAACATGTAATAATTCAAAAACTTTGGTAGACTTAGATTCACTAGAGAAATGTAGTAGTTTGCGTTGTTTTGCAATGTGGCATATATGACAAGGTGTAATAGGAACATTAGGAATAAAAGAAAATTGAGCAATCAAAAGTTTCAAACAATATGCAGATACATGTCCAAAACAAAGATGCCATAACAAGGAATCAGTAGATTTTGATTGGCAATTATTACATGTAGATTTAATTGGAAAGGAAGAAATTATTGAAACATCTGCAGTGTCCAATATGTAAATCCCTCCACATTGCTTTGCTGAACCAATCATCTCCTTAGTAAGATGGACAGTCCGTGAATATTTGGCAAACACCAAATGACCATTAGGTAGACTAACGGAAATATGCTTGATTATGTGAAACTCATGAAAGATAGAAAATCATGAAGTAATATGATCTGTTGCACCTGTATCAACAATCCCCTGATCATGTTTGATACCTGGAGGAACACCAGTGATATTGTTGATAGAATTGGTGGCAATGGTGTGAACAAGGTTGGAAACATGAGTAGTAGATTGTTGAATGATAGCCAGTATACTATCATACTGCTCCCTTGTAAAAGACATTCCTGGAGATTTCACTGGATCATTGTCTACTTGGATTTCCAAAGCTTCAACAAAATTCGTGTTGTGATTGCTCTTTGTTTTGTAACCCGGAGGAAACCCATGCTTAAAGAAGCAGTTCTCAATTGTGTGATTGGTTTTACCGCAATGAGTGCAAAGTTTATTGGAGTTATGTTGCCCTCTTCCACTATTGCCACGACCTTTTCCTCTTCCAAAAGATCCTTTGCGGAAATTAAATTGATCAGAATTTGCAGCAAAATTTTTGGATTCAGTAATGCTAGAAGAGTTAGCTGGATCCAGGAACAGTTAACGTTCTTGTTGAGTGACAAGAGAGAAAACTTTATTAATGGCCGGTAGGGGTTCAATCAACATGATTTGAGAACGAACATGGGAATATTGTTCGTTCAGCCCTTTTATAAAACGAATGGTATAGGTCTGATCTCTATACTTCTTTATTTTAGCAAACGCCCCGTAGGAACAAGCAGTAGGAGTTAGGTCAATTATAACAAAGACGATGTACAACCCGGAGGATCATCAGTGAGACACCTAGTCGCTACGACTTGGTGGTGCTCTAAGGAAAGGTTGAGGGGCGAAAGAGGTTGTATGGTTCGACCCTCCTTGCTAGAGTTTGTGATCTCTCTTTATTGCCTTACAAGATGTCATGAGCCAAAATTTGCCTTCCCAAAATTTGCCCTTTTATATTATGTTTTCTCTTCTATTTATATTCACGAACCATAACATAGAAATCACCTTTCTCCATTTTTTTCCTTTCCACATTATCCATGACACTTCTCGTCTATTATCTATCCGACAATTTTAAATTCGTGTTCTTCTAAGTTAAAGAAGATAAGTCTTAGTGTTTTAATCCAGTTTTGGGTGTAAGTGTTGGGAATATTGTCGTCAATGTTCCCTAGATTTGAAGATGCATCACACTTAATGTTAAATACATATTGTATTTGATAAGCCCTTTCTATATCATGCTTATGCAGGCTTAAGTCATTCTAAATATTGGAATAGATCTCTGGTTTTCACTGTCAAAACTGCTGAGACAACAGTCTGGTCTCAGCTGAACCACTGAGACGCAGCTGTATTGCCACTGAGAAGGAGTCTGTCTCAGCTAAGCTGCATATAGAGAAAAACCACTAAGAAGACTATCTGTCTCAGTGGATCCGCTGAGATGAAGTCTATTCTGCCGATGAGACTGGAGCATGTCTCAACCCATCCGCTGAGACAATTTCAAATATGAATGTCTCTCTGGCGGGATCTATTTTTGGCGCAAATGACAAGAAAGCAAGATAATGTTTTCTATTCTTATCCATGCAGTGACTAAGCATGTCTTAGAGCCGTTGCAGATTGCAGGGAGTATAAAAGAAGATGTTAGGTCAAAAGAAGCACCATTGTTTTATCGGGAAGTACATTTTCGTGAGTTAAAGAACAATCTTCATCTTCTTCTTGAATAGTGATCTCTCTCTCAAGCTGAAGGCAGACAAATCCAAGAGAAAAAGTTTGTTCCAGCTGATTTAATTCAGCATAACAAGAAGATCTTCTTCCATCTAATAAAGAAGAAGATCAGAAGAAGGAAGGACAGAAGCTGATGTTATCCAGTCCTGCTTCAAGACAACATCTGTTGTGCTCAGCAACAGAAGAACAAGCTGAAAGGTTTACTTATATTGTCTTCTGTTGTAAAAAGTATAATCATAAATCTCTGTAGGAACTTTATTGTTCTGAGTGTATAGGGCATGTGTGCCTGAGCTGTAAGGCTTTTGTGCCTGAGTGGTAAGACTTGTTGTGCCTGAGTTTGTAGGGCTTCTTATTGGACATGAGGTAGGAAACCAGGAGAGTTTCTGAGCTGTAGGAGTTGGAGAACTCTGAGTGGTAGGGCTGCTAGCCTGAGGTAGGGTTTTGGAGAAAACCTGAGAGATCCTGAAGGATCTGTGTTGTAAGCTCATTGAGCTGAGTTTTGGAGGAGTTTGCCTTGTCTAACACACTGTTAAAAAGGTGTAGAGGGAAAGTGGACTACCCATAGACACACTGTCTTGAGGAACCACTATAAACAACTGAGTGTTTTTTGTGCGCTTTATTCTAACTTGCTAGAACATCTAAAAGAGTCCAATATAAATTGAAAAAGCAAAGGAACCTATTCACCCCCCCCCCCCCCCCCCCTTTAGGTGAGTTAGACTACTACCAAATAAACTATCAATAAGTATCTTTTCAACCTCGACTTATAGAGAGCATTATATCTGTCGTAACAGTATCACACTAATAAATATTAATTAACATAATATGTTCTAGACACCTTTTGGGCTATATACATTGCATGTGCTTGCATGGTTGATTTGGAAGCAAATGCATGAATGTTGTGGGAAGATAAGTTTTATATATACGTAAGTAGAAAAGATATGATTTCTTATGCTTACTTAGATACGATCCATGGTGAGATAATTTATGACATAGCCATGTACATAATGATGGAGAGTCCTATAAGAGAGGACGAGGACTTCATTTGCAAAGCTTTCAAGTTTTGAAATAAGAATCGCCTGAATTAACTTTCGCTTACACTTTTTTGTTAATACTCCTCTACTCTTCTCTACATACTTTTATTGAAAACGTGCAATATTTTCCAGCAAACACGTGTATGACAATTTGCTCTAGCTAGAGATTAGCACTCTTCATTTCACCACCTATCATCCGCCAAATAGAGCATTGTGTGTTGAAGTACTCTAATTGTCATTTGATCTCCTGTCGTTCACAGGGGACTGCGAGCGATAGGGACTAAGCCAATTCTTCTCAACATCAATCAGACTTCTTCAGAACAGCCTCCAACCGAGGCAAAATACATAGTAATGTACTCTACACAATTAAGTGCATTAAAATTAACATGGTCTATCAAATCATAAGAGTATTTCCAAGCACTCTCATCCAATTAAAGTCCACCTTGTATTTTATTATTAAAATTTTATGCAATTATTTAAAATATCGGTCACGTGCTCTTTATCCTACGCACATGCAGATTTAGATAAAATGTTGGTTGGCGAAGTTTTAGGCTCTGTTTGAGAATCTAGAGCAGTTCAAACGGTGGTGCAGTAGGAATAAAACTAGCAACGGCGAAACGGAGATCTCAACTATTGTTCAAAACAATCTTCAATCACTTGTGGCAAACTAAGCACAGCGGGTTCTATAATAATGTATCAATCTTCGCCTCTCAGATGGAAAATGGAGCACTACTACACCAAATCCTGAACATGCCGTCAAACAGGAAATTTTTTTAAATAGGGCAACGCACGATCCTTTATATACGGGGGAAAATCCGACCGTAAAAATAGTGCTAGCGCAATTTTTGATGAGGCTAATCCGATTGGAATTTGGATCAAACTGGATTTTCCGATTGGAAAAATTCAACCGGAATTTCCAGTTGGACTTCAACCATGAGATTTCCGATTTTTACGGTCGGATTTCCCCCCGCACATAGAGGACCCGGTCAATTTTTGTGCCTCCAATTTAGTTTACACTATTGTTTTAGTTAACTTGATTGTGGCTCCGTTTGGTGCGGTGTTTCTGTTCCGGTGAGTTTGGACAAAAACAACACCATCATAAAATATTTGTTTGGTATGACAACGGTTATGACTGCCACCAAGAAAAGAAAACTAGTTTTGAACATAACAGTGAATGAAGTTCCTTATGTGAGGTCGGGTGTTCACGAATGACGAGTCATAACCACCGCATTTAAGACCGCTACAGCCGTGCCAAACGGAGTATGTATCTTCCGCATATACTTTTTTAGTAGTGTGGTGTCTTCACCCAGCTAGTAGGCAAGCAATCCTGCTAGGGTTTGTTTTGTTAGATCGTGAGGCGCCCTTAGAGAGGGGGCGAATAATGGTGTTTATCAAATTTTTATTTTACTTAAGAACTTAGATCAAATTATTTTATCAAACTGTTAGAACACAAAAGTATAACTTGCGGTTAAACTCTTTTAATCGCTCATTGCGGTCTGGGCGGTTAGAATTGTTCTAACAACAAGTCTTGTGATGTACCCGCATATCCTGTTCTGTTCGCTTAACCGCAAGCTTAACCGCACATCTTGTGCGGTCAGCTCTTGTTTGACCGCAGTGACCACATTAATCACCTTCTGTAGATTCTGGTTTATTAGTCTCACTGCCTATTTGTAATATCTCTCTCCACCTCCATTTTATATGAAGGAGGTCATACCCATGTAATAATTATATTCATTAGAAATAAAAAATTCAATTATTTTCAATTTCCTGCGCGTTATTGTTATTTTCAGTTACATTATTTCCAAGTTCTCACATGGTATCAAAGTCAATTAGTCATTTATCTTGAGTGGCAACATGTGCGCTACCTGAAGAGGTGGCAAGGGAGGCAGAGTGCATGGCTCCTAGAGTCTCCATAAAGAGCATAAGAAGGTGTGGTCAGAGAATTTTAATTGCGAAGCCGAAAAGAGACCGCACAAGTCGCAAAGAGCAAGCAGACTGGCGGTCAGAAAACCGGAGTTTGCACAAACCGTGAAGAATGAGGCGCAAAAAAGAGCGCAGGAGGGCGGTCAGACAACCGAATTCCACGGACAGGTAATCCTCTTCTCTTTTCTCATTTGGAAAAATATGATCGGTCTCCACCTGTGTTAATATCGAATGGCTCCCCATCCCCTGTGTGTGGGACTAGTATGGTCTAGGCCACTCCATCCATCCGACTTAAGGATACTCTCTACGTGTCCACATTTCCATGCAATTTATTGTCAGTTACAACTCTTTCAAAGCAAATACAATGCTCTATGACGTTTACTTCGACTAATTGTTATTTTTAGGATCTTCACTCCAAGGAAACATTTGCCACTGGGACTGAAAGTGGTGGCCTTTACTTCCTGCCAATGTTTTTGCGCTCTCTGCTCTCTACCATGTAAGACCCCCCCTTCAGAAATCGGCGATCGGACCGTGAAATCTTATCGCACACCACCCTTTTTTGTATGACGCCGAAGCGACCATGACGGGTGAAGGTACTTTCTTCTCCAACTCCCGACTTTGAACACTCTGTTGTCACGCATTGGGGTGATGTTAAGCGAATGTCACTACACACCACAGAGTAGCGAAGCAGTGTTCTAGTGGAAGGCACCATTAATGAGTGCACCATATAGCACTTAGCGGAAGACGTGATCTATAGTGGAAGATTAATCATCACAGAAACTCATATATATTCAAGACCTGTATGAGTAGCGTCGTCCTCTCTACCACATGAAAACTCCTGTATCAATGCATTTATATTTATATACCATGCGATAGGTCATAGAAGAAGATGCGTCCTAACGAACATATATACCTGAAGTAGCCTGCTCCGTGACTTCCTCTACACTTTGTTGTTGTATATCACCCGCACCTGTCACATGTGCTAAGGACAAGTTATTAGAACCACGAATCAAATCCAATTCTTATTAGCATTAAGCATAGTATAACGATCAAAGGAGGAATTATTTTGGACTATTATTGGGTCGTGGCAGTCTTCCCGCGACCGCTGTCTACGTACTCTATATCATCCTGCATACGGTTTCAGACCCACATAGTTCTATAGTTTCGCACGAGTTGTCTTCCCAGACCGTCCTTCGTGCGGGTTGCCTCAGAGTATAACTCGCCAGTAATCCAATTTTCTCCCCACATCACAATTTCTCGAAGACACCATGTATTCCCATAGGAGTAATTCTCGAAGGCACAATATATTCCCGTAGGAATAATTCTCTAAGGCACAAGATATTCCCGTTGGAATAATTCTCGAAGGCACAAGGTATTCCCGTAGGAATTATTCTCTAAGACACATGGTATTCCTGATGGAATTATTCTCGAAGACACAATATATTCCCGTATGAATAATTCTCGAAGGCACGATATATTCCCGTAGGAATAATTCTCGAAGACATAATATATTCCCGTATGAATAATTCTCGAAGGCACGTATTCCCGTAGGAATTATTCTCTAAGGCACATGGTATTCCCGGTGGAATTATTCTCGAAGGCACAATATATTCCCGTAGGAATAATTCTCAAAGGCACAATATATTCTCGTAGGAATGTTTCTCGAAGGCACGATAGATTCCCATAGGAATAATTCTCGAAGGCACGATATTTTCCCGTAGGAATTATTCTCGAAGACACAAGGTATTCCCATAGGAATTATTCTCTAAGGCACAATATATTCCCAAAGGAATAATTCTCGAAGGCATGATATATTCCCGTAGGAATAATTCTCTAAGGCACAGTATATTCCGGTAGGTTCTAAATTACAGTCAATACTGAAATAAAACCAAAATATCGATTTGTCCGCTTTGCTCAAAGAGCGGCGGCCAGTTTGACACTATTTAGGGTTGACTCTAAAGGAATATCTCATCTTCACGTCAACTCTAAATTATAGGCAATAAAGAAATAAAAGTCAAAACATCGATGTGCCCGCTTTGCTCCAAGAGCGGCGGCCAGTTCGACACTATTTAGGGTTGACTCTGAAGGAATGTCTCATCTTCACGTCAACTCTAAATTATATACAATAAAAAAATAAAAGTCAAAACATTGATCTGTCCGCTCTACTCCAAGAGCGGTGGCCAGTTCGACACTATTTAGGGTTTACTCCGAAGGAATGTCCCATATTCACGTCAACTCTAAATTATAGACAATAAAGAAATAAAAGCCAAAACATCGATATGTCTGCTCTGCTCCAAGAGCAGCTGCCAGTTCGGCACTATTTAGGATTGACTCTAAAGGAATGTCTCATCTTCACGTCAACTCTAAATTATAGGCAATACATAAATAAAAGTCAAAACATCGATTTGTCCGCTCTGCTCCAAGAGCGGCGGCCAGTTCGATACTATTTAGGGTTGACTCTAAAGGAATGTCTCATCTTCACGTCAACTCTAAGTTAATGCTGCTGGAATAAACTGCAGATATGAAGTACTGAAACAAACTGCAGTAGTAAAATGCTAAACTGTAAAAGTGTTGAACGAAAACGAACTAAAATAAAGTACTAAAAAGAACTGGACCAGTACTGAACTGGAGTAAAAGTAGAACTGAAAGAAAGTGCAAGAAACTGAAACGAATGTAAAATCAGATGGTTAGTAGTTCATCACTCTGTTCATAGGAGGCAAGTTCATTACCCCATTCGTAGGAGGCAAATCCATTACTCTGTTCATAGGAGGCAAGTTCATTACTCCGTTCCTAGGAGGCAAGTTCATTACTCCGTTCGTAGGAGGCAAATCCATTACTCCGTTTATAGGAGGCAAGTTCATTACTCTATTCATAGAAGGCAAGTTCATTACTCTGTTCATAGGAGGCAAGTTCATTACTCTGTTTATAGAAGGCTTCTCCGTTCCAAGGAGGCAAGCTCATAATTCTGCAGTGAGTTCTTAGTATTTTACCGTCTTATGGTCCGTCGATTTGATTGTATACAATTATTACTTTTAGTTGTCCCGTTTTGGGAGAATCATTGGATTACAAGATTTCGATCGAGTCTTATCATAATACCAAGCCTCTTTATTATAAACAGACGATTTAATCATTGAGACTCCAATATCCGTAAGGGGTTTTAACACAAGCTCTTTTAACCTCAATTCCTTACGCCGGGGCGTATTAAGTCATGTATCACGACCAATATTAATTCTTCCAATTTAAACCTCTTTTATTCAACAAATACCAAAGAGAGTCAGAAATTTAAGAAACTTGAACCAGAGGTTGTATTTGCCCTAACAGAATCCCCATAATTTTCTCAAATCATTTTAAGCTTGTTTTGGCCTTCGATAAATTCTTCTTCTCGAATAAAGCCTTATAATAAAATACCAAAAATACGTTTGCTAATCCAAAAATTGCCAAATTTTGAATGAGGGTTTATACTAAAATAAGGAGTCTTCCATAATTTTATCAGACTTATTTCACCAAGTAGGAGCTCTTTGGAATATTTAAAATAAAGAAGAGATCACAAATTAATTTTTCAAAATAGATAACATTTCAATAAATCATCAAACTTTTTCAGTGGGTAATCACCAGATCCACTGTTATCTAGAGATTTTCTCGGATTTTTATAACAAAGTTAAAAGCCTTTGATATTATTAAACCTGCAATTTCTACCTCATTTAAATCTTTAAAAATATCAAGAATGCATAATAAAATCTGATTATTTTTTTAGACTGTGCCATACTCTAGCAATGGCGGAGCCAGGATTTTATCTCAGGAGGGGCGGAAATTAACATTTTAAAAATATATCACAAAAAATAATATATTAATGCGTAATAAAAATTAACATTTACTTACAATCAATCAGAATTGCCCTCGGCGTGTTTTCATTGCTTGAAATCGTTGAATGATTGACTCATTTTTAACTGAGAATCTGAGAAAATGTCGACATGCACAAAGCATCCCGCGCAACTGAGAATCTGAGATGGTTTGCGAAGAGGGGTAGAACCTGGGCGAATGGAGGTCGCGAGTACCGGAAGGTCCGAAACCAACTGAGAAAACTACCTTATGGTTTGGAATATGAAGATCTAGGCCGCTAGGCGAGTGGAGGAGAAGGAAGAGTAACCCCCTAGACCGGCGGTGAGTACTCACCGGCGCCCGACGGCGAAATCGCTGGGAGGATGAACTTGCAGTGGCGGAGCCTGCGCTGGGATCGGGGATGGTGGATCGGGCTCCGATATTTTTGAGGGGGGGGGGGGTCTCCAAATTTTTTGAGGGGGGGCGTCCGCCCCTTCTCGGCCTAAGGTGGCTCCGTCAATGTACTCTAGTACATATTATATAAAAATTTCAGCCGTGTGGGTCATGAAAATCCATCCCTGGAATTTTTATAAGTAAAGGACCTAGCTTAATTAAATCATTAAATTGTTATAATGACCTCTGAAACTTCTTAAATAATGACCACATGTGTACATGGGCTCTAAAAACATCCCACATTTATATTATAATTTTCTGACCTCATTTGGTCCCTATGATAATTCAAAAATCCAAAATATCACTATATTTTAATTATTAAAAATACTAAATCATGACATAAAAATCTCAAACAAATTCTGGAGATACTCCTCTCTTACATGCACAAGTTTCATGTTCAACATTTTTGCATTTGGGTTTCCTATAAGGCCTAAAAAATAAAAATTGCTAATGTAAATAAAATTAGAAAATTTTATAAAATTTTATACTCCGTCGCCTCTCCCTTGCAGGCCTTCCTCGCCGGCGTCCGACCACCGGCCGGCCGTGGCTCCGCCCCCGGCCGACTCTAAGGCGGTGGTCCCGCGGCCTGCCGCCGCCAGAGCTATTTTTTTCTAAATTTGAACGAAGGAGAGGGGGGGACAGCAGCGACGCTCCGGCCGCCGGAGTTCGCATGCGACACGTCCGGAAGATAGGGAGGAAGGAGAGGAGAATGTCCCACCTTGTTTTGGGTCCTCCGGGAGCCCTCCGGCGAAGTTGTCATGGGAGGGTAGTGGAGGTGGCGAAGCTTGGCTTCTCATTCTCCGACGAGGTGGAGCTCCGGCAGGGGGTGGCTTGGGCTGGTTTCGGAACGACCTGGGGGGCTCTTGGAGGTGTTTTTTTTGTGAAGCCTTTGGAGGCGTTTTATAGGAGTGGTCGTGAGCCCTCCTACCTCTCCTCCTCCCTCTTGGCCATGCACAGGCCATGGTTGGTCCAACCATGGTTGGGTTGAGGTGTGTGTGTTGGCAGCCTCCCAATGGTGGGAGGGTACACATGGGTTAGGCCAGCTTGGATGGGCCAATGAGGGCTCATCTCTTGGATGTGTGCTTTCCTCTTTTGGTTTAAGTGGAGGAGATGAGTTGGGGGGTTGGTTGGCCTTGATCTCATCCATCTGCTGCCCATGGTGGTGGTGGTGGGGGGAGGGGGGCTTGGGTGAGTGGGGCTTGGGTGTTGAGGGTTTGAAGGATCCACAAAAATAACCTCTTATAAGAGGGTTGACCAAAGTCAACCCTAAGTGGGTCCCTCATATGGGTCAAAGTCATTATAAGTCCCAGTCATTGAGGGTCGAGTTATCATTGATGTGATGGGGTTGAAATTTGGCGTTCACGTATCTCGAGATTTCGTATAATTTTACAAGCAATATTTTTATTCAATCGACTAAACGGCATCAGAATTAAGCGAAACGAATTTTGTTGCACTCGTATCGTCCATACGAGTCTAATGTAACTGACGGAATTTGATTCATAGTACGTTCACTCAATATTTTAAAATGGCGTTGTTGCGATGCTCGATGTTACTCAAAATAGTCATTTTCTCCAAACGACCTAGGATTGAGACGAAGCAAATTCCGTTGCACTCGTATTGACCATACGAGTCAAACGTAACAGACGGAATTTGATTCGGAGTACGTTCGCTCAATATTTTAAAATGGCGTTGTTGCGACATTTGATGTTACTCATAATAGTCATTTTCTCCAAACGACCTCGGATTGGGAAGAAACGAATTCTGTTGCACTCGTATTGACCATACGAGTCTAATGTATTTGGCGGAATTTGATTCGAAGTGCGTATGCTCTCTACAGTAAAATAGCATCGTCTTGACGCACTACGGAACTCAAAATGGTCACTTTCACCAAATGACCTCGGATTTGAACGAAACGAGTTCCGTTGCACTCGTATTGACCATACGAGTCTAACGGAACTGACTGAAGTCAATTCAGAGCACGTATGCTCACTAGACTAAAATAATGTCGTCGTGACGCGCTACGGTACTCAAAATGATCATTTTCACCAAATGACCTCGGATTGGAACGAAATGAGTTTTGTTGCACTCGTATCGACCATGCGAGTCTAAGGGAACTGGCGGAAGTCAATTCGGAGCATGTATGCTCACTAGACTAAAATAGTGTCGTCGTGACGCGCTACAGTACTCAAAATGGTCATTTTCTCCAAATGACCTCGGATTGGAATGAAACGAATTCTGTTGCACTCGTATCGACCATACGAGTCTAAGGGAACCGACGGAAGTCAATTCGGAGCATGAATGCTTACTACACAACTTCGGCGTTGTGGTGAAGCACAATGCTACCCAAAATAGTCATTTCTTTAAATGACCATCATTATGGGATGGAAGTCGGGCCATGGTTTCCATGACCCGTCCTAAGTTACTCCAAGGGTTCAATTGAACCAGTTGGACGCCTTTTTAAAGTTGGGATGTTACATACCACCTCCGACTCTCTCCATCAATGACATATTCGCCTTGGTCATCCCCCTCTTCACTTACTCTACCAGCTTATACCAGAACTCCAGAAGGACACCTTCCCTCTTAACTGTGAAGCTTGTCAATGCGGCAAGCATCATCGCTCTTCCTATCCCAACAAAAATGGACATAGTTCGGCTCATTCGTTTGATCTTGTTCACTCTGACATCTGGGGTCCTTCTCCTACCAAAACTGATGGTAGGGGTAGTCTTTACTTTGTCACATTTATTGATAATTATTCCAGATGTACTTGGGTCTATCTTCTCATAGAATGCTCTGTACTGTTTTCTGTCTTTAGCACTTTTTAAAATGAAATTCTTACTCAGTTTGGTGCTTCCCTCAAAATTCTTCGCACTGATAATGTCAAGGAATATGCTACTCACAAATTCTCTGACTTTTGTATGAGTTATGGTATTATACATTAGACTAGATTCCCCTACACTTCTCAACAGAACGACGTCACTAAACGCAAGAATCGACGCCTGCTTGACATTCCTCGTGCTCTTCTCACTCAGATGAATGTTCCTCGCTCCTACTGGGGTCATACCATACTCATCTTCTGCTACCTCATCAACTATATTCCCTCTACCGTTCTCAATGGACAAACCCCTTTCTCTATATTTTACCCAGGGGACACCCCCTTTTCTCTACCACCACGCATCTTCGGTTGTACTACTTTTGTTCATGCTACCTCCCCTGGTTGGGACAAACTTTGTCCTCGTGCAGTCAAATATATCTTCGTGGGTTACTCTCCCACTCAGAAGGGTTATCGATGTTATGACCCAATCCTCAAAAAACAATATGTCTCGACGGACGTCACCTTCTTTGAGTCCATCCCTTACTTCTCCACCGATCATGTTCAGCCTCTGACTACTACTCCTTTTCCTCCTCTTCCCATTATTTCTGCTCCTCTAGCTGAGAGTCTTCCACCTCTCCTCCCTACCACATTGTCTCCTTCTCCACCCACCACCTTATGTCCTCCAACTCTGGGGCCGCCACCGACAGTTCTCAGGTCAGCACTCTCTTCTTTGGATGGATCTGATGATGATAACATCTTGGAACTTGATCTCCCTATTGCTCTTCGAAAGTTCGTACTTGTACACATCATCTATTCATAATATTGTGTCCTATGATCGACATACTTCCTCTGAACGGGACTTTGCTCTAGCCCTCTCGGCCATTGTCATCTCAACCACTTACCAGGATGCTCTTATCATACCACACTGGAAAGCTGCAATTGATGATGAAATTTCCACCTTAACCGAGAGAGGTACTTGGAATCTTGTCCTTACTCCTCCAGGGGCAGACATTGTTGGTTTTTGTTGGGTCTTTGTGGTAAAATATAATGTTCATGGCACTATGGATCGTTACAAGGCTCGGTTAGTTGCCAAGGGATTCACTCAAACATATGGGGTTGAATTCTTCGATACCTTTTCCCCGGTAGCTCGCATTACCACAATCCGAGTTCTTTTTTCTGTATCTATCAATAAGAATTGGCAAATGTCTCAGTTGGATATCAAAAATGTCTTCCTCTATGGTGATCTTCAAGAAGAGGTATACATGGTGCAACCTCCTGGGTATGTCGCTTAGGGGGAGTCTCAGGTATGCAAGTTGCGGAAGGCGGTCTACGGACTCAAGCAAAGTCCTCGGGCATATTCGAAAAATTTAATGAAGTGATCTCCATCATTGGTTTTGTTCGTAGCTCTGCAGATCACTCTATTTTCATACGCAAGACGTCTCATGGGATGGTTGTTCTTGCAGTCTATGTTGATGGCATCTTTCGGGTAATGACACTATTGGTATTGCCCAGACACTTTGTCACCAAAGATATGGGACCTCCCAAATACTTTTTGGGCATTGAAATATCACACAAGCACAACTTCATTATACTCTCTTAATGCAAGTATATATGCCACTGACCTTCTAAAAGAGACTGGTTTATTTGGTGTTAAACCTGCTTGGTGTCCACTGACGGTTGCCGATGATAAAATTTGGAATGAAGATTCACCTTTGTTGTCTAATATCATTAGGTTTCGTCGTCTAGTGGGCAAACTCATCTATCTAACGATAATAAGACATGATATTTGTTATGTCGTTGGAAAGGTCAGTCAGATTATGCAAGTTCCCAGGGAGTATCATCTACAAGCAACCCTTAAAATCTTGGAATATGTCAAAGGGTCTCCGGGGAAGGGACTACTATTTCAAAACAATAACCATCTGAAGATAGAAGCTTATTCTGATGTCAGTTATGTTGATGATAAAGGAAACCGAAAGTCCACGTCTGGATTTTGGATGTGGGAGGAAATCTTGTTAGCTAGAAGAGAAAGAAACAAGTTGTGGTCTCCAGATCAAGTGTTGAAGCTGAATATAGAAGCATGAATTCGACCACCTATGAATTAAAGTGGTTATAAGCACTTATGTTTGACTTAGGATAAGTCTATGGCTATCCTTTACCAATGTTCTGTGACAACAAAGCCGCAATAAACATATCGAGGAATATAGTATTTGTTGAAATTTTCTAGCTCTGATATCTAGTGATGAATTTCAGCTTAGATACCAAAGTAAGAAACTTAGAAGCGGGAATCAGGCGCAGAAACACTACAACCATACCAAGCTAAGTAACCAGCAACAATAGAAGAGCAAAACGATCTTGAATTAAACTATTTCTTTACAATGCGATGTATGCATGGCGAGACATGATTCATCAGAATACAGGGAGACACAACAAAGACAAATAATAACTGGCGATCAACAATAACTGAGACCGCCAGAGACCGCTGAAACGGTCAGACCGCATGCAACCACTGAGATCGTGTGAACAACACAGGTCGCCAACTTGCTACCTGCCAGACCGCCAACTCAGACCGCACGAGCTGCTGACTTATTGAACTTTTGAAAAATAACTTGTCCGCACTTCTTGATCGCCTGATCGCACGGTCGCATAATCACAGAAGCTACCCGCGAAAAGAGAACATAACTGCAAATGATGTCGCCTGACCGCAACTCTATATCGCCTGACGGCTAGGTCGCCTGATCGCCGAGCTTGCTGCAAACAGCCCAAGAACTACAACTCAGATTGCCCAGAGGAGACCGCTGGCGAGCTGGTTATTCAAAGCTGGGAAAGGAAGAAGACTGCTGACTGCTGGCCGCTAGCCTGCGAACACAACAAACGATCAACACAACTTTCAGACCGCGCGACCTCTAAAGTGAGACCGGCACAAACAACCCAAGCTCTAGTTCTTACAGTTCTCGTCATGAATGACGGGCCCTGCACTTCTATCTATAGACAAACAGACAGATGTCGTCACCGCCCAAAAGAGGAGCAATAATCGCCCATCCAGATCACGTATGGTCTCAGCAAACCAGACCGCCCGATCACCAAGACTTGGACAACTTTCCACCCAAGATAATAAGGCCAGAGAGCCCGCACAGACCGTGCAGTCTCTGCAGTTTGACTTCTTCAGACCGCCCAACACACTTTCTCTTCCACTTCAAAAAATTCAACACTCCCCCTTGAAGTTGGAAGTGGAAGTCAGCACAAGCAAACTCTGTAACCGACCAAAAGGTCCCTTCGACAGTGGCTTTGTGAAAATGACCGCGACATTATCCTCGCTCCGCACATATTCAACCATCAAAGATCCCTCCAGCACCTTCTCCCGATCGAAGTGATGCTCGATCTCGATGTGCTTGATTCGCGTGTGACAAACTGGATTATTAACCAGTTTAAAGGCACTCTCATTGTCGCCATGAAGGAGAGTAGGTCCTCGCACCTCCTCATGGATTTCTCATACTAGCCTTCTAAGTCAGATGGCTTCCTGAGCTGCTAAGGCCGAAGCCTTGTATTCTGCTTCCGTAGTGGAGACATACACTAAATCCTGCTTCTTGCTGCACCACGAGATAGTTGTGGAGCAAGTCATAAAGTCATAACCAGAAGTCAACTTCTGATCATCTAAATCTCCTCCATGATCAGCATCCACGTAACCATGCAGATTGAAGCCTGAGTCCCTCCCATAAAATAGACCCATATCAGAGGTGGACTTCACATACTTCAGAATGCTCCTTGCCGCCACTAGATGAGGTTTTCGCGGCTCTGTCATATATCAACTTACTCTGCCCACATCATAAGCAATATCCGGCCTCGTAATCATCAGATAAATCAGGCTTCCAACCAAAGCCCGGAAAACCAAAGGATCTGAAAGAACCCTTCTCTCATCACGTCGAAGTTTCAAGCCAACCTCCAGTGGAGTAGAGCTACTCTTCGCATCTCCCATGCCGAATCGTTTCACAGTCCGTTCCGCATAGCCCTATTGGGAAATGAGCACACCGCTCTCTTTCCTCTCCACCTCAAGACCAAGGAAATGGTGGAGCTCACTCAAATCCTTCATCTCAAATTTGATAGCTAGTTCAGCCCGGAGACTAGCTACCTCCTTCTCAAAGTTCCCCGTGATGATCATGTCCACCACGTACAATAGTACCAAGACTTGCAACTCCCCAGTCTTCTTTACAAACAAGCTTGAATCGTAATCAAAAGCAAAGTATCCACATAATTGGAGATATTATGCGATCTTTCCATATCACGCCCGAGGCGCTTGCTTCAAGCCGTAAAGAGCCTTCTTGAGCTTGCAAACATGTCCTGGATGAGATTCAGAAACATAACCAGGTGGTTGCACCATGTAGATATCCTTATCAATCTCACCGTAAAGAAAAGCATTATTCACGTCAAGTTGCCAAATCTTTTAACCTTTGCAAGCTGCCAAAGCAATCACCACCCGAACTGAAGTCATCTTGGCAACAGGACTAAATGTCTCTTCATAGTCTTCATGTACTATTGAGAGAACCCTCGAGCTATAAGGCAAGCCTTGTATATCTCAATACTGCCATCTGCCTTCTTCTTCAGCTTATAAACCCACTTGCATGTCACATGAGTAATGCCATCAACCTTGGGCACAAGATCCCAAGTCTCATTCTTCTTGAGGGCAGCCATCTCCTCATCCATAACATCTTCCCACTCCTTGACTCCAGTGGCGTTTTCAAAGCATGACGACTCTCGCTCATCTAGGGGGCCAACAAAGAAACATGAGACAAAGCTCACCAGATTCCTCATGTATACCGAGCTGGTGGAATGATAATCCTTTTGGACCTCCGCAGGGCTTTACCTGATCCACCTCTTCTGCTTCAATTTCTGGACTCACTCTCCTTCCAGACATACTTGGATAATCGCTCCCCCTGCTTCTAGAACCTGAAGCACATGTCCTAGAGCTAGAAGCAACTGGAGCACCTGGTGAAACAGGCAACTCCACCAGAACTTCCTTTGCAGCTTCTCCTTGCCCTCCATCTGACCTGCTATCTTGTAACTCCACAGATGAGTTACCCAGGTATGATGTCAGCTTGTCAAATACCACATCCCTTGAGACCACATATCTCCGTGTCTCGGGATGCATGCATCTCCATCCCTTCTTCCAGTCATCATAACCGACAAAGACTAGCTTCTTTGCTTTCGCATCTAGCTTCGTTCTAAGAGCATCAGGAACATGCACATAGTAGGTAGATCTGAACACTCAAAAGTGTTCCACGCTTGGCTTCTCCTTGAACTTCAGCTCACGAGGAGTCTTCATGCTGATAGGACTATGAAAGTGCACAGTGTGCCTCTGAGAATCCTCTAGAGGGGGGGGGGTGAATAGAGATTTAAATTAATTTCTATTCTATTTGTGCAAGTACAATAAAACCTAAGTATTTTGCTCCACCAAGATAAATCTCAGAATAAATAACTGCAGTTAAGTAATGAAAGAAAAAACTAAATAAAATCTAAGCTATGTGGGACAACATAGAAATTGACAGTCCAGAAGACACAGAATTTTTTATAGAGGTTCCCCAAAATGTGGGTACTCCCCTCTTCTACCACCTGGTAGGGATGCACCACTGTGCCTGAGTCTTTTGATAAGGAGACTCTTAGAACAACTGATCTTTTGACAAGGAGATCATAAACCACCAAATCTTTTGATAAAGAGATCTTGAACCACCAGATCTTTTGATAAGGAGATCTTGAACCACCAGATCTTTTGATAAGGAGATCTTGAACCAATGATTCATTTGAAGAGGGATTAATAAAACTCTTTTACAGAAAGGGATTAGAAGGAGAAAGTAAGAAGAGAAGGGTTATTGGAATTTTGTTTTCAGAATTCTTATGAAAGGCTGTATGAAGAACAACCTCTTGAGTCTTTCACTGGATCTGCTATCGATTAACTCCTGCTTATAATAGTGATGGATTGCATTAGATCTAGTTTTCAGATCCTTTTTCTTCTCTTCCAATAGAACTCTGGCTGCTATATGATAGTGTTGAGAAGCAGCCTTCAGTTGTTCAGGAGAGGGCAGTTCTTTCTTCTCTTTTCTATTCTCCGTTAGGGTTCCTGAGAGAGGAAGAAGAAGAGAGAGCCCTAGAGAGAATATGATGGCCTATTATAATGAATGCTCTACTTGTCTCTTTCTTCTCTGCCCTTTTATTGTCTTTCTTCAATTTGAATTTTTGTTTCCCTTTCTGGTAAGACCTGAAAAGATATTATGCACTGGACAATCTCTTTCTTTCCTTCTTTAATTCCCGGCCCGTTCACCAACATTAAGCATGTTTCCAAGAAACCTTTTCTCTGTCCTCTGTTAATTCTTTATTCCATTTGTGGCAATTAAGGAGCCGTTGGGGAACGGTCTTGAGAGAGGTGGGTCATGAGAGAGGGCCCAAAATGACAGTTGAAAAGTTTTCCCTTTTTCAGACTGTATTCGACGTAGCGTCGAATTCACTTCCGCTCTTATCGACGCAACATCGAGTTCTTGTAGGAGCTGCTTCGATTGCATACTTGCTCTGATTGAACTCTGCTAGGCGACGTTATGTCGATAACTTATCGACGTAACCGTCGAGTTGAAAGGCATGACCCTGAAATTCATTATCTACGTCGAGATGAAGTCGACGTTGCGTCGACTTTAGATGACTTCGACATATATTCCCTTCTGCGTCGAGTTGAGGTAGAAGCTGCGTCGACTTCTCAAGTTACTTTGACAAGTCCATGACCTCTACGTCGATATCTATTCGACGTAACATCGACTTGAGTTACTTCGACAGAAGGGTTGAACCACTTGGACTTCTAGTCAGAGTAGCGTCGATATGGACTCCATGTTGCGTCGAATTCTATTCGACGCAAATGTTAACTTTGTCCCAATTTTGCTTCTCTTGACTTGGTCTTGACACCCTAGGTTGAGTGTGATATCCTAAGACATCTAATGACCAGATTACCCTCACTATACAATGGATAATTCAATCCTAAGAGATAAAATCACTTTTAGTGAATTTGTTAAGATAAATATATCAAAGGGGGTTTTCCCAACAATCTCCCCATATTTATCTTAACAAATTTTACAGTTTGTTCAAAGTGATTTTACACATTTTTTTGCATAAAATAAAAATACATACATTCAAGACAGTATAGACATATAAAAGATACATACTAAAATCATATCCCATGTTATTCAATTGTCAAGAAGTATATCAATCACCATATCTGTTTTCGAGGAAGTGTAGAACTTAACAAAGTACCTGATCCTCACTGCTCCTTCTCAGGAGTTCTTCTTTTTCTTGAGAATACTTTTACTTTCCTTTGAGCAATGTTCAGAGGCTCATCATCTTCGGTAGTAGCATCTTTGGGAAGCTCCCCCTGAATCTCTTCAGCTTGTTGGGCAGCTTCCTGAGTTATCTTAGCTACCTCATCTAGCAGATTGTCATTCTGAGGCTTCTCCTGATCAGCCGTTGTACTTACAGCTTTCATTTCTATATCCAAGTTCCTTTGAACATCTGGGGCAGGCTCCCCCTGAATTACTGGAAGCTCCCCATAATTTGCTGCTTCTACTCTTTCTTCCTCATTCTGTTTTCTGGAGCAGACTCCCCCTGATCTGCAGGCTCCCCCTGAATCTGTGCACCTTGAAAGGTGGTTACTTTGTCAGGAGCAGGCTCATTATTAGCATCCCTTTTATCTTGTCCACTCTTATTAAGGTCAAGTCTTTCTTCCTCCAATATGTTCTCCCCCTTCTTGACCTTGCTGGTCAGAGAGGTTAAGAACTCTTTTGTAACCATGGAGGAAGACACAAATTCTTTGAGACCTTGGAGGGATATTTTTGAGTCTAATAACTCAGCCTCCGTCTGGGAGTACTTTCTATCAAACTTTCTTGCCTGGGAGGCCACCAGGTCAGCAAATGTTGAAGAGTCAAGGGCCACAGCCTTGGAGATGACCTGTTCAAGATCAATTGGGGGAATGTGAAATGTAGAAGGAGGAGGTGATGGAGGAAGCTCTTCTTGAATAAAGGAGAGAGGATGGTAAATATCAGGTGAGAAATGTATTGATGGTGGTGGAGGTGGAGCGGGCTGATGATCTAGAATGAGGGTGGATGGTAGTTGATGGGATGATTGAGAAGATGGCTCAGGGTCTGAGGTGGATTGGAGTTATTGCTGTTGTTGTTGTTGTTGTTTTTGTTGCTGTTGTTGTGCTGGAGTGTCTTCCTGAGGGGGATCTGGAACAGTGTCCAGTGGAGGGATATCATCCCTTGGGGGATCTGGCATTTGTCTGTCAGATTCTTGAGGAGGAGGAGATAGAGGAGGAGAAGTAGGAGCTTGACCAGGCTTCACAATTTGACTGGTCCACTTGGAAAAGATTCCAATGTTAATCCATTTCCCAGGAGGAATGAGCACTCCTTTTGATTTGCAAATACTTGGGAAGTGTTGGAAGAGCACTTGGCTCATTATTCTCATGTAAGCATTTTCCTTATGGGCATACTTATGCCCAATCATCTTCAGAAGGCATCTCCCCCAATGTATCTTCTTCTTGAGGACAAGAGTGCCCATAATCTGCAGCTACTGCTTTGGAATTGCATCATGAGCTGAGATTTTGCACAGAAGAACTTTCCTAACTATGTCAGCTAGGAATCTGTATTCTTCTCCCAGATCAATCTTCTTGAGATTGATTGCTTTCTCCTTACTGAACTTCATAATCCCTAAAGCTTTCTTAGTCTCTTCCCCGGTCAGCTCATCAGAGTCACTCCCAGTTGGAAGGTCAAAAGTCTGACACAGCAATTCCTCTGTGATGTGAATGTCTGTCTCAGAAACTTTCCCATTAAGGGAGCCATCTTCTCCTATCTGTGCCGACTTCTTAAATTCTGCTAGTTCTATATCGAGTATCTTGCTCCTGGTGGATATCAGTTTAGTTAAGCCAGCATCCTGAAACAAGCCCAGAATGGCTTTGAAATTATCGGCAGATGCGCTGAAAGAATCAACATCCACGTCGAACCCAGAATTAATCTTAGGATGGGCCATTGAGTGATGGTACCTGCAAAACACATAGAGAAAACGAGAGAGGGAGAACAAGAACGCAAGAAAGCAATTGGACTACCAACAAGAAAGCAAGAAAGCAGGAAGAGAGGAATTCAAAAACGTAAATGTTTCGACGCAGTGATTGCTTAAAAGCAGATGAATCGCCGCAACTTAGGGTTTAGGTCGACGCACCATCGATAAAACTTATTATTTGGCGAGCAAAACTGTGTCGGGATTGCTTCTAGAAGCAATTCCGCGTGCACTGTTATCTCAACGTTGCGTCGACTTCTACTTGACATAACTTCGAGATTGTTCAGTAGACCTTAAGTTGAAGTGGTCCTGTCGACGTTACGTCGATTTGTAATCGACGCAGCCTCGATTTTGATCAGCGGCCAATCAATACGATGCATGCGTCGATAGAAACTTGACGTTGCGTCGAGATCTACTCGAATTATTCACTCTGAGTGCTTCTTGACGCTGGCGTCGAGTAGAAATCGATGGTATGTCGACTTCTATTCGACGCACCTCTGAATAAACAGATCTATTTTCTTTGGAAAATTCTTGCTGCTTTTCCAAGCATTTAAGTTTATTGAAAATAGAGTTTATGATAGAAATTTTATGAACTATAGAGATAACAAGATAATTAAGGGACATTATCACTCCCTTGATTTAGTTTAGTTCTTAATTCCTTGAGCTACATCTTCCTTCCCACTCCATTTTCTGAGTGGGACCTTACCTACCCTGCACAAGTAACTCAAACATTATATGGAACCCAGGTTACCTTGGCCCCTTGGTTTTACCATTGTAGGGTTCAATGAAAGAATAAAAAGGTCTTTCATGATACCCTTTGGGATGATAAGGAATGGGTTTCCCAAACCTATTATTTTGATACTTGAAATGAGTATAAAATGTATCTAAATATAACAAATCAGCAGAATTTTTTATTATCCTAGGTTTTACTTTAACATTTTGGATGTTGTTATTTAGCTTCTCTCATTGTTTTTTCCTGTAGATTTTTCTTTCTTATTCTGATGTATATATCTTATTAGGTTTATCTATCCTATCTGGATGACTGTTATCTTGACCCAAAAATGGTGCACTCTTCTCATTTGGTTGATATTCACTAGGTCTGACAAATGACACTGGATTTTTCCAGGCAGGTTTCCTAGGTGCTTATGTGCTAGTGGAGGGCTCTGCTCCTAACCATAGGTGATTAAATTTCATAGAGAGATTTTCAGTGATGTCTTTGAGCTTCTGACTCCTCCCATTGAGTGAGTCCTCAAAGGCATTTGCCTTTGCTAGTTCTTCTTTCAATTTTAAGTTTTCTTCCCTCAATTTAATTAATTCTAACTCTTTATTATTAATTTCATTTGTTAGATTTTGATTTATTAGGTGCATTTCATCTTTCTTAAGGTTACCTAGTTCAGTTCTAGCTATGTCTAATTCTTTTTCTACCCTAAGAAGATCAATGCAGAAATCTTTAAAACATGATTTAAAATCATGAGAATTGAAATCAAATTCATCAAAAATAGATACCTGATTATCTTCCTCATCTGATGACCTCCCTAGTGCCATCATGCAGGTTGCTTCTGCTGCTGCTTCATCATCATTTTCAGATGATGAGGAGCTTAATTCTGCATCAGAATCACTCCATGTCTCAGCAATGAAGCCCTTGGCTTTCTTCTTATCCTTCCCTCTAAAGGACTTCTTCTTCTCTTCTTTACTGATGCTTCTATCCCTCTGCTCTTGTGGGCACTCAGGAGCAATGTGCCCTGGCTTGTTGCAGGTGAAGCAGATAATCTCCCTTCTTGGAGTTTTTGTTCATGTTTCCATGGTGATCTGGAAGTGGTCAAATATCTAGTCTCACTGCCAACGCGATATGAGCCTATGGGTCGCACAAAAGAGTGCTTGGAGAAATTGGAGGAAGAATCATGTTGACAAGGGATCGGATTAAAGGGATCTGATTAAAGCAGGCGTTTGTCGAACGGCTAATGTAGCGCGTTCGTCGAACGACGCTCGTCGAACGGCTCGTCGATCAGCTAAGTGTTGAATTATATCGTCTTGACTGTCAAGATGATGTTCTCGACGATATATGTATATCCTCTCGACGATATATATGTCTTCTCGGCGATATATATTTATATGTCTTCTTGACGATATATGTCATCTTCTCAACGATATACATGTCTTCCTAACGGCTATTAATTCACGTTCGTCGAACGGCTATTGTAGCGCGTTCGTCAAACGACATTCGTCTAACAGTTCGTCGAACGACTAATGTAGCGCGTTCGTCGAACGGTGTTCGTCGAACGGTTCATCGAACGGCGTTCGTCGAACAGTTTGTCGAATGGCTAGCGTAGCACGTTCGTCGAACGGTTCGTCGAACGGTTCGTCGAACGGTTCGTCGAACGGTTCGTCGAACGGCCAGCGCGTTCGACGAATGCTGGCTAGTTCGTCGAACGCAGTGTTCGACCCTTTTATCTTCGCCCGACGCTTCTCTTGATTGCTGGAGGTATAAAAGAATACGATTCTTTTAACCTAATACCTGATCTATTTTTGGCGATCTGTTTTACGAGAGAGAGCGACGGAAGAGTTCCGCAAGGGTTCTGACGGAAGTGTTCCGACCGGTCGATCCCGCCGCCGCCGCCGCCTCTCCCTGTCGTCAGACCTAACAATTCGTGGGAGACGTAGAGAGAAGTTCTTCTCCGACCTAGATCTTGTGCGATAAGAGGCTAGGGTTCTTCAGCACTCGTGTGGATTTCCCGTAGAGGCGCAGATCTATTTCAGCGCTTGGAACTCAAGTTTTGTTCTCTGGATCCGCCATAGGAGCATCTCGGTTGAGTAGAGACTCAACACCCTTCAGGTATAATTTCTGTAATGTGTTGCTGGTTGTTTTTATTTCTTGAATCAGTGAAATCGCAAGTTCCATATAACTATTTTGGGTTTTTCTAGTTATTTATTCCGCTGCGCATATGTGATATGCTGTATTATCATTTCTGAAATGGTATTAAGAAAACCCAACAGTGGTATCAGAGGGAGGTTGGCAATCTAATGCATGTAAATCAGAAATTTAGAAGTGTTCTAAATGTCTGGATTTCTTCCTAGGTGTTTGGATTTCGAAGAAATGTTCTAGATTGGAACACTCCCAGGAATGCATGTGATTGCGTTGCGATTTCATTGTTTCAGAAATTGTCTCCATAGCAGTAACCGTCCCTCTAATTGGTTTGTGAAACCAAATGTCTTAGATTTTGAATCTGACATTGAGAGACGAGCTTGTCTACTACGTAAGTGGAGTTGTTTTGCCTGTGTCAAATGCATGTAAATCTGGAGATTTTGAAATGTTCTAAATGCTCAGATTTAGCTCTCTTTATCAAAGCGTTGATAATTTTATTTTGTGCACTTCTGGGATGTATTTGGTTGTGAATGTTGTAATTTTGTGAAAGTGCACGTTGATTAATTGTTAATCAATTTCATAACTAAAATTCCTTATCCAATATTAAGTATACGGATGCATTCCGATGGATGACACTCTTCCTGCCTCGATCGATGAAGTGTGGGCTTGCCAAAGCAAGGTGCATTAATTTATCTTGGTAAGAGTGTGAGCGAATAATTGTGATATCCCACTGTCGACATCGGGTCCAACTTAACTGGGTGACCTCAAAAGTTGAGTGCCTAGAGGCATTGGGTTGGCATGCACCATATTATGGATGCAAATAAAGAGTTATTCACCAACCATACAAGAGTTGCATAGTGATGCAATTGGCAAGTGTTGCCTACCTAAATAACCGCATTATGAGAGGAACGCCAAAGCGGACTCGTTGTGTTGGTGAAATACGGATCTTGTCCACTAAGAGAGTAGCTCGCATAAACTCTCTGAATTGATATTAAGGGTTATCAATTTGAATAAAATAGTGGGAGTATTTAATTAAAGACCTTATTAAAAAAATGTATTTTGAAATATAGTACTAAAATAAGCTTTGCATTATTTTGTAGAATTTTCATGGCAAATACTTCACACTCCACGTTGTCCCTGAGAGCCATCCTTGAGAAGGAAAAGCTCAATGAGACGAATTTCCTAGACTGGTTCAGGAACCTGAGAATTGTTCTCAGGCAAGAGCGTAAGCTCTATGTCCTTGAAGAAGATCCCCCCAAGGAGCCAGCCTCTACTGCACCTCGTGCAGATAAAGATGCTTATAAGAAGTATGGAGATGACTCCTTGGATGTTGAATGTCTCATGCTCACAACCATGAACTCTGAGCTTCAGAAGCAACATGAGAATATGAGCTGTTACGAGATGGTGGAGCACCTAAAGAAAATGTTTCAAGAGCAAGCTCGCCAAGAGAGGTTTGATATATCCAGGACATTATTTCAGTGTAAGATGGGAGCTCGAGACCCAGTAGGAACTCACGTACTCAAGATGATTGGGTATATAGAGAACCTTGAAAGACTGGGGTTTTCGTTGGGTCAAGAGTTGGCCACTGACCTGATCCTGCAATCGTTGCCGGACAGTTATGAGCAGATTGCCTTAAATTACAATATGAATGAAATTGACAAGACACTGCCCGAGCTCCTAGGCATGTTAAGAACCGTCGAGATCAATATGAAGAAGGTCAAGCCTGCTAGCCCCATATTGAGGGTGCATAAAAGCAAGGGCAAGACCAAGGGATTCAAGAAGACTAAGGTGGGACCTAGGTCATATCTTGATCCCAAGTCTTCAGCACTGAAGAAGGCCAAGGAAGGGAAGTGCCACCATTGTGGTAAGGCAGGGCATTGGAGGAGGAACTGTCCCCTCTATCTTGAAGATCTGCAAAAGAAGAAGGGAAGTGTGACTTCCATTTCAGGTATATTTGTTATAGAAATAAACCTTTTTGCTCCTTCATCTTGGTATTGGATACCGGATGTGGTTCTCACATTTGTACGAATGTGCAGGAACTGACAATGAGAAGAATGCTGGGTAAAGGAGAGGTAGACTTGCGCATTGGAAATGGAGCAAGAGTTGCTGTCGTTGTCATTGGTGTTTATCGTCTTTCTTTGCCCACTGGGCTTGTAATCGAATTAGATAACTGTTATTTTGTTCCAGCCATAACTCGAAACATTATTTCTGTGTCTTGTTTAGACATGAAAGGTTTTTCTTTCATTATAAAGAACAATAGTTGTTCTATATTTATGAATGATGTTTGTTATGGTGTAGCCCAATTGTTTAATGACTTATATGTTTTGAACTTAGATCAGCCTATTTATAACATAGAAAATACCAAACGACTAAGAACAAATGACTTGAATCCTACGTACCTTTGGCATTGTCGTTTAGGCCACATAAACAAGAAACGCATATCCAAGCTCCATAGAGATGGACTACTGGACTCATTTGATTATGAATCATTTGAGAGATGCGAGTCTTGTTTATTAGGCAAAATGACTAAAGCCCCTTTCACTAGTCATACTGAGAGGGCTGATGATCTTTTGGGTGTAATACATAGTGATGTATGCGGACCCATGAGTTCTATGGCTAGAGGTGGGTACTACTACTTCGTTATATTTACTGATGATTTCAGTAGATACAGATACATGTTTCTTATGAAGAACAAATCTGAAACCTTTGAAAATTTCAAAGAGTTTAAAAATGAAGTAGAGAACCAACTGGGAAAAAGGATAAAAGCACTCTGATCTGATCGAGGTGGCAAATATTTGAGTCATGAGTTTCATGATCATCTGAGAGAGTGTGGTATTGTATCACAGCTCACTCCGCCCGGAACACCACAACATAATGGTGTGTCTGAGAGGAGGAATCTTACTTTGTTAGACATGGTACGGTCGATGATGAGTCATGCAGATTTGCTCGTTTCCTTTTGGGGATTTGCTTTAGAGACTACTGCTTTCACATTAAATCGTGCTCCAACGAAAACGGTTCTAAAGACACCATATGAGATATGGACTGGGAAGCGTCCTAGTATGTCTTTTATTAAGATTTGGGGCTGTGAGGCATACGTGCGACGTCAAATGTCTGACAAGCTGGAACCCAAATCGGATAAGTGTTATCTTGTGGGATATCCTAAGGAAACCAAAGGATATTACTTCTACCTGCCGTCCGATGGCAAAGTGTTTGTCGCAAGGACTGGCATCTTTTTGGAGAAAGAGTTCTTATCCAGAAATACTGCGAAGGTGGAACTTGAAGAAGTTCAAGAACCACAAACAATAGCTGAACCGATTTTAGAACCTGAGCAAGGACTACAAGTTGTTGTAGCTAGAGAGCCTGCTCAAGAAACACAAGTCCTGCGTAGATCTGATAGACAAAGATTTGAGCCTGAGAGATATGGATTTCTCGTGTCTCAAATAGGTAACGTGTTGCTTATGGATCATGATGATGAGCCTGCAATATATCAAGAGGCTATGTGTGGACCTGACTTCGAGAAGTAGCTTGAGGCCATGAAATCTGAAATGGACTCCATGTATGCAAATCAAGTTTGGAACTTTGTGGAACCACCTGAAGGGGTACGACCCATAGGGTGCAAGTGGGTCTTTAAGAAGAAGACCGACATGGATGGGAATGTACAGACATTCAAAGGCCGGCTGGTGGCTAAAGGTTTCGGGTAAATTCATGGTGTTGACTATGATGAGACCTTTTCCCCTGTAGCCATGGTCAAGTCCATCAGAATTCTACTTGCTATTACTGCGTATTATGACTACGAGATCTGACAAATGGATGTCAAAACAGCTTTCCTTAATGGAAACCTCCTTGAGGAAGTGTACATGACACAAGCCGAGGGTTTTGTATCTCTAAATGAAGCCACTAAAATCTGCAAGTTGAATCGATCCATTTATGGATTGAAACAAGCTTATCAAAGTTGGAATCTTCGTTTTGATGAGAAAATCAAAGAGTTTGGTTTCATCAAGAACGAGGATGAACCTTGTGTTTACAAGAGGATTAGTGGGAGCATTGTTGTTTTCCTGATTTTGTATGTGGATGACATACTGCTGATCGGAAATGACATTCCGACCCTACAAGCTGTTAAGAACAGGCTAGGGAACTGCTTTTCTATGAAGGACTTGGGTGAAGCGACTTATATACTTGGTATTAAGATCTATAGAGATAGATCGAAGAAGTTGCTGGGTTTGACCCAGAGTACATACATTGAGAAGGTGTTGAAATGGTTCAACATGCTTGAGTCCAAGAAAGAATTCTTACCCATGTCACATGGTGTGAGTCTCTCTAAGGACCAGTGTCCAAAATCTTTGGAAGATAAGGACCGCATGAAGTTGATTCCATATGCTTCGGCAATTGGATCAATCATGTACGCAATGTTATGTACTCGACCCAATGTCTCTTATGCTTTGAGCATGACGAGCAGATATCAGTCTGATTCTGGTGAGAGTCACTGGATTGCAGTCAAGAATATTTTAAAGTACTTGAGAAGGACTAAAGATGTATTCTTGGTGTATGGTGGAGAGGAAGAGCTCGTCGTAAAGGGTTACACAGATGCTAGCTTCCAGACTGATAGGGAAGACTCAAAGTCCCAGTCAGGCTTTGTATTTTGCCTTAATGGAGGAGCTGTAAGATGGAAGAGTTCCAAACAGGAGACAGTTGTTGATTCTACAACTGAGGCCAAGTATATCGCTGCTGTAAATGCGGCGAAGGAGGTTGTGTGGATTAGGAAATTCATCAGCGAGCTTGGTGTAGTTCCTAGCATTGTTGATCCCGTAGTTCTCTACTATGACAACAACGGTACTATTGCACAAGCTAAGGAACCTAGATCTCATCAGCGCTCCAAGCATATACTTTGGCGGCTCCATCTTATTTGAGAGATTGTCGATCGAGGAGATGTGAGCATATGCAGAGTACCGACTGAAGAAAATATTGCGGATCCACTGACGAAGCCTCTTGCACAGAGAAAGCATGATGGTCATACTAGTTCAATGGGTATTAGATACCTGAATGATCATCTCTAGTGGGAGTCTTATGGATTGTATTTGTCGGTTATTGATTATTCATGTGATGAATAGAGTACTTTATATTTCATTTTTCATTTATGGCAAGTTCTTTTATTATGTTATATGTTTCTACTAATAGATTAATTAGCATAATAAATGCCCTTAGAATGTTTGCTTCCATAGGAATTCAAGTATGTGACTTGAATGTGAGGGCCTATGTTTATAAGAAGCTTCATTCTTAAATGGTCCCTGGTCGTTGTATCATCTTAGAAGTTCAGGGCGATGATGATACATAAAGACTAGCATGTGCATTGACTGATGACCGGTTCTCACAGGTCATGATATTGTGATATGAAGTCATCACATGGGTACTTGTTAGTGAACAAGTTGTACTGGACAGACCCACCTTGAGACTACTTTGTGGATTGTTATATGAACGTATCACAAGTAGGTCTCAACTGACAATGGTGTTTGTGGTTCTTAGACCTGAAGTCACAGCATTCATCAAGTGAGGAAGAGCGTACTTTGATGCCATCTAAAGTCTTCCTTGAAAAAGGTTGATGATAAGGGTGGTTATTGGGTATACTAAGATTCATTTGGGTGTTTGTGTGTGGGCAGATATGAGATTTGTCCTCCTATATGACAGGAGTTACATCCATGGGCCCCTTGATGGAATGAGACTGAGAAATGCATGGCCATGCTTGGTTGAGTCAATATGTGATATTGAACTCACCATTTTTCAGACAGTCTATTCTAGATCAAGGAATTGGGATTGAACAATTACGAGGGTGACACAGTCCATGCCTCTAGTTCTATCTGTATGTAAGGGACAAAGGGACATGACAACACTGATACATTGGTCAAGACATGCTTGTTGAGTTATGAACTCTTATTGCATGGGTAGCAATGATGCATTGCTAGATGCCACTCATTGTTTGTGAGACTTTTATTTAATACGTTCAAGATCAAGTGGGAGACTGTTGGTGTTTCCATGGTGTTCTAGAAGTGTTCAAATATCTAGTCTCACTGCCAACGCGATATGAGCATATGGGGTCGCACAAAAGAGTGCTTGGAGAAATTGGAGGAAGAATATGTTGACAAGGGATCGGATTAAAGGGATTGGATTAAAGCAGGCGTTCGTCGAACGGCTAATGTAGCGCATTCGTCGAACGGCTCGTCGATCGGCTAAGTGTTGAATTATATCGTCTTGACTGTCAAGACGATGTTCTCGACGATATATGTATATCCTCTCGACGATATATATGTCTTCTCGACGATATATATTTATATGTCTTCTCGACGATATATATCATCTTCTCGACGATATACATGTCTTCTTAACGGCTAGTAAAGCACGTTCGTCGAACGGCTATTGTAGTGTGTTCGTCGAACGACGTTCGTCTAACAGTTCGTCGAACGGCTAATGTAGCGCATTCGTCGAACGGTGTTCGTCGAACGGCGTTCGTCGAACGGCGTTCGTCGAACGGTTTTTCGAATGGCTAGCGTAGCACGTTCGTCGAATGGTTCGTCGAACGGCCAGTGCGTTCGACGAACGCTGGTCAGTTCGTCGAACGCAGTGTTCGACCCTTTTATCTTCGCCCGACGCTTCTCTTGATTGCTGGAGGTATAAAAGAATACGATTCTTTTAACCTAATACCTGATCTATTTTTGGTGATCTGTTTTACGAGAGAGAGCGACGGAAAAATTCCGCAAGGGTTCTGACGGAAGTGTTCCGATCGGTCGATCCCATCGCCGTCGCCACCTCTCTCTATCGTCGGACCTAGCAGTTCATGGGAGACGTAGAGGGCAGTTCTTCTCCGACCTAGATCTTGTGCGAAAAGAGGCTAGGGTTCTTCAACACTCGTGTGGATTTCCCGTAGAGGCGCAGATCTATTTCAGCACTTGGAACTCAAGTTTTGTTTTCTGGATCCGCCATAGGAGCATCTCGGTTGAGTAGAGACTCAACCCCCTTCAGGTATAATTTCTATAATGTGTTGCTGGATGTTTTTATTTCTTGAATCAGTGAAATCGCAAGTTCTATATAACTCTTTTGGGTTGTTTTAGTTATTTATTCCGCTGCGCATATGTGATATGCTGTATTATCATTTCTGAAATGGTATTAAGAAAACCCAACAGTTTTATCATACCTGGGTCTTGAATCTTTCTCTCTTCTCATTGAGTCTTCAGTCTTGACCCATTTCTTGAATCTCCTTGCTAGGACATTGAATATCTCATCTTCAGGAGTAGAGGGCTCTCCTTCAGTAGCTTTCAGAGCTAAGTTCCCTTGGATATGAGCTGGAGTGGTTTCCCTCTCTTCTGACTCATCCCTATTTTTCCGTAACATCTCATATGACTTAAGCTTTCCTAGCAAAGCTTCAGTTGAGTTCTCTCTGTGGCATCTGGATTCTCTAATTGCCCAGATTCTTGAATCCGATGAGCTAGGGAAGCACATGAGGATTTTATCACTAATCTCAGTCAAGGAAATCTCCTTGTCCAAACCTTTGAGCTCATTAATGATAATGTTGAATCTGTCATACATATCAGTCGCAGATTCCTCAGCTTTCTTTTGAAAGTTCTCATACTGGGATATGAGAAGGGACTTTTTGTCCTTTCTTTCATTAGTACTTGTTGGAGTTACCATTGTGATCTAGAAGTGGTCAAACATGTAATGTCACTGCCAACGCGGTATGAGCCTGCAGGGTCGCACATAAGAGCATGTGGAGAAGTTGGAAGATTGACTGTGTTGGTAAAGGTTACCAATCATCATAAAGAATGGGGAAGTCCAGCAGTTGTTGCTGTCTGAATTAGTCGGATATGTCTGATTGGATTCGTCGGAATTCGTCGGATCATTCCGTGGAATCCCGACGAATTGTCACAGAGATCCTTCACTCGGCAAATGTTGCTGTCTGATTGGATTCGTCGGAATTCGTCGGATCATTCCGTGGAATCCCGACGAATTGTCACAGAGACCCTTCACTCGGCAAATGTTGCCGTCTGATGTGATTCGTCGGAATTCGTCGGATTGTCCCGTGAAATCTCGACGAATGTTGTTCCGTGGAATCCCGACAAATTATTACAGAAAACTGTTTCTGTATGGACTGCGGATAGCGATTTTTTAGGTCTTTTATACTTCGGGTATAAATAGATGGTTCGACGGTTCTTCTTGAGCATCCACGATTATTACGCGAAGTAGAAGAAACGAGACGGAAGAAGTTCCGCCTCACGAACCCTAGCCGACGGAAGTGTTCCGCCGTCTCGATCGCCTTCGCAGACCTCCCCTCCGGCGATCGTCGCCGTGATTGTTCTTCCTGGAGCGAACCTAGCAGTTCGTGGAAGTGCAAAGGTGCAGTCGTTCTTCTCCCGGCTCGTGTGGATCACTGTAGAGACGTAGACATTATTCTACGTGAGAACTCTCGCATAGCCGGCGCAAGGACTCTTCTTCTTGGAGCATCTAGGTTGGATTTGATCCAATCCAGCAAAGGTAATTTTTGCCTAGTATTTTATTAACTTCTTGATTCTATATTCATGGCCCGATCAAAGTCTTTTAGGTTGTTTCTCTTTATTTCCGCTGCGCCTACATGTGATGTATGGTTCTAGAAAAACCCAACAGTACTTCCTTCCACCATTGTGGTAAGTGAGTCCCAGATTTCTTTTGCTGATTGGCATTCAGCAACCTTCTGAAAGATGTCATCTGAAATTGTTGACACCAGAATATTCATGGCCTTGACATCACATGCTTTGACCTTCTTCTCAGCCTATGTCCATTCCTTTCTTTGGACAGTCTCTGTTGTTGAGGATTCTCCTGCCTTTTGTCTGACTAGAGCGGGAGGACCTGTGAGAAGAACATTATAGATATCTTCATCAATGGAATTCATGTAAAGTCTTATTCTGGCCTTTCAGAGTGTGAACTTATTCAAGTTACACACTGGGGGTCTTGTAGAGGCATAATCATTAGAACTTATTTTCTTTAGTAAATATGTTTGCAATAAAGAAATAAGAGTAGGAGGTCTTTTTGACCAAGGTGTTAAACTTTTCATGATCAACCTCCCTCTGATACCAATTGATAGTGCACAGTGTGCCTCTGAGAATCCTCTAGAGGGGGGGGTGAATAGATATTTAAATTTATTTATATTCTATTTGTGCAAGTACAATAAACCTAAGTATTATGCTTCACAAAGATAAATCCCAGAATAAATAACTGCAGTTAAGTAATGAAAGAAAAAGCAGTAAATGAAATCTAAGGCCCGTTTGGTTCGGCTGATTTGGGGTGGTGCGGCTGGGCAAAAATGATGGTTGATCAATAAGCGGCGTTTGGGTTGGCGTTTACTAGACTCCGTTTATTAATAAACGCAAAATTTCCACATTTTCGGTCCGCTGCTCCCCCCTCCAGTTCAGCCGCAGCCTGAGCGCGTCTGAACATTCCCGATCTCCCTGATCCCGCGATCCTCGCTGCCCTTCTTCCAAACCGACGAAGCAGCCCCCATTCCAGCTTCCTTCCTTTTCGTTTTGATTCTGCGAGCGTCGACGACGCCGTTGCATCTCGCTGCAATGATCTCGTCCGGAGACAACACTGGATGCTGGCTCTTGCTTTCTCGTTTCTTAGCTTGCTTCCATTGATGGATGCGAGCTCTTCCTCTCTCTCTCTCTCTCTCTCTCTCTCTCTCTCTCTCTCTAGAACCTCTTCTGCTCCTGGGATGGACGCCGGTGAATGCGGCGAGGAGGAATACTCGATGCTCAAAGATGTCTGAATAAGGCTCGATCGGGACAGAGGCTTTGGTGAAGAGGAGGGTTTAGCGGGTTTCTCATTATGCCTATGGATTTACCTCCACAGGTCCGCTCGGCCTTCTACTGTGATTCTTCAGCATGTTGTTTTTAATCCTAATCTCGTATTGTGTGAATTTTAGAACATAGTTTCCCTTTTGTTCTATTGCCGCTGGCTTTTGGGGGTTTCTGCTGAAAGATTGCATACACTGATTAGTTTTGCTTAGATCTTATATGATGGAGTGGCCACACAAGAGCGGCAAGATACATGCCCTAACACTGCAGGTGGTGTAAAGGAGATGATCGCGCTACGTGATAGTATAGCGGATCAGTTGTATGATGGAAAATATATTTATTTTTTTGATATTTGGTGAGAAAAAAAATTCACTCAAAACTCCATTTTGTTTCCAAACAACTTTTTCAAAACTTTGTTTTACAAACTCCATTTTCCAGAATCAGCAATTTTTCATCCAAACAGTTTTTTAGCAAAACTCCATTTTCCAGAATCAGCACTTTTCCTATCAGCAGCTTTCCATCAGCAGCTTTTCATCAGCAACAGGCCAACCAAACAGAGCTCTAATCTATGAGGGACAACACAGAAAATTGACAATCCAGAAGACACAAAATTTTTTATAGAGGTTCCCCAAAATGTAGGTACTCCCCTCTTCTACCACCTGGTAGGAATGCACTACTGCGCCTGAGTCTTTTGGTAAGGAGACTCTTAGAACCACTGATCTTTTGACAAGGAGATCATGAACCACCAGATCTTTTGATAAGGAGATCTTGAACCACCAGATCTTTTGATAAGGAGATCTTGAACCACCAGATCTTTTGATAAGGAGATCTTGAACCACTGAATCATTTGAAGAGAGATTAATAAAACTCTTTTACAGAAAGAGATTAGAAGGAGAAAGTAAGAAGAGAAGGGTTGTTGGAATTCTGTTTTCAGAATTCTAATGAAAGGCTGTATAAAGAACAGCCTCTTGAGTCTTTCACTGGATCTGCTCTTGATTAACTCCTGCTTATAATAGTGATGGATTGCAGGAGCTCTAGTTGTCAGATCCTTGTTCTTCTCTTCCTATAGAACTCTGGTTGTTATATGATAGTGTTGAGAAGCAGCCTTCAGTTGTTCTGTTGTTCAGGAGTGAGCAATTCTTTCTTCTCTTTTCTATTCTCTGTTAGGGTTCCTGAGAGATGAAGAAGAAGAGAGAGCCTTAGAGAGAAGATGATGGCCAATTGTAACGAATGCTCTACTTGTCTCTTTCTTCTCCGCCCTTTTATTGTCTTTCTTCAATTTGAATTTTTGTTTCCCTTTTCTGGTAAGACCTGCAAAGGTATTCTGCACTGGACAATCTCTTTCTTTCCTTCTTTAATTCCCGACCCGTTCACCAACATTAAGCATATTTTTCAAGAAACCTTTTCTCTGTCCTCTGTTAATTTTTTACTCCATTTGTGGAAATTAAGGAGCCTTTGGGGAACAGTCTTGAGAGAGGTGGGCCATGAGAGAGGGTCCAAAATGACAGCTGAAAAGGTTTCCCTTTTTCAGACTGTATTCGATATAGCGTCGAATTCACTTCCTCTCTTATCGACGCAACATTGAGTTCTTGTAGGAGAAGCTTCGATTTCATCCTTGCTCTGATTGAACTCTGCTAGGCAACGTTGTGTCGATAACTTATCGACGTAACCGTCGAGTTGAAAGTCATGGCTCTGAACTTCATTATCTGCGTCGAGATGAAGTCGACGTTGCGTCAATTGTAGGTGACTTTGACAGATATTCCCTTCTGCGTCGAGTTGATGTAGAAGCTGCGTCGACTTCTCAAGTTACTTTGACAAGTCCATGACCTCTACGTCGATATCTATTTGACGTAATGTCGACTTGAGTTACTTCGACAAAAGGGTTGAACCACTTGCACTTCTAGTCAGATTAGCGTCGATATGGACTCGATGTTGCGTCGAATTCTATTCGACACAAATGTTAACTTTGTCGCAATTTTGCTACTCTTGACTTGGTGTTGACACCCTAGGTTGAGTGTGATATCCTAAAACATCTAATGACCAGATTACCCTCACTATATAATGAGTAATTCAATCCTAAGAGATAAAATCACTTTTAGTGAATTTGTTAAGTTAAATCAAATGGGTTTTTCCCAACAGACTGAGAGGCATCTGATTGATAACATAAGCGACACAAGACATTCCCTCTACCCATAAGGACTTAAGAATGCTTTTGGCATGAAGCCAACACTTGCAAGTCTCCGTTAGATGACAGATCTTTCGCTCAGCAACTCCATTCTGTTGTGGAGTATGTACACAAGAGAGCTCTCTCCGGATGCCATGCTTCCTGCAGAAGTTGAAGAACTCACTTGAGGTGAACTCTCCTCCATTGTCAGTTCTAAACTTCTTGATCTGTAGATTAAGCCGACCTTCCACGAGCTCTTTGAACTCCACAAACTTCCCAAACGCCTCAGACTTCCCCTTCATAAAGTATATCCAGGTATACCTAGTGAAGTCATCAATCAAGATCATCATATATCTGCTACCTCCAAGACTAGCAGTTGCGGTTGGTCCAAACAGATCACCGTGGATACACTCCAATGGTGCTTTGCATCTGGTTTGTAACTTGTCAAATGGAAGGCGATGAGCCTTACCAAACTGACATCCAGCACAAACATGGCCATCTCCAAAAGATGAAAGACTAGGCAAGCCATTCACCAGGCCTCTTCCCTCCATATCCTTAAGCTTATCCATCCCAACATGCCGAAGTCTCTCATGCCAGATAGCGGCGCTATCGTTAGCTCTCATCTTATCAACATAGGAGCTTGTTGATAATACAAATAAGTCCTTCACTCTCCATCCTACATGAGTGACATTAGCTTTCACGCTTGACACGTTTCGGAGAAACTTCACTTCTGTTGGGCCGAACAGAATATGATACCCCACATCTACAACATTGGTCACGGAGAAGAGGTTCTTCTTCATACCCAGCACATGATATACACTCCTCAAGGTGAGTGAACCTCTATCACTGCCTAAAGAAATGACACTCTCCTTCTCGACTGCATGAACAGTATCATCAGTTATAATAATAGCATCATTGCCTGAGTATGTCTGCAAAGAAGAGAACTTGGACTCATCCCTGGTGAGGTGATGACCATACTCTGAGTCCACTATCCAATCATCCTGGTAGTTAATGGAAGCCATAGCCCGAACACAAGTGCCCGCCATGAAAGCACCTCCACCACCCCAACTACCTTCAGCATTGGAACCAGCCTCCTCCTTTCCTGCAGCATGACCCGGCTGAAGATTAACTCTGCAGTCTCTCTTAAAGTGACCAGACTTAGTGCACCTGAAGCATCTTGGTCCTTCCTTCTTCTTCCCATCATGCTTAGGAGCATAGCTCCTCTCCTGCGAATATGAAGTAGATGGACCATCACCTCCAGATGACTTCTTCTTCTTGTCCCATCTCTTCTTCTTACCTGAGTATAGAACCTCACTTTCTACCCCGGAGATAGATATCTCAGTCATCTGCTTTGCTAAACTCTCTTGTGAAGCAAGTAAGTTTTCCAGCTCCAGCAGAGATGGTTTCAGCCTTGTATAGAAGTAACAAAGGCCACATACTCCCTCCGCAAACTGCTAATTATGTGCATTTTCAGCATCGCTTCTGAGATAAGCTCTTCTGGGTCCAACGCCGATATCTCAGCACAAAGGTTCTTCATCTTCAGGAAGAAGGATGAGATAGATAAGTCTCCTTGAGTTGCTTTTGCCAACTCATTCTCAAGAAACTATAGTCGAGTTATATTCTTCTTATTGAACAAACCACCCAAGGTTGTCCAAATTTCAGCAGTAGACTGACATCCAATGATGTGGTCAAAGAGCTCAGGAATGATAGCTCGCTTGAGAGTGAACTCATCTTTCGCAATTGTTCTCTTCCAAACCTTCACCTGCTCAGCATTCCCTTCAGCAACTACCATTGGTTGTCTCGCTTCTCCACCGACTACCTCCCATAAATTCTCGCCAAGAAGATAGCTCTCCATGCAAGACTTCCACTTCTTAATATTAGTCTGCGTAAGGTGCTCAATACCAAGACCTCTTGTATAGCCTCATTCCATTGCTATACTGTTGGTTAACTTGAACTTCCAGAAATCTCAAGCAAGATACTGAGGTTGATCACTGCTCAAGCCTTCTGTCCCTCTGATTCCATGTTGAAATTTTCTAGCTATGATATCTAGTGATGAATTTCAGCTTAGATACCAAAGTAAGAAACTTAGAAGCGGGAATCAGGCGCAGGAACACTACAACCATACCAAGCTAAGTAACCAGCAACAATAGAAGAGCAAAACGATCTTGAATTAAACTCTCTTTACAATGCGAGGTATACATGGCGAGAAATGATTCATCAGAACACAGGGAGAAACAACAGAGACAAACAATAACTGGCGATCAATAATAAATAAGACCGCCAGAGACCGTTGAAACGGTCAGACCGCAAGCAATTACTGAGATCGCGCGAACAGCACAGGTCGCCAACCTGCTACCTGCTAGACCGCCAACTCAGACCGCACGAGCTGCTGACTTATTGAACTGCTGAAAAACAACCTGTCCACACTTCTTAATCGCCTGGCCGCACGGTCGCATAATCACAGAAGCTACCCGCGAACAGAGAACAGAACTGCAAATGTTGTCACCTGACCGCAACTCTAGATCTCCTGGCCGCTAGGTCGCATGATCGTCGAACTTGCTGCGAACAACCCAAGAACTACAACTCAAATCACCCAGAGGAGACCGTTGGCGAGCTAGTTATTCAAAGGTGGGAAAAGAAGAAGACTGCTGACCGTTAACCTGCGAATACAAAAAACGATCAACACAACTTCTAGACCGCGCAACCTCAAAAGTGAGACCGACACAAACAACCCAAGCTCCAGTTCTTACAGTTCTCATCATGAATGACGGGCCCTACACTTCTATTTATATGCAAACAGACGAATGTCGTCACCGCACAAAAGAGGTGCAATAACCACCCATCCAGATCGCGGGTGGTCTCAGCAAACCAGACCGCCCGATCACCAACACTTGGACAACTTGCCACCCAAGATAATAAGGCCAGAGAGCCCGCGCAGCCCCCTTAAACTCTGTGGTCTGACTTCTTCAGACCGCCCAACACACTTTCTCTTCCACTTCAAAAAATTCAACAGTCTTTCATGAGAGGACAAAGCATATTGAAGTTAACTGTCACTTCATTAGTGAAGAAATCTTGAAGAAACAAATTTGCACCTCATCCATAACCTCCGATAAAAAGTTAGCTGATATCTTTACCAAACCAGTATTTTTCTCATTTTCTGACATATATGACAAACTGCGCATGATCGACATATATGCTCCAGCTTGAGGGGGAGTGCTAGAACACAAAAGTATAACTGGCGGTTAAACCCTTTTAACCGCTCCTTGCGGTCTGGGCGGTTAGAATTGTTCTAAACGCAACATTTGTGCCTTATGATGTAACCGCACATCATGTGCAGTCTGCTTAACCGCACATCATGTGCGGTAAGCTCAACCGCAAGCTATGATGATGAAGACCGACGGACTCATCCTGTGTGGTCAGCTCTGTCTGACCGTAGTGATCGCATTAATCACTTTCTATAGATTCTGGTTTATTAGTCCCACGCTACCTATTTGTAATCTCTCTCACCTCCTCCGTTTTATATAAAGGAGGTCATACCCATGTAATAATTAGATTATTTGAAAATAAAAAATTATGTTATTTTCAATTTCCTGCACGTTATTGTTATTTTCATTTGCGTTGTTTCCAAGTTCTCAAACAAACATTTTCAGAGAATAAGAAGTGAAATCATCAAACTAATAAAGCAAGTTGCAAGATTTTATTTCACTAATAATTTGATTACAAAAAAGTGATTTTCATGACGCTAGAAATCAAGGCGGTGAATATAAAAAACTTTTTGGTTTTCTATACCGACCTTTCTCCCTAAGGATCGATTGACCCTAGCCTATATCTCCATAGATAGGCCTCAACCGCCCTAGACATATTCCCTAGATCTAGTCGCCAACACACGCGGTGAATTCCTCCCTAAGCCGCACATGGACCTAGTCACCCGCAAGGGCGAATTCCAATACCGATACACAAAAATTAGTCACCAAAGAAAAGAGAAAATACAAGATGAGAAATATATATTTTGTAATAAAAACTCCATATGAGAGATCTGAAGGTGAGGACGAAGGCATGTGAGAGATTGGTGTTGTAGTCACGTTCGTGCTTCATGTAGAATGATCGTTGATGAACTCCTCCTTCAATATTTCCCTTTTATGACTATGAGTGATGTAGGGATAGCTCTGAATATCTGGGACGAAGACTCACACAAAAAGGTATGGAATTATGGCTCAAGTCGTCATAGAATGAAAGAGCGGAGTGGCCTTTAAATAGTGTCTGAGAGCTAGCGCCAGCGGTAGGTGTTACCGACATACGGTACCCATAATGGTAAGAGATCTATCCATGAATGGTATGCACATTTCTTAATTTAGGCAACAGTTACCGCACCACGGTAGTGTTATATATCACACTGCGTTAGCCCAATATATGCTACAACCATTTGAATGGTCTCTTACTCCTTTTGCCTCCTCAATCAGCAGATGATCATCGGGCTTGCCTTTCAGTTATCTCCGCGCGATAGCTTCTTTATATTTCGGCTTCGCTGCTCTCGCTACTGATTTCATTTGAATGTGTTGTGTCTGCTGTCCCATTAAAACGAACGATACCGCCAGCAGTAGGTGCTACCGTCATGCGGTAGGTGCTACCACCGTGCGGTAGTCCAAACTTCATAGCATCATTTTTATTTTTGCACTACATTACATGTAGGAATTCAATGTGGTATTACCTGTATTTCCTGCCTACTATAAAAAATGAGCTTGATCAAATACATAATGAGATTTGTTATTCTCAAACCAAGAGATGTGAAACACATATTCCAACATACTCCCCCTTTTGTTAATAACAAATCTTCTAATGAGAAATCAGTCATTTAAGAGTAGAGGTGTGTTTATAGAATAGTGCGGTAAGTGATAATCGTGATAGCACATGTTTTTGTAGTGGAGTACATAACAATGTTCGTGTTCTAGAAGTGTGTACTTCTCTTATATGAATGCTCCCCCTTCATATGTGTGATGCGCGTCGGCAAGTGCACCGGTCGCTGTCAAGTAATAATTGTGGAGAATAAATTCCCCGGATGTCGGTCTCTTGAGGAATGCAGGATGGGTGATCAAATCGTGCAGTGAATATTGTTACACAAGCGTTTCACAAACACAACACTGGGTTTTTGGTTGGTTTTCCTAATTTTAACAACAATAAAAGAGATGCGGGTCGAGAACACCGCTTCGCAACGTGAGGTGGATGCAACGGCCGCGATGCCGTGCTTCGTGAGGCGAATGAAGTGGACTCAGGCGCGAGAGAGTGAGGGTCGCAAACACCTCTTCACAACCGTCATTAGCTCTTGCCAACACGGAGCAAACGCCTTGCGTGCGTGTGTGAGTGAGTGCGCTTGAACGTGGTGAATCACAACCAACCCATGAATAAGAACACAGAAACATTCATTCTCATCAAGTAAATATCACAATATTCATTTAGTAAAAGATTCAAAGGGGTACAATCAAGGAAAGAGGAAGGAGATAACCGGCGGTGAAGACTAGCGGCCGTTCACGGCCGGAATGGTAGGTTGTCGGGCTACCTCCGGACTCGGGCGGACGATGCTTCCGGCGTAGAGGGCTGTCACAATCTCCCTACGTGCTCCGTCGTCTTCGACTCAAGGTCTCTTCTTCTTCTCACCGGGCGGAAAGCGAAAATGATTGCTTGGAGGCTTGCGGATGATGGAGAACACTCACGGGCGATGGAGGATGTCTAGGAATGGACCGAGGAAGCTTCCCCTTGCGTAGGAGATGAAGTAGGGGCGATCCAAGGGGGCGGTCGGCGGCGTACGGAACAGAAATCCCGCTCCCGGAATGAATAATCGCCCTAAAATCGCAACAGGCGCTTAAATAGGCGCTGGATTAAACACTGCGCACGATCATTGGCGCACGACCAGTGGTCGTGCGCACTGGAATCCTGCGATCGTGCGCACTGCCTGGACAGAACCTGCAAGAGATGAAATTATAAAATAAAATGCTCGCACGACCAGTGGCGCACGACCGTTGATCGTGCGCACTAGCGTCGGTGGTCGTGCGCAATAGGTGAGACAGAACTCATAAAATTACTATTAAGTGCGCACGGACAGTGGCGCACGACCGGTGGTCGTGCGCACTGGAGTTGATGGGCGTGCGCACTGCACCAGACAGAACTCGTAAAAAGGGGCTAAGTGCGCACGATCAGTGGCGCACGACCAGTGGTCGTGCGCACTAGAACAAGTGATCGTGCGCAGTGTTCCTGTGCAGAATTGCACCGGAAACACTTGCACGCCTCCTATTCCAGCACAAACACAGATCTAGCCACCGAAAGTGGCACTTAACAACATATGAGTACTATGAAAGGAAATAAACACGAAAACACACCAAAGTGGGCCAAAATGTGCACCTAGCATGGGTTATCAATTATAAACTATAATAAGGCTAAAGTGCATGATATTGACTAAATAATGGCCCGGATGAGTCCATGAAGGTATATATGATCAGGACTCATCACACCCCCAGACTTAACTGTTTGCGCGTCCCGAGCAAACGAATCCGGCGGAGCGCGAAAACGATAGTTAACATAGAGAATTACAAAAGGGAGTACGGTGCGAAGTAACATACGCATGCGAGTAGAAATTCTAGTAGAAAGAGATTCTAACTATGCTAACTAATTTACGTAAGTATTAAAGCGTAAGTAGAGATTTAATTATACTCAGTTGGTGAATTATGACGAATTTGGCGATCATGCCCGGTATGAAAGCGACGAGACACTGAGGCGGGTGTTGCAAAAGATCGGGGCTTAGGAATAACTCCGCTGAAATCCATCAACGTCGTGAACCATACGCTCGCCCGGTCACACTCTCTCCACGGCGCTAGCAAACTCGCAAATCAAATCAGTAGGACTTTTAGGATTAAAACGAGGCTTAGGTTACGGTATGATATTCAAAGTTAAACACGATGGCTGCGCAACCCAAGTGAGCTATCGGAACGCTGCACCCCACAAAACCACAAACTACGCTCGTGTGACACACCCCCAGACTTATCATGAAAACCAGGTGTGCACACGGCCTACTTCACAAACACCAACAGATTTTCTGTTTTTAGCTCGGGAAGACTTTTTTTTTTTCAAACTACTTTTTTGTTTCTTTTATGTATTTTTCTTCTTTTAAGTATCCTCCGGTTGGTTCAAAATCAGCGGATAAACTTTATTTTCCCTTCATAACACAATGGTTCCAAACACCACACAAGTTGAAAATTATGAGCGCAGTTAAAACATTTTTGGTTGCGGGTGTAGGATAGGTTTCAGGCTTTGGTGGATGAAGAGGAGCTGAACAAAGGATTGGTAGGCACAAATTTGGCTCGCAAAGGTGAATGAAATGGACATGGAATAACAAAGCTCAAACTAGCCAAATGGTGGCCTACGTCATTTTTGACTTAACGAGTAGCTCTCACCCATGCTTCGAGAGTCGCTAGGGGCAAGTTCTTAGCCCACGAGAAAGATAAACCTTCCTCCCGACTCGAGCAACATACGACTAGCAATCGCACACACACAACACCGGGTTATCGTCAATTCCATGCAAATTCACCATTTGAGTATACTAAATCTAAATTTACGCAGAAATACTAAATATAAATTAGATGCATAAAGAAAATCTAGTTCTACTCAAATTCTACCATAACATGCGACGTGACTAGTACACTACATGAGTCGACATCGCGCCCCAAATAATAATTCCTATGTTAACAAACTATTTCACATTCCAACCAAACTAATTTAAACGGAACAACACAAAAAGACAAGCACGCACTCAAGTGGGTGAAGTGGTGTGTAAGGAATGCAACAATGATAATGATAATGAAAAATAAAAAGCAACCTTCTAGTATGCAATGCAGCTCGTGCACAGTGGATAATAACAACCGCTCCCCCAGACTTAAGCTAAACACGATATCTAGAAATTTGAAGCTGAAAGAGGGGAGGAAGTGTTACCCAATGCTCAGAAATGAGCATACCAGACGATTGGCGTAAATAATCAAGAATAGTCCGCAGCATCCGCTCCATCGAACACAAAACCTGCAAGCACAAACTCAAAGCAACAAAAGCAGATACAAAAGCTGAACTAAAAGAAGTTAGATAAAAAGAAATACGAAAACAGGAAATTTGGGTTGTCTCCCAGTAGCGCTTTCATTTAACGTCCTTAAGCTGGACCAAATACCTGTATTAACAGTGTTTATAAAGAGTGCAGGAATTAAAAAGAAATACTCAAAAATAGTTCATCACAGCAAATAAAACACACATCAACTAAAAGCGCTCTTATGGTGCGCTTCTCCCGTGGCACGTAGGCGGGAGGTGAAGGCTTTAGGGCCAGCACTGGTATTACCCAATGCTCCCCTAACCTCCGCCACCTTGCCACGGAGAGCAGCAGCACGAGCGTCACGCAGAAGTTTTTCCTTTTTAAGTTTGGTGACAGTTGGAGACTGCCACCGCTGAGAGTTCTCAGATTTTTCTGCCTTAGAATCAGGTGGCGTCACTTCCGGCATCGTGGTGACTACCGGATCGGCCCACGAGATGGAGCGCTTACATAGTTTATTACATGATTCATCACACGGAGATAAATAAATATCATCCCTAACTATATTCAAGTCAACGTTTCCCGAACTGTCGTCTTCCTCCATCTCGGAGTCGAACTCTTTCCGGAAGTCGACCTCCTCTTCCTCATCCGATTGGAACTCTTCCATTCCTCCTTCACCTGTTTCTTGAACATGTATCTTTCCTGCACCGCTTAGAAATTCATCAGAAATAACGAGAGGGGGCGGAGTGAATATTTCAGTTGTGGCTTCAGGGCAAGTAGGTTGCTGCACCACATTGGTTAGGGAAATGCACCCCGTAACAAAATCAAGGGTAGCACCGCTCTCTTTCAAGAACGGCACCCCCAAGATAGGAATGGATTGGTTTTCTTGCGGGCCTAGAACCTGAAAATCAGCTACTACAGTTGTCCCCTCAACCGTTACCTCCACATTCTTTACTTCCCCCTCAGATTGGACAATCGTGCCATTAGCGAGAATCAGCGATTTCCTTTCCTTCGTGTTCATCTCCAGCTGTAACTTCGCAACATCTTGCAGTGCAATAACGTTGCGGGAGGAACCGGAATCGCATAAAGCCTTGGTTTCAACCTTATTGATGGAGCACGAGATTACCAGCTCACTCGGTTTGGCATCTACCGCATCTCCCAGACTTTTCCCTTGATCAATAGGGTTCTTTTCCGTGTTGCTGGGAAGGGTTCCCTGCGAACGCTCGGTTAGCGCTTGAGCCAATTGGCCCAATTGCGTCTCCAAGTTTCGCATAGATGCGGTTTGATTTACCATGTTTGAATTAGCTGCAAGCAGGAATTTCTCCATCATCTCTTCTAAATTACTTTTCTTTTGGGTGGGGGGTGCTTGGTTATAATCCGGGTGCGGCGGCCTCAGTTGGCTCCCGGAGGCGTAAGCATCATTTTGATGCTGCCCCGGTGACCATCGTTGGCCGGGCGTGTTGGGATTCCACGAGAAGTTCGGATGACTTCTCGCTCCCGGATTATAAGTGTTATTATACGGCGCCCCCTTGGACTGATTTCCAACATAATTCACAGATTCATTTAAAGATAAGTGCACGAAATCACCTACCACTTGGTTCCCCGAGCATTCGTAAGCATGGTGGCCTCCACCTCCACATCCTTCACAAGTAATGATGGCAGCAGATGGAGACGGAGAAGGAAGAGAATCAACCATGAAGAGTCCTCGGCTGCTTCTTGGAGCATTTCTCCCTGCAGTCCAGAAGGTACTGTGGGAGGCAGTGTCACGCAAAATCCGCAGGGCATCTTCAGGGGTGTGGTTCATCAAGGTACCACCGGCCGCAGCATCGATCATTGCCCTATAATTGGGCTCGATCGCGAAGTAGAACAATTCAACCACATTCCATGGCTGGAGCTCGTGGCCAGGGCAACGGCGAAGGAGTTCATTGAGGCGCTCCCAAGCTTCCGCAAGAGTCTCTTGATCCAACTGCCGAAATGTGGCGATTTCACGCCGCAAGCTTACAATCTTATCCACCGGGTGGAATTTAGCCAGGAATTTGGATGCAAGGGCATCCCAAGTTGCAGCAGTCCCGGGCGGAATGGAGTGGAGCCACACCTTTGCTTTGTCGCGGAGTGAAAAGGGAAACAATCTAAGCTTAACCGTGTTGTCAGCAATCCCTGCGTAGCGGAAGGTTCCGCAAATATCAGAAAACTCTGCCAGATGCAGATGCGGATCTTCGCTGGCCAACCCCGAGAACTGAGCGTTGTTCCGGATGATGTTTAAGATCGCTGGCTTGATCTCAAACTGATTATTCATAATGTTTGGCCCGAACCCCGGATACACACTCCCAGCAGTTGGAGTGGTGTAGTCCCTCATCGTGCGGGGTCGAGGCCTGACTGCCTCCTGCTCAATCCCAGGCTGATGTTCCCCCACGCCGGGCATTCTCGGATCAACATCATTTGGGTCTACCTGATCACCCATGGCCGCTTGTACAGCCGCAGCGCGCCTTCGCGCGCGAGCAGTTCGTTCGATTTCTGGATCAAAAGGTGCGAGTTCACCTGCGACCTGCCTCTGCATGAACTGTCAAAAACAAAAAGAAAAACAGAGAAAATAAAAAACAACTGCTCGTATAACGAAAGTCACAACACAAGACGAAACACGCCTGCATTCCCCGGCAACGGCGCCAAAAACTTGATGCGCGTCGGCAAGTGCACCGGTCGCTGTCAAGTAATAATTGTGGAGAATAAATTCCCCGGATGTCGGTCTCTTGAGGAATGCAGGATGGGTGATCAAATCGTGCAGTGAATATTGTTACACAAGCGTTTCACAAACACAACACTGGGTTTTTGGTTGGTTTTCCTAATTTTAACAACAATAAAAGAGATGCGGGTCGAGAACACCGCTTCGCAACGTGAGGTGGATGCAACGGCCGCGATGCCGTGCTTCGTGAGGCGAATGAAGTGGACTCAGGCGCGAGAGAGTGAGGGTCGCAAACACCTCTTCACAACCGTCATTAGCTCTTGCCAACACGGAGCAAACGCCTTGCGTGCGTGTGTGAGTGAGTGCGCTTGAACGTGGTGAATCACAACCAACCCATGAATAAGAACACAGAAACATTCATTCTCATCAAGTAAATATCACAATATTCATTTAGTAAAAGATTCAAAGGGGTACAATCAAGGAAAGAGGAAGGAGATAACCGGCGGTGAAGACTAGCGGCCGTTCACGGCCGGAATGGTAGGTTGTCGGGCTACCTCCGGACTCGGGCGGACGATGCTTCCGGCGTAGAGGGCTGTCACAATCTCCCTACGTGCTCCGTCGTCTTCGACTCAAGGTCTCTTCTTCTTCTCACCGGGCGGAAAGCGAAAATGATTGCTTGGAGGCTTGCGGATGATGGAGAACACTCACGGGCGATGGAGGATGTCTAGGAATGGACCGAGGAAGCTTCCCCTTGCGTAGGAGATGAAGTAGGGGCGATCCAAGGGGGCGGTCGGCGGCGTACGGAACAGAAATCCCGCTCCCGGAATGAATAATCGCCCTAAAATCGCAACAGGCACTTAAATAGGCGCTGGATTAAACACTGCGCACGATCATTGGCGCACGACCAGTGGTCGTGCGCACTGGAATCCTGCGATCGTGCGCACTGCCTGGACAGAACCTGCAAGAGATGAAATTATAAAATAAAATGCTCGCACGACCAGTGGCGCACGACCGTTGATCGTGCGCACTAGCGTCGGTGGTCGTGCGCAATAGGTGAGACAGAACTCATAAAATTACTATTAAGTGCGCACGGACAGTGGCGCACGACCGGTGGTCGTGCGCACTGGAGTTGATGGGCGTGCGCACTGCACCAGACAGAACTCGTAAAAAGGGGCTAAGTGCGCACGATCAGTGGCGCACGACCAGTGGTCGTGCGCACTAGAACAAGTGATCGTGCGCAGTGTTCCTGTGCAGAATTGCACCGGAAACACTTGCACGCCTCCTATTCCAGCACAAACACAGATCTAGCCACCGAAAGTGGCACTTAACAACATATGAGTACTATGAAAGGAAATAAACACGAAAACACACCAAAGTGGGCCAAAATGTGCACCTAGCATGGGTTATCAATTATAAACTATAATAAGGCTAAAGTGCATGATATTGACTAAATAATGGCCCGGATGAGTCCATGAAGGTATATATGATCAGGACTCATCAATGTGCTCTCCCCTATATATGTGCTTCCCTTTATAATTTACTCTCCCTAGATATCCATTCCACTAGATTTCTCAATTTACTCTCCCCTTTTTGGTGTAGACATAAAAATATTCTCCCCTTTTGTTATGAAATAAAGATACCACTTGTGTCAAAGATATGCATATCACTTGTTGAATCGTTAAAAGATAATCGTGATCGAGCATAAGAGTTAAACATAGTGGAAAAAAGTCTTGAAAAGAATTAATAAAACATATATAAGATAGACATGAAAAGGTAGAAGCTCCCATTAAAACTGAATTGAAAGGATAATCATGAATTCTAAAGTGAGGGAAATACCAATGCAAAGATTTCATGGTAGTGAAAATGATAAATTATCATCTTGAACCATAGGAGCACAAAACACAAAGAGTTATGAACTTGATAAAAAAAGATTATTTGTTAAGAGTATATATATTGTACAACCCTGTATTCGCCGAGTGGGCCCCCGGATCCCATGACGTATTTTTGACATCGTTTTCCAGCAATTAAGCTCCAGGACAGGAAGAGAGGAGGAGGGGCGAGCCCCCCTCTGGCCCCCGCCCCCAGCAAGGGGGGCGAGATCCCAGGTGTGGGGGGGGGGGGGGGGGGGGCAAGCTCCTCTCGCCCCCGCCCCCAAGCAGGGGGCGAGCTCCTCTCGCCCCCCCCCCCAGCAAGTGGGGGGGGGGGGGGCGAGATCTTCTCGCCCCCGCCCCCAAGCAGGGGGGGCGAGCTGCTATCGCCCCTCCCCAAAGCAGGGGGACGAGCTCCTCTCGCCCCCTGCCCCCCGCCCCCCGCAAGGGGAGCGAGATCCCAGGTGGAGGGGTGAGCTCCTCTCGTCCCCCGCCCCCAGCAAGGGGGGCGAGATCCGAGGTGTGTGTGTGTGGGGGGGGGGGGGGGGGGGGGGGGGGGCGAGCTCCTCTCGCCCCCGCCCCCAGGTGGGGGGCGAGCTCCTCTCGCCCCTGCCCCCAGCAGGGGGCGAGCTCAGGAGGTAGACACCCTTCCAGCTCGCCTCGCCTAGCCCCGAAGAGAGGGGGCGGTCTGCGATTAGCGCCTCGGAACAACGGGATTTGGTTGTTCGCAGGCCAAATTCGAGGGTATCTTGGTAATCTCGTAGGCCAGATTATGGTTATTGGCAGGCTGAGTTCTAAAACCTATAAATAGGACCAAGGGGGCACCATTTGGAGGGGTTCTCTTTAGATCTCTCTTTTTGCCATCTCTCTCCCCAAGTCTCTTTAGTGGGTGGAGAGAGCCTCCAAAGGTGCCCAAGCTTAGCATTGGCTTGGGAAGGGAAGCGCTCTAAGATCTTCCGGGTGTGTGGTGGGACCTCCTCGCTAAGCCCTTGGCCTTGTTCCTAGTTCCTTAGCCCCTTAGCCTAGAGCTCTCACTTGGGGGGGGGGAGTAAGTGTTGGCCACCCCTCAACTTGTTGAGGGCCCGAACTCCACAGAGACCAAGTTATTGGTTTCAATATTTATGGTGCGGTGAGCGTGGAGAGCGAACAACTCAAGAAACTTTCAAGATGAGCTCCATGGCTGGAGGTGGAGGATCCGACCCAGGCCACTCGCATCCCCGGTGGTTGTAGTGACGTTGGAGATGTTTGAAAATTTCAGGCAGGAGGTCCTGCAAACCTTGCAACTAACTTTTGCCATGATAGGCGAAGGCAGGAGAGGAAGTAGTCCGTAGGTATCGCCCCAGCAGGTGGGCGAGAGCACTCTCGGCCAGCAGTCCAGGAAGGAGGTGCTATCGGGCGGAGTGGGGAGGCATTCGGCCCCCATTCGCCCAGTCCCCTAGGAGGGGGCGAGTGGGGAGGTCCCAGACCCCCAGTCGCCCAGCCCCAAGGGGGCGAGTGGGGAGGTCCCAGACCCCCACTCGCCCAGTCCCAAGGGGGCGAGTGGGGAGGTCCCAGACCCCCACTCACCCTGCCCCAAGGGGGCGAGTGGGGAGGTCCCAGACCCCCACTCGCCCAGCCCCAAGGGGGCGAGTGGGGAAGTCCCAGACCCCCACTCGCCCAGCCCCAAGGAGGTGAGTGGGGAGGTCCCAGACCCCCACTCGCCCAGCCTCAAGGGGGCGAGTGGGGAGGCGGCCAGCACCCACTCGCCCAGCCCCAAAGGGGGGCGAGCAAAGATAGTCCTTTGTGTGAGCTGATCCTGTCGGCCCCAGTTCCGGAGGGGTCCGGAAGGCTGGAGATGTCTCACTACTCTGGCAAGGATGACCCCGTCCTGCACCTGCAGTTGTTTGAGGACATGGTCTCCATCAGGCCCATGTTGGATGCTTTCAAGTGTCGACTCTTCGCGATAACTCTGAAGGAGAAGGCTAGAGATTGGTTCCACCAGATCCCTGCGGGATCCATCTATGCATTCGAAGACTTGCGCCGAGTTTTCCTGCTACGTTTCTCGACGTCAAGGAAGAGGAAGAAAGATGTCGAAGCACTTTTCAAGATCAAGCAAGAGCTAGGGGAGTCACTGACTCACTATGTTGACCGGTTCCGGGAGGAGGTTCTCCTCACCCAAGAGGTGTCAGGCTACACCCTCCAGCTCACTTTCATCGTGGGGCTGCAGGGAAGATTCTTCAAAAGGGACCTCAAGAGGAGAGCTCCTTTGTATTTTGAGGAGTTGATGGAAAGGGTGGCGGAAGAAGTTGAGAGTGAGGAGGCCAACCCAGAGTTCGCAAGAAGGTTTGCCAAACTGAGTGAGCCGGAGGCAAGACAGTAGGGGGGGAGGGTAGGGGCTCCCAAGAGGAAGTTCGACCAAGAGGAGGACAACTTCCAGGGAGAGGGACCCGACCTCTCAGGGTGGAGGCAGGGACCGAAGGCACCCTCTCCACCACCTCAGCAAACCATGGAGATCGGCTACAGAAGAAGAAGAAATCGTAAGGGAGGAAGAGGGGGCGTCCGGGTGGAGTTACCTTACTGTGACTTCCACGATGAGGAGGGTCACGCGACATCCACCTGCCCCGAGTTCTTGGAAATGAGGGAGGCAAGGCGTCCGAAGTCGCAACGTCAGCAACCAGAGGAAGTCGAGGAGGACCATGCCTGGGAGTAGGAGTCCGAGCCCCGGTCTCCGTGCTTAGCTTTTTTCTTTAAATCAATGTAGTATGATGGTTTTGTTTCCATACTTAGTTTTTCTTGCATGTAACCGGAAGACTAATGTAATAAAAGTTTTTCTAAGTGTTTTTCCCCTTGGATGGTTCCACTGACCGGGCTCTCACTAGCCGGCAAGGCAGGTTGACCTCCTAGGGAGGCAAAGTTTTCTTCCCCTCGGATGGTTCCGCTGACCGGGCTCTCACTAGCCGGCAGGGCAGGTTGAACTCCTAGGGAGGCTAAGTACTTTTCCTCTCAGATGGTTCCGCTGACCGGGCTCTCACTAGCCGGCAGGGTAGGTTGACCTCCCAGGGAGGCAAAGTTTTCTTTCCCTCAGATGGTTCCGCTGACTGGGCTCTCACTAGCCGGCAGGGCAGATTGACCTCCCAGGGAGGCTAAGTTCTTTTCCCCTCGAATGGTTCCGCTGACCGGGCTCTCACTAGCCGGCATGGTAGGTTGACCTCCTAGGGAGGCAAAGTTTTCTTCCCCTCGGATGGTTCCGCTGACCGGGCTCTCACTAGCCAGCAGGGCAGGTTGACCTCCCAGGGAGGCAAAGTTTTCTTCCCCTCGGATGGTTCCGCTGACCGGGCTCTCACTAGCCGGCAGGGCAGGTTGACCTCCCAGGGAGGCTAAGTTTTCTTCCCCTCGGATGGTTCCGCTGACCGGGCTCTCACTAGCCGGCAGGGCAGGTTGACCTCCCAGGGAGGCAAAGTTTTCTTCCCCTCGGATGGTTCCGCTGACCGGGCTCTCACTAACCGGCAGGGCAGGTTGACCTCCCATGGAGGCTAAGTTCTTTTCCCCTCGGATGGTTCCGCTGACCGGGCTCTCACTAGCCGGCAGGGCAGGTTGACCTCCTAGGGAGGCAAAGTTCTTTTCCCCTCAGATGGTTCCGCTGACCGGACTCTCACTAGCCAGCAGGGCAGGTTGACCTCCCAGGGAGACTAAGTTTTTTTCCCCTCGGATGGTTCCGCTGACCAGGCTCTCACTAGCCGGCAGGGCAGGTTTACCTCCCAGGGAGGCAAAGTTTTCTTCCCCTCGGATGGTTCCGCTGACCGGGCTCTCACTAGCCGGCAGGGCAGGTTGACCTCCCAGGGAGGCTAAGTTCTTTTCCCCTCGTATGGTTTCGCTGACCGGGCTCTCACTAGCCTACAGGGCAGGTTGACCTCCTAGGGAGGCAAAGTTCTTTTCCCCTCGGATGGTTCTGCTGACCGGACTCTCACTAACCGGCAGGGCAGGTTGACCTCCCAGGGAGGCAAAGTTTTCTTCCCCTCGGATGGTTCCGCTGACCGGGCTCTCACTAGCCGGCAGGGCAGGTTGACCTCCCAAGGAGGCTAAGTTCTTTTCCCCTCGGATGGTTCCGCTGACCGGGCTCTCACTAGCCGGCAGGGCAGGTTGACCTCCCAGGGAGGCTAAGTTTTCTTCCCCTCTGATGGTTCCGCTGACCGGGCTCTCACTAGCCGGCAGGGCAGGTTGACCTCCCAGGGAGGCTAAGTACTTTTCCCCTCTGATGGTTCTGCTGACCGGACTCTCACTAATCGGCAGGGCAGGTTGACCTCCCAGGGAGGCAAAGTTTTCTTCCCCTCGGATGGTTCCGCTGACTGGGCTCTCACTATCCGGCAGGGCAGGTTGACCTCCCAGGGAGGCTAAGTTCTTTTCCCCTCGGATGGTTCTGCTAACCGGGCTCTCATTAGCCGGCAGGGCAGGTTGACCTCCCAGGGAGGCAAAGTTTTCTTCCCCTCGAATGGTTCCGCTGACCGGGCTCTCACTAGCCGGCAGGGCAGGTTGACCTCCCAGGGAGGCTAAGTACTTTTCCCCTCGAATGGTTCCGCTGATCGGGCTCTCACTAGCCGGCAGGGCAGGCTGACCTCCCAGGGAGGCTAAGTTTTCTTCCCCTCGGATGGTTCCGCTGTCCGGGCTCTCACTAGCCGGCAGGGCAGGTTGACCTCCCAGGGAGGCTAAGTACTTTTCCCCTCTGATGGTTCCGCTGATCGGGCTCTCATTAGCCGGCAGGGCAGGTTGACCTCCTAGGGAGGTTAAGTGTTTTTCCCCAGCATGGCCCCGCTAGCCAGACTATCACTAGTCGGCAGGGTGGCCCCCCAGGAAAGCCTTAGTAAATTTTCACCGGGACAAAGTGGAGTCTTCTCAATTTCTTTCGGCGCCACTCGCTGAATATACAGGGTTGGACTTTTCTTTCCGAGTGTGTACCTTGCTAGAAAAGAGCGGGGATTGTGTACAACCCTGTATTCGCTGAGTGGGCCCCCGGATCCCATGAGGTATTTTTGACATCATTTTCCAGCAAGCTCCAGGACAGGAAGAGAGGAGGAGGGGCGAGCCCCCCTCTCGCCCCCGCCCCCAGCAAGGGGGGCGAGATCCACCTGGGGGGGGGGGGGGGGGGGGGGGGGGGGGGGGCGAGCTCCTCTCGCCCCCGCCCCCAAGCAGGGGGGCGAGATCCCAGGTGGGGGGGGGGGGGGGGGGAGAGCTCCTCTCACCCCCGCCCCCGCCCCCAAGCAGGGGGCGAGCTCTGCTCGCCCCCACCCCCAACAAGGGGGGCGAGATCCCAGGTTGGGGGGGGGGGGGGGGGGGGGGGGGGGGGGGGGCGAGTTCCTCTCGCCCTCGCCCCAAAGTAGGGGGACGAGCTCCTCTCGGCCCCCGCCCCCAGCGAGGGAGGGGGCGAGATCCCATATGGGGGGGGGGGCGAGCTCCTCTCTCCCCCCCCCCCCAGCAGGGGGGAGAGCTCCTCTCGTCCCCCGCCCCCAGCAAGGGGGGACGAGATCCCAAGTGGGGGGGGGGGGGGCGAGCTCCTCTCCCCCCTCCGCCCCCAGTAGGGGGCGAGCTCCTCCCCCCCCCCCCCCCCCCCCCCCCCCCCCCCCCCCCCCCGCCGCCCCCAGCAAGGGGGGGCAAGATCCCAGGTGTGTGTGTGGTGGGGGGAGGGGGCGAGCTCCTCTCGCCCCCGCCCCCAGGTGGGGGCGAGCTCCTCTCGCCCCTGCCCCCAGCAGGTGGCGAGCTCATGATGGAGACACCCTTCCAGCTCGCCTCACCTAGCCCCGAAGAGAGGGGGCGGTCTGCGTTTAGCGCCTCGGAACAGCGGGATTTGGTTGTTCGCAGGCCAAATCCGATGGTATCTTGGTAATCTCGTAGGCCAGATTGTGGTTATTGGCAGGCCAAGTTCTAAATCCTATAAATAGGACCAAGGGGGCACCATTTGGAGGGGTTCTCTTTAGATCTCTCTTTTGCCATCTCTCTCCCCAAGTCTCTTTAGTGGGTGGAGAGAGCCTCCAAAGGTGCCCAAGCTTAGCATTGGCTTGGGAGGGGAAGCGCTCTAAGATCTTCCGGGTGTGTGGTGGGACCTCCTCGCTAATCCCTTGGCCTTGTTCCTAGTCCCTTAGCCCCTTAGCCTAGAGCTCGGGGGGAGTAAGTGTTGGTCACCCCTCAACTTGTTGAAGGCCCGAACTCCACAGAGACCAAGTTATTAGTTTCAACATATATATATATATATATATAAGTGATAGCACAAGAGATGTCATTCTATTGATTGTTTGAAATATATCAAATATGATTGAAATATCAAGAAAAGATAGCAAGTTACAATGTGAAGTGATTTTCATTTCAAATATTAAAAAATATTGTAGAGATCATGTTTGGATATCTAGTACATTTACTTAATGTTTGTAGAGAATAATATATTTGTGTGTTAGTGTCTAATTATCATGAGTGAAAAATTTATGCGAGACAATAATGTGTACCAATAGTATTTTGATAAAGTATACAAGTACAATAATCAAGATACATGAGATATGTAATGGAATAGACACAATATCATCAAAAATGCAAAGTAAAATTACTTCCATTAAGTTCTTTGCACAATAAGTAATAGTGCAACTACCAAGGTGTTTCACACACACACAATGCTTATTAAGACTTATCAGAGAGTGAAGTAGTGTTTGAGGAATCACATAATATTATTCAAACTTTAATGTACTAAAAGAAAAGAAAAGTTATGTGGTGTATTTGTAAATTATTTGCACAAGACACTTTACAATTCTTTCTAAGATGCTCAACCTCATAATGCTTATTAAGGCTTATTAGGAGGAGAAGTAGGGTTTAGTGGAGTTTCCTTGTCATTTATTATTTAAATTTTTTAATTTTGTGACCAAGTACTCCAAATTCACTTGTTTAGCAAACATTTATTTTATTTTATAACCACGCTTTTCTAAGTAATAGGTGCTTGATTGTTCATGAATTACAAGAAGTCAATTCAATGGTGTGTAGGTAATTTATCAGCTCATTTTAATTAGTTATATTTTTACACCACATACTCATGCATGAACAAAATTATTTTTATATATAGGAATCAAAAAGTGAGTGAAAAATAAATTATTATCTAATATAAAGCATCACTCATACATAGAGGCATACTAAGTATTCCTACACATATTTTCTACAATCATTTTCATTGTAAAATAAAAGATAGTAAGCAAGGCATGAATAGTCAAGACAATGTTTAAGAAGTTTGAAAATTAAATCATACATTGTAATGAATCTTTAAATGATATATATATTCATCATTTACTATAACAATAAAAAAATAAGCAGTTTTTAGGTTTTTGTTTTTATAAAATAAAAGAAATACAATATAAATCAGAAAGTAAAATCGTATTTTTGTGATTTTGATTTGTTTTGTAGTTTTTATTTTGTTTTGTGTTTAAGAAAATTAAAGAAATAATGAAATAATAAAATGATTTTGTTGAAAACCACAGAAGGCAATGTCGAGTAATCAGAATAATAATCTTATATGAAAGCAAAAAATAAATAAAAATAAAACATCAAAAGATATTCAAAGGCTACTGCCGGCAGAAACATTTATCGTCGGGCGGTATCAGGCAGAGTTTTGATTTTTCGTGTAAAAAGCGTGATTTTTGATAATTTTTTGTTCCAATTTTTCCTAATTGTGGTTCTCCACTATAAGGGCATCGACTACAACAAAGAGTTTGGAGAAATAATCAAAAAGGTGCATATATTAAGTTTTGGCCTAAGGAATTTTAGTAAAAATATTCTCTTTCAATTTCATGTGTTTTCCATGTTCATGAAAGCTCAAAAAGATGAAATAGTGAAAATGATGGCAAACACAAGATAAGAGATTCAAAAAATAACATTAAGGAGAATGTTCCAAATATGCATGAAATGAATAATAGAGTACATGCAAGGATATATGTAGGCTCAAGACCAAGATAACCCAAAGACATGTCAACACGCTAGCCCCGTACTAAGTGATGGATGGGCATGAGGAGCTGCATACATATCGTATGTTGGGAACTGAGTCTCATATGCATACACAAAAGATCGCTCAACTTAACACTCTTTCCCCCAAGTGTCTCTCAATTCTCACTGGAACTCTCCTCGGTCAAGGACAACACATGAATTACAGGTTGGTACTTCTAATGCACACAACGCTACGCCCCACAATTGTGAGACACATACTATGTGGAGATGATCTCAAACATAATAGACATTCAATCTTTACTTAACACATAAACTTTAGCTTTGTTGTATGATGAATTTAGAAGTGTTGTTATAGTGGAGATAGATTATTTTAAAAGTCATTTAAGATTTTTTTCACTCATACAATCAAAAAACATAGTTATCATTATTTTCAAATTTCGATACTCAAATTCAAATGTAGCATAGCATGACATAATGAAAGAAACAACTAGCATAGACAGTGAATTGTATATACACTAAGAGGTGATGCTAGAATGATGCCAATAAATGCAAAGTTATATCATTTATGATCAAGTTCAATGTATATTGTTAATTAAGTATTTATATTACATGTATTATAGATAGAGTTCCAATATACTCTTCATAGATCTAGAATGAAGTGATTGATTCTAGAAAAATGAGATACATGCAATCAAAAGATATAATGCATTCACATAATGATCATGAACTAAACACACAAAACAAATTTGAGATCAATAGTACTTATTCCAATTGTATTCATTGATGGAATTAATTGATCTTTGATTTTACATGATAATTCTAAGGTTATGACATATGATTATAGTCATAAAATATTTATAACGTGAGATTGATAATCTACAATAATGTATATGATGTAAAATATAATCATCCACATTCGTCTTATTCAAGTTATCATATCATACAAATCATCTCATAAGACAATGAAAATATCATTATCACATGATGCATGAAAGTTTTTTTTTAACATTGATGTCATAGTGGAGAAAATCATTTTAAGAGCTGGTAAAAGATTATTTGTTTTGCATGATGCATGCATTGAGAAAAGAAAGACAACATAATTTTTATGAAAAACTAGGATGTAGAGAAATAAATATTCATTTGACTTTTTAAGATAAATATGTGATAGTCCTAGAATGAAGATAGATGTGAATTCATAATACATTAATCATTCACATAGTAGGATTGATAACCTATCATGATTGGAGTGGTGGAACACATGATCACACACATATAATGAAGTTACATAATAATAATGCATTATTTTACAACAAATATGTGTGACATGAAATATTCATGCATTAATGATGAAGCTTATCAAACAAGATAAATATAATTCAAATGTAAATAAACTAAACACGCACAAAGTTTTAAGTGCTAATTATAATTATATCAAATATTTGAAAACTTAAGTGTGATAAAAATAATTGATCTTTTAATTCATTAAGATAGATTCATGATAAATTACAACACATTATTAGAGATAGATAGACATGAGATATCAAGTATTCATAATATGAGATTGATAGTCCATTGTAATGTATGTGATGTAATACATGAATATTCATATTCGTCCCTTTTAATTTATTATAGTGTGTGCTTAGGCAATGTGAATATGTCATAATATATATCAAATGTGAACATGTTTGACTCAATAAAAAGAAAGACATATGCACAAAACAAACGAAAAATGTTTTTGTTTTTATTTTGAAATTAGACACATCGTGAAGTAGGATTTTGTATGTACCATTTTAATTTGTTCAACTTCACAAATTAATATGATTACTAATGAATGTGAGTTTTAGGTATCCAAAGAGGACCAAGCGTGACAGTTCTTTTGGGTATCCAAATATAACATGGTAATTCATTTAGAGACAAAGATGAATGAGCCATTTCAAATAGAGCTATGTTGTTTTTAACTACGAGCCTCCATTCATATCTTGGTTAAATGCTCTTCAAATTTCCATAGTCATTATTTTTATATTGAGACTTAGAATTTTTACAAAACTTATCGATAGGAAATTTGTGTGCATTCAATTTTATGTTATGTGAAGATTGATTTTGTAAATGATGGTGATCATAGTGACTTGGAATTTGATTTGCATGCATTTGGTGTTTTTCACTTCCTTTGCTTTGTTTAATCATGGTTTGATATTGTGGAGTAATATTTTGAGAGGTTTGGATAACAAGTTCTGTGAGATACTTAAATTTAGTCTCTAACTCATTGTTTCTTAATTTAAGAGTATGACTTGCTTTAGAGTAAGCATAAGAGCAATTTTTGAGAGTAGAGACAATTTAGTTAATATGATTTTTATAGTCAAGTCTTACACCCTCAAAAGTTTTATCCATTTATTTAATTTCACTTTTAAGATTGTGACACTTAAAACAATCATTTTTTAAAGATAAATTTTCCATAAGTAATCTTTCATTTTCTTTTTCTAAAGCAAAAAATTTTGTTTGTGCTTCGCTTAGTGTGATATACATGGAAGTATAACATTCAATGAAAGGACTAAGAGAACTTACAATGCTTTCGAATTTGGAATTTAGATTTGAACATATTCTTTCTTGCTTGATGTGATTGTTGTGTCGCCATCCGAGCATGATATTGTGAAGTTAAATTCTTCTCTCTTTGATGAGTTTGACAGGTTTTCCCCCAAGCATGAGTCTTCAGTGGTTTCTTTTCTCGGATCCATAGGAAATTGCTCTAGCATATCAAGTTGATATTGTTCATCATCTGTATAGGGAAGAGTATAAGTTTTATCAAGAAATTTTCAAATTTCATAAGTAGTAGGAAGCAAATAAATTAATTTAAAAATATCTTTTGAAATTGGGCTATATAAATTGTTCATGGCTTTAGCATTCAAAACACACTCGTTCCTATTTAATTCATCCATAGGTTTTGTTATAGTTATATTCCAAACATTTATGTCTAATGTAATTATAAACTTTTCGTAAGGGTTTTCCAAGCATTATAATATTCTACGGTGAATAACGATGTTACTAGGGAAAATTCAATATTTGAAGATTTCTTCCCTCTTGATGAAACGAGATCATAACACGCCATTATTCCAATCGGTGAAACTTTTTTGGAATAACCTCGCTTTGATATCACTTGTTGGATCGTGAGGCGCCCTTAGAAAGGGGGTGAATAAGGATGTTTATCAAATTTTGATTTTACTTATAAACTTAGATCAAATTATTTTATCAAATATTTTCAAAGAATAAGAAGTTAAATCATCAAAGTAATAAAGCAAGTTGCATGATTTTATTTCACTAATAATTTGATTACAAAAAGGTGATTTCTATAACGCTAGAATTCAAGGCGGTGAATATAAAAACTCTTTTGGTTTTCTATACCGACCTTTCTCCCTAAAGACTGGTTGGCTCTAGTCTATCTCTCCCTAGATAGGGCTCAAGCTGCCCCTAGATCTAGTCACCAACACACGCGACAAATTTCTCCATAAGCCGCACACAGACCTATTCGTCCGCACGGACAAATTCTACTACCGATACATAAAAATTAGTCACCAAAGAAAAGAGATATTACAAAATATGAAATATAATTTTGTAATAAAACTCTCTATGATAGATCTGAAGGTGAGGACGAAGGCGCGAGAGAGATTAGCGTTATAGTCGCGTTCGTGCTTCGTGTAGAATGATCATTGCGGAACTCCTCCTTCAAAATTTCCCTTTTATGATTATGAGTGTTGTAGGGATAGCTCTGAATATATGGGACGAAGCCTCACACAAAAAGCTACGGAGTTGTGGCTCAAGTCGTCATAGAATGAAAGAGCGGAGCGGTCTTTAAATAGTGTCTAAAAGAGCGAAGCGGCCTTTAAATAGTGTCTGAGAGCTACCGTCGGCAGTAGGTGCTACCGCCGCGCGGTACCCGTAATGGTAAGAGATCTGTTCAGGAATGATATGCACGTTTATTATTTTAGGCAACAACTACCGCGTCGCGATAGGGTTATCGTGATGTGTTAGCACAATATATGCTACAGCCATCTAATTGATCTCTTGCTCTTTTTGTCTCCTCAATCAGCAGATGATCGTCGGGCTTGCCTTTTAGTTATCGTCGCACAATAGCTTCTTTATATTTCGGCTTCGCTGCTCCCGCCACTGATTTCATTTCAATGTGTTGTGTCAGCTGTCTCATTGACATGAACGCTACCGTCAGCGGTAGGCTAAGCTTCAAAGCATCATTTTTATTTTCGCATCACATTATATGTAGGATATCAATGTGATATTGTACATGTATTTCATGCACACTATAAACGCAAAAACTAGCTTGATCAAATACATAATGAGATTTGTATTCTCAAAGCAAGAGATGTGAAACGCATGTTTCAACATGTTTGACCCTAAACTGAACCTAAGGGCCTGTTTGGGAGGGCTTTTTAGCTCCTTTTCATTTTCTGAAAAACGCCACCGCACTTACAAAACCGTTTGAATTGTCTACCGGTGGGAAAAGCTACCGCGAAAAACTCCTTTTTCTCCTCCTTTTGAAAAGTCATTTGTCCCCTACTTTTCAACCTTTTCGAAAAACACTTCCTCATCCCGATACAAGGTTAGCGCATTTTTCGCCCGAGCGGGGATTGTGTACAACCCTCATTCTCTAAGGGTGGACCCGCCCAAGGCCACGTAGACAAAAGTCAAAGGTCAAGGGGGCAACACAGAGACCAGCAGTCCAAGACAGAAGCAGAAAAGACTCTGGCGAGTATGCAGGTAATACTCGCCAGATAGGCGAGTATTGACCAGAGGAGTTCGTCGGGCACAGGAAAGCAGCAGAAGACCTAGGCGAGTATTGGCCCGGCGTGTGCGAGCAGCACCCAATACTCGCCAGATGGGCGACTATGACATAGTACTCGCCGAGTATCCCATAGTCGTCGGGTTGGGGGGCTGGGCTATAAAAAGCCCCCCTACCCTTTTGTTTTCCTATAAATAGGACCACAGGGGTACTTGGATTGGCACCTGGACTTAAGCTTTTGGATCCCGATTCCCGAACTCTCGAGCCCGTCACCTTTGCTTCTAGCCAAGTCGGTGCCTTCCCTGTACCAAGCTCGGCCACTTTGGTTTTGGAGGGGAAGACTCTCTTGAGCTTCTAGGTACGTGGTGGGACCTCCCTGCCGCAGCACCCGGGGTCCTGTTTGTTGCTCTTCTAACTTCTTCGTCGTTGCCAGCCAAGCCATCTCGTTGGGCAGCTGGGTGAGTAGCCTCCGGCTACATCGGTCCAAATCTTGAGGTCAGGATTTTCCTGACGTCAACACTTTGGTGCGGTGAGCGTGGACCGTAGTCAAGGAAGGAAAGTTTAGTAAGAAGGCAAGATGGTCATAGTTGGCGACCATGAGGAGGTAGTCGGCAACTCGTCCGCGAGCGGCGAGTTCGTGACGTTGGCAGTTTTCGAGGCCTTCATGCAGCGCATGGAAGGGACCATGCGGGCAGCGCTTCAGCCGAGCACCGAGGTCACGGCGACCTCGCCGCATCGCCCGGTTCTGACCGAGGGAAGGAGTCCCTCTCGGCGAGCAGGAAAGGAGCATGTAGAGGAGGAGACCGAGCGACCAAGGAGGTCGCAGTTCTACCAGCCGACCTCGCAAGGGATCCGTTTCCGCGAGACGGAGGAGCAGGTGAGGTATCAAGATACTCGCCCATATGGCGAGTATGGTGACGATAATCGCCAAGTGGAGGATCATCGCCGGACAGGAGGGAGGAGCCCCTTCTGCGAGGAAATCCTTGCCGCGCCCGTGCCAGAAGGGTTCAGGGACCCCGTGCTGAAATATTATTCAGGGAGGGATGACCCTGTCCGGCACATCCAGTGGTTCGAGGATATAGTCTCTATCTGAACCATGTCCGATGCCTTTAAGTGCAGACTGTTAGCCATCACCTTCCGGGCAAAGGCCTGGGACTGGTTCCACCAGTTGCCCGTCGGCTCGATTTACTGCTTTGAAGACCTGTGTCGTGGAGTGACGACCCAGTTCGACAAGGCCCGGAAGCTGAAGAAGGAAGCAACGGCCCTGTTCTATCTGGTACAAAGGCCGGATGAGGCGTTTGGAGCCTACGTCGAGCGCTTTCAAGAGGAGGTGTTGCAGATCCAGGAGGTGGATAGCAAAATCCTGTTGCTGGCCTTGACGTTCGGTATAAGGCAAGGCCTCTTCAAGTTGGAGCTCAGTAGGAATCCTCCCTATTCCTATGACAACCTCATTCAGAGGACCAACAAGTTTGTCCGAGGAGAGGCTTCCAACCCTGACTTCTTGGCCAGGCTTGCTAGGGTGACCGGAGGTGAGGGAGGAGAGAGGGATAGGATCCTTGAGAAGAGAAAGAGAGGAGAGCCCCGGAGGGCGGAAAGGAAGAGGCCGGAGCGGCGCGGAGAAAGGAGGGGAGAAGAGAAGAAAAGGGAGGAGCCCCGGAGGGTGAAAGCCAGGAGAAGCGATGAGAGGAGGCCCATCGTGACCCCGGAGCGTCAGGAGGAGGAAAGGCGCTATCAGGTCCCCGTCAACCGGCCACCTTGGAGGCCGGCTGGACGGCACGAGAGTCGGGATCAAATGGGAGGATCCCCGGAGAGAAGACCATTTCGCCAGCCGGAGAGGCGCCAGGAGAGGAGGAGAGACGAAGCGATGGCGGTAGCCGGGCGTGGCCGCCGTCAAGGAAGGAAGAAGCAGCGGCAGAGAAGGCAGCAGGCAGAAGAGGTTCCCCTCTACTGTGACTTCCACCAGGCAGAAGGGCATGCGATGATGGCTTGCCCAGACTTTTGGGAAGCCAGGAGGAGGCTAGCAATAGGAGAAGGTGGAGGGGAGCAGCGAAGAATCGAAGCCCCTGTCGAGCCGCCGGCAGTACAAGTCGTCGCTCGAAGGAGGAATGAAGACCGGGTCGACCAGGGACGTCGAGGAGACCTGGTTCAGGGAGGCAGAGTCTGAGTGATCCACGGGGGAGCAGGGCTGGAAGCTTCCCGCAAGGGGAGCCTCCATCAGATCTATCGCAGGAGCGTCGCCTCAACCTTGCAAGCACCGCCCCCGATGGAGGAGATCACCTTCTCTGAGGAGGACATGTTAGGGAATGAGAATCCCATCCATGATGCCCTCGTGATCCAAGCCGCAGTAGAGGACTTCACCGTTGATCGGATTCTGATCGATAATGGTAGCTCAGTAAACGTCATTTTCAAGGGGACGTTTGACGGACTGGGAGTCGGAACAGCAAGGGTTCGGGCAGCCGATGGTCCCCTCTTCGGCTTCTCCGGAGAGAAGAAAGAAGTGGAAGGAGGAGCAGATCTCCTTGTAACGCTCAGTGGCACCTCCATCAGCTGTCGATTTGTCATCGTCGACACCCCGAGCTGTTACAGGGCTATCTTCGAGAGGCCACTTCTCAATGCCTTCAAGGCCGTCCCATCCTCCTACCATCAGTGCTTGAAGTACTATAAGGGAGATGTCCAAGTGAGGATCAGGAGCGATTCAAGAGCCGCCCGGGAGTGCTATCTCAGCGCCGTCAGTACCATCAGCTGGATGGCTGACGCGGAAGAATTCAGAAGGGTGTTGGAGAGCCCGGCCAGGCTGGAGGTGTCCGAAGAAGTTGAAGAAATTGAGGTACTCTCCGCAGCAGGAGTACCTGGGTTGTTGAAGATCGGCGGGTCGCTGAATACGGAGGAAAAGATCGAGATGGCGGCGTGTCTACAAAAGAACGTCGACATCTTTGCTTGGAGTGACGCCGAGATGCCAGGAATCAATCCTGAGGTTGCATGTCATCGCCTCAACTTGGATCCCGCGGTCCAGCCCGTCCTCCAGAAGAAGAGGAGGAGCGCCACCATCTTAGCCAAACCGATCCGGGAGGAGGTGAAGAAGCTGCTCGATGCAGGTTTTGTATCAGAAATCCAGTACCCAGGCTGGGTCTCCAATGTTGTAATGGTGAAGAAAGTAGAGGGTAGCTGGAGGATGTGTGTTGATTTCTCTTTGATGAATAAAAGCTGCCCTAAGGATTGTTATCCCCTGCCTCGAATCGATGCACTGGTTGATTCAGCCGTCGGTTTTTCTGTGATGAGTTTCCTTGATGCGTTTTCAGGATACCACCATATCCGGATGCATCCCCCCGATTGCTGCGATGTCTCCTTCATCACCGACGATGGCTGCTACAGCTACAAGATGATGCCCTTCGGGTTGAAGAATGCGGGAGCTACCTACCAGCGGATGATGGACCACATCTTCAAGGAGCAGAAGGGGAGGAACTTGGAAGTGTACGTGGACGACCTCTTGATCAAAAGCAAGAGCGTCCAGGAACACGTAGCTGATCTGGTGGAGACCTTCGCGGCGCTGAGGAAATTCAAGATGAGACTCAATCCGGCGAAGTGCGTCTTTGAAGCTGGAAGAGGAAATTTCCTGGGGCATCTCCTTACCCCGGAGGGAGTAGAGCCTAATCCTGACAAGGTTAGGGCGATCCTGGAGATGTCGTCCCCAAAGACAATGAAGGAAGTTCAAAGGTTGACAGGAAGGATGAAAGGTCTTAGTCGCTTCCTATCGAAGGCCGGGGAGAAGTGCTCTCCATTCTTCAAGACACTCCGCAAAATGGAAAGTTTCGAGTGGTCCGAAGGATGTGAGAAGGCGTTCGAAAGACTGAAGGAGCAGTTGACTCAGACACCTCTCCTTTAGAGCCCGAAGGAAGGCGAAGACCTGCTCATCTACCTGGGAGTAGGAGCAGAGGCAGTAAGTTCCGTGTTGGTCCGAGAAGAAGGAAGGAAGCAGCTGCCCGTCTACTATGTCAGTCGGGTGTTGAAGAAGGCGGAGTTAAAATATCCGATCCTAGAGAAGCTTGCTTTCGCCCTAGTGGTGTCGGCACGGAAGCTCCGGCCTTACTTTCAAGCTCACTCCATCCGAGTTGTGACTGATCATCCTCTCTGAAATGTCCTAGAGGGAGTGGAGCATTCAGGGAGGTTAGCGAAATGGTCGGTGTAACTCAGCGAGTTCGACATTTCCTTCTCACCCCGGGTGGCGATCAAGGCCCAGGCGGTAGCAGACTTCTTGGCTGACTTCTCGGTGGAAACGGAGCAAGGGGAAGAAGCTCTCAATCCAATTCCATGGAAGATGTTCGTGGACGGAGCTTCGGGCGGAAGTTCTGTGGGAGTGGGCATCGTGCTAGTCAGCCCACAGGGAACAAGGATCGAGCAAGCCTTTGAGATCCTCTTCCCCGTCACAAACAACCAAGCAGAGTACGAGGCCATAGTGGCAGGCTTGCGCCTTGCCAAGGAGTTAGGGATCCGTGATGTCCGGGCTTTCACGGATTCGATGGTGGTCGCTTTGCAGATTCGAGGAGAGTTCGAGGTGCGCGACATCATCCTGTAGAAGTACTTAGTAAAAGTGAAAGGGTTGATAGGAGGCTTCCAGTCCTTCTTCGTCGAGCATGTGCCAAGAGAGGAGAACTCGGCAGCAGATCACTTAGCCAAGTATGGGCCGAGGGCTGGAGGAACTATTACCGAGTTATTCCGCCCATCCATTGAAGAGGCAGAGATGATGGAGATCGAGCAGCGCCCTTCATGGATGGATCCCTTTGTGGCCTTCCTGGTCAGCGGACAGCTCCCTGCGGGCGAAGGGGATCAAAGAATATTTCGGTACAAGGCGGCGTACTATTTACTGCAAAGCGGAGAGCTGTATCGCAAAACCATCTCAGGCCCCCTGGCCAGATGTGTCTCTGAAGATGAAGTACCCTGAATGTTGGAAGAGATCCACTCGGGAGAGTGTGGAAGCCATTCTGGGACTCGCACTTTAGAGCAAAGGATCCTGAGGCAAGGTTACTTCTGGCCTACTATCCGAAAGGATGCTGAGACCTTCTCGAAGAAGTGGCAGAAGTGCCAGCTCTTCGCCCCCCTTCAGTTGCAGCCAGCCCAGCAGCTCCGATCAATCACCGCCCCATGGCCGTTCGCCATCTGGGGGATGGACTTGATCGGCCCTTTCCCTCAAGCCAGTGGCCAAAGGAAGTTCGTTCTCGTCATGATCGACTACTTCTCCAAGTGGATCGAGGCCAAGGCTTTGGCCAAGACCACCTCTCAAGTCGTGAAGAACTTCATCTGGGGGGAGATCGTCTGCAGATTTGGAATCCCTCTCGCCATCGTCACCGACAACGGTCCCCAGTTTGCCAGCTTAGAATTGGATGATTTTGCAGGCAGCTGGGAACTGATCTTCGATTCGCCTCCGTACACCATCCCAGGAGCAATGGTCAGGTGGAGGACGCCAACAAGCTGATCATCAATCTGCTAAAAAAGAAAGTGGAGAACCTGAGAGGTAGTTGGGCGGACCAGCTCCCCTCGGTCCTATGGGCTTTGAGGACCACTCCTAGCTCAGCCACCGGGGAGACACCTTTCAATCTCTCTCACGGGTCGGAAGCTCTCATTCCAGTAGAATTTGAAGTCAGAAGCCCAAGGGTGGTAGCCATCGAAGACGGAGACGAAGAATGGCGATTAGAGAATGAAGAAGCGCAGAAGCTATCCCTCGACTACATAGAAGAGCTGCGAGACCTGGCCTTAGCTAGGCAAGAAGAGATCAAGCGCCGAATGGCAGGACATTTCGACAAAAATGTCTGCCTCAAACACTTCCAAGCAGGTGACCTGGTCCTAAAAAAGGTGGACGCGGCAGGAAGATCAGCAGCCGTCGGGAAGTTTAACCCAAACTGGGAAGGACCCTTCATCATCCAGGAAGCACTCCTGACAGGAGGTTACCGCTTGCAGAACCAGGAAGGCGAGCTGCTGGGGAACACCTGGAGCGGCGATGACCTGAAAAGGTTTTATCCCTAAAAGGGAATGTACATGCCCCCCCCCCCCCCTTGTAAGTTCATTTATGTATAAATAAAAATTTACATCTCCCTGAAACATGGGATGAGGCAGTCCTTCCTATCCCAGAGAAGTCTTTAAAGAAAGGAGGCCAGTAAAGTCGATCTCCACGCTAGGTTGGGAAATGAGCCTCCAACTTAACCCTTGTAAGAACTCAGAACGGATGATGGGACAGTGCCTCAGGTGTGCGTTCCCTTAAGCCCAAGCCTCTGCAACGACGGCCGAGACCAGCTCCCCCCTTGCACGTTGGCCGCGATTCCCACCGACCGCACTTCTCGTCCGACTGGAGAGATTAACAGGAAAAAGTCTGGACGCCGACCTCCCCGATTCGGCGAAGAGATGATCGATTTAACTAGCTCAGGGGACCCTTGAATAAAGGCGTCGTGTACCCTCAAGAGCTAAAAGCTCGCAGCCAAGCAATCCATTTCCTAAATTGTTGTGTCCGATCATACGAGTTGGTGTGCTTAAGTGTGCTTAACTCCCTGCTAAATTATTGAGCAACAGGAAGCAGGTTTGATACACATCCAGCATCCAAGTAGGATGGAGGCCTCGGGATGGTGTGTCCCCTTGGACCTCCCCGACTGCCACTCCCTGCTTGACGTCGTCCTGCATCAACATTCGACGCCGCAAGTTGGAAAACGGGCCTCCGGCTTAACCCTCGTAAAAACTCAGAACGGATGATGGGACAGTGCCTCGGGTGTGCGTTCCCTTAAGTCCAAACCTCTGCAATGACGGTCGAGATCATCTCCCCCCTTGCACGTTGGTCGCGGTTCCCACCGACCGCACTTCTCGTCCGACTAGAGAGATTACCAGGGGGAAGTATGGAAGCCAACATTCCAACTTGGGAAAGGGCAAGACCGATTCGACCGACCAAAGAATGGAGACATTCTGGCATCCAAGTAGGATGGAGACCTCGGGACGGTGTGTCCCCTTGGACCTCCCCGACCGCCATTCCCTACTTGACATCATTCTTCGTCGACATCCGGCATCCAAGTAGGATGAAGGCCTCGGGTTGATATGTCCCTCCAGACCTCCCCGACTGCCATTCCCTATCTCTTTTCCCTTAAAACCCCATTAATTATTAAGTTATCCTAATGAACTCTTCACCAGGTGCAAGGCAAGGCCTTGAGAGCATGTGTCCCTCGGGACCCTCCACGTGCCCATCACAGCTCGACTCTATCAAAATGTACCTTTGAAAAAAAAAGGCGAGTATGCAGGTGCGAGTACTTAGGCGAGTATACCTATGTGAGCATGCATGTGCGAGTATGCAGGAGCGAGTATCTACATGCGAGCACTAACGAGAAGCGAGCACTCAACCGCGCCTCGATCCTAAGAGCCTAGCGAGCACTCAATCTCGCCTCGAGCCTAGGAGTCTAAGCAATATTCAAGAAAGGAAGCAAATACAGAAGAAACAGGCGAGCAAAAAACCTTGTCCTTTCATTTATATGTTTGGTATAAATTACAAAAAATCTTCAAAAGGTTTACAAAAGGTCGTCGGGCGAGCAAAAAGGGTGCCCAGGCAATTAAGCGTCATCCTCGCCATCAATGTCTGCATCTGGATCATCGCCACCATCATCATCATCCTCGTCCTTAGAATCATCGTCCTCGGAGTCACTGGACAGCTGGGGAGATACTCGCAAGGGGGAGGTGGACTCCTCGGCGAGCAGCGCCGGGATGAGGTCCACCACTGTCAACTCCATCGCCGCCGGCTTCAGAAGATCGTCTGCCTTCAGTTGGCTCAGGATGACAGTCCCAGTGGCTCGTGTGATCTCCCGACGAATGCGAGGCATATCGTCGCCATACATCCTAATCTGCTTGCCAACCCTGGAGGGGCCCGCCGCCGCTGGTTGTTGCTCGGCAGGCCGAGTTTCCAGCTCGGCAATGCGAACTTGGGCGGCCTCCAAAGCCAGTCGGGTGTCATCCAGCTCCTTCTCCAGCTGGGATGCCTTCTTCGCCATCTCCACCTCGACGTCCTGTAAAAACGAGAAGACGCGGAAAGTAAGCAAACTATTCGGCAAAATGGCGAGTATACTAGAAACGAGTAAAGAAGCGAAGCGAGTACCTCGTGCTCCTTCTCTTTGAGCCCCATGGCGATCATTTTCTTACACTGGGTCCGGATCACCCCCTCATATTCAAGCAATCGCCTTGCTGTCGAATGGGCCAGCTCGGCAGATCGCAGCATAGATCGCAAGGTCTGGTGAGCCAGATACTCAGAAGCATCCGCCTTCTTGTTGAGGTCCCTATGAGCGACCTCCTCTTCTTCCGCGAGGGCCGGAGGGCTCGCCCCTCTCCTTCCACTTCTTGGAAGGCCCGGAACCGTCGCCAACGATCAAGGGCTCATCGCCTCCTGACGACAAATCAATGGGCGAGGAAACCCCATCCCCACGAGCGGAGGTCCCCGCACCTCCTTGTGTGGAAGTCGCCGCCTTCACCGCCATAGGGAGAAGCTCGCTGGGCAGAATGTGGACTGCTGCAGCAAAAAGAAAGACATCTTCAGTTAGTCGCCAGATTGAAGATGAAGAGCGAGTATAACGAATACTCGCGCGGTAGGTTACCTTCGCCCGGGAAAACCTCAGCGAGTTCGTCTACTCGCTTCCTCCAGAACACCACGTCAAGGCGACGATTCTTGAAGGACTCGAGCAGTTTCTCGCCGCTCTCACTTAGGAGAGAAGCCCCGAAGACGCTCTCCGGAGGCTGGAAGGACCTGTCGGGAATGGCTTGGAAGTCACCACTAATGACAACTAATCGCTCTCCCCAGCAATGATTCTTCTTCGTCGTGCCGACCAGAGTGCAGACATGGCTGCACAGGAAGACGATGCCCTCGCCAGTCGCCACGAAGTGGAATACCCGTCTGAAGACGGAGAGGTCGAAGGCGATCCCCTGGTCGCGCAGATAGAAGAGGAACCCCACGATCATCGCCACTCCGTTGGGGTTGATCTGGGCAGGGACTATCCCAAAGTAGCGGAGTATCTGGCAGAACTCCGTCCATAATGGTAGTCGCAAGCCCACCTCAAAGTGGCGAGTAGGGAACACCCTCTCGGTGGTTAAGACGGTGTTTAGTCGCTCGCCCTGACGAGGAAGTCGAGCGACAAACCCCGGCGGGATGTACTTCGCCGAGAATATCTCCAAATCCTTCTCGGTTGTGATCGATTTCTTGAAGGTGGTCGCCGCGAAGTTCTTGGCGTGATTCGCACGCTGAATGGTTGCCTCGTCAGTCATCTTCGAGGAAAGAAGGAAAGAAGGGCGAGTATTGGAGAATGCGAGAAGAAGAGAAGAGGATGGAGGATACTCGCGTGTCAGCTAGAAGATCGCCGAAAGCGTAATTAATACTCACCCACCCACCATATTTATAGTAGTCGGGTAGCTTGGCTTATCAAGCACGACGGCGCGATTAAAAATAAGGGGGTGTCGAGTATTAAGTTAAGGTCGCCTACTCAGCAGCGCGCGTCAGAAAGGTGCCGACTTCCAAAGCGCGAAGACCTACACGAAGAAGCATGAAAGAAGTTCGCCAGGTGCAGGCAACATTCAGATACTACTCGCCAAATTAAAGAAGATAGAAAAAATCTGACAAAAAAACCATCACAGAAAAAGAAAGCAAAGCAATTAATAGAGGGCGAGTTTCCAATATTCGCCAAATAATATTACGTCAGGAAAAGCTAAGTGTTCAGAACTACAGGGATGCTCGCCCAAAGGCGGTCGATGACTATAAAGAAAAAAAAAGAAAAGAGAAGACAGCAGCTAGGGAGGCCCCTGGAGATTCGCCTGAGGATCTTGAGGCTGAGGATGTCGCCCGACCCAGCCCAAGCTGCGAGCTCGCTTGAAATGCTCGAAGGCTACGGTCATCGCGTCCTCGCCTTGCTGCAGCTGGTCTTCAATCCTCGCCAGCCGACCAACCGAGCCCATGCTCGCGCGCATCCCTACCATCTCGTCATGGTGCAGCTGATGGCGATGTTCGAGCCTCGCAACTCGACGCTCCAAGTCGCTGACAGTCTGAAGGCGAGATTCCGCTCCAGCCAGGCGAGTATCAAACTCCTCCAGCTGTGATGCTCGCACCTCCAACTCGGTCAAGCGACGATGAGCGTCGCTGCTCGCCAGGTGCTCAACCCGCGACTCCACCTCAGTCAGGCGACGATGAGGCTCACTGACCGCCAGGCGCTCTAACTTCGCCTCCAAATCCAGGATCACGCGAGTAGCCCTCTCCTGGTACTCGCGAGAAGGAAGCCCGACGGCGTCGATCAAGGCTCCTATGGGAGTACGAGCGCGAGCTGCAAAAAGGGTAAGAGTGTCAGAGCTTTGATGACGAAAAGAACAGAGTGAAGACAGTGGCGACTATCGAAGACAGCGACCAAGTACCTGGCCGAGGACTGCGAGAGTGACGGCGAGGAGAGCACCTTCCTCGCTGAGGAGACGCGCAGCGATGATGATCACCTCGCCGAGCAGAATGGGACCCAACGGTCTGACCCCGACTAGGAGGCACGTTCCCTCGACCGCGACTATCAGATGGTCGCCCTCCCCCCTCGGGGGAAAGAAGCTCGAAGGGCCCTCAGTCCCGCCACGACGCGAGGATTCGCTCTGGTGGGTTGAGGGAGCAGTAGAAGTCGAAGGGCGCTGCTCGCCCTGAGTAGTGGCAGAAGGAGGAAAAGGAGGAGGTGGTGGAAGCCCACCCGCGGGCAGCTGCGAACTGCTCGCCATCCCCAAGGATTGAAGAGGCGGTGGTGGCGGAAGCACGCTGCCCGCCAGAGGAGCCTGTTGCTCGCTCATCGGCCTCTTCTCCAGCAAAGAGCTGCGGAGAACTCGCATCGAGCGCCCACCACCCCTAGGCGAGATCATGGGCGACGATCTCAGAGGAGGTACGGCCTGAGGCTCCTCCTGAGCACCGATGGTAGACGAATCTGCGAGCATAGAAGAGGCATTTAGCATTACAGACCAAGTTGAGACTAATCAAGGAGGTGGCGAGTATGTAGTTCCCACCTCGTGCAGGAGCGAGATTCTCCGGTTGATTCTGGGCCGAGGTCCCAGGCATGCTCGCCCCCTCAGCGACGTTTGGAGCAGGAGGATCAGCGACCGGCGAGTTGCCCTCGTTAGACAGCCCCATCTCGTCCAGCAGCTGCTGGTGTTGGTCGCCCAAAGGGGCGGCGACATCCTCTCCAGCGGCTTTCTTCTTCTCCGGCTTCTTCTTCTTCTTCGCAAGCCTCTTCCTCTTCTTGTTAGCGAGGAAGTCATCAACCTCGGGACCTAGGTGTGGAGGGATCGAGGGAACATCGAACAGGCCCACAAGACCAGCCATGGCCGCCTTAGCTTCTGCAGCACAGTCGCGCGCCATCTTGAGCGAGTTCAGAAAAGTCGTGCCACCAGAGACCCCTGACCCTCTAGTTATAGAGTTCGAGCGTCGGCCAGCGAGACGGCAAGTATAAGCCAATAATCGCCAGTAGGGAGTCTCGTCGAATGAAGGTTCGATGATTCTTTCCGAGCAACTACGTTACTCGCAAAGAGCGGGGATTGTGTACAACCCTCATTCTCCAAGGGTGGACCCGCCCAAGGCCACGTAGACAAAAGTCAAAGGTCAAGGGGGCAACACAGAGACCAGCAGTCCAAGACAGAAGCAGAAAAGACTCTGGCGAGTATGCAGGTAATACTCGCCAGATAGGCGAGTATTGACCAGAGGAGTTCGTCACGCACAAGAAAGCAGCAGAAGACCTAGGCGAGTATTGGCCCGGCGTGTACGAGCAGCACCCAATACTCGCCAGATGGGTGACTATGGCATAGTACTCGCCGAGTATCCCATAGTCGCTGGGTTGGGGGGTTGGGCTATAAAAATCCCCCTACCCTTTGGTTTTCCTATAAATAGGACCCCAGGGGTACTTGGATTGACACCTGGACTTGAGCTTTTGGATCCCGATTCCCGAACTCTCGAGCATGTCACCTTTGCTTCTAGCCAAGTCTGTGTCTTCCCTGTACCAAGCTCGGCCACTTTGGTTTTGGAGGGGAAGACTCTCTTGAGCTTTTGGGTACGTGGTGGGACCTCCCTGCCGCAGCACCCGGGGTCCTGTTTATTGCTCTTCTAGCTTTTTCATCGTTGCCAGCCAAGCCATATCATTGGGCAGCTGAGTGAGTAGCCTCCGGCTACATCGGTCCGAATCTTGAGGTTCATAATTTTCCTGGCGTCAACAACTATCACTTTTGATGTTACAAGTTGTAGAATGTAAGAGGATGACAGGTCACCGCTCGTTGCAGGGGGTGCAGAGAAGAAGGAGAGAGAAATCTCTGAAGATAAAGGAGATCTCCAAGAGCCTAAGGGAGATCTTCAAGTCACCTTCGACGGAGATCTTCGAAGGGAAGATCTTCGAAGGCCGAAGAAGATCTCCGAAGGATTCTTCGAACGCCGAAGGAGATCTCTAAAGGATCTTCGAAGGAGCTCTCTCGGGCGCTGAAGGCAATGTCCTTTGAAATGAAGGTTCTGGGCTCCTTTTATAGTTTTTGGCAGGGGCGGTCCGGTAATTGTGTCATTGTAACTGCCATAACTACCAGACGGACGAACCACGTTCCTCGATCAGGAGCACGCAGATCGCCATTTTTGCACACGTAACGATTTTGCCACCGGGCAATTCGGGCAGGAACGAACTGCGAACTGCGACCTTTCAAGTTGTCCATGCAAGAGAAAGTAAATTGTGATGCGCGCCCGAAGAGGAATCTGTGCGCTTAGACATAGTTGGGCAGCAGTCGGAGATGTAGACTTCGCGTATGCTACCGCGTGCTCTACCGCCGGCGGTAGCGCACGCAGGCGAGCACGTGCGGAGGCGCGCACGTGGGTGTGCATGCTACCGCCGCGCGATAGCCCACGTTACCACGGTCGTGGGTACGTGCGCGGCTACAGCGTGGGCTACCACTGGAGGTAGCCCGCTCGGTAGCTTTTGACTTTTCTCTCTAGGGGTTGGTTACGGGTGGTTTCTCCTACTCCTCACTCCCTCCAACATGAGCTCGAATTCTCCTTTAAATAGCGGGGGTAACCATCAAATGCCCCCCAAATACACGGAGTCCAAATTCGTTGCTAAGGGAGTGTGAGGATTTTTTAAGCTTTATGCTGCGATCGAGGCGATACCATGGTGGTAAGCTTGTTTTTCTTACGAACGGGCGGAGATACGATGGAGTAAGGGGATGCGCACGATTGCGGAGTTGTGCCTGCAGGCAGAATTGCGCGCGTGGGCGGTATCGCGCCCGTGGGCGGTATCGCACGCGTGGGTAGTATTGTGTGATAGTGTACGCGTGCGCTTGCGCAAGCAGGTGGTAGTGCGCGTGCGGGCGGAGTCGTGTGTGCATGTGCTACTACCGCCGCGTGGTAGCAACTACTACGGGCGGTAGAAGTTACGCGTGAGCATTCAGGTGGTTACACGCGCGGGCGGAATCAAACGCATGGACGGTAGCACACGTGGGTGGTTGTGTGCGCGGGCGAAGTCGCGGGCGGTGCACTTGCGCGCGCCGGCGGAATCGCACGCGCCTGGCTATGGATGCGTGTTTGCCTTTTTCTTTCACGTGTCACATGTCATTCGAGATGTTCCGCCAGGACGGTGAGCTGGGATTTTTTAGGAGCGAGATGGAGAGGCTCTCTTCCTTAGAGTGGGCGTCGAGGAGAGTAAGGATGCAGGAGTTGCAGAGTACAGGGATTCCATTTCTTTTATGCAGGAGTACTGTGCGCTTTCGGAGGAGATCCGCGAGGAGATCATGACAAAGGAGGTGGATCCCATGGTAGAGGACTAGTGTCAGATGGCGTTCAAATGAGGGATGGCGAAGACCCCCCCCCCCCCCCCCCTCCTCTTCCGTTTGGAGGCGTGGAGGCGTAGTTGCGACGTAGCTAGTCTTGGTATCGTCGACCACTCTGAGGATGAGCGCTCTGACGTTGATGTTGAGGAGTAGCTCTTGTATTATGTACCTTTGTATCTTTGTGCATTGTTGTAGTGCCTTGAACGCCTTTTGCTGATTAGTTGTTTGTGGATTGTTCCAGCTTGTGGCAACACTTGTGTAGTGACTTTGTTTTGTTGCTTCGTTAATTTATTAGTACCAGCAGTGTGGGGACAAGGCCTTGACGGGGCCGCAACCTACTACCAGGGGCGAAGGGAGGACCTTCGAGCCGGGGTAATGAGAGTTCGAGGTAAGCGTGTTGCAGGCTATCCTTGATTGTGGTGCGATCTACCATATGTGTGAAGGGCGGACCTTCGAACCATGGTAGTAGACCAGAGAGACGGATCCCAAAGTTTTGGTAAAGGGCGGACCTTCGAACCTGACGACCGCCAGGGGGCAGGCCCTGGCGATTGCATGACCTACAATAAGGGTGAAGGGCGGACCTTCGAATCGTGGTAGTGAGAGATCATAGGGGACATGCCCCAAATTTTTGGTGAAGGGCGGACCTTCGAACCTGGAGACCGCGAAGGGGGCAAACCCTGGCGATTGCACGGCCTACTACAAGGGTGAAAGGCAGAACTTCGAACCGTGGTAGTGAGAGATCGTAGGGGCAGGCCCCAAAGTTTTGGTGAAGGGCGGACCTTCGAACCTGGCGACCGTAAGGGGGGAAGGCCCTGACGATTGCACGACCTACTACAAGGGTGAAAAGCGGACCTTCAAACCGTGGTAGTGAGAGATCCTCGTCATGAGCATTCCTGCAATGGAATAGAGTTAAAAGCACAATTAAAGCATAATTAATTGAAATGAGTAAGGTATGTGTGCAAGTGCGGACTGGCGACTTTGAGTAGCGAGTATTTTTCGGTACAGAAAGAAAAAAAAGTGGAGTAAATAATGGAGCGGGCATATAGTAGGTCCCTCCTGCCCGATTTCTAGCACTTTCTTGATTCGCGACGTCTATGATCCTCCTGATCCATTTACTTATAGTGTTGCAGTGGCACTTCTGGCACCGGTCATTGTGGTTGTAGGGGCTGCTCCTTGCCCGGGCTGCATCTGTTGTAGATAGCACGAGCGTGCTGCTTCCTGATTTCAGCGGACGACTCTGATCCCTGATGGAGTGACGAACTTCATTGCAAGGTGTGGATGGAGGGGATGGCCCCGAATGTGGCCTGAAGCAGACGTTCGAATATTGCGTTGTAAGGAATCCCAGATTCCACTACCACAAACTGCACATTGTGGGTGACTTGCTTTGGGAACTCTCCCAGGGTCACCGACAGAGTGATCATTCCTTATACTGGGATGGCTCCACCATTGAAACCGTACACTAGTCCTGCTGTCAGCTAAAGCTTTTCTCTCGGGATCTGCATGTTACGGAGGGTGGAGATGGATACGACATTGACTGAGTTGTCATTATCCACCAGGATCCGTTTGACGCGGAAGCTGGGATTGCCAATTTTTGCGGTGATGATTAGCTGGTCTTGGTGAGGTACGAGCAGACATTTCAGGTCTTCATCCCCGAAGCTGATTATCCATGGATGTGGTGCCTTATGCTCCATCTGCTCCCCCTGGCGATATGCGATGGAATAACTGTGGCGTAGGGGGAGCCAGCTATGGTTTCTACTACATGAGCTCGAATTCTCCTTTAAATAGCGGGGGTAACCATCAAATGCCCCCCAAATACTCGGAGTCCAAATTCGTTGCTAAGGGAGTGTGAGGATTTTTTAAGCTTTATGCTGCGATCGAGGCGATACCATGGTGGTAAGCTTATTTTTCTTACGAACGGGCGGAGATACGGTGGAGTAAGGGGATGCGCGCGATTGCGCAGTTGTGCCTGCAGGCAGAATTGCGCGCGTGGGTGGTATCGCTCGCGTGGGCGGTATCGCGCGCATGGGCGGTATAGCGCGCGTGGGCGGTATCGCGCGCGTGGGCGGTATCGCACGCGTGGGTAGTATTGTGTGATATTGTACGCATGCGCTTGCGCAAGCAGGTGGTAGTGCGCATGCGGGCGGAGTCGTGTGTGCATGTGCTACTACCCCCGCGTGGTAGCAACTACCGCGGGCGGTAGAAGTTACGCGTGAGCATTCAGGTGGTTACACGCGCGGGCGGAATCAAACGCATGGACGGTAGCACACGTGGGTGGTTGTGTGCGCGGGCGAAGTCGCGGGCGGTGCACTTGCGCGCGCCGGCGGAATCGCACGCGCCTGGCTATGGATGCGTGTTTGCCTTTTTCTTTCACGTGTCACATGTCATTCGAGATGTTCCGCCAGGACGGTGAGCTGGGATTTTTTAGGAGCGAGATGGAGAGGCTCTCTTCCTTAGAGTGGGCGTCGAGGAGAGTAAGGATGCAGGAGTTGCAGAGTACAGGGATTCCATTTCTTTCATGCAGGACTACTGTGCGCTTTCGGAGGAGATCCGCGAGGAGATCATGACAAAGGAGGTGGATCCCATGGTAGAGGACTAGTGTCAGATGGCGTTCAAATGAGGGATGGCGAAGACCCCCCCCCCCCCCCCCCCCCCTCCCCTTCCGTTTGGAGGCGTGGAGGCGTAGCTGCGACGTAGCTAGTCTTGGTATCGTCAACCACTCCGAGGATGAGCGCTCTGACGTTGATGTTGAGGAGTAGCTCTTGTATTATGTACCTTTGTATCTTTGTGCATTGTTGTAGTGCGTTGAACGCCTTTTGCTGATTAGTTGTTTGTGGATTGTTCCAGCTTGTGGCAACACTTATGTAGTGACTTTATTTTGTTGCTTCGTTAAGTTATTAGTACAAGCAGTGTGGGGACAAGGCCTTGACGGGGCCGCAACCTACTACCAGGGGCGAAGGGCGGACCTTCGAGCCGGGGTAATGAGAGGTCGAGGTAACCGTGTTGCAGGCTATCCTTGGTTGTGGTGCGATCTACCATATGGGTGAAGGGAGGACCTTCGAACCATGGTAGTAGACCAGAGAGACGGATCCCAAAGTTTTGGTAAAGGGCATACCTTCGAACCTGGCGACCGCGAGGGGGCAGGCCCTGACGATTGCATGACCTACAATAAGGGTGAAGGGAGGACCTTCGAATCGTGGTAGTGAGAGATCATAGGGGACATGCCCCAAATTTTTGGTGAAGGGCGGACCTTCGAACCTGGAGACCGCGAAGGGGGCAGACCCTGGCGATTGCACGGCCTACTACAAGGGTGAAAGGCAGAACTTCGAACCGTGGTAGTGAGAGATCGTAGGGGCAGGCCCCAAAGTTTTGGTGAAGGGCGGACCTTCGAACCTGGCGACCGTAAGGGGGGAAGGCCCTGACGATTGCACGACCTACTACAAGGGTGAAAAGCGGACCTTCAAACCGTGGTAGTGAGAGATCCTCGTCATGAGCATTCCTGCAATGGAATAGAGTTAAAAGCACAATTAAAGCATAATTAATTGAAATGAGTAAGGTATGTGTGCAAGTGCGGACTGGCGACTTTGAGTAGCGAGTATTTTTCGGTACAGAAAGAAAAAAAAAGTGGAGTAAATAATGGAGCGGGCATATAGTAGGTCCCTCCTGCCCGATTTCTAGCACTTTCTTGATTCGCGACGTCTATGATCCTCCTGATCCATTTACTTATAGTGTTGCAGTGGCACTTCTGGCACCGGTCGTTGTGGTTGTAGGGGCTGCTCCTTCCCCGGGCTGCATCTGTTGTAGATAGCACGAGCGTGCTGCTTCCTGATTTCAGCGGACGACTCTGATCCCTGATGGAGTGACGAACTTCATTGCAAGGTGCGGATGGAGGGGATGGCCCCGAATGCGGCCTGAAGCAGACGTTCGAATATTGCGTTGTAAGGAATCCCAGATTCCACTGCCACAAACTGCACATTGTCGGTGACTTGCTTTGGGAACTCTCCCAGGGTCACCGACAGAGTGATCATTCCTTATACTGAGATGGCTCCACCATTGAAACCGTGCACTAGTCCTGCTGTCAGCTAAAGCTTTTCTCTCGGGATCTGCATGTTACGGAGGGTGGAGGTGGATACGACATTGACTGAGTTGTCATTATCCACCAGGATCCGTTTGATCGCGAAGCTGGGATTGCCAATTTTTGCGGTGATGATTAGCTGGTCTTGGTGAGGTACGAGCAGACATTTCAGGTCTTCATCCCGAAGCTGATTATCCATGGATGTGGTGCCTTATGCTCCATCTGCTCCCCCTGGCGATATGCGATGGAATAACTGTGGCATAGGGGGAGCCAACTATGGTTTCTACTACCCCAATGGCCTGTCTACCCCCCTACGCGTCCTGATGCGCAGGTGGCTGCTCTCTTTTGGCTTGTGCTTGCTGGTTTTGGGCCTGTTCTTGCAAGAACCTTCAGAGGATGTCGTGCCAGATGAGGCGCTTGATCTCATCCTTGAGCTTTATGCGCTCCTCGGTGGTGTGCCCTATTCCACGACGGAACTCGCAATACTTGGTCTGGTCCCCCTTGTCGTTTGGCTGGAGTTCTCGCGACCATCGCAGAGCCGGATTATCTTGGATTGAGTAGAGCACATTTGTGCGGGAGGTGTTGAGAGGTGTGTACTCCTGATAAGGTCGGGGGCCCCAGTCTCCCCGGGGGTCTTGGTGACGCTCGTTGTCGCGACGCTCTTCCTGCCTTCTGGGAGCCTGCTCCTCTCCCTTCTTTCTCTTATGACTTACTTCAAATTGTTCGCATTGCGCTTCGATGGCTTCATCGTCAGCTATCTGAGCTTCGACCCTATGCATGAGGTCTGGATAGTTGGGCACCGTCTATCTCATTAGAGATGAGTAGAAGCCGCTTGGGCGAAGTCCTCCTAGAAAAATGTCTCGCAGGAGCTCGGGATCGACCCCGGGAATCTGTTGTGCCTCTATAGTGAAGCGGCAAAAGAAGTCCTTGAGGGTCTCTCCCACATTTTGGCGGTTCCCCGATAGATGAGAGGGGTATCTGATGATCCTGCGGTTAGCGATGAATTGATATGTGAACTGTTGTGTCAGTTTCGCAAATCTGTCGATGGCTCCCTCTCTCAGGGAGTGGAACCAGATTCACGCTTTCCCCTTCAGTGTTGTCGGGAACACTTGGCATAACAACTGATCTGGAGCATTGTAGATTCTCATGACGGTGGTGAAGTGGTTGACGTGCTCCAGCGGATCGTCCATTTTGTTGAACATCTCGATGCTCGGGAGCTTGAAGTCATGCGGGATCAGATGCGCCAGGACCTCGGGTGCTAGTGGCGAGCCATGGGGGAGAGGGCGGCGGGCAAAAGCGGACCGTCGTCTAACTTGCTCCTATTCTTCAGCAATCATGGCCCGGATTTCCTCGTGAGTGAGTCTTCTAACAGCCGCCCAAAGCCTGCTAGTTCTGGGCGGCGGTGGTGAAGGTTGGCGTCGGGTTCTCTGGGCGGTCGAAACGGATGTGTTGAGCTGGCTGCGTCAGAGAATTCTTCTTCCGGGGCATGTTGCGCGCGGGCATCGTGCCCAGCTAGAGCGCGGTTTTGAGCTGACGGAGGCAGGTTTCTGGGCCGGGGGGCTGGATTTGCTGCTTGAGGAGCTCCCAAGTTTCTTTGGAGGGCGAGCATCGCGTCCTGACGTTCTTCCATTCGGCGCATGCGCCCTTCCAGTGTAGCTCTGGGCGCAATCATTGCCTCTTCCGCTAAAGGTAATGATAAGCGAGTGAGAGGAAGCTGGCTCGACGTGCCCCTCGGGGATTGAACCTTCAGTAGTTCAGGCACTTTTCCTTGTCATTGTCTTTGTTTGCGAGTATTGCCTTGAAGCAAATACTGTCTTCAGATAATCTTTGCAGAGTTTGAGAACACGTTCCTGCAGACGGCGTCAAACTATTGCGGGTCGCTCGACGCTCTGATACATCGGTCGAATTGAACCGTCTTAGCTTGGGAGCGGTTCGAGCGTGCAAACAGTCACAGAAAATTCAAACAGCTGACAAGGAGACTTTCTTTAGCGTGAAAAATCCGGAAAGGGTGAAAACCACGTAGCCGGTTCGGTGCCGACCAAATTCCACTATATCTTTTGGTGTTACAAGTTGTAGAATGCAAGAGGGTGACAGGTCATCGCTCGTTGCAGGGGGTGCAGAAGAAAGAGAGAGAGAAATCTTTGAAGATGAAGGAGATCTCCAAGAGCCTAAGGGAGATCTTCAATTCACCTTCGAAGGGGAAGGAGATCTTCGAAGGACGAAGGAGATCTTTGAAGGATTCTTCGAACGCAGAAGAAGATCTCTGAAGAATCTTCGAAGGAGCTCTCTTGAGTGCTGAAGGCAAGGTCTTTTGAAATGAAGGCTCTAGGCTCCATTTATAGTTTTTGGTAGGAGCGGTCCGGTAATTGCGTCATTGTGACCGCCATAACTACCAGACGGACGAATCACGTTCCTCGATCTGGAGCACGCGGATCAGCATTTTTGCACATGTGACGATTTTGCCCTCGGGCAGTTCGGGCAGGAACAAACTACGAACTGCGAGCATTCATGTTGTTCCTACAAGAGAAAGTAGATTGTGATGCGCACCCGAAGATGAATCCATGCGCCTAGACATAGTCAGGCAGCGGCCGAAGATGTGGACTTCGTGTTTACCGGTAGCGCGTGCGGAGGCGCGTGCGTTGGTGCGCATGCTTCCGCCGCGCGGGAGCATAGGTTATCGGTGCGCGGTTGCCCACGTTACCGTGGTCGTGAGTACGTGTGCGGCTACCGCCGACGGTAGCTCGCGCGGTAGCTTTCATCTTTCTCTCTGGGGGCTGGTTACGAGTTGTTTCTCCTACTCCCCACTCCCTCCAACATGAGCCTGAATTCTCCTTTAAATAGAGGGGGTACACATCAACAATGACTCGAACTCAAAATATTACTCAAAAATAGGCTTCAGTTTTGGCTCGAATCCAATTTGTTTCAAACCTTAATATTTGGTGAGAAATTTTTTCATGAAACAATGAATCTTTTTAAGTCTCACACCGTTTAATATATACATTTGTATGCAATTATAGCACTAGTTTCTCATCCTTGCTATACTAAAAAATAATAAAGAAGCTGTGAGCCACACACGTGAGTGCTTTCGCTTGCGCTTGCATGCACCCGGACCCGACCAAAATCTGTGATTTAAGGAATTATTGAACTGCTTATTTCGATAAAACTAGTTGTATCCTTTTTGCAGCTTGATTCTGTAAATCGTCGGCCACAATCAATGGTAGCGGTGCGCGCTACAATCTACGATTGCCCACTTTTGAGATCATTAGTAGCTCAGTTATACAATCTGTGACTGCATTTAATGTCATAGTCGTTCCTAATCAATTTTACCATAATTTATACTAAGCAATCGAATTAATATCACTAATTTTCTGAGAGCTTATATATATGAATTTTAACCTGATTGTTTGCATCATCTGATATGCAAATAGAAAACTTTTTCTTTTATATTCTTTTGTTATAGAGTTCTCTATATCGAATTAATATCACTTTTTCTTTTATATTTTTGATTCATCAAATGAAAATTCGAATATGATGTAACTCTGAAGGTGAAGAAAGACAACACAGCCAAAACTAACACTTATAAGAAAACAAAGCAAAACGCACGAGCTTATTAGCTTACAACATTACATAATTCAGGAGTACAATCTCTCTTGCAACATTACATAATTCAGTGAGTACAATCTCCCTTACAACGTCATTACATAAAATAACTAAAAGCAGAACAACACGAGCTTATTAGCTTAGGGCCCGGCTAACTCCCAAGCTTTGGGTGATCCGTCCTGCAATTCGCATGTCAATTTTAAACGAGGTTCAGTCATGAGTCAACAAATATAACAATAACCCTTCTTTAGAGCACGCTTAAAAGGCCTGGAGTTGCTCTCAACTTGCGCGATCAACACTTCTATGTGCAGCATGGTGAGAGTATTTCAAATACGATAATCATCCATCGATGCGCATGGGTCACTCCCTCCCCTGGATCAACTTACCAAAGGTCCAAAAAAAATCACTCACAAGCATTCCCAAATCTCAAAATGAAAACTCATCAAGCAACAATCTTCACAGAAGGTTAGCCCTCTGTTTATTTGAGCATTTTTCTCTCTAAATCAAAGCGAAATTGGGGAATGTCCAAGCAGTCTGAAACCGGGGAATGTCCGCCACCTGCTGCGGACGATTTAGGCTCTGTTTGGCACGGTGGTGACGGTCGTGAACATGAGGGTTAAACTGTCATTCGTTAACGATCACCTAAGAAACTTCATCCATTTTTATGTTCAAACGGATTAAGTTTTTTAGGTGGTCGTTAACGAATGACGGTTTAACTCATGCGTTTACGACCGCCACCGTTATGCCAAACAAAGTAGACTCCGATTGGCACGGCGGTGGGCGTCGCGACGTTGGTGAACACCTAACCTCATCTAAGAAACTTCGTCAACTTTTATGTTCAAAACTAGTTTTCTTTTTAATGGCCAGAGAATGATTCGGGGAGGGGTGCTGCAGGTGGTATTGGCGGAGTTGAGGTCGAAAGGGCATGGGATTCCGGCAGAAGACTAGGATTTGCTAAAGAGCAATGTTATATGCAGGCCTGTTTTGGCTTTATGCAGGCCGTGGATATATGAAGGCCAAAAAATTGTTCATGCAGGCCAGATTTAATATATATAGGTCAATTATTTGTGTTCGATTTCGATGAGGGCACTGACCAACACCGCCAGGTCGCCGACTTCTCTCCAACACCAGCATCTTAAGCTCCGGCGAGTTAAACTCCAACCTCCGGGGGGAATAAAATTAGGGCCGGCGAGAGCTTCGAGCGGAGCAGCGACCTGGCGGAGAGCTTCGAGCAGAGCAGCGACCCCGTCGGCTAGCGGGTTGAACGTGCGGCCGGGCTAGATTGACAAATCGTCACCGTGCTTACGTGGCACTCGGGTCTCGTCTACAATTTTTTTTAATAATTTTTTTTGAAATTATTACATAACAGCTCAGTTCTTCTGTACTCTGAATGTCATCATCCTCCCAAACCCCAAAAATGGCTTCCCGGTTATGCACCAATTACTCCGTCCTTTTCCGTCTTCTCAGCTTCAACTCAACTCCTGCACACTCCGCCGCCCCCGCCGCCACCGCCCATGCTTCCCAACCCGACCTCATCTCCCCAACCCCATCCGACCGTCCCATGCTTACCTTCGACCCTGAGTCCGCCGAGATCACCCCAAACAACGACGAGCCGCCAGACTAGAAGCGGACGGGCAAAGTCGTGCAAACGGTGAGCCAGCGGAGAGCTTCGAGGGGTCGAGAACAAAAATAGAGCCTAAACTGGCCTGCGTATAACAAGGCTCTTTGCTAAATAGTGTTTTTTTTGGGAAGTAATAAAAGACCTAAAAAATTAAGAGTGGTGTTACGGGCACACCAATTTTGGCTATGACACCAATTTCTAAGAGTTATTATGCGTCTTTTGAAAATACTCTTACCCATGCATTTTTAGGAAACGTGTTCAACATGAAAGTTGTAGACCTAGATGAGATCTACAACTTTCGTGTTGAACATTTTTCCTAAAAATGCATGCACAAGACGTATTGCCTCCCTGAGTGAAACATGGGCGTAATTATTGAAGTACGTCTTGTGCGTCCATTTTTAGGAAAAGTGTTCAACACGAAAGTTGTAGATCTCGTCGAGGTCTACAACTTTCATGTTGAACGCGTTTCCTAAGAATACATGGGTAAGGAGTATTTTCAAAAGGCGCATAATAATTTTTAGAAATTGGTGTGTTCATAGCCGAAATTGATGTGTCTGTAACACCACTCTATTAACCGTATTTATTTTGAAAGGCTCACCTGAGATAAATTATAAAAATAAATGCCAAAAACAAAACATAAAAAAATAAAAATACCTGGCACGAGAGAACACTTGCCAATCAAAAGCTTCTGAGCTTGGAAGCCGCCAGATTATCAAGAAACCAAGTGAACTCTCCGTTTTCGAGATGAACCCTCTGCACGGGAAGCAGATCATCGCCTGAGGCATTGCCCTCTATCGCCTTCGCCACAGCGTCGACTTCCCCGGATCCGGCGACCACCATGAAAATGTAAGCCGATGCGTCAATGACGGGAAAAGTGAAGGTTATGCGAACCGGCGGCGGCTTCGGAGAATTCTCGATGAAAGTAACCCACTTCTTCTTCTCGTGAAGAAGCGGGTGATGCGGAAAGAGAGAAGCTAGGTGGCCGTCGTGCCCCATTCCCAGGAGCATGAGATCAAACCTCGGGAACTTCGTTTTCGGAGAAATCTCCACCACGCCGCGCGCAACCAGCTCCTTCAGCTTCGCTTCGTAGTCCTCCGCCGCATGCTCGGCGTCCACTTCATCATTAATGGAGTAGATTTGATTCGCGGGAATTGGAACCTAGACAATGTTGACGGCAACATAAATATCCCATAAATAATTAATTCCAGATCTGCAATTTCTACTAATCCTGCTTTACTCAAGTCCCGCCTGACAAGGTGCTAAGAGCCCCTTAAAATACTCCTGGTGTTGGCGACGATTATCAATCAAATATTTAGGGTTTGATTTAGTAAATCCACAGTGCAGTGCTCACATGGCCGGATTAACCATAAAAACATCTATAAATTCGGCGACATGTTCAATGGAAGTTTGCCGGATGGATAAGGGAAAGAAAAGCGGAGCGGAGAGGACTCTTCCCAGTGAATTGAGAGAAAGAAGGACAATCGACTAGGGATTTTGCCCTTCGTATTAGTACTATTACATACCAGTGAGAGAAAACCATCCATGGCGAGCTTGTAGTTGCTATCTGTATCTGTCTTCTTCACCACCCTCTCATCGACCCAGAAAATGTGCCACTTAGACCAATCGATTTTATCGACGTACGGCGGCTCCACCAATTTCCTGCAACGAGTTCGCGGTAAAATGAATATATATTGAATTTGGAAGACGATCGCGCAAAATTAAAAAGAGAAAGAAAAGGAGAGATCGATCGATTAGCCAGTCTCACCTGAGCTTTTCGATGAGGTAGCCGCCGGAGAGAACGACGGTGAAGGCGCGCCTGTGGTGCGCGAACTTGTGGGAAAGCGACGCCGTGTGTTCGGCGAGGCCCTCCGCTAGCTCGTCGTCGGTGCCGAAGATCTTCACGTCTTTCCTTTCCCAAGACATTGCTGGCGGACGTCGCTGCTTGGAATGCAAAGCTACTGCCTGGAAGCAGAGGAGGAGGAAGAAGTGGTTTGAGCTGGTCTCGTACTTCGTAGAACAGCAGAATTTATAGAGAGAGGGAGCAGAATAGAAAGTGGTGGGGAAAGAACCGCAGAACACGTTATACACGCCTCCGGGGGCAAAATTGGGAAGATGCCAATTATGTGCAACTAGCCAAATACCTTTTTTTTTCATGCGTCATGTCTATCCGATAATATCTGCCAAAAATTGATGTCCACATAAACTACAAAGAGAAAATATACGTTTTTTACGCGTTAAAATAATTAGGATGTTGATATTCGCGAATTTATTTCGGATATTTAAATTCTCTTGGGTCACTAGCAAACCAAAATAAACTCCATTCACAACATTTATACTATTTTTTTTCGATCCTAATAAACTCTACCAGCAAACCATTAGGTTACGCTCGTCTCCTCCCGTTGTTCCTCCTTCGCATGTCTCCACGATCCTCAAATCATGCTGCCCATCACAGATCTTCGTCTCGGGTGGCCGCCGCAACTCCAATGCCAAAGTCGCCCTCGCTGTCATTCTCCTTCCCGGACCTACTTTAACAATAACTCCTCCCATTTCGCCGAAATACATCACCTCCCCATCACTACTAACATCTTCTCCCTCTCGAAGCCGTTTTTGTGCCCAGTCACATGGCGAACACTCGCCATCCCCCTCTTAATCCGGCGATTCAGCGGAGGCTTTCTCTTGAAAGCAAGTTTGACATCAGCACCACCTCTAGCGCTGTCATCTCTCTACAGATGAAAATTGCTGATGCATACCGCCAGTTGGTACTCTTAAACAAAGTTCATTTTTGTATATGCTAGATTTATGTTCTATATTTTTCCTTAATACTTAACTCTATAATCTACTTGATTTTAGTCATACAAATAATTAATCTATAATAAAAATATTTAATCAGGTATTTTTATGAAAAATAAATACTAAATTTTATAATATATTCTATTTTAAAAATATAAAAAATGGGTTCCGTCGTTTTAGAACGTACTAAAATAATGAGTTTAATTAATATATTTTCAATACTTTTTTATTTATTATATTTTTTTTAAACTCAAAATAAATAAAAAACAAGTCGTAACAAAATAAAAATTATATTGCTTATACAATTTTTAATTAAAAACGCCGCAATATTATCCTTGATGGGGTCAAGCTCATTAAATAGGAGATCCCCACTTATGCAAGGATTAACAAACAAGGAAACTCAATATTCATAGAATCCTCGCCGCAAGGAAAGCTCCGCTCTGCGCGCGATCGACGCACCGGATCCCGCAAGCAGGCCGTGATCCCCGCGCGGCCCCACACGCCCGCGGTCGGCCACGCAAGGGCCGGCCGCCCAGCGCCGGCCATGGTCGTTCGCCCCGGCCAAGGCGCGGCCGCCCTAGGCCACGCCCGCCTATGGCGTCGCCCCCCATGGCGGCGTCGAGCTTGGGCGCGGCCGCCCAAGGCAGCCGCCCCGGCCTAGGGCCCGGTCTCCCTAGGCCGCGGCCGCCTAGGGCGCCGCCGCTCGAGACCACGCTGGCCTTGGGCGAGGTCGCCCTGGGCTGCGGCCGCCTAGGGCGCCGCAGCCCGAGACCACGCCATGACAATTTCAAACTCAAACCTTGCAGGGACATCACAGGCAGGACAGCCCCCGCATGGCCACTCCACAAGGGTCAGTCCTGGGGCAGGATCGTGGCGTGCACATCCCGGAGCAAAGACGGACTCATGTCGTCACAAACGGTAGCATGACATCTAGGAACATGCAGCGACATCCCCCGGTTTACCTGGGTCTCACCCAGACATTCAGCGGCAACCCTCGATTTACCCAGGTCGCGCCCAGATATTCAGCGACATCCCCCAGGACAGCACCCTCAGTCTCTCCCTGGCGGGCAAAGGTTTCCCCCAAGTCCAGGCGATCCAGCACGGAGCTATCCGGGTCTCGTCCTTCACGACCTCTCGCTGTCAGGGATCGAATGTCAGCCCTTCTCCGCACAGCAAGTCGCAGCACCGTGAGGGCCTGCCCCTCACGGTCGCCTCGGTTCGAAGATTCACTCTTCACCAACACAAAATCAACGACATCCCCCAGTAATCCTGGGTTGCGCCATCAGCGGCATCCCCCAGTTTACCCGGGTCTCGCCCAGACATTCAGCGGCATCCCCCAGTTTACCTGGGTCTCGCCCAGACATTCAGCGGCGTCCCCCGGTTTGCACGGGTCTCGCCGAGACACTCAGCAGCATCCCCCGGTTTCCCGGGTCTCGCCCAGACAAACAACGACATCCCCCGGTTTACCCGAGTCTCGCCCAGACATTCAACGACATCACCCGATTTACCCGGGTCTCTCCCAGACATTCAGCGGAATCCCCCGGTTTACTCGGGTCTTGCCCAGACATTCAGCGGCATCCCTCGGTTTACCTGGGTCACGCCCGGATATTTAGCGACATCCCCCAGGATAGCACCCCCAGTCTCTCCCTGACGGGCAAAGGTTGCCCCCAAGTTCAGGCGATCGAGCACAGATCTATCCGGGTCTCATCCTTCACGACCTCTCGCTGTTAGGGATTGAATGTCAGCCCTTCTCCGCACAGCAAGTCACAGCATCGTCAGGGCCTGCCCCCCCTAACGGTCGCCTCGGTTCGAAGATTCGCTCTCCACCAACACAAAATCAACGACATCCACCAGTAATCTTGGATCGTGCCATCAACGGCATCCCCCCAGTTTAAACGGGTCTCGCCCAGACATTCAGCGGCATCCTCCGGTTTCCCGGGTCTCTCCCAGACATTCAACGGCATCCCCCAGTTTCCCGGGTCTCGCCTAGATATTCAGTGTCATCCCCCGGTTTACCCGGGTCTCGCCCAGACATTCAGTGGCATCCCCCGGTTTACCCGGGTCTCCCCCAGACATTCAGTGGCATCCTCCGATTTACCCGGGTCATGCCCATACATTCAGCGGCATCCCCCAGTTTAATCGGGTCTCGCCCAGACATTCGGCGACATCCTCCGATTTACCCGGGTCATTCCCAGATATTCAACGACACTCCCCGGTACACCCGGGTCTCGTCCGAGCATTGAGCGACGTCCCCCAGAACGCCTGTGTCTCATCCCTAAACAAAACACCCTCCAAGATGGCGTGCATAACCTCCGTCGACGAGTTCAAAGGGTTCGCCATTTGCCCTAGGGGCTAAACACGATCCCAACTGAACCTCGCAAACTGGCGGAGCGACATCATGCCACCCAAGCGTGAACGCGACAAGAAAAACGGGGCACCGACAACCACAAAAGCGCAAAAAAATATCAGAATCCATAAAGGAAACAACAAACAAGGAGCACTATCACAATATAAAAAGTCTCATACAAAGCAAATCAAACCAATGAACGAAAAATTACAAAGATACCAGGCTCAACAAGCCTACTCCTCGTCGGACTTCGCCAGCTCATCAGCGGAGAGGTCATCAACACCATGGCCAGAGGTATCACATCCCCACTCGCGAAAGACCATCCAGAGCGTCTTGGATACCCCAAGGCAGAAAGCCACATCCCGTATCTCAGCAAGCTCCGACTCAACCTCCCTCGCCCAGACCTGCTCACGAATCTCCTGAGACAGCTGACCGCGATCCACCCGAAAGGCTAAAAAATCTTGTACTCGGCTACACCAGTCACCTTCAGCCTGGAGAGATGCTCCTCGAAAGAAAACCACTCAACCTCGGACTCCAAACGGGTCACGTCCCCAAGTGCCTTCTCAGTCAAGGACTTTTGTGACAGGAGCTCCTTGTAACATCCCGACTTTGAAAAGGGGTCTAGCCGGTTCAGTTGAACCCTTGGAGGAACCTAGTCCGGGTCTTAGGGCAACCACGACCCGACCTTCACCACATAGTGGTGGTCATTTAGAGAAATGACTGTTTGGGTAGCATCGTGTTTCGCCACAACGTCAAAGTTGGTTATTGAGCATACGTGCTTCGAATCGACTTCTGTCAGTTGTGTTAGACTCGTATGGTCGATACGAGTGCGACGGAATTCGTTTCGTTCCAATCTGAGGTCATTTGGTGAAATTGACCGTTTTGAGTACCGTAGAGCGTCACGACGACGTTGTTTTAGAATATGGAGCATATGTGCTCCGAATCGACTTATGTCAGTTGCGTTAGACTCATATGGTCGATACGAGTGCGGCAGAATTCGTTTCGTTCCAATCTAAGGTCATTTGGTGAAATTGACCATTTTGAGTACCGTTGCGCGTCACGACGACGTTGTTTTAGAATATGGAGCATATGTGCTCCGAATCGACTTTTGTCAGTTGCATTAGACTCGTATGGTCGATACGGTGCGATGGAATTCGTTTCGTTCCAATCTGAGGTCATTTGGTGAAATTGACCGTTTTGAGTACCGTAGCGCGTCACGACGACGTTATTTTAGAATATGGAGCATATGTGCTCCGAATCGACTTCTGTCAGTTGCGTTAGACTCGTATGGTCGATACGAGTGCAACGGAATTCGTTTCGTTCAAATCCGAGGTCATTTGGTGCAAGTGACCGTTTTGAGTATCGTAGCGCGTCACGACGACGCAGTTTTAGAATATAGAGCATACGTGCTCCGAATCGACTTTCGTCAGTTGCGTTAAACTCGTATAGTTGATACGAGTGCAACGGAATTCGTTTCGTTCCGATCTAAGGTCATTTGGTGAAAGTGTTTTGAGTATCGTAGCGCGTCACGACGACGCAATTTTAGAGTATGGAGCATACGTGCTCCGAATCAACCTCCATCAGTTGCGTTAGACTCCTATGGTCGTTACGAGCACAACGGAACTCGTTTTATGTCAATCCGAGGTCGTTTGAAGAAAACCACTATTTGGAGTAACGTCGAGCGCCACAACAACGCCATTTTAAAATATCAGGCGAACGGACTCGGAATCAACTTCGGATGCTTTCATTAGCTCTGTATGGCTGACATGAACTCAAGGCACACTCCGCGCATTTTTCTCGTGCTTACTTTGAGAGTTGCAATTATATATGTATGTATATAATTACCTGCTTATATAAATATGTGCATTTCTGCTTATATATATATATATATATACCAAAAACTAAGAGAAATGAAAACCTGCGAGAGAAACCGAAACCAGCGGGTAACAGTAAGTGAAAACCATGGGCGGGAGAAGAAGCTCACCGGTGGCAGCCAATATCGCTCCTGGACGGAGTTTGGGGGAAGATCCATCGGTAAGGAGACTCTCCAAGGGAGGTGAGCCACACCTCCACCATCGTTGGAGGCATCGGATTGGTCATCCATGGCTATAAAATGGGTATGGTATGATTCTCTGGAAGGACCTCACCCCCTCCTCCCTCAAGCTTTTCATGGCAATGGCTTCTTTTCCCTCACCTACCTCTTCTTCCTCCTCCTGGAAGCTTTGTCACAGCGAAGGTCTCATGGCAAGGTATAGATTGGAGTTGAACTACTCCAAATCGGATGGAGGTTGAATTTCTCTATCTCTCTCTCTATATATATACATACATATGGCAAGAAGGTTAACTCTCTATCTATATATATATATGGCATGAAGGTTAACTCTCTCTCTATATATATATGGCAAGAAGGTTAACTCTCTCTCCCTCAGTTTGGTAAATTTATAGTTTGGTTATGAGTGTATAATTTCTGTTGTGGGGAAAGAATTCCCAGCCAAGGGTGAGGCTCTCAGTTTCGTCTCCAATTCCTCTTCCTCTCCCTCAACTACTCCTCCTTCAATTTCTGGTGACATCTAACTCATTTTCTTTCATAATTTATTTTGGGAGTTTGATTCAGTTGGAGGAAGCTTTCTATGTTTATAAGTGACTTCCATAGTTGGCAGAAAAATTGGGGAAGGAGGCATAATACCTATGGGAAGGATAAGTCAAAATTTAGAACTCTCTCTCCCTCTCTCTCTTCTTCCTTTCCCCATAAATTCTGAATGTTGGGGAAACCCCAGCAAATTGGTAGTAGCTCTGCAAATTGATCAAGTTGGAGGATCATGAACTGGACACTCCTCGTTCTAATATTAGCCCGGCTAATAATAAGGAAACGTTCTATTTATTATTTTAATCATTATGGTGTCTGTTTATTACTAATCTGTCTCTTAATTCAATTCTATTGATTGGTTGCGATAAGTTCACAGGCAACCCATGGCACTATTAGTGTTTCGAGGAGGGGGCGGGGGTCTTACTATTTGTGCAAGTTCTCTTCATAGAGGTTAGTTTAAAAGAGGGCCTATGTTTGAGTTTTCACATAAGAATTTAAGGTGTCATGGTATAAGGGTTGATTTATGTGGACTAAATATGGAAAATTTTGTTTGTTAAATTTCCTTCCATGAGAGGCGATGAGGAATGACAACTAGATATGAAATGAAGATGCAGCTTTTATTCTACCTTGATCAAGGCTGGCTTGAGGGGAAGCTTTCCAGGAAAACTGAGCAATCTTCAATAATTTTGAAGTTGGGAGATGAGAGAACTTCTCCGACTCTTATTTTTCTACCACTACCTTGGAATTTATCTGAGCCTTTGGGTTTACCTTGTTTATGTCTCGCTTCGATCATCAACCTCAGGCAACCCATTAACTCCTTTCTGTGAGTAGTACAGAGAATTTATGAGTTGGAAGCTCTATCGAAACGGGGGCTGCTCTTCATCTCTTTTTCAGCCCTGGTAATTCCTAACTTAGTTCTGACTAAATGGGTTGCTGACTCGTAACAGTTTGTCTTTTAAATATGATTAATGGCTAAAGTTGTGATGCCAAGAGCAGGATTTCCACCTACAATGGTTTACTTCCCCAGTTGGAAATTCACCTCACTAAATAATTTGCTAAAATATTGAGTTCTTTTTTGCTACTAAGCCTTTACTGCTAGTGAGCCTTGAGCTATGTGATTTCTCATATTGGAATAGCTCATAATTGCATACCGTCAAGTATTATTGAGGAGATGTTTTTGGTTGTTGTTGTTGCTCATATAACTCTAGCCACACAACTTTTGGGTTACTCACTAAAACGTTATGAGGATAGTTTGGACTACCTCTTTGACCAAGCATGAAATGTTATATTTAATCTAACTGCAGGAGGGATATTGAACATATATATAATGGTAATGGGGATCCTACTCCCACTTACCTTTCCCATGGGGTGGTTTGTTCACCTACATGAATTAGATTAAATGTGTGGGCTGGAATCACTCTCGCTCTCTATCCTCTATTGTTTTTCTTTTCAGGCCAGCTGAGTGGTTCCCATTCTCATTCAGTACTCTATTGACTGGTTTTGTACAGGGGTATCACCGGCAATGGGTAACTACTCTCCCTTTCACTCTCCCCTTCCTTTTGGTTTATGGTGGCTATTTGGGTTTATACTCCAAGGTTTGCATCATTAGAAAAGTTTCCTTTAGTTCGTTTTGGGAAGATTTGGACTGTGGCTGTTGGTCTATCCTTCCAGAAATCTCATTATTTGAGATGTTCTTTGCTTATGTTTTTGTGGGAAATCAGGCTGGTTTACCCTTCCAGATTGCATAATTAAAAATGTTTCTTGTTTCCTTTGAAAAATTGGGGCTGGTGGCTGTTGGTTTACTCTCCCAGGAGCTTCACTATTAGAAATGAGTTTATGAGCGTATATATATATATATATGTCCTCTCCTCTTCCCTTCTCTCTTTACTTCTTCCTTTTTACTACTCATATTCCTATGAACCACTTTAGAGAGGCTTTGCACCATGTAGGTGTTTAAGTCGTATACATGGAGAGGGCCTATGGTTAATTATGGTCACTACTCAACTGGTTACTTATAACACTAGAAGTTGAGTCGGTTATATATGAGGGTTGCGTTTTGAATGAGGTAACGTATTCGTGAGATGGTGCAATAACTATGGGAGTCGGTCACCCATAGTTTACTATGATATACATCTCATCTCTCTTCATCTTATTTATAGCTTCTCTTTTCACTCTATTGTGCTACTTCTTGTGCCTATGAATGAACTTTTAGTTTATGGTTGACTTGGGCTTGATTGCCAAGCGTCCAAGTGATTGACGGAAGTTTACATGAATACATACGTGCCTTATATGGATGGCTTGGGTTTGGTTGTCAAGCAATCCAAAGGATCGACGAAAGCCGAATTAAATGATTGTATTACTAAGCATGAAAAGAGTTTCTCTTCTCCCCTCTTACGTGAATAAAATGTGCCTTCGAGAAGTAATTCCTACGGGAATGAAATGTTGCCTTCAAGAAGTAATTCCTACGGGAATGAAATGTTGCCTTCGAGAAGTAATTCCTACGGGAATGAAATGTTGCCTTCGTGAAGTAATTCCTACGGGAATGAAATGTTGCCTTCGAGAAGTAATTCCTACGGAAATGAAATGTTGCCTTCGAGAAGTAATTCCTACGGGAATGAAATGTTGCCTTCGAGAAGTAATTCCTACGGGAATGAAAAGTTGCCTTCGAGAAATATTCCTACGGGAATATATTGTGCCTTCGAGAAATATTCCTACAGGAAAATGTGCCTCGGGAGAATGTCGGATGGCCGATGAGTTTTACTCTAAGGCAACCCGCACGACGGACGGTCTGGGAGGGCAACCCGTGCGAAACTTATAGAACTACGTGGGTCTGAGACCGTATGCAGGATGATACAGAGTACATAGGCGGTGGTCGTGGGAAGACTGTCTCGGCCCAATAAGAGTCCAGATATCCCCTCCCTTATAAATGTTATATTATGTCTGTTGTTAGGGGTTGGATTCTATTCGTAGTTCTAATAACTTGTCTTTAGCACAGGTAACAGGTGCGGGTGAGGGACATCACCTAAGTGTGGAGGAGGCCACAGAGCAGGCTACTTCAGGTACATATTTGTTAAGCCGCATCTTCTTTTGTACCCCTTTTTCATGGTATATATATGTATATACTTTGGCGCTAGAGTTTTTGTACGGAAGAGAGGATGACGCTACTCCTACAGGTCTTAAATATAAGAGTTTCTGTGATGATTAATCTTCCGCTATAATACTACGCCTTTCGCTAAGTGCTATAAAGAGCACTCTTTGGTGACGTCTTCCGCTAAGAGCTATAAAGAGCACTCTTTTGTGACGTCTTCCGCTAAGAGCTATAATGTGCACTCTTTAATGATGCCTTCCGCTAGAATATTGCTTCCCTACTCTGTTGGTGTGTAGTGACTTTCGCTTAACACCACCCCTAGGCGTGACAACGGAGTGATCAAGGGAGGGGGTTGGAGAAGCTAGCACCTCCACCCTTCGGGATCGCTTCGGCGTCGTGCTGAAAGGGTGGTGTGCGGTAAGATCCCCCGGTCGGACCGCCGATTTGGGAAGGGGGTCTTACAAATGGATCAGAGCTTAACCGATCTTTCGACCAATAGTGTTCACAGAAACAACTCTTTCTCCACCGATCATTATTGTGTGGTTCGGGACGAACCACTGCAGCGGAAGCAGTGGTGGACCTTAAAGGTAAAAGTTGACAACAAACTTGGCATATATTTGTGGATCGACACTCAAATGTCATTTACCACATATGATCTCAAACAATGATTTACATTGTCCCCATAAAACACTTCTGTTAAACCCTACAAACGTCCACTTCAAATTTTGAACCCCGAGTTTAAGCCTCTTTGTTTTATTGGGGTTAAATTTTCGTTTTCAAAATTCCATTCGAGGTAAATTAATCAAGTGGAATTTTGTGTGCAATGTAAGGATTCTATTAATCCCAGGTTTAAGCCTCTTTGTTTTTTTGGGATTAAAATTCTCGTTTCTAAAATTTCATTTGAGGTAAGCTATTCAAATGAAATTTTGTGAAGAATTGCTCTGACGATTGCAAATATGAAGTATGCTTTGACTTGATATAACGTTCATCAATTTGACGATCTGTTTAAAATAGAGCTGTGCAATCGCAGAAGAACTATGAGGTATGTTCAATCTAACGCAACATCTATCAGTACGATCTGTTTTATTTCTTTTACTGTAAATTGCTTGCGGTGGAAAAGTGGCGGGTCGGTCATGCCCGTAGACCGTATGTACCGGTGCGGGAGGGTTGATGACTCTAGGCGACAGGGAGATGTGCACCCCGGGGGCTCGGTTGTATCTTATATGCCCCGCTGGGTCCCTCCGCTGGTTGGCCAAATTCAATTATTGTCGGACGTCTCCTACGACCGAGAGTACACAGGGTTGTACGTTAGGGCCTGGGTAGTGCAGTACATTCACACCCAGAAGTGGCAGGACCGACCACTGTCACCGACAGCCACATCGGTGAGGCCCGCGGGGTTCGCTACCCTGCTGGAAGAAAAGCGGTCAAGATATGGCAACATCAGGTGCAAACTGGTAAAATAATTGTATGTGATTACAGTGGCGGGTCGGTCATGCCCGTAGACCACACTTATCGGTGCGGGAGGGTTGACGACTCTAGGCGACAGGGAGATGTGCACCCCGGGAGCTCGGTTGTATCTTATATGCCCCGCTGGGTCCCTCCGCTGGTTGGCCAAATGCAGTTTTGCCAGATGTCTCCTACGTTCGAGAGTACACGGAGTTGTACGTTGGGTCCTGGGTAGTGCGGTACGTCCACACCCAGAAGTGGCACGACCGACCACTGTCACCGACGGCCACATCGGTGAGGCCCGCGGGGGGCGCTACCCTGCTGGAAGAAAAGCGGTCAAACTGTGGAGTTGTGGTGAGTCATGAGAACTCGTTGTACATGGCTTGCATACGCATCATTTGCATCATAGCATACATATCTACATGTACCATTAACATATAACCTTCGTATGGGAGTTGGTTATATGTTCATGGATTTACACTGCTTACCTAAATTTCTTTATATCTGTTCCCCTAACACATAACCTCCGTAGGGGAGTTGATTATATGCTTATAAGTTTATACTGCTTATCTTCAGGATACGACAGGTTAAATTTTGAGTTCAGTTGTGCGTACATTGTTAGGATTCGATTATGCTGGAATTACTTACCTGATATAACTATTTTAGTTGGTAATTCATTATACGTACAACTTTCCCGCGCGAAATATTCTCACGAACAATATATATCGGAGTTGCGGCGGAACAGACATGACTAGGGTAAAGTTACCCCCTAGTTCGCTTAAACTACTTATTACAGTACACGGCGGGAGCCGTCAACACAACTCATTTAGGTAAAACCAAACCTATAGACCCTTAAATTTTGGGATCGTTCGACACATATAGTGGTCTATAGTAGGCCCCGTTTTGAATCTCAATGACCCGCTCGTATTTTCAGGGACGAAAATTTTCTTTGTTTTATTGGATTGTAACATCCCGACTTTGAAAAGGGGTCTAGCCGGTTCAGTTGAACCCTTGGAGGAACCTAGGCTGGGTCATAGGGCAACCACGACCCGACCTTCACCACATAGTGGTGGTCATTTAGAGAAATGACTGTTTGGGTAACATCGTGTTTCGCCACAACGTCAAAGTTGGTTATTGAGCATACGTGCTCCGAATCGACTTCTGTCAGTTGCGTTAGACTCGTATGGTCATTACGAGTGCGACGGAATTCGTTTCGTTCCAATCTGAGGTCATTTGGTGAAATTGACCGTTTTGAGAACCGCAGCGCGTCACGACGACGTTGTTTTAGAATATGGAGCATATGTGCTCCGAATTGACTTATGTCAGTTGCGTTAGACTCGTATGGTCGATACGAGTGCGACGGAATTCGTTTCGTTCCAATCTAAGGTCATTTGGTGAAATTGACCATTTTGAGTACCGTAGCGGTGTAGCGCGTCACGACGACGCTGTTTTAGAATATGGAGTATATGTGCTCCGAATCGACTTCTGTCAGTTGCGTTAGACTCGTATGGTCAATACGAGTGCGACGGAATTCATTTCGTTCCAATCTGAGGTCATTTGGTGAAATTGACCGTTTTGAGTACCGTAGCGCGTCACGACGACGTTGTTTTAGAATATGGAGCATATGTGCTCCGAATCGACTTATGTTAATTGCATTAGACTCGTATGGTCGATACGAGTGCAACGGAATTCGTTTCGTTCCAATCCGAGGTCATTTGGTGAAAGTGACCGTTTTGAGTATCGTAGCGCGTCACGACGGCGTAGTTTTAGAATATAGAGCATACGTGCTTCGAATCGACTTCCGTCACTTGCGTTAAACTCGTATAGTTGATACGAGTGCAACAGAATTCGTTTCGTTCCAATCCAAGGTCATTTGGTGAAAGTGGCCGTTTTGAGTATCGTAGCGCGTCACGACGACGCAATTTTAGAGTATGGAGCATACGTGCTCCGAATCAACCTGCATCAGTTGTGTTAGACTCCTATGGTCGATACGAGCGCAATGGAACTCGTTTTATGCCAATCCGAGGTCGTTTGAAGAAAACCACTATTTGGAGTAACGTCGAGCGCCACAACAACGCCATTTTAAAATATCAGGCGAACGGACTCGGAATCAACTTCAGATGCTTTCATTAGCTCTGTATGGCTGACACGAACTCAAAGGCACACTCCGCGCATTTTTCCCATGCTTACTTTGAGAGTTGCGATTATATATGTATGTATATAATTACATGCTCCTATAAATATGTGCATATCTGCTTATATATATATATTATATATATACCAAAAACTAAGAGAAATGAAAACCTGCGAGAGAAACCGAAACCAGCGGGTAACAGTAACTGAAAACCATGGGCGGGAGAAGAAGCTCACCGGGGGCAGTCGATCTCGCTCCTGGACGGAGTTTGGGGGAAGATCCATCGGTAAGGAGACTCTCCAAGGGAGGTGAGCCACACCTCCACCATCGTTGGAGGCATCGGATTGGTCATCCATGGCTATAAAATGGGTATGGTATGATTCTCTGGAAGGACCTCACCCCCTCCTCCCTCAAGCTTTTCATGGCAATGGCTTCTTTTCCCTCGCCTACCTCTTCTTCCTCCTCCTGGAAGCTTTGTCACAGCGAAGGTCTCATGGCAAGGTATAGATTGGAGTTGAACTACTCCAAATCGGATGGAGGTTGAATTTCTCTATCTACCTCTCTATATATATACATACATATGGCAAGAAGGTTAACTCTCTATCTATATATATATATGGCATGAAGGTTAACTCTCTCTCTATATATATGGCAAGAAGGTTAACTCTCTCTCCCTCAGTTTGGTAAATTTATAATTTGGTTATGAGTGTATAATTTATGTTGTGGGGAAAGAATTCCCAGCCAAGGGTGAGGCTCTCAGTTTCGTCTCCAATTCCTCTTCCTCTCCCTCAACTACTCCTCCTCCAATTTCTGGTGACCTCTAACTCATTTTCTTTCATAATTTATTTTGGGAGTTTGATTCAGTTGGAGGAAGCTTTCTATGTTTATAAGTGACTTCCATAGTTGGCAGAAAAATTGGGGAAGGAGGCATAATACCTATGGGAAGGATAAGTCAAAATTTAGAACTCTCTCTCTCTCTCCCTCTCATTCTTCTTCCTTTCCCCATAAATTCTGACTGTTGGGGAAACCCTAGCAAATTGGTAGTAGCTCTGCAAATTGATCAAGTTGGAGGATCATGAACTGGACACTCCTCGTTCTAATATTAGCCCGGCTAATAATAAGGAAACGTTCTATTTATTATTTTAATCATTATGGTGTCTGTTTATTACTAATCTGTCTCTTAATTCAATTCTATTGATTGGTTGCTATAAGTTCACAGGCAACCCATGGCACTATTAGTGTTTCGAGGAGGGGGGGGGGGGGTCTTACTGTTTGTGCAAGTTCTCTTCATAAAGGTTGGTTTAAAAGAGGGCCTATGTTTGAGTTTTCACATAAGAATTTAAGGTGTCATGGTATAAGGGTTGATTTATGTGGACTAAATATGGAAAATTTTGTTTGTTAAATTTCCTTCCATGAGAGGCGATGAGGAATGGCAACTAGATATGAAATGAAGATGCAGCTTTTATTCTACCTTGATCAAGGCTGGCTTGAGGGGAAGCTTTCCAGGAAAACTGAGCAATCTTCAATAATTTTGAAGTTGGGAGATGAGAGAACTTCTCCGACTCTTATTTTTCTACCACTACCTTGGAATTTATCAGAGCCTTTGGGTTTACCTTGTTTATGTCTTGCTTCGATCATCAACCTCAGGCAACCCATGAACTCCTTTCTGTGAGTAGTACAGAGAATTTATGAGTTGGAAGCTCTATCAAAACGGGGGCTGCTCTTTATCTCTTTCTCAGTCCTGGTAATTCCTAACTTAGTTCTGACTAAATGGGTTGCTGACTCGTAACAGTTTGTGTTTTAAATATGATTAATGTCTAAAGTTGTGATGCCAAGAGCAGGATTTTCACCTACAATGGTTTACTTCCCCAGTTGGAAATCCACCTCACTAAATAATTTGCTAAAATATTGAGTTCTTTTTTGCTACTAAGCCTTCACTGCTAGTGAGCCGTGATCTATGTGATTTCTCATATTGGAATAGCTCATAATTGCATACCGTCAAGTATTATTGAGGAAATGTTTTTGGTTGTTGTTGTTGCTCATATAACTCTAGCCACATAACTTTTGGGTTACTCACTAAAACGTTATGAGGATAGTTTGGACTACCTCTTTGACCAAGCATGAAATGTTATATTTAATCTAACCGCAGGAGGGATATTGAACATATATATAATGGTAATGGGGATCCTACTCCCACTTACCTTTCCCATGGGGTGGTTAGTTCACCTACATGAATTAGATTAAATGCGTGGGCTGGAATCACTCTCGCTCTCTATCCTCTATTATTTTTCTTTTCAGGCCAGCTGAGTGGTTCCCATTCTCATTCAGTACTCTATTGACTGGTTTTGTACAGGGGTATCACCGACAATGGGTAACTACTCTCCCTTTCACTCTCCCCTTCCTTTTGGTTTATGGTGGCTATTTGGGTTTATGCTCCAAGGTTTGCATCATTAGAAAAGTTTCCTTTAGTTCGTTTTGGGAAGATCTGGACTGTGGATGTTCGTCTATCCTTCCAGGAATCTCATTATTTGAGATGTTCTTTGCTTATGTTTTTGTGGGAAATCGGGTTGGTTTACCCTTCCAGATTGCATAATTAAAAATGTTTCTTGTTTCCTTTGGAAAATGGGGGCTGGTGGCTGTTGGTTTACTCTCATAGGAGCTTCACTATTAGAAATGAGTTTATGAGCGTATATATATATATGTCCTCTCCTCTTCCCTTCTCTCTTTACTTCTTCCTTATTAGGGATGGCTTTAAAAAAAATGTTGAAATGTATTTAGTTTTGTTGGTCGGTGGCGTCGGGAGGGAATATATCTGTTTGGGGGTCTCGGAGAAAAGAAAAGGTGAAGATACAACCTTCTTAGGTTTAATTGGGTTCCTTCTTTATTTCTCACAACCCCCCATACCCTTAATCAAAAGATCTTTGGGGAAACGGTTATCGGTTTTGAAGCCTTTTTGTTAGTTTCAAGGAATAGGTGAAAATGAAGGCTTTATGAGTTACTTGCTCATCATTATTAAGCATGAAGACATGCTTTTATAAGTACATTGGTACGTTTATTAGTTAAGGGCAATATAAACCTTATTCTTCCTTTTTACTACTCATATTCCCATGAACCGCTTTAGAGAGACTTTGCACCATGTAGGTGGTTAAGTCGTATACATGGAGAGGGCCTATGGTTAATTATGGTCACTACTCAACTGGTTACTTATAACACTAGAAGTTGAGTCGGTTATATATGAGGGTTGCGTTTTGAATGAGGTAACGAATTCGTGAGATGGTGCAATAACTATGGGAGTCTGTCACCCATAGTTTACTATGATATACATCTCATCTCTCTTCATCTTATTTATAGCTTCTTTTTTCACTCTATTGTGCTACTTCTTGTGCCTATGAATGAACTTTTAGTTTATGGTTGACTTGGGCTTGATTGCCAAGCGTCCAAGTGATTGACGGAAGTTTACATGAATACATACGTGTCTTATATGGATGGCTTGTTTTTGGTTGCCAAGCAATCCAAAGGATCGACGAAAGCTGAATTAAATGATTGTATTACTAAGCATGAAAAGAGTTTTTCTTCTCCCCTCTTACGTGAATAAAATGTGCCTTCGAGAAGTAATTCCTACGGGAATGAAATGTTGCCTCCGAGAAGTAATTCCTACGGGAATGAAACGTTGCCTTCGAGAAGTAATTCCTACGGGAATGAAAGGTTGTCTTCGAGAAGTAATTCCTACGGGAATGAAATGTTGCCTTCGAGAAGTAATTCCTACGGGAATGAAATGTTGCATTCGAGAAGTAATTCCTACGGGAATGAAATGTTGCCTTCGAGAAGTAATTCCTACGGGAATGAAAAGTTGCCTTCGAGAAATATTCCTACGGGAATATATTGTGTCTTCGAGAAATATTCCTACAGGAAAATGTGCCTCGGGAGAATGTCGGATGGCCGATGAGTTTTACTCTAAGGCAACCCGCACGACGGACGGTCTGGGAGGGCAACCCGTGCGAAACTTATAGAACTACGTAGGTCTGAGTCCGTATACAGGATGATACGGAGTACGTAGGCGGTGGTCGTGGGAAGACTGCCTCGGCCCAATAAGAGTCCAGATATCCCCTCCCTTATAAATGTTATATTATGTCTGTTGTTAGGGGTTGGATTCTATTCGTAGTTCTAATAACTTGTCTTTAGCACAGGTGACAGGTGCGGGTGAGGGACAACACCTAAGTGTGGAGGAGGCCACAGAGCAGGCTACTTCAGGTACATATTTGTTAAGCCGCATCTTCTTCTGTACCCCCTTTTCATGGTATATATATGTATATACTTTGGAGCTGGAGTTTTTGTACGGAAGAGAGGATGACGCTACTCCTACATGTCTTAAATATAAGAGTTTCTGTGATGATTAATCTTCCGCTATAATACTACGCCTTCCGCTAAGTGCTATAAAGAGCACTATTTGGTGACGTCTTCCGCTAAGAGCTATAATGTGCACTCTTTAATGATGCCTTCCGCTAGAATACTGCTTCACTACTCTGTTGGTGTGTAGTGACTTTCGCTTAACACCACCTCTAGGCGTGACAACGGAGTGATCAAGGGAGGGGGTTGGAGAAGCTAGCACCTCCACCCTTCGGGATCGCTTCGGCGTCGTGCTGAAAGGGTGGTGTGCGGTAAGATCCCCCGGTCGGACCTCCGATTTGGGAGGGGGGTCTTACACTCCTCCCGGAGGCGCGTCAGCACCATCTTGCCCTCCACCATCGTCAGGTCTAGATCTCGAAGGCGGGCTTGATCACACTCTTTCTTCTTCACTGATGCCGCCAGGGAAGCACCAAACGCCTTCAGCTTCTCCTGCAGGGAGCTGTACTGGTCCTTCAAGCCGACATAACAATCATTCAAGGAGAGCGCAATCCGGGCCTGAACTCCAATCTGCAACCAAACAGGAGGTAAGCAAGGCCCGCAATGAAGCAAAGCACCCAAAGAAAAAAGGAGCTCGCTTGCCGCATAGTTCATGGCCACAATAGACGAAGAAACCCTCTTCCCCTTCAACGAGGGCACTACAGCCGCCCCCTCTTCCGGGATCTGGGGGGGGGGGGGGGGGGCAAAGGAGATAATCACCTCAACATCGGGGTCCAGGCACGGGACCCCCGTCAACTCATGAACTGCAAGGAGAATCACCTTAACCTTCCTTATGTCTACCCGCCGAAGGATGCGGGAGGGCAGACTCGCCACCATCAGAAAAAACTAGCTTCCTCTTCCGGTCACGCCTCAAAGGAACGGCGTCGTCACGCCCCAGATCGAAGGAGAGTTCGCATAATAACAAGCGCCTCTCGTCCACGAACAAGGAGATACTGTACAACTGAACCGCCAAGTCTTGAGGACGCGGAAATCCAAGAATAGTAGAGAACTCGCACTCCCGGCCTTTCACTCGCCCGCATCCAACCGAGAGGGAACTCCAGAGCTCAGGCCATCTCTAGCAATTATGGATAAAACCATAGACCGTGTTCCCTTGCCGCCAGTCGACCCAATTCTTGAACTGCAATAAGGACTTGTTGCTATGAACCTCGACACGTCCGCCGCGATCTGTGCCACCTCACACCAGTCTTTGAACAGATCCAGGCAAAAAACTGAGCCGCGCTCGCGGAAGAACGCTATCAGCCCCATCTAGCGCGTCATCGCCACGGGAACAAATTGAGACAACGGAACGCCGCAATGCTTCAGGATGGATGTGATCTAGTCGCACAGAGGAAAGCGGACGCCCGCTCTCAACCATGACTCACACAAGGTTATCTATCCAACCAGAGGACTCTGCACTCGCTGGCGGTCATTAGGCGTCCTGATCTCGATGGCGGCAGAAATATTGTATCGAACCCTCTAGGAGGCAACTTGTTCCTCCGTGAGAGTCGACCGCATCCTCATCGGCTTGCCCTTCACCACGTGTCTCGGAGCCTACACAAAAAAGAACCAAAAATGAAATGATTAGACAAGGCATCCACAGTCACAAAGGGCACACAGGACCCGCGCACTCGCCACAACCATACGCAAAAAGCTCGCACACTGATGGGAAATGTCAAAGCACTAAAATAATAACACAATAGGATTAGCAGTGATGGTTGGAGTTTATATAGTGCAATACAATTTCAAGTAATAAAAATCGCAAGCGCACGGTGTACGATTGTAATACCGATACAAGTACGAGTCGATCCACATAAAAGGTCTAAATTCTACTTTAATCCAGGCGAATTATAAATAAAAGGTTGGATTGATTTGTTTAAAAATGAGATCTTAATTTGAGAAAAATAATCTTTGATAAATATGTCTCGGGTGCAATTTTATTAAAATATCTAATATATGATTTAATGAATAAGACCTCATCGTGATATAATAATGATATATAGAAGTTGGGGTGCGCATAAAGATCTTGTTATTTTATAATTCACAAAAATATTTTTATATTAATCGCTTTCCACATATTACAACAAAATTTCTTAAGCATGTGATATATGCGAGCGAACTAAGACAAAGACTTACGTGATAAAACATGATTCAGATCTTCAAGAACGAGTCCAAAAGTTTGCTTAAATCACTAAGAATATTTTGTATGCACTCACGCTATATAACATCGAACTTTCGTAGGAATGCAGTATATATGCGCATTAGGCCACACAAAATATCAAAGCTTCTCATTACAATTTTCGGATATAAATATGGTTGAGCGATGAAAAATTATAATAATCATATAATTAAATAAATAATTACGTTGCACCCTAAACAAAAATAAACTACTTACGCATGATATGTTTTACAAATATTATGGGAGAGATCATCATGAAAGAACAAATAAGAAAATTAAGAATTTTATTGATTCAAAAATAAAGACTTACAAACTTGCGCGAAGCGCATACATAAGTTCCTCCTTTTAGACAATGTCTCTCATAAACTCAATAAAACAATGCTAGTAAAATATATTTTCAGCTACCAAAAAGTTCTCCCCTCTTCCTTACACATTACAATAAATTTATAGGAACAGCTCTTGCAAAAAATTTCAACAAAAAAGGCGGGAAAAAAGATTAAAAAACATAAAATAATAATAAATGTTATAACACACGCACATGCTGTTATCACACACGGACGCAGCGCCCCGCGTAGAACTCGCTCGCAGCGCACGTACCACGCGCATGCAAAACATAGCGCACATCGCACGCGCGCAGCACACCCGCACACAGCATGCGCACGCGGCGCTCGTCAGGCACGCGCATCGCATGCCCACCGCGCGCACGCATCACGCGCGCGGACAGCTCACGTGCATCACACGCGGGGACAACGCGCGCACACATTGCGCGCTTGGACAGTGCGCGTGCACATCACGTGTGTGGCGCGCGCGCATCACGTGCGCACGCGTGGGGACATCGCGCACGCACATTGCGCGCTCGGACAGTGTGTGTGCGCATCACGTGCGCGGTGCGCGCGCATCACGCGCGCGGTGCGCGCGCATCACGCGCGCGGCGCGCGCGCATCACGCGCGCGGCGCGCGCGCATCACGCGCGCGCGGCGCTTGCGCATCCTCGTGTGCGCTCGCACCCTCGTGTGCGCGCGCATCCTCGTGTGCGCGCGCATCCTCGTGTGCGCGCGCATCCTCGTATGCACGCACGCCCAGAGCGCGCGTAGCACGTGCCCACCGCGCATACACGATACACTCATCGGCACGTGCTCTGCACGTGTGTCTCTTGCACCCCTTACACGTGCCCTCGATCCGTTTACATACCTTGTCGGCCTCCGACGTGTCGCCTCGATCTCCATCAACACCGTCCGCCATCCAGAGGAAAAGAGAAGAAAGCTCTCGAAACTCTCTTTTTTGATACTCGGCTCCGAAAGCTTTGAGGGGCAAATGATGGGGTCAAGCCCATTAAATTGGAGATCCCCGCTTATGGAAGGATTAACAAACAAGGAAATCCAATATTCATGGAATCCTCCCCGCAAGTAAAGCTCCGCCCCGCGCGCGATCGGCGCACAGGATCCCGCAAAGTAGGCCACGATCCCTGTGCGGCCCCACACACCTACGACCGGCCACCCAAAGGTCGTCCGCCCGGCGCCGACCATGGCCGTCCGCCCCGGCCAAGGCGCGGCCGCCTTAGGCCACGCCCACCTATGGCGCCGCCACCCATGGCGGCGCCGGCCTTGGGCGCGGCCGCCCAAGACCGTCGCCCCGGCCTAGGCCCGGTCGCCCTAGGTCGCGCCGCCGTCCTAGGCCGCGACCGCCTAGGGCGCTGCCGCCCGAGGCCGCGTCGGCCTAGGGCGAGGCCGCCCTAGGTCACTGACGCTTAGGGCGTCGCCTCCCGAGGCCGCACCGGCCTCGAGCGAGGACGCCCTAGGTCGCGTCCGCCCAAGGCATCGCCGTCCTTGGGCAAGGCCCCCCGTGGCATTGAAAGGGTCGGCCGCCCGGCGCAAGGGTCGGCTGCCCAGCGTCGGCGGCCACGCGTCGTCTCCTCCTTCCGACTATGCCCGTTTAGAGTTTTGGGGTAGGGCCGTCATTTCCGGGAATTTGGCTATCCGCGTGATAGAATCCGGGAGATCCTATTGGCCGGTCCAATAATTAGCGGGTATAATTACCGGACCGCCCCTTCAAAAGCCTATAAATAGACCCCTTTATTCTCCCATTGACTCACTTTTTGGAGAGGAGGGATTCTCTTTCCTTCTCTCTCTTTCTCTCTCTTCCTCTCTCTCTCTCTAGAGATTGGAGACTTGGAACCTGCTATCAGCAGACCGATGGGAGACTCGGAACTTGTTATCAGCAGACCGTTGGGAGACTTAAAACCTGCTATCAGCAGACCGCTTGGAGATCACTTGGAGCTCGTTATTTGCAGACCAATCAAGGAGCCGAAGGCCTGCAGTGGTACGGACGAAGCTTGGACCAGGGGGGCAAACCCACATTGGAGCAAGGCAACAGACTCTCTCTCTCACCTCCATTGTTGTAACGAGGCGCGACCTGTCGCCCTCTCTCTTTCAAGAACAAATTTGTAGAAGAACTCAAAGCATAGTGAAGGTTAGAACGGCAGTGGTACGAACGAAGCTTGGACCAGGGGGACAAACTCACATTGGAGCAAGGCAATAGACTCTCTCTCTCACCTCCATTGTTGTAACGAGGCGCGACCTGTCGCCCTCGCTCTTTCGAGAACAAATTTGTGGAAGAACTCAAAGCATAGTGAATGCTAGACCGGCACAGCTACATCGTAGCCCCTGCGCGCGGCAGCGCAGCGGCAGTGCCGCGCAGCCCCTGCGCACGGCAGCGCCGCACAGTCCCTGCGTGCGGCAGCGCCGCGCAGCCCGTGCTGCCCGGGTGCAGGAGGCGCCGCATCCATGCATGGTGGGACCCCTCGTTCGACAAAGAACACCATTACAGGCAGGGAATCTCAAAGCCCCGAGGCGGGTGTTCAACGTGAACCTTCTTCTCAAGTCTCATGAATAACTCAAACGTAGACTGACTTTCCTGAGTTGAGACGAGGCTCAAGAACAGGGTGAAGAGTTGTTTGATCTTTTGTCCGAGGATGTGAACAAGTGCATCCGAAGACTTGTTTGAAGAGGTTGGACCATAGCCTGTCACTTGTCACTCCTATTTTGCAAAGCCTATCACTTGTCACACCTATTTTGAGGACCAAGCCCCTCGTTTAGGACAGAATGGAATGTCTTGGTTTGTTTTGCGGTTAGTGTCAGTCAAGGTTTTTTCGAGGCTCACTTGACATCTGATTGGTTCATTTTTCCGAGGCTCACTCGGTGTCGCGCCTTTTCCGAGTTGCAAGCGCGGCTTGTACTCATGCGTTTTCATCTTTTAAGAGTGTAGCAAAGCCTGAGAATAAAATTTTTACCTCTCCTTCCGTAGCCGTAGAATCCGCTCTCGTCCAAGCACTAACGACTCACTAGTAAGTGTTCAAAGAAATTTATTTTTCGGCTAATGCCTTCTAGTAAAATTTATAGGGAGGAGGGCCCCAACTTTGGAAGTGTTGAAACCAAGACTTGAGAACAAGGCTTAGTCTCTGTGGAGTTCGGGCCCTCAACAAGTTGAGAGGTGACCTCACACTTACTCCTCCCAAGGGAGAACTCTAGGCTAGAGGCTAAGGAACTAGGAACGAAGGCCAAGGGCTTAGCGAGGAGGTCCCATCACACCCCCGGAAGATCGTTGAGCGCTTCCCCTCCCAAGCCAATGCTAAGCTTGGGCACCTTTGGAGACTCTCCTCACCCACTAGAGAGATTTGGGGAGAGAGATAGCCAAAAGAGAGAAGTCCCTCCAAATGGTGCACCCATGGGCCTATTTATAGGATTTTGGAAATGGTCTGCCAATAACCACAATCTGGCCTACGAGATTACGAAAATGCCCCCAGGATTGGCCTTCTGATAGCCAAATCCCGCTGTTTGAACAGGCTAAACGCAGACCCTGGGAACCCCGACGAGCTAGAACCCTCGACGAGCCAGAACCCTCGATGAGCCCGTGAGGTCACCTACCTCTCTGGCTCGCCCCCTGCTGGGGCGGGGCGAGCCGGGAGGTCGCGTCCCTCCTAGGCTCTCCCCCCGCTGGGGCGGGCGAGCTGGGAGGTTCCCGCCTCCGTCGCTCATTCCCCTCTCTTCCTGTCCGGGACCTTGCTGGAAAACAATGTCTTAAAAGACCCCTTGGGTCTAGGGGGCCCACCCGGCGAATACATGGTTGTACACAATCCCCGCATAATGTTGAAACCAAGACTTGAGAACAAGGCTTAGTCTCTGTGGAGTTCGGCCCCTCAACAAGTTGAGAGGTGACCTCACACTTACTCCTCCCAAGGGAGAACTCTAGGCTAGAGGCTAAGGAACTAGGAACGAAGGTCAAGGGCTTAGCGAGGAGGTCCCACCACACCCCCGGAAGATCGTTGAGCGCTTCCCCTCCCAAGCTAATGCTAAGCTTGGGCACCTTTGGAGGCTCTCCTCACCCACTAGAGAGATTTGGGGAGAGAGATAGCCAAAAGAGAGAAGTCCCTCCAAATGGTGCCCCCCTTGGGCCTATTTATAGGATTTTGGAAATGGTCTGCCAATAACCACAATCTGGCCTACGAGATTACGAAAATGCCCCCAGGATTGGCCTTCTGATAGGCAAATCCCGCTGTTTGAACAGGCTAAACGCAGGCCCTGGGAACCCCGAGGAGCCAGAAACCCCGACGAGCCGGAACCCCCGACGAGCCAGAACCCCCGACGAGCCCGCACCCCCGACGAGCCAGAACCCCCGACGAGCCCGCACCCCCGACGAGCCAGCACCCCCGACGAGCCAGCACCCCCGACGAGCCAGCACCCCCGACGAGCCAGCACCCCCGACGAGCCAGCACCCCCGACGAGCCAGGACCCTCGACGAGCCAGAACCCTCGACGAGCCAGCACCCACGACGAGCCAGCACCCTCGACGAGCCAGGACACCGACGAGCCAGAACCCCCGACGAGCCAGCACCCCCGACGAGCCAGAACCCCCGACGAGCCAGAACCCCCGACGAGCCAGATCCCCCGACGAGCCAGAACCCCCGACGAGCCAGAACCCCCGACGAGCCAGCACCCTCGACGAGCCAGGACCCTCGACGAGCCAGCACCCTCGAGGAGCCAGCACCCTCAACGAGCCAGCACCCTCGACGAGCCAGCACCCTCGACGAGCCAGCACCCTCGACGAGCCAGGACCTCGACGAGCCAGGACCCCGACGAGCCAGGACCCCGACGAGCCAGGACCCCGACGAGCCAGGACCCCGACGAGCCAGGACCCCCCGACGAGCCAGGACCCCCGACGAGCCAGAACCCCCGACGAGCCAGAACCCTCGACGAGCCAGCACCCTCCACGAGCCAGGACCTCGACGAGCCAGAACCCTCGACGAGCCAGCACCCTCCACGAGCCAGGACCTCGACGAGCCAGGACCCTCGACGAGCCAGGACCCTCGACGAGCCAGCACCCTCGACGAGCCAGGACCCTCGACGAGCCAGCACCCTCGACGAGCTAGCACCCTCGACGAGCCAGGACCTCGACGAGCCAGGACCCTCGACGAGCCAGAACCCTCGACGAGCCAGGGAGGTGGGTGACCTCACGGGCTCATCGAGGGTTCTGGCTCGACGAGCGAGGACCCTCGACGAGCCAGGACCCACGACGAGCCAGAACCCCCGACGAGCCAGAAACCCCGACGAGCCAGGACCCACGACGAGCGAGAACCCCCGACGAGCCAGAACCGCGACGAGCCAGAACCCCCGACGAGCCAGAACCCCCGACGAGCCAGAACCCCCGACGAGCCAGAACCCCCGACGAGCCAGAACCCGCGATGAGCGAGAACCCGCGACGAGCGAGAACCCCCGACGAGCCAGAACCCTCGACGAGCCAGAACCCCCGACGAGCCAGAACCCCCGACGAGCGAGGACCCTCGACGAGCCAGGACCCCCGACGAGCCAGGACCTCAAAGAGCCAGGACCCTCGACGAGCTAGGACCCTCGACGAGCCAGAAACCTCGAGGAGCCAGCACCCTCGAGGAGCCAGCACCCTCGACGAGCCAGGACCCCCGACGAGCCAGAACCCCCGACGAGCCGGAACCCCCAACGAGCCAGAACCCCCGACGAGCCAGTACCCCCGACGAGCCGGAACCCCCGAGGACCCTCGACGAGCCAGAACCCTCGAGGAGCCAGCACCCTCGAGGAGCCAGCACCCTCGACGAGCCAGGACCCCCGACGAGCCGGAACCCCCGACGAGCCGGAACCCCCAACGAGCCAGAACCCCCGACGAGCCAGTACCCCCGACGAGCCGGAACCCCCGATGAGCCAGAACCCCCGACGAGCCAGGACCACGACGAGCCAGAACCCTCGACGAGCCCGTGAGGTCACCCACCTCTCTGGCTCGCCCCCTGCTGGGGCGGGGCGAGCCGGGAGGTCGCGCCCCTCCTGGGCTTGCCCCCCGCTGGGGCGGGCGAGCCGGGAGGTTCCCGCCTCCGTCGCTCATTCCCCTCTCTTCCTGTCCGGGACCTTGCTGGAAAACAATGTCTTAAAAGACCCCTTGGGTCTAGGGGGGCCACTCGACGAATACAATGTTGTACATGAAGTAGCGCCATTAAAGGAAAAAAAGTCAAAGTATTTTCATTAATGCCCAAATCTCATTAAGGAGGAGTCAAATATCCTCATTAATGCTGATTTTTTCATTAAGGAGTATCCGATATTCCATGCTTTAAATAAAAGTATCACCATTAAAGACTTTAATATTTTAATATTTGTTTTTTTAGGTCATTTATTTCCCGAATGCTCTCAAGTGAGCTAAGGGGATCGTGTTTAGGTGAGCACCTGGTTATCCTGATTTTGAGGCGGAAGTTCCCCGCTGCAAAGTGCGAAGGCCGCCGTGGCGAGACGCACTCTCCCGGGCTCATGACGAACGATAGTTTATTTCAGACTATCGACCGTAAGTCTCGATCTCCGAAATTTGGGGGGCAATTGATGGGATTCCCCTAAAAGGGCTCGGGCTTAGTCGGACTGAATGTTTCTCATCGCGGCCTCGCCCGGACCCGTGGGATGGCTCTAGCTCTGATGCCCGGTCTAAACCTTGCAGCTAAGTAACTTTGAGTTGTCGCTTCCGCTCCCGCCTGCTCCGCAAGATTGCTTCCCGCTCACTCCTGCTCCGCGGGAGGCGCTTTCGCGCTCCCGCTCCGCAGAGAGAGCTTCCGCTCTCGCATGCAACGTAAGAGTGCTTCTGCTCCCTCCTGCTCCGCGGGAGGCGCTCTCGCACTCTCGTTACACAGAAAGCGTCCCCCCTCCGCAGAGAGCGCTTCCGCTCTCGCCTGCTCCGTAAGAGTGCTTCTGCTCTCTCCTGCTCCGCGGGAGGCGCTCTCGCGCTCCCGCTCCGCAGAAAGCGCTTCCGCTCTCGCCTGCTCCATAAGAGTGCCTCTGCTCTCTCCTGCTCCGCGGGAGGCGCTCTCGCTCTCCCGCGCTCTCGCCTGCTCCGTAAGAGTGCCTCTGCTCTCTCCTGCTCTGCGGGAGGCGCTCCCGCTCTCTCGCCTGCTCCGTAAGAGTGCCTCTGCTCTCTCCTGCTCCGCGGGAGGTGCTCTCGCGCTCCCGCTCCGCAGAAAGCGCTCCCACTCCGCAGAAAGCGCTTCCGCTCTCGCCTGCTCCGTAAGAGGGCCTCTGCTCTCTCTTGCTCCGCGAGAGGCGCTCCCGCTCCGCGGGAGGCGCTCCCGTGCTCCCGCACTCTCCTGCTCCGCAGGAAGTGCTCTCGTTCCGCAGAGAGCGCTTCCGTTCTCGCCTACTCCGCATGAGTGCTTCCGCTCGCACCTGCTCCGCGGGAGGCGCTCTCGTGCTTCCGCTCGCTCCTGCTCCGCGGGAGGCGCTCTCGTGCTTTCGCTCGCTCCTGCTCCCCGGGAGGCGCTCTCGTGCTTTCGCTCGCTCCTGCTCCACGGGAAGCGCTCTTGCTCTCTTATGGTCCGCAAGAAGTGCTCTCGCTTATGCTTGTTCTGCAGAGCGCGCCGCTATCACCCATGGTCGGCGGCGATCGCCGACCACCACCACCACCGGAGAGGCAGCCCAGGCTGCCCGAGCCGCCCAGCGTGACTGAGGGGCAAACTCGTCACAGTCACAAAGTTGACAATCCGCGTGCTCCGAATCAAGCATTCTCATTCGCTCGTCCAAGAATCAGCACGAAGCAGTTACCAGAACGCCCTTCTCAAAAACTATAAAAGGAGGATCAGACCTGCATTTGAAGGGACTTTTTGGCACTGGGAGAAGAAGAAGCTCTTGAGTGTTCCGGCGAGGACTCTTGGAAGATCTTCATCGACCTTCGAGCTACCCTCAGAGATCTCCCTCAGCACTCCAGCTTTACTTTAAGAACTTGGGAGGATCTCGGTGGCTGGGATCCAGGCTGCTCTGCAGCGCTCCGCTCCAGGCTGCTCCGCAGCGCTCCGCTCTAGGCGGCTCAGCAGCGCTCCGCTCCAGGCTGCTCCGCAGCGCTCCGCTCCAGGCTGCTCCGCTCCAAACTGCTCAGCAGCGCTCCGCTCCAGGCTGCTCCGCAGCGCTCCGCTCCAGGCTGCTCCGCTCCAAACTGCTCAGCAGCGCTCCGCTCCAGGCTGCTCCGCAGCGCTCCGCTCCAGGCTGCGCCGCAGCGCTCCGCTCCAGGGTGCTCCGCAGCGCTCCGCTCTAGGCTGCTCCGCAGCGCTCCGCTCTAGGCTGCGCCGCAGCGCTCCGCTCTAGGCTGCGCCGCAGCGCTCCGCTCCAGGTTGCTCCGCAGCGCTCCGCTCAAGGCTGTCCCCGAGCACGCTTCACTACGCTCGGCTCCCGAGGACTTGAAGGACTTAGCAAAATCTCTGTAACGAGCGGTGACTTATCACACTCGAAAAACAATTCTCTCTGTAACTCACAAAACTAGTGGATCGTTCAGAACTGGGCTAGGCCCCGTGGTTTCTTCCCTTTCTGGGTTTTCCACGTAAAAACCTCGCTGTCTGCTGTTTGTTCTCATTTTTGACTGTTTGCGCGTTTTGCTCACTCTCGAGCTAAGGCGGTTCAGCTCGATCGGTTCAGGAGAGCGTTGAAAGACCCGCAACAATTGTTATTATTTTATTATCTAATGATTTTTCAAAAGCAAAAAATATATATTAATATAGGAACATATGAACACATATTCCAACATTCTTCAGATTACTGCTTCCCACATGCAAGATCTTCACAACGCAACGCCGACTTCAAGGTTTTCAGCAACTCATCCCCTGAATCGAAATGGCGACATATGGAGGCGGCCACCTCAACGTGCCAGCCGGATCGTCGACCTCATCTCGCCGCCGATGGCTCGCCATGCCAAGGAAAATTGAGGAGGGAAATGGGAGATCTCTGCCTTCACGAGCAGACACTAGTGCAGATTATCGGGGGAGGATGTATTGGGGCTGTAATATCAACTCTCCCAAATATGAAATGTTAGAAAATTATTATCTTCTTAACGGCTTCTACGTCCACATATTCCATCAAGCATATTATTATATATTTAATATAAAATATTCGAACCAAATTTTTTGGATGCTGGAGGCCTCAATAATGGCTTCTCCACACTCAACCCTCGCCCGATCCTCTCCACTCCGCTGGCCTCTTTCATCGCTACCGAGGTCGCAGTATCCGATCATGTCAGTCTCCTCCGCCGCGTCCTATTCTTTCTGCTCCACCGAGGCCGACGGCGGCAATGGAGGCGCGCCCAACGTGGCCTCCGCCACGTCGCTCGAGATCATCGGATCGCGGCGCGCGTTGTTGTCTAGATTCTCAAGTCTGAAGCAGCCCTACCGCCCATTCCCGATCATCGGATGGAACCGCCATGTGGAGACCATCTTCGCCGCACTCTTCAGGTCCCTTCCCAGCGTTCGGCTACGCCGGGAGTGCTTGCGGGCGAGGGACAACGGAACCATCGCTCTTGATTGGGTATCCGGTGACGATCGCCTGCTTCCTCCCGATTCTCCAGTGCTCATCCTTCTGGTGCGGTTCTAATTTCGCATCTCGTCCCCAATTCTATAATTGAAATGTAGTTGACTTGGGTTTAGTCAGAGCTGGTTCTTGATTAGGAACGATGTGAAATTGAGTATTTTGGTTCCCTTTGGTTATGGAGTAGTTAATAAGAAGGGGCAAGATGCTGGAAGATTTTAAAGACGGTGAATGTTGATAGAAGTTGTAGAAGCTGTCTTAAGATTGTTGAGAGTTGTAGTTTGGATTGCCTCTTCAAGTAACTGAGTTATCCTCTCCTCAGCAGCAGATTCTGGTTTATTCCTTCTTTTCTTTTATGTCTTCTTATTGCATTCTTCTACTTAACTAGATAAATTTTGCTAAAATTGCATACTGAATCCTCACACTTCTCGGTCATGATCCTGATATATTGCAATGCTTGTCATATAATCATCAACATCATTAGACTTAGGGCTTGTTTGTGAGAGATTTTTAGAAAGGAGAAGGAGTGGGGACAAAATGAGGGTAGGAGAAGGAGTTTTTGGAAAATGTCTATTGCAAAAAGGAGATCTGTTTAAATGAACTCCTTTTGTTGAGCTTTTTAGAAAGGAAAAACACTTTATAAACTGTTTGGCAATGCGGTGACTTTTTTAGTAAAACGTTGAAAAATTTGATGTAAAACAATTTTTTAAAAATAATTATAAAATCATAATAGTACTTCATTCTGTTGAGTTTTGTGAAGTGAGCTAGCGCAGACGCTAGCGCTAGCGCCGGCGCTAGCCCAACTTCCAGGTGGCGGCTCCGGAATCTATAAATAGGGGGGCAATCCCCCTACAAAGTACATCAGAAAAAGAGGTCGACTTGGGCGGTCTCTATTGGCGGTCTAAGTCAGAGCGAACTTGGAGTAAGTTCGGCAGGAGAGCTTGGGCGGTCTAAATTGGCGGTCTCAAGTGGGAATGAACTCGGAGTGAGTTCAGAGCGACCTAGAGCAAGGCTCGCGAGTTGTGTGAGTTCGCTGAGATAGCGCAGACGGTAGCGGGTAGCGCAGGCGCTAGCGGCTTGTTGTGATCTGGCGGTCTGCATCTGCGGGCTGATCAGGAGAGTGTGCAAGCAGCGAGCTCGCGTGGTCTGAGATAACGCTGGCGCTAGTGTTAGCGCGGGGCGCTAGCGAGTTGTGGAGAAGCAGACTCTGTCTGCGACCAGTTGTTGTTCCTTACTTTCGGCTGTTGTGAATCAAGTTGTATGCAACTTGTATTCAGCCCGTTTCACTTGTAATTGCTATAACTACTTGTCAAGTAATAAAGAAGTGCTTTTTTGTTCATTCTTGGTGTGCTTGTCTCAGTGTTCCATAGATCTTGAAAACTTCACATGGTATCAGAGGCAAGTTGGAACTAGCACTGAGTATCAAGTACTGAGCAACCAAGATGGACGGTGGAGGAGGTTATGCGAGAGGACTTGACATTGAGTTACTTACTCAGACCAATTACAAGAAGTGGAAGTCATGTATGGAGAGCTACTTTCTTGGAGAAGACCTATGGGAGGTCGTTGAAGGAGATGAGCAAGAAGAAGTCGTAGCTGCCGGAGATAATGATCCAACTGTGCGAGCTTGGAGGAAGACTAACACCAAGGCGGAGTTCACTCTGAAGAGAGCAATTTCACCTGACTTGTTCGACCACATCATAGGTTGCAAGTCAGCGTATGGTATCTGAAAGCCCTCGATTGTCTGTTCAACAAGAAGAATGTAGGGCGGCTACAGTTTCTGAAGAATGAGTTGGCGCGGTCCATTCAAGGAGAGTTGTCGATATCTACTTTCTTTCTGAAGGTGAAGAACTTGTGTGCTGAGATCTCGGCTTTGGATCCTGATGAGCCGATCTTCGAGGCAAAGCTGAAGAGGCATATACTTCGTGGTTTGCGGAAGGAGTATACTGCGTTCGTTACTTCTGTTCAAGGTTGAGCTACTCAACCCTCCCTTCTGGAGCTGGAGAACCTGCTGTCGTCACAGGAGAGCCTGACGAAGCAGATGGCGGGAGTGTCTATCTCAGGGGGAGATAACGAGGTGTTGTTCTCAGGCAAGAAGAAGACCTGAGACAAGAAGAAGAAGAACTCCGGAGATGGACCCTCAACGTCCTCTCAAGGAGATAAGGAGAAGTTCCTCACTGCTCGTGATGAGAGGGGGAGATCTCTTTGTTTTACCTGTAAGAAGTACGGGCACATGGCAAAAGACTGTCGGTCTAATCTGAAGGCCGGTCATGTTGCTGAGAAGGAAGGAGGCCACTGGAGAGGTGGAGCGAGAGGTGGAGGTCACCAGGGTGGTGAAGGCGGAGACAACTGCTTCCTGGCTGAGATGACGGCCACGCCTGTCGATGCCTTAACCTCTATAAATTTTGAGAATGACTGGATAGTGGATTCCGGTTGCGGGCACCATCTCATTGGAGATGTGTCTAAGTTTGCCTCCTTGAAGGCATACGGAGGATCAGATGCTATCATCACTGCGGATGATACGGTGCATCCTGTGGAGCAAGAAGGGATGGTATCCCTGGGAAGTGAAGAGAAGCCCGTGACACTGAAGAACGTGTATCATGTGTCGGGCATGAAGAAGGATCTCTTCTCGGTTGCAAATGCAGTGGATACAGGATACCATGTGCTGTTTGGACCGAAGGAGGTGAAGTTTCTGAAGAACATGTCGTCTTTTGATGCTGATGTCACACTCACCGGGAGAAGGGTGAAGGATTTGTATGTACTGTCTGCAAATGATGACAGCGCTGCGATCTGACATGAGATGCTAGGTCATGTGGGGATGGACAAGTTGAAGATGATGTCTGCAAAGGGTCTGGTGAGCGGCCTGCCTAAACTCTCTTCTTGCGGCGACGACCATGTATGCGAGGGCTGTCAATATGGAAAGTCGCATCGACTTCCATTTGACAAGTCGGAGACAAGGTGTAAGGCACCCCTTGAGTGCGTACACGCTGATGTGATGGGACCGTGCGCAACCCTTACTTATGGAGGAAATAATTATGCGCTGGTTCTGCTGGATGACTACACCCGCTACACGTGGGTCTACTTTCTGAAGGAGAAGTCTGAAGTGTTTGAGAAGTTCCAGGAGTGGAAGGAACTTGTGGAGGGGAGGCTGAACCTGAGGTTGAAGAAGCTGCGAAGTGATAATGGGGGGAGTTTACCTCTAACGAGTTTGCTTCTTTCTGCAGGAAATACGATATTCGACGAGAACTCTCTTGCGCCCACACCCTCAGCAAAATGGGGTCGCAGAGAGGAAGATCCGCCATCTGGTGGAGACTACCAGGAGTTGGTTACATGCCAAGGGGATTCCCAAGGCCTTATGGGCGGAGGGAATGACGTGTGCTACCCACGTGATCAATCGGCTACCTCTGAGTCCTAAAAGGATGGTGTCTCCACACCAGCTCATGTTCGGGGAGAAGCCAAATGTGGGTCATATGAGAGTGTTTGGTTCTACCTGCTTCGTGCACGTCCCAGATGCCCAGAGAATCAAGTTGGAGCCAAAAGCATGGAAGTGTGTTTTCATCGGCTACGATGAGCGAAAGAAGGGGTGGAAGTGCATGGATCCGCAGACCCACAAGTTCGTCGTCTCGCGCGACGTGGTGTTTGATGAACTGATCTCGTATTAGAGAATCTCTTCTGTGGTACTGTCGGAGAGTGGAATTTCTAGCAGGTGTGAAGAGAGAGTCACTCAGGACTCTACTGTGGAGTTGGAGCTATCTCCCAGTGCCCCATCGCCATCTGGCTCAGGGGGAGCTTCGAGTTCGAGAAGCAGGGGGAGCAGTGCTTCAAGAAATGAGGAGAGAAAAGTTGTAGAGGAGTCTACCGGGGCGGTAGAAAGTGGCCAAGCCTTGAGAAGGTCGAAGCGGACCATCGCCCCGCCTTCTCGCTATAAGGAGGGGAACTTCGTGAGTTTGGTCTCTTGCTTCTTCGCAGGACCACTCGACGAGAGGGAACCTGCCCGCTTTGAAGATGTTGTTGGCACCAAGGAGTGGGACGTGACCATGGATGAGGAGATGAAAGCTTTGGAGAAAAATGAGACATGTGACCTTGTTCCCATGGTGGAGGGCATAAAACCTGTCACCTGCAAGTGGGTGTACAAGGTTAAGAAGAAAGCTGACAGAGGAGTTGAGCGGTACAAGGCTAGACTTGTCGTTCGAGGTTTCTCACAAACCTATGGAGAGGACTACGAGGAGACGTTTAGTCCTGTGGCGAAGATGACGTCGGTGAGGACGGTCATTGCTCTGACAGCGTGCCGAGGGTGGAAGCTGTGGCAGCTAGATGTGAAGAACGCGTTCCTATACGGAGAGATTAACAAGAACATATTCATGGTGCAACCACCTGGATACGTGTCCAAGTCACACCTACATCACGCGTGCAAACTGAAGAAGGCCCTCTACGGGTTGAAACAGGCGCCGAGAGCCTGGTATGGGAAGATTGCAGAGTACCTGCAGTTCTGTGGTTATGATGCCTCAGACTCAGACTCTAGCATGTTCGTGAAGAAGAGTGGAGATCTTCATGTTCTGGTACTGCTGTACGTCGACGACATGATCGTGACCGAAAACAACAGTGAAGAGGTCGCGGCTCTGAGACAGCAGTTATCTATTCGCTTTGAGATGAAAGATCTTCGTGAACTGCACCATTTCCTTGGACTTCAGGTTGAGAAGAGAAGCGGCGGACTGTTAGTTTCCCAGAGGGCTTACATTGAGAAGATCGTCGAGAGATTCGGCATGAAGCAGGGGAAGAGCAGTTCTGTTCCACTGGAGGTTGGGCTGAAGCTTCAGAAGGAAGAAAGGAGGATTCTTCCTGATCCGAAGATCTTCCGGGCACTGATGGGGAGCTTAATCTACCTGACTATCACGAGACCGGACATCGCTTTTGCCGTCGGCCGAGTTAGTCGGTATATGCAGGAGCCGCGGAAGCCTCACCTGGAGGCAGCTAAAGGAATTCTGAAGTACGTGAAGGGGACCCTTGAGATGGGGTTGTCTTATGGAGAGAAGTCTGACTTCAAGCTGCATGGATACACGGATGCAGATTACGGAGGTGACGCTGACGATCGCAAGTCGACTTCAGGTCATGTGTTTCTATGTGGAGCTGCTACTATCTCGTGGTGTAGCAAGAAGCAGGATTCTATTTCCCTATCCACCACAGAGGCTGAGTACAAGGCGTCGTGCTTAGCAACCCAAGAGTGTGTCTGGCTGAGGAGGCTGGTGGAAGACGTGGACGAGAAGGTCAGTGGACCTACTGCTCTTCGCGGTGACAACGAGAGCGCCTTGAAACTGGTAACCAATCCAGTTTGTCACGCGAGAACAAAACATATTGAGATCGAACACCACTTCATCAGAGAGAAAATGTTGAGTGGCTTTATTGCGGTGGAGCATGTGCGGAGCGAAGACAACGTAGCGGATATATTCACAAAGCCCCTATCTGCGGGGCCATTCAGGAGGCTTCGCTCGCTGCTCAGAGTGGTTGACGGAGCTCACTTCAAGGGGAAGTGTTGAGTTTTGTGAAGTGAGCTAGCGCAGGCGCTAGCGCAGGCGCTAGCGCTAGCACCGACGCTAGCCCAACTTCCAGGTGGCGGCTCTGGAATCTATAAATAGGGGGGGGGGCAATCCCCTTACAGAGCACATCAGAAAAAGAGGTCGACTTGGGCGGTCTCTATTGGCGGTCTAAGTCAGAGCGAACTTGGAGTAAGTTCGGCAGGAGAGCTTGGGCGGTCTAAATTGGCGGTCTCAAGTGGGAGTGAACTCGGAGTGAGTTCGGAGCGACCTAGAGCAAGACTCGCGAGTTGTGTGAGTTCGCTGAGATAACGCAGGCGGTAGCGGGTAGCGCAGGCGCTAACGACTTGTTGTGATCTGGCGGTCTGCATCTGCGGGCTGATCAGGAGAGTGCGCAAGCAGCGAGCTCGCGCGGTCTGAGATAGCGCTGGCGCGGGGCGCTAGCGAGTTGTGGAGAAGCAGACTCTGTCTGCGACCAGTTGTTGTTGCTTACTTTCGGCTGTTGTGAATCAAGTTGTATGCAACTTGTATTCAGCCCGTTTCACTTGTAATTGCTGTAACTACTTGTCAAGTAATAAAGAAGTGCTTTTTTGTTCATTCTTGGTGTGCTTGTCTCAATGTTCCATAGATCTTGAAAATTTCACACATTCATTAGAAATAAAAGTTGACAGTACATTGAAAGATAGGATTTTAAAGCATGCAAACTACGTATTAACTTGGTACAACTATTCTGCAATGCGATCACGCAATGCAATCATTTCCTGAACACTCACTCGCGCACCTCTAACATGATCTACATTTGATGTTATATTATTGGTCGGTGTATGATTTTCTCTTATTACATGTGCCTCAGGATATATTAAATTTTCGTCATCACCGCAGGCCATGAAATCTGGATCAGAACGAGATGCATGCCTACGAATATAGTTATGCAAAGTCATGGTTGCTATGACAATATCACGTTGCTTTGCTAAACTATATTGAGGCATGTCCCTGAGTATAACCCACATTTTCTTCCAAACACTGAATGTCCGTTCTATGGCGCTACACAATTATGAATGCGCATGGTTGAATATTTCTTTTCTTCCTTGTATAGGCCGATTTCCCCACGCAAAGTCTGGTAAATGATATCGCGTATCTGAATATAGCTTTAAGAACCCTCGTTGCAGTGGATATCCAGCATCAACTAAATAATATTTTCCTAAAATTTAAAAACGACAATTAGTATTTTGTTTGAAATAACTCAAATTTCATATTTAAAATTATACCAGTAGGCGAAAACGAAAAATTATAACTTGGTTCCATGAGTGCACGCTGAAAAATACGACTGTCATGGGTCGAACCCTCCCATCCAGCCAGCACAAACGTGAAACACATGTTGAAGTCGTCTACTGCCATAATATTTTGGGTTGGCGTACCATGACGTTCAATGTACGCAGCTTGCAGTACAGGTGGAACCCATGCACCGATATGTGTTCCATCTATTGCTCCAATGCAGTTCTCAAAATATGACATGTATCGAGCATCATTTAAAATTTGTTGTGGAATTTCACTGAAGTGTTCATCTGTTGGCGCTATAACATCAAATGATAGTTTTTTCAGGACAGCTATTCCCGCTGAAAAATATATACTTGTTGTTTCAGTTGAGTGTTGAAATCTTTCTTTTGTTAATCTTATTGATTCATTCTGTGCTAAAATGTACAATATCATTGCGAGAACTTCTCGTAAGGTAGTTCTCCTTGAACCACGTAGCCCATAACGTTGTTCAAGTACCTGAAGTAGATCAAGAAATATCCGCTTTGACATCTGTAAGATCTCGCAAATTCTAGTGGGATGCCCATTTAACAATTCTCCGGTCCATTTATCACCTGATTGGTGTGATGTCATGCATGGATTATTGCTGGATGATGAACTCCAACTGTGCACCATACATCAGCCGATGTTTGTTGATGGTGAGATAAAACGTTTCGAGTTTGATTGACCAAATCTATCACTCTTTCTTGAATTTCCTCATTGGAGCTATCTGAATTATCGGAGGACATTGTATAACTGTGCAAATAGATAAATAAAATCATAACAGATTTAATTATATAACTTCAAGCCTCAGTACAAAAAAGAAGCAAGAGTATTAATAACAACATTAATACCATTTTCTTAAAATAGAAGTCAATGAAGTAATGATAATAATCAGGCAACAGTATCCACAAACAAAGATACAACCACATGAAGCAATAATAATAATCCAACAACATTAATACCATTTTCTCAAGTTGTTCTACATAATGATTAAATAAACAGATCCAGAAACAAAGATACAACTGCATTCATGTTCCACAGATAATTACAACCATCTGACCCCTACTGTGAATTTTATGTATATCGCGACTTCAACCACCTAACTTTGAGCTTCTCCGGAATACTCATGAATGTTTCCCTGTTGCTCTTATCTCTGAGAAACATTGTGCAGTAGTCATAGAAGTCAAAGTCCCCCGTAATCTCTGGATATTTTTCAAGCTCTCCGACTGCTTCTGGAATGGTAAACAATGCAAATGTGATTTGTACTTTTGGAGGTTCCATCATAACACGATCTATTATACGAGATGTCACTGCTATGCCCTCCATGGTGGAACTCATTGCTCGCTTTCTTCCAGCAATCTTCTTCTTGTCATTTTCTTTTATTTTCTTCCTAACTTTCGATGAGCTAGAGGGTCGAGTGGAGGTAGTATCCACTCCCGTGCTTGTTGTATTAGGAGATAAATCTTCAACAGCTCGACTGTCACCATCATCGGACATGTCACGTTCATCAACAGATTCATGCACCAGGTTTCGTGAACTTGGTGCCCATGCAAGATCTCTCGTAGCAACTACTTGGCTGAACATCCTGTCTAGCTTTTCCTCCAACTCTGGAGCTATACCTGAGTACCGAAACTTCTTTGCACTTCTTTGCAGTAGTGACCACCTAAGAGTATATATCAAATTAATGATAATATAATTAACTCAAAAAGTAATAGTGAGAAAAACGTCAAAAGAATTAAATTACCTTCAATCTTTCGTCCCACCATTCATCAGAAGCGTCGATAGTTTTTCGTGAGGGATTCCAACCTAAACCAGTTTCTCCCTGTTTCAACTCTCGCCAAACTTTCCATTCTCTTTTTAGCTGGTCCCACTTATTTTTCATTTGTTTTTGGTCATATGACTTTTCCGTCCGTTCACGATACTTATTCACTAGATTATTCCATCCCTCTTTGCTAAAATGAGTTGTTGGTCTGTTCCCCAACTCAATTTCTCTTATGCATAAGTCACAAAAAAAATCACATTATTCATTTCCCAGGTTGCAGAATTCCCCCCTTCTCTATGTTTACCCATTATACAGGACTGAACATAACGAAAAATTAATAAAACCATCACAATGATACTAGATAGCATATTCATGACATTTCCAAACAATTGTTCATTAGTAGTTAATGTAATCATGTAACTATTACTGAAACAAAAAAGTTATTGGGTTGAGAACAAATGTTTCTAACATAAATAAATACATACAAAATACTGAAAACCAAATAGAGCAAACAAACCAAAAAACTGAACCGAACAATACACATCAATTCGATTTCGATTTGAGTTTGATATTTTGTTCTTGTTTGTTGCATGTTGGTGATACAACAATGTTCCAGTTGATAACTGCGAAGATCTTAGCTCTCTCTACTCACGAGTATTTCTAGGTTTTATACAAAAATTATATGCTGATTTTGGTCATTTTATACAACGATGTTCCAGTTAATTATACAAAAATTATACAAAAATTCTAGGTTGTATAGAATTAGGTTGCAGGGTCATCAATGAGTTCATCAAGCTTCAAAATTGCTAAAAACTGGGAAGAAAACTGGCAAGGGAAGGGAAGGAGGTTTGAGAAGAAAACTGAAAATTTGGTATAACTGTGTCCAGATCTGCGAGAAGGAAACTGGCAAGGGAAGGAGATTTGGGAAGAAAACTGGCAAGGGAGATGGGGGCCAGATCTACGAGAAGGAGAACCAGAACTGTGAGAAGGAGAGGCAAATCTGCACAAGAACGAGAGGGAGAACCAGAAATGCGAAGGGGATGGTCACACAGATCTGCAAAAATTAGCTACGAAGCAGAATAGGAAGAAAATGGCGGAATCATACCTGTAGATTTGAGATCAGGAAGGAGAACGAGATGCGATGTTGTGGGCGAAATCGGGAGCGATGTCTGTTTGAACAGTCGTGAACGAAGAACTGGGGAACGAAAACCGCGAGCAGAAATCGAGAGCGACGTCGGTTTGAACAATCGTGAACGAAATCGGGAGCGATGCCGATAGAGTTGAACGAAAATGGCCAGCAGAAATGCTTTTCGATTGCGGAAGGAACGTGGTAAAAGGAGCCCAGGAATGCCTTTTTAAAAAGTCCATAAATTTCCTTTTCAATCAGCTCCTTTTTCCACTGGTAGCGAAAACAAACGGGCGAAAAACTCTGGTGGCGTTTTCGAGGGAATGGAATGGAGGTAAAAAACCCTACCAAACGGGGCCTTATTCCGACTATTTGTAATCTATTTTATGAATCCATTCCTCATCCATCAGTCATTAATGGAGAGTGCAACATGATGTGGTAAATTTAGGCTCCGTTTGGCACGGCGGTGGAGGATATGAACGCGGTGGTTATGAACCATTGTTCGTGAACACCCGACCTCACCTAAGTAACTTCATCCACTTTTATGTGCAAAACTAGTTTTATTTTCTTCGTGGTGGTCGTAACCGTTGTCATGCCATCTATGACGGTGGCGTTTTTGTCCAAACTCACCGGAGCGAAACGTTGCTCCAAACGGACCCTAGTCTGTGCAAATCCTTTTTGTGGAACTTCTATTTAAGTGCACCCCTTTTTATACGTTCACCATTAATTTCCATTTTATTGGTATATTTTCTATTTTTCACTGTACTTGTCCAAATGGCCTATAGGTGTTCAGATATTGCCTAAATACTATTTTCAGGATAAGTTCAAAATCGTAAATTGATGAGTTTAGTATAAATATTGGCTATCCTTTTTTCCTGGTTATGAAGATAACCTTAGAAGTTTGTTATATGGATTAACTCAAAGTTAAAGCTAGAACCAAATTTTGGTTTTGAATTCATCCCCTTAAACTCATACAAATGTGTAAAACATAAAGATGGTGCAAATCGTGTTCGTGAGCTGCGTTTTTGTGGCTGTGGAATATAGAAGACTCTGAATTTCAAAACCTTATTCCGAACTAAAGGAATAAAATGGGCTATTGCTGAATAACAAGAACCAAAGGAGCAAACCCTATTTGCGGCTTTGAGAGTAATAATAGAAACAATTTAGGTGAAGATGAGAAGAAAAATCAAAGGGGAGGAAACTTGCAAAAACTGTGTCTGCTCATCTTTTGGTGATCATGGTGCACTCTACTTTGGGGGAAAGGAATATCACTTAAGCAATTGAAAATATGATTTATACCTTTTTGAAAGATAATTTCACTAGATCAGAGCTTAGTTACATGGCACAATTTTCACAAAATTTCCTTGGGTTCATTGGGTATTTTTTTAATGAAAAAAATCCACTATTGACATGACAATAATGCTAAGCTTCGTTTGAAATGACTTCACCATCTATTTTTCTTGCATTTTCTATTTTAAGCTTATGAATTCATTAGGAACTTCTATTTTTTTCCCATAAAAGATGTTTCTTTTCATTATAATATGTAGGATTAAAGAATGTCTTTATATATAAACTTACCTTAATATCCATGCATCTGGATCATTTTATTTCATCTTATAATTGATATAGAATCTTGCCTTTAGAGGCCTAACTTGTACTACACTTTAATATAGTGTTCTTGGGTTAATTTATGCAAGAGCTATTATGATGATATCCTCGAGTCATAGTTTGACATTATTTTTGATGCTTTGTTTTCTCTCATTGTTCGAAGTTCAGTTCATAAATTAACGTCCGCTTTATGTGTTTTAGCCTGGTCTTACTGGAGGCAGTCAAGATACATATGTGAGACATATGCTTGCTCGAGCTAGAAAGAAGGGGTGGCGTGTTGTGGTCTTTAATAGTCGCGGTTGTGCGCACAGCCCAGTCACAACTCCACAGGTTTTTGAGCAATTTTGAATATGTTCTGTTATCAGATATTTTGTAAGCAAGAAAGTTAAAATGTTAAAAGTGAATTTTCTCTTGGTTTATTGGTTTTAATTTTCTTATGAGGTTTACTTAAAAGTATTTTTGAACTTGTTACAAGATTTGTATTAGTGGCATACTCCAGGCGACCAATATTTTGAAAAAAAGACGGTGCGTGAATTTTATTTTTATTAATTTTAGCACCCATAAAAATTATAACCCAAAACTTTAGTTTCATATTTTTGAATTATAATAGTTTGGGATAATTACACTTCATCACTAGATTATAACGATCTGGTAACAACTATGTGATTTAAGGTTGTGTTTTACCCCCATGCATTTTTGACTAAAGCGACACAATTATCTTTGTTGAAAATTTATGGTGTGTAGTATTTCTATTAGCCAAGGTCTAGGTTGCGATTCTCAATTTACTTTTTATCACATTAATTGTGACTTAATCATATCATGGAAGAATTAAGCAGAGTAGTGAATCAAAGGAGCTTGCGGACGAAGCAAACATCTCTTTACTTATATGGTATCAGAGCCTTCTTCATTCTTCTTTTTTCTATTGTAGTGCTGCCGCTTACACTGAACTTCGGCATTCCCTGATCTAAACGCAGCATAGTCGAGTGAAGTATAAAATTGTTGTTGTCGTCCTGCGACAAGGTCTCTTTTGATGCTGCAGATGCAATCAATGCTACATGCCTTCATCTCTATCATTGTCGAGTGAAGTAGATACCTTTTCTGCCTTCCGATATAGAGCTTGCTTTAGTTGCCTTATCCGACATTGCCTATGTAGTCAACATTTGAAGCCTTAGCATGGTCGCTGTAGCCGTAATTGTTCTGTAACAGGCATTGCCTCTCTTCTTTGTGCGCTAGAGAACCTACTGTCATTCTTTTTGTTTTTATCACTTTCGTGATTAACAATGATAGTTGTGTTTTCTTATTAGCTGTTTCCTATGCCAAACTTGAAAAGGCCGATGTGATTATGGGAGATTGTTCACACAAAGGAGGCATCTTTGTCCACGTCATCTGAGTCATCTCCTTCAATATTATTACTTAGTTGTTTGGTGAAAATCTGTCGTTATAGATCAGTAATCACAAATCTATGAAGAAGTTCGTTTTAGATCAGTAATCACAAATCTATGAAGAAGTTATACAATGCTACTAATCATATCATTCCTAGACAAGGTAGGATGGAGTGTATCACATGTGAAGAAGGGGACCCATTATTGGTGATTCCTCATTTCTTTATTGGGATTGTGCACGTGAAGGCTTGATCAGATGTGAGGTTGCAATCCGGCGAGAAAAAAATCCCAAGTAGTAATCAACCGCAAGTCGTGGGACATAAGTCGCGATTTTGATGAAATCATCAATTTATGAATTTGCCGAATTTGATTGGCAGACAATATTAATCGTTCGAAAGTGTTGCCTGTCTGCCGTGTGTTATTGAGACGATCCAACTTGTCTTTGAGGGTTGTCCATGACACGGTTGGTTTGGTGTGTTCAACGAATCCAATGGAGGGTAGATCATTTGTTACCAATCGGAAAGAAGGGTTCATGCGGGAGAAATTAGTGGAAGTTAAGAGAGAAAGAAGAGGAGAAATTAACCCATAGGGTTCCACCTTTTTTATTAGACTCCAAAGATAAACACACATCTTGGGCTTATATAGTGCCCAGTCCAAAAATACAACATAGCAAAATAAAGATACAAGTCATTGCCCAACTCTTCGCGTTACTTAAGAACCATTCGCCGACGTGTCGGTCTCAGGGCGCTCGCGATGTCGGTAAACCAGCCACACCGGTGGACGTCCTTCTCCCTTCTACGCATCAGTAACAATGTCTCCCTTTGGAAAAATTGTCTTGTCCTCAAGGCAGAAGTCTGGAAACTGAGTACGAAAATCTGACCTGACCACCGATGTGGCCTCCAAAGGTGGGCGATTATGCCAGAGCACCAAGACCCGCTGGACCGGAATTTCTGCGCGATGGATCGTACATGTCTCTGAAATGTGCTGGGGAAGGGAAACTGATGGGGTGACACTGGAGCGGGCGGAGGCAGCGCCGCCTCGATATGGTCACCAATGACCCGCTTCAGCTGGGACACGTGAAACACCGGGTGGATACGACTGTCAGGAGGGAGGCGGAGGCTGTATGACTGCGTGCCAACCCGGGCTAAAATCTCAGATGGCCCGTAGAACTTGCCGCTAACTTGGAATGGGCCCTCAGGGTCACTGAAACCTGGCGGTGTGGGCGGAGCTTGACGAACACCATATCTCCGTCTGTGAACTGAACGTCTCGGCTATGGCGGTTGGCCGAGGCCACCATCCGGTCTTGCGCGCGTTGGAGGTGTTGGCGGAGATGGAGTAGTATGGAGTCTCGATTGCATAGGAGATCTGCCAGAGAAGCAACGATGCATTCGCCGGGGAAAGCGCACGTGAGGGAAGGCGGTGGGCGGCCATAAACCGCCTCAAAAGGGGTGGTGCCTACACTGGTGTGGAAGGACGTGTTGTACGAGTACTCTGCCCAGGAAAGCCAATCTGCCCATGCTCGCGGATGGTCGCAGACAAAACACCACAGATAAGTCTCCAAGCAACGATTCATCACCTCTGACTGCACGTCAGTCTGGGGGTGGTAAGTTGTACTCATGCGAAGCTGGGTTCTCTGCATCTTAAATAATGACTGCCAAAAAGAGCTCAGGAATAGGGGATCGTGGTTGCTCACAATGGTGTGTGAAAACTCATGCAGACGAACCACGCCGTTAGTGAAAGCTGCATCAACCACCGCGGCCATAAACAGGTGGCAGAGGGAGATGAAGTGCACATATTTGGAGAGGCGATCCACCGCCACCAAAATGCAATCTCATGTCTTGGAACGCGGAAGCTTGAAAATAAAAGCCATGGAGATGTCTTCCCAGATGCAGGACGGAATAGGCAGTGGCTGGAGGAGACCCCCAGGGAAAGTGGCCTCGTACTTGGCCCGCTGACACGACAAGCAGGCCGCCACAAATGATTTGACCCATTGGAACATGTCGGGCCAATAAAGAGAGGCCGAGAGGCGGCGATATGTACGAAAAGCACCGACATGGCCCCCCTCGGGGGTCGAGTGGAACTCTGTGAGTAGGCAAGAATTAAGCTGGGACATAGCTGAAAGCACCAAAGGCCCGCGGCAGTAAAGGCGATCTCCTGTAAGACTGTATGGAGGGCGGGCGATGGCATCCGCCCGTAAGGCCGCAACAATCAGATGCAAAAGGGGGTCGGCCACCACCTCACGCTGGAGAAAAGAAGCAGCCTCCCAAACTGGTCTGGAAATTCAGCTAAACTAGCCGCTAGTGGATGCCGAGACAAAGAGTTGGTCTCGCGGTTGGATGAGCCGGCGTGGAACTCGATAAAAAAATCATAGCCCAATAGTTTAGCCACCCAGACTTGTTGAGACAGAGGAACAATCTTCTGCTGGAGGAGGTACCAGAGTCTATGATGATCCGTCTGAACCGTAAATTGGTGGCTAAGCAAGTAGGGACACCAATGTTGAACTGCCGGAACCAATGCCATGAGCTCAGACTCATAGGCGGAGCGGGGGAGAACATTGGCGGCAAACATGCAGCTGAAGTATGCAATGGACTGGCCCGCTTGCATCAAAATTGCCCTGACGCTCGTGCCGGAGGCGTCACACTCAACCACGAATGACTGCGAAAAGTCTAGGAGAGTCAAATCAGGGGCGATGCTCAGGGACCGCTGTAGGGCCTGGAAAGCCTTGGCCGCCGTTGGTGTCCAATGAAACGTGTCAATATCTAATTTCTTCAACATGTTGGAGAGGGGTTTGAAAATTTTGCCATAATCTCTGATGAACCGTCGGTAATACCCTGTGAGACCCAGGAAGCCGCGGATGTCGCAGAGAGATCAAGGTGTGGGCCACTGAAGAATGGCGCGGACCTTGTACGGGTCCATAACAACTTCATGCGCTGATATGGTGTGTTCCAAGTAGCTAATTTCGGTCTGACCGAAAGTGCACTCCTTGGAGTTCCCCTGGAAAGTGTGCGCCTGAAGGGTGGTTCGCACATGATGGAGGTGGTCATGCCAGGAGGAGTTGTAAACGAGGATGTCATCAAAGAAAACCAAGATATACATGCGCATGGCCGACTAGGACAGATCATTCATGGTGGCCTGAAAAGTGACAGGTGCATTATCAAGCCAAACGACATGATGAGGAACTCATAATGTCCGTCATATGTGCGGAACGCCGTCTTGGGGATGTCCTCCCACACCCGTATCTAATGACACCCAACGCGAAGGTTTAATTTGGAGAAATAGGATGCTCCCCGTAGCTCGTCCAACAACTCTTGAGTGACCGGAATCGGGTATTTGTCCGGGATGGTGACCTTGAGTTCCCTGTAGTCCACGCAAAAACACTAGCTATCATCCTTCTTCTGGACTAGGAGGACCGGGCTCGAGCAGGGGCTAACACTGGGGCGAATGATACCCGCGACAAGCATGTCGCGCACAAGTCTCTCAATCTCATCCTTTTGCGCATGACTGTATCGCTATGGCCGAGCAGACACGGAGGACATGCCCCCTTGTAAGGAGATGCGGTGATCCTTCGACCGGGGCGGTGGAAGGTAGGTCATGAAGGCGAACACACCCGGGAAGAGATCAAAAATGGCCTGCAAGGCCGGAGGGGTTGGTGAAGGTGGAATGTCCTGGTCCACGACGTGCCATAAGTACACAACACAATCAACATCGTCCATCTTCTGAAGGGGGCGAAGAGAGACGGTCTGGCGTAGGAGGGCATAGTCGCCCTTTAGCAGGTAGGGGGTCTTTTCTTGGAGAAATCTCATAGTCATGTGATCCCAGTTCACGCTGACGTCGCCGAGGGTGCGGATCCATGCAACCCCCAATATAATGTCCACGCCGTCCAGTGCAAAGACATAGAAGTCAGCCCGGAAAGGGCAACGACCCACAATAAGGGGAAGAGCCAAGCAAAGGCCGCCCGTGGCCCGACGACGACCATCCCCCAGACGAACGATGAAGCGAGGGGCGGGACTCAAAGACAACTGTAAGCGATCCACCAGGCGCTGAGAGGTGAAGTTTTGACTCGCCCCACTATCAATCATCACGATCACAGGCAACTCCTGGAGTGTCCCCGAGAGCTTCATCGTCTGAGGTACCAACATATCTCCAATGGCAAACAGTGGAAGGTCCAAGCGATGGAAGGTCGCTGCTGGAGGGTCCGCGTCAGTCGGATCCACTTCAAGTGCCTCAAAATATGCGAGAGTAACTTCGGGCTCCTCCTCACCGATGAGGACCCGAAGGTCTTTCAACGAACAATCGTGAGTCGGGGAGTAAGGCCGTGGAGGACGTTGCTGTGGAGCAGGCCGGCCTGGGGAAGGGAGCGCCTCCTGCTGTGGGGGCTGTAGGCCGCGGAAGGTCTGGCGGTCGGGCGAGTAGATGTCACTGTGGCCGACCGGCCAGTGTCTGCCAGCCTAACTTGGAAATCCGCTTCAACCAAGCGGGCGAGGTCTATGGCCTCGACAATAGATGTCGGGTGGTGGGTGCGCAGGCAGACACATATATGTGGGAGGAGCCCATGCATGAGAAGCTGAGGTAGTTGTTCGGCGGAAGGCCCGAAACATGCGTGGCGAGAGCAATGAATTCATCAATGTAGTCGTCGAGGGATCCCGTCTTGTAGACACCACAAAGGCGCTCCACTGCGTAGCCTGAGTAGTGAGTATCATTTTGACGAATAAGCTTCTGCTGGTGAGCCGATCAAGACAGAGCCGGTGTGGACTGACAAAGCCAACACACCCAATGGAAGGCGGAGCCCTCCATGCCGACCAGAGCTTTACTGACTTTGTGCGGCTCCGAGATCTGCTGAATATCAAAAAACTGCTCCGCTCGGGCAATCATTCCCATGGGATCAGTACTGTTGAAGGATGGAACGTCGAAGGATCGGAGGCGAAATGGCGGCCGGTGGAGTTGGATCCTTATAAGAGTCTGGGGGCCCCGAGAAGGGACGGGGAGTCCGCGTTGGAGGTCGTAGACGTGCTTGCGCAACCGGCCATGATGACATCAAGCTTCGCACCCATCTGTAACATGAGTGCTTGGAGTGAGGCGATGTCGTCGTCGTAACCTTCAAGGCGACAGAGAATGGCCGCATCAGCTGGAGGAGGAGGCGCTGGTGCGTCAGAATGTGCCATGGAGCGTAGCCTAGGGGGCATGCACACGGTAAGGTGCGGAGATGCACGCTGAGGAGGACTCCCGAAAGAGCAGCGACACGGCGTTGGCGGGGACAACCGGAGGAACATCAGACAGCCAGCGCAGCAGGAGGGCACATAAATGGCACGACATTAGCTGAAACACACGATGAGAAGTGCGGACATTAATGGCAGAAGCTCAAGGTGAGCGTGCGCGGGTGTCGATGGCGGGACAGGCGAAGTCGAGGTCGTTGAAGATGCGATGTCGACGAGGGAAGAAACCACGAGGTCGAGCAGTCGAAGCCTGCGGGGGTGGTGAATTTGAAGGCAAAACGAGGAGCACTGGTAATGCTTCGGGCAATTGAGACCGCGACCGGAAGGAAGGCTAGGTCGGACCAAGTTTTACCAATCGGAAAGAAGGGTTACTGCGGGCAATGTTTTAAATATCGGATATCGGCGACATATCAGATTAAGTTCTTAAATGTCGGATGTCGGAAGTCTGAGACATGTCGGTGATATTTTAAAATATTGGATTTCCATGTCTTATAAATAAAATTTTTATTTTTATGTATACTAACTATAATTATATCTTATAAAAATAGAAAAATAATATAACAAATAGATAAAAAAATGAGTCATTTATATTACGAAATAAAATCGAATAGTATATATGATAAAATATTATTAACAAATACAAAATGATACATTGTACAATATATTTAATAGTATACAATAATTTTATTTTGATAACAATAAGTTTATTACAAATAATGAAGATTTAAATATTTTCATATTTTTGTAATATGAAATTAAAAATTGTGAAACAATAATACAAAATTGGTTGTAAAAATAAACGTTAAAAAAATTGAAACAATAAGTCTAATCGATTTAAACATACGTAATATAATATGCATAGACGATTTAAACATATCCTGCTAGTCTGCTAATATAACATAAAATAAAATAGCGGGCGATATATTTAAAAGTCGTGTCGGCCGATATATCGGAAAAAATCGGACATGTCGGCCTATATTTTACAAAAGGACATAATCTATTTTTTTTAGAAAAACATATCGTTTTGCCCTAAAAAATGACATGTCGGACATGTCGGAGGACATTTAAAACAATGTCTGCAGGAGAAATAAGAGGAAGTGAAGAGAGAAAGAAGAGGAGAAATTAACCCCCAGGGTTCCAGCTTTTTCGTTAGACTCCGAAGATAAACATAATACACGCATCTTTGGCTTATATAGTGCCCAGTACAACATAACAAAATAAAGATACAAGTCGTTTCCCAACCCTTCGCGTCATTTAAGAACCTTCCGCCGACGTGTTGCTCGCGACGTCGCTAAACCCGCCACACCGGTGGACATCCTTCTCCCTCCCCCGCATCCGTAGCATCATTCCATGTAAATAATTGTAACATGAATTTGTTGATTATTTGGGGGACCTTGAAGGTCAAAAAATGTTCTGCGGGGTTTGTCCCATTGAATACGTGTATGTCGACGCGGCGAAAGGGGGGGGGGGGGGGGGGAATTGACTGTTAGAGGAAGAATTTTTGGGTCTGAGATTTGTGTCCGGGGGATCGCGAGATGCTGACACGTGTAAAGTTATTCATGTTTATCTTTCTCCCCGTTTTCAGATCGTCTTCCCCATTCTGCACCCATGACTTCCTCACCATCCGCAGGATGCTGCTCCTGGAAGAAGAGTCGTTGTCTTCCGCTGAGATCTCTGCGGGGAGAGACAAAGCGAGGAGACAGAGAAGACAGCTTTTCTTCTCGCCATCGGAAATGGCTGCTGCTTCGATCAATCTGTGTATTTTCTCTTAAAATAAGATGATATTGTGTAGATGATGTGTGTATTGCTTGGGCAAAGTTTTTAATTTAGAATGGTGAAAACAAGTGGGATGGGTTAGATGAAGAATATGAAATAAATAAGGGTTATCGTACTAAGATTATTCATTTGCCTCTGAGATAAATGAGTTGTATCTGAGATAATCCATTGTCTTCGAGATAATCGAGTTGTATCTGAGATAATACATTTGTCTCTTTGGTAATGGACTTGTCGTCTCCGAGATAATCGAGTTGTATCTGAGATAATGAGTTTGTCTCTGAGATAATGAGTTTGTCTTTGAGATAATCGAGTTGTATCTGAGATAATATATTTTCTTTGAGGTAATGGACTTGTCGTCTCCGAGATAATTGAGTTGTATCTGAGATAATACATTTGTCTCTGAGATAATGGACTTATCTTTGAATCTAGTTGTATCTGGGATTTTTGACTTGTTCCCGCAATTTCTCACAAACCTAAATAACTTTACACGTGTCAGCATCTCGCGAGCCCCGGACACAGATCTGTGTCCGGGGCTCGAACCCAAAAATTCCGCGTGTTAGGGCGGTTGATGATTGGAGATGAGGGCGTGGATGGCCGTTTGGAGGTCTCAAAGCGTGTTATTGTCGTGATAGATGTGGCCCAACAACGATTCGAGGGAAGGAGGGACGCCCTTTTCATGAGCCGTACAATGAATTTCCGGCATCCACGACCTGATTCGTGCCCAAGTAGGACTGCTGAACATGCAAGAATCGTCTGCCACAATATTCAACAACGTTGTCCGTGAGATACACACAGAAAAAGTTGTTGGCGGAGTGAGGTGAGGCTCGATGCGACAAAAATCACAACTTAATTGTGCGTGGTAACCACGTAGCCGTGTGTGAAGAGGAGGCGAAGACTGCAGTACCTGGTTCGCGGATGCTCGAGCAAAGGAGAGTATCAGCATTGGTGCTGGGCGTTGGATCGGATGCAGGCATGCCAAATTGATAGCATCGACCATCGGTTCTATGGAGAGGAGATGTGCAAGTCCGCCTTGTTTCCTTTCCTTTACCTTTCTAAAATCAAGGAAATCGTAATACAGCACAGCAATCCCTCTTATATACTTGGGGGACCTCAATCCTAATGAAGTAGGATCAAAATAAGTTACCACACGTAAACAAATAAATGAACTAAATGAAGCCCTCACTAGTAACCATTAGCCCGCGGCCATTGGCAGTGTTCGTTGTTTGCGCTAGTAGACCCGCTTCACCCTCTGCCCCGATGTATCACCCCATATTCGTATCAGAGCCAAGTAGTGAGGTCGGGGTGCAAGGTATGATCTCGTTGATTGAGGGAAATGACAGGGAGGAGAAGAGGTGGTAATGAATTTTGGGAAGAGAGAAGGTTATTTTTGTAGGGAAAGGAGATTTTGAAGGGGGTAAGCTCACCATGAATTTATGTCAGAAATCACTTTTTTTCATAGTCTTGGATAGGAAAGATAATTGTTGCACTTACGTTGAGAACAAATGGGGTTGAGTCATGAGTGCCCATTATTAAACCACATGATGTTTATGTGCTTATTACAATTTTGTGATGGGGTAAAGTATGATAACGCTGGAAATTTAACTGGTTGCTGAAACATGGAGGGTTAAATAAGTTGATTCTGCAATATGGTGTACCACTTCGCTAATAATGGTATACTGTTATGGGCTGCGTACCTTTTCCCCTTTTAATTAATTATGAATTTATGATTATCCCTAGAATGTTATCATGATGTAGGGGACCTCGAGCACCGGGTCTAGTAATAGGTGTTTTTATTATTGTTTGTCTTTTTATTAAATTGTAAGCCTATATAAAGACATATGTATGGTTGTAAGGGAAAGGAAGTAAGAAGTTCTATTCTTGTCTATTTTGTGAGATCATTGGTGGCTCTCTCTTCTAACGAGCAACTCCACTTAGGCAGCCGCGGTTAGGGCTCCACGGTATCATCCCCCGTCATCCTCCGACGTCCTTCGAGTAGGACCGTATCAACTTGGTATCAGAGGGAGGTCCTCTTCCTCAGACACACCTCGAAGATTCAGCGTGCTTCTTCCACACCAGCCAGAACCTCCGACAAACACCAACCACATCGCCTAGCCACGACAACCACTAGTTTCCCATTTTTCCCGTCACCGTTCAACTTCCGCTACCCAACCGCTAGAACACTGCTGCTCGTCTTCTCCCAGCGAATTGACGCCAACCGCTGCCACCTCTCCTTCCTCGACAACTCGGGCCGCCACCATCATCCAAGCCGGCTCCAACAATCCAGCGCAGCACTGCCTCTGCTGTTTCAGCGCGTCGTCCACGCTTCACCTCTGTCACGCCGCCTGCGCATACCTCCCATCAGGCCATCGATTTTCTCTTTATAATTAATACCTCCCACACCGCCTCCCACACCTGACTGCTACCTTTTTCCCCTTCCAGCATACCTTCTTTTAATTTCCTTTTGTTTTACTTTCCGTGGACCCCACCACTACTCTCTCCCACACTTTTGTCTTTCCCATACATGCATGCCACATCTGACTTCTCACGCCATTCCCTCTCCCTGTTACATCCCATCGACCGACCCTCTCTTCATCGAGCACAGTGCCCATCGACCGGCCCGCTGAGTCTGTTCCCTCACGCCAGCCACACCACAATAAATTCTTTGTGGGCCCCCTTGTCTATTCATATCAACCCAACAATTTCTGATTTAGAGGGCCGTGAGCAAAACACTGTCACTATTGGGCGACGGCGCGGCTCTCGTGGTCATTCACAATCATCCGACGCGACACAATCGGACCGTCCTATCACCCGCTCTTTCTCTCGCTCCGCTCATCATATGGAAGACTCCCACAATTTCTTGGAGGCCATGAACTGGCTCCACTCAGTTATACCTGCCATAGATGCACGCCTTCAGGAAGTAGAAGCACGTCATCGGGACGACATGGCAACCCTCACCACGAAGCTTAATGAACTTACAACCGCACCGCCCGTTGTTACCACCCCACCCCTGGAGCACGCCAGTAGCAGTCAAGTCCCGCTCCCGCCGCTCATCTGTCACGAGCCACAACCACCGACACTTTTACGCCCTGACGCTGCTATTCTCCCGCGTCATACCCGACTGGAATTCCCCACCTACGATGGAAAAACTGATCCCTTGGGCTGGCTCACCAGGTGCGAGCAATTCTTCGGCCACCAATAAACTCCGGCGGTTGAACGACTTCCTCTGGCCTCCTTCCATCTTCTCGACTCGGCCTTGCTTTGGGCCACTCGTCTCCTCACTGATCGGTCGGGTCTGACATGGGACGACTTCAAACGACTCTGCAACCTGCGCTTCAGTCCCCCCATACGCAGTTATCCACTCGGCGCCCTCACAACTTTACGCCAGACGGGCTCTGTGGATGATTACCTGGAGCAGTTTCAGCTTCTTCTAGCACATGTCACACTTTCCCCAGAAATGCAGGTCGCCATCTTCACTGCAGGACTTCGCGATCGCCTGCGACTGGATGTTGAATTTGAGACCCCTCCAAACTTAGTGACTGCTATGAGTCTGGCCAGGCTATGCAACCGTCGCCTCCAGCTGGCGCAGGAGGCCTACTTGCCTCCTGACATCGACACTCCGCCGGGTCGTACTGAGGATCAGGCCGCTCCGCCGATTCGTCGCTTATCTCGGGCCGAGATGTTGGAACGACGTGCTCATGGATTATGTTTTAATTGCGACAAGCAGTGCACTCGCGGACACAGGTGCAAAAAGCTTTTCTACCTGCTCGTCGAAGACTCTGATGAGGAGGGTGTCGGATGAAGCTCGCTTCATTATCGATTCCCCTTGAGCTTGTGGTCAAGCTCGTTTTGGACGGCGGGAGAGATGTTATGGGCTGCGTACCTTTTCCCCTTTTAATTAATTATGATTATCCCTAGAATGTTATCATGATGTAGGGGACCTCGAGCACCGGGTCTAGTAATAGGTGTTTTTATTATTGTTTTTTTTTTATTAAGTTGTAAGCCTATATAAAGGCATATGTATGGTTGTAAGGGAAAGGAAGTAAGAAGTTCTATTCTTGTCTATTTTGTGAGATCATTGGTGGCTCTCTCTTCTAACTAGCAACTCCGCTTAGGCAGCCGTGGTTAGGGCTCCATGGTATTATCCCCCGTCATCCTCCGACGTCCTTTGAGTAGGACCATATCATATACATATAGGTATAGTCATCCAACCATATTAGTGCTAGTTTACTTTGTTTTATTTTGGCACTCTTATCTGGATAGTTTCATTCATATTTATGCCACTTTCGATCCCTACTGTTATCTGGCCTGGCTGCTTTCCATGCGCTCAGATCTTCTCTGAGTTAATTAGAGAAATTATATCAATTTATATTGCCTGCTCTACTGTGTGATTTTTGTATATGTTTATGTCAATGTATATGTTCAGTGATATGTTTATATGTTTATGTCAATGTATATGTTCAGTGATATGTTTATGTCAATGTATATGTTCAGTGTATATGTCTTTGTCCATGCACTCAGATCGTCTCAATGTATATGTTCAGTGACCAGGGTGAGGACATCTGGAGGATTAACACAGTAATTCCCTATCGCTGTTGGCTTACATCAAGGGTCAACTTTAAGCCCTTATCTCTTTACCCTTATCTTAGATGAGCTCACCGGACATATCCAACAAGCAATACCTTGGTGTTTATTATTTGCAGATGATATTGTTTTGGTCGATGAGACGCGTGAGGGTGTAAACGCGAAACTTTAATCTTGGCGATTCACTTTAGAAAAGAAGGGTTCTAGGCTGAGCAGGACAAAGAGGGAGTATATAGAACTTAAATTTAGTAGTGCAAGAAGGTCGGATGACTCCGTTATTAAATTGGCTGACCAAGATATTTCCCGCAGTGAGTGCTTTAAATATCTGGGATCGATAATTCAAAAAGATGGAGGTGTAGATAAAGACGTGATACATAAAATCCAAGCAGGTTGGTTGAAGTGGAGAGGCTCGTCTGGGATCTTATGTGATCGTAAAGTACCATTAAAACTTAAAGGCAAGTTTTATCGTACTGCAATTAGACCAGTAATGCTCTACGATTCTGAGTGTTGGGCAATGAATGGTGCACATGAGCAAAAAATGGGAGTTGCGGAGATGAGAATGCTTTGGTGGATGTGTGGTCACACGAGACTGGATAAAATTAGGAATGAATGTATCAGGGATAAGACAAGAGTGACGCCAATTGTAGAGAAGATGCTAAGATGGTTCATACATGTACATAGAGACCATTAGAGGCACCTGTTAGGCGTTGTGAGAGTTTAGTCACTAGACATGTTAAACGAGGGAGGGGTAGACCAAAAAAGATTTTGAATGAAACTATAAGGAAAGACATGATGTACTTAGACATTAGTGAGACTATGATTAAAGATAGGGCGCAATGGCGACAGAGGATCCATATAGCCGACCCCACTATGGTGAGATAAAGGCTTGAGTGTTGTTGTTGTTTATGTCAAACCATGAATCTTGATTATAATCTGGAATAATAAAACCCTCCTCTATATATAGTAGATGAGGTTACAAGAGAATACACTACATATACATATTAAGATAATGCGACAAATTATTTCTAACACTCCCCCTTAAGTTGGGCATGTTATGTTCTTCATGCCCAACTTGCTAATAATAGTCACAAATGTTTTCTCGCTTAATGCCTTGGTGAGAAAATCTGCAAGCTGACCCTCTGAGTGAACGAAAGGGGTACATACAATCCCTTTCATAATATTTTCTTTGATTAAGTGTCGGTCAACTTTAATGTGCTTGGTGCGGTCATGCTGGACTGGGTTTTGAGCAATGTTGATTGCAACCTTGTTGTCACAATACAAGTTGAAAGGGCCAATTTCCAATAACCCAAGATCATTCAAGAGGGAACGAAGCGACATCCCCTTACATATATCATGTGTCATAGCTCTAAACTCAGCCTCAGCACTAGAGCGAGCCACTACATGTTGTTTCTTGCTTATCCAAGTGACCATATTAGCTCTAACAAAAGAACAATATCCTGTAGTAGATCTTCTATCACCAACTGATCCAGCCCAATTTGCATCAGTACATACTTCAATTTTTAAGTTGTCACTTGGAGAGAATAGAATTCCCCTGCCAGGGGAGGTTTTCAAATACCTCAGAATTCTGTGCACGGCATCAAGATGTCTGACCTTAGGAGAATGCATGTATTAACTTACCACTCCTACTGCATAAAAGATGTCAGGACGTGTATGAGATAGGTAGATCAATTTACCTACCAGTTTTTGATAATCGAAAATATCTTCCACTGACTCCCCATCATCACGTCCAAGTTTGTGGTTAACTTCAATAGGAGTATTAGTAGGCTTGCAACCACTCATTCTTGTCTGTTCTAATAAATCAAGGACATATTTCCGCTGCGAAATATGAGTACCATATTTTGATCTTGCTACCTATTTCCCTAGAAAATATCTCAACTTACCCAAGTCTTTCACTTCAAATTCACTAGCAAGTTTGAGTTTCAGGGAACAGATCTCATTCATGTCATCACCTGTAATAACCATATCATCAACATACACAATCAGGAGGGCCACCTTCATCCCTTTTCGTCTGATGAATAGAGTATGATCGACATGACTTTGAGTATAGCCTGATGAGATCATGACTTTGTGAAGTCTCCCAAACCAAGCTCTTGGAGATTGTTTTAACTCATATAGAGCTTTCTTCAATTTACAAACCTTCCCCTCCGAGCCGATAGGGACAAGACCAGTAGGCATTGCCATATAGACTTCCTCTTCCAACTTACCGTAAAGGAAAACATTCTTTACATCCAACTGCTGAAGGTCCCACCCTCAACAGGCAGCACAGGATAATAGAACCCTGATTGTATTTATTTTTGCCATAGGAGCAAATGTCTCTTGGTAGTCAATACCATGAGTTTGGGTGTAGCCTCTAGCCACCAATCATGCCTTGAATCTCTCCACAATACCTTCTGAATTCTGCTTCACTGTAAAAATCCATCGACAACCAACTATCTTTTTGCCAGGAGGGAGATTGACCAGGTCCCATGTATGGTTCTCTTCTAGAGCCCGCATTTTCTCCATCATCACTTTTGTCCATTTTGGGTGACCAAGTGCCTCCTGCCATATACCGGGCACACAAACAGAGGAAAGAGAAGCAACGAAGGCTTTATGGTAAGAGGTTAAAGAGGCATATGACACAGTTAGATAAAGGATGTTGAGTGGATGAGTGAATACCTTTTCGGAGAGCAATAGGTCTCAAGAGGTGTTGTAGACTAATCCGGTGGTGGCTCTGGTGTTATGGGATGCAACTGAGTGATTGATCTTTTGCTCCTCTGAGTGTACACTTGCAACTCCTTTTCTTTGGGAATATCTTTAGGAATATCCGAACTCTCCCCCTGAGTGGTAATGTACGGAGGAGGAACAAGAAGAGGAAGGGTAGGAGCACTCACTTCTAAGTGTGAAGACTCCCCCTGAAATGAGGACTCATAATAAGTAGTTTCATGGAAGGTGACATCTATAGAAACAAATATTTTCCCGCTAGGAGGATGATAATATTTGTACCATTTCTGTGTAGGAGAATAACCAATGAACACACAACGAAGAGAACGAGGATCAAGTTTTGTTCGAGTAATATTATGAATGTGAACAAAACATAAACATCCAAACACACGGGGTAAAAGAGAAGTGGGAGGGATCCCCAAGGTATGAAGAGGAGTGCGATTGCCCAGATGATGAGACGACATACGATTGATAAGGTAAGCCGTAGTAAGAAGGGCATCACCCCAATAGTATTTTGGAAGAGACATCGTAAATAACAAGCATCGGGTCACTTCAAGAAGATGATGATTTTTCCGTTCAACAACACCATTTTGTGCAGGAGAATGTACACAAGTGGTTTGATGAACGATACTATGGTCACTCAAATAGTTTTCAAATTTGGTATCCATATATTCACGACCATTATCACTGCGAAGGATTTTAATGGCTGCACCAAATTGAGTAGAAATCATTTTATAAATTTTTTGGAAAAGAGTAGTAAGAAGGGCATCACCCCAATAGTATTTTGGAAGAGACATCATAAATAACAAGCATCGGGTCACTTCAAAAAGATGACGATTTTTCCGTTCAGCAACACCATTTTGTGCAGGAGAATGTACACAAGTGGTTTGATGAATGATGCTATGGTCACTCAAATAGTTTTTAAATTTGGTATCCATATATTCACGACCATTATCACTGCGAAGGATTTTAATGGCTGCACCAAATTGAGTAGAAATCATTTTATGAATTTTTTGGAAAAGAGAGAACACTTCATTTTTACTACGCATCAAATAGACCCACGTAGTGCGAGAAAGCAATAAATGAAAGTAACATACCATTGATAACCAGAGATCGAAGCAACAGGGCAAGGTCCCCATACATCACTATGAATAGTATGAAACTGCAGATCAGAAGGCTTAGACAGATGATTAAAAGAGACACGCTTATGTTTAGCAAGTTCACAGACATCACACATAAAGTTTTTAAACACCTAAGATGAAAAACTGGGAAATAACGACTGCATAGTAGTAATAGAATGATGACCCAAGCGACGATGCCAGGTAGCCAACATAGAAAGTTGGTGAGCACGAAGGGCCGGAGGAACAACAACATCAAACACGTACAATCCATCACGCATCCTACTAGAGCCAATCACCTTCTTCGTCTGCAGGTCCTGAAAGACACAGTAAGAAGGAAAGAAAGTGACGAAGCAGTTCATGGAGTTTGTAATATGACTAACATATAAGAGGTTGCGAGTAAAAGACGGGACGTGAAGGGCAGAAGCCCAGGTAAGAGAAGAGCAATTGATAGATCCCTTTCCTGCAGTGGAGGAAAGAGTTCCATCAGCAATGCTTACCTTGTCTCTGTCAGACAATGTGAATATGATACAAAACTTGACGATGACCTAGTCATATGATTTTTGGCTCTAGAATCAATGATCCAATGAGTGGCAGGCGGCACAACAACAGAGTGTGCACTTGGAGTACCTGAATGGGAAAATGACGATGATGGACTAGGAGTGAGCTCCGAGGATAATCCCTGCATCATGCGGTGGAGGGTCATCATCTCATTAGTAGAAAAAGTCCCAGGGAGAGACAGAGGCTCAGAGATCTAGCCACCGGAGGTACTATCATCAATGAACTCAGTCAGGTGAGCAGATCGAGGAGAGCTAAAATTGGAGCGGCCACGACCACGTCCTCCACGACCCCCTCGAGGGGCCATTCCACCTCTCAATGGAGGGAGCCCATGCAATTTAAAGCAAGTGTCACAAGTATGCCGGCTCCGACCACAGTAGTCACACATCAGGTGGTCTTTATCCGTGGACCTGGGCTTAAAATCCCGAGGATTGGTACCTCCAGAATGAGAAGAAGCAAGAGCAGAACCACTAGTGCGAACGTCTGAACTCCAAGACTGACAGCGGTCATATTCCTGCTGGACAATACTGTAAGTCTCTGACAATGAAGTGACTGGAGTGCGGCCAAGGATCTGCACACTAATCTGATCAAAGTCCCAGTGTAAACCATGGAGAAACTCAAACACCCTGTTCCGATCTTCATGAGCACGAACAAGGATCGCATCAGCGGAGCAGACAAGGTTGAGGGAGGTAAAATGGTCATACTCCTGATATAGCTGAGTGAAGTCCAAATAATAGGCGGATGGTGGGCGATCTCCCTGTCGAAAGAGAAAAATCTTCCTACATAGCTAGAAGATCTGAGCAGTGTTCTCTTTCTGAGAATATCTAGATTCAGCACGACCCCAAATATCTGCAGAGGTATCCAAGAATAGGTAATTCCGTGCAATGACCTCTTTCATGGAATTAATCAACCACGACATAATTGGATTCGGGAAGTTAATACCTTGTTATTCATCCACTATGGGGAAATATAAATAGGGAGAAACAAATGTACACATATACAACCCGCAATGTGGGACTAAATACATAAATACAAATAACTACTCAATACTCCCCTCAAGCTGGCGCGAAGAGATCAAGCAAGCCCAGCTTGCCACAAGTAGAGATGAGACTGGAAGGTCCAACCGCCTTGGTGAAGGCATCGACAATTTGCTCTGCGGAGGGAACATAGGACGCTTCAAGAGTTCCTGAACGGATATGCTCCCTGAGAAAGTGAATATCAACCTCAATATGCTTAGTCCGCTCGTGCAGGACAGAGTCGGAGGCTAGCATGAGAGCGGACTGGTTTTCACAAACAAGTGTCGAGGAACCAGAAGGAGGAAAATCAAGCTCAGTCAAGAGAGTACGCAGCCAGAGAAGCTCAGTAGCACCATGAGCCATAGCCCGGTACTCTGCCTCAACAGACGAGCGAGAGACAACACTCTGCTTCTTGCTTTTCTAGGAGATAAGATTGTCACCATAGAAGGTGCACATCCCCGAAGTAGAATGCCGATCGGTGAGGGAACCAGCATAGTCAGAATCCGTGTAACAGGTGAGACCGGGGGACGAAGACGAACGATAGAAGAGCCCGAGGCCAGGAGATCCCTTCAAGTAGTGGAGGATCTGAAATGCTGCATCCAGGTGAGAAGTCCGGGGAGCGTGCATGAACTGACTGACCACACTCACAGCAAAGCTAATGTCGGGGCGAGTGTTGGTCAAGTAAATAAGCCTGCCAACAAGACGCTGGTACCGGCCCGGCTCAGGGAGTGGATCGCCAGACTCTGCATGTAAGCGGTGGTTCGGATCCATGGGTGTAGATACAAGAGAGCACCCAAGGAGACCAGTATCACTCAAGAGGTCGAGTGTATACTTGCGCTGAGACAAAGAGATCCCCTGCCGAGAGCGGGCCACCTCAATCCCGAGAAATCAGAGGCCCCAAATCTTTTACCTCAAACGCCTTCTGAAACACCACCTTGATCTGAAGAAGTAGCAGCGGCGGTGGAAGATGCCCCAGAAGAGGCACTGTAAGCAGGCTGGCCCCCAAAGTCTGAAGAAGTAGCAGCGGCGGTACGCGTGGTGGAGGACTGCGAGCGAAGGTGAGGAAAAAGCAGCCAACATCGGGCCTTCTCATGACCAGTCCGGAGGCAGTGCTGGCACTGAACTGAAGCAAACGAGCTCCCGCGGCCACCCCCGCGACCTTTTGGGGTAGAAGTACGCCCCCCTCGCACAGAAGAAGAACGGCCCGAAGTTAGGGCCATTTGGTCGGGAAGAGGAACAAAAGGAACAACAGTGAGACGGGCACGACGCTCATGCTCCTCCACCATGAAATAAGCATCCAAGATATCAGGAAGAGGATTCATGCTGACAATCTGAACCCGAATCTGCTCAAACTCGGGCCGCAGCCCCATCAAGAACTGGTAGGTCTCTCTCCTCTCCTGCCTCCGCCTGGCAACAAGCAGATCCTCGAGATGAGGAAAAGCACTAAGCGGCTCGAGGTCAGAAAGCTCCTGGAAACGCCCAGAGAGAAAGGTAAAGTACTCATGCACAGAACGGTCCCCCTGACGAGCAGTAGAAATCTCCTGGAAGACAGAATAATTCCGCGTATCAACGCGTGTGTGACCGTAGGTGCGCATCAAGGCGGCCCAAAGAGCCGACACAGAATCAAAACACATAAAATGCTCGTAAATGCGGGGCTCCATAGAGCATTGAAGCCACCCGAGAATCTTGAAATTTTCTGTGCGCCATTGACGGATAGCCTTCTCATCAGTAGGCTGGGGAACCCCTTTAGGATCAAGCCAGTCGAGCTTGTCATGTCCGGCAAGATGGACGCGCACGGAGTTGGACCAAGCGATAAAATTCTTTTCATTGAGAAGGGCGGTAGTGATGCGACGAGCAAAACCATCATTCGAACCAAGAGAGGAGGAATCCATGGGAAACAAAAAGGTAGCCACGACGGAAGATCAGCGGAAGAGTGGCGGGACCGGCGGCGAACAACGTCGCAGAAGACGGCGAAAAATGGGCGAGGGAGCAACGACAGCGGCAGCGGGAAGTAGCGGCAGCGGGAAGAAGCGGCAGCGGGAAGCAGAAAGTAGCGGCAGCGGGAAGCGGAAAGAATCGCGCAAGAGGGAGCCAAAAACGCGCGGAAGCAGCGGGAGATTCGCTGGCGGAAGAAACACGCGGAAGCCGAAGGAATCGCGCGGAAAAAAAAACTGAAGCTTCAGCGAGAAGAATCACGTGGAAGCTTGGCGGAACGGCGAGCGGGATGCGGAAGACGACCAGCGAACACGCCGCGGGATTAGCGCTCGGACGCGAAGGCAACCGCTTTGATACCAAATTGGATTCGGGAAGTTAATACCTTGTTATTCATCCACTATGGGGAAATATAAATAGGGAGAAACAAATATACACATATACAACCCGCAATGTGGGACTAAATACATAAATACAAATACCTACTCAATAGACATAACCAAAGAGTTCTCTGATTCCATTGTCCCCAAGTGGACACAGTCTTCCCTGGCTCCTTAATAGTCCCATTGACATAGCCAAACAAGCGGCGACTCTTAAGGGCATTGCAATAGATCGAGACCAGAATAGGTAATTTGTTGCATTAAGACGAATCATGGTAATCTGGGACGTCGTATGATCGTGCCCAACCCGGGTAGATCCAACAGGTTGTGAGACATCACGAGTGTTGGAACATGGTCTTCCGCATCTCCTAGGTTTGAGAATAACAAATCCTATGTGTATTTGATCTTGTGTGTTCAAGTGTGCAGGTTATCTAGGTCCACATGACTCAAGGAGTACACATGAAGACTGCCCCCAAAATCGAGGCAAAAATTCCATCATGACCACTAGCGCCGGCGGTAGCGATAGCGCCCGGCGCTAGCGATGATTAGCACGATTCCGGCAGCATTTTTAGAAGGAGCTAGCACCCGACGGTAGCTACTAGCGCTGGCGGTGGCGCACAGAAGGCATAGAGCAAAATGTTGCCACGGATGGGAGATTCTGCCGCGCAAGATCATTCCTAATCCGGGCTAGCGCCGGCGGTAGCGCTAGCGCCGGCGGTAGCACTGAGGCTATAAAATGGAGGCCTTGGCTCCGAATTCTTCATCCTCCTACAATCCTAAACTCCAGAGCTTCGTGCCACAGCAGAGAGAGGAAGATTCAGAGTGATACTCCCATAATTCCATAAAGCCTTAAGGAGATCCGTGGAGAAGATTTCAACACGCGTCATCATCGTGACGAAAGACCACATCGACTACGATCATACTCTGCGGGCCTTCGTCCACTTCTCCAAGAGATCCACATAGAGAGAGTTTTTATATTATTGTCTTTTTCATTTCATATCTTTTATGTAATCGGTTAGTTAATTCGCCTCGTGTTGGCGACTAGGTCTGGGTTAGACTTAGGGGGTAATTCGCCTCGTGTTGGCGACTAGGTCTAGGGAGTAGATCTAGGGTGTGCTCGAGGCCTTTCTGGGGATAGATTGGCTAGAGCGGCTTGAGGCCGTATCTGGGGAGAGATCGGCTAAAGCCAACCGGTTCGTGGGGGATACGAGTCGGTATAGAAAATGAAAAAGAGTCTTATTAGTCGCCTTCGATCTCTAGCGTCATAGAGATCAATGTACAACCCGTATTCGCCGAGTGGGCCCCCCCAACCAACTGGCGAAACTGGCGAAACCTGGGTCGTCTGGATCATTCGCCGGGTCACTCGCCCAGGCTAAGGAAGGTAAAAATGCCCCCGGGTTGGTGGGGGTAAGCTGTAGGAGAGAAGGCGCTAGGCGAGTGGTGCCCTCACGGACCACTCGCCCAGAAGCGTGGGCATTCACCCAGCCAGGCGGGTGCCCAGCGAATGGTGCCCTCACGGACCATTCGCCCAAATGGGTGTGAGGGGAAAATGACCATAATACCCCTGGTGGGCTGCAAATAGCCCTTCGGAACAGCGGAGTTAGGCTATTAGCAGACCAATTTGGGGTGCTGTTAGTAGAATTAAAAGGCGGATTCAGGCTATTTACAGACCAGCCTAGGAAAACTATAAATAGACCCTTAAGGGCACCTTGGAGGAGATCCGATTTGAGAGAATCCTCTCCTCTAGGCTAGTTTTGGTTGGCGGCCAGTGCCCTCCAAGGTGCCCGGTTGAGCTTTGGTTTGGGAGGGGAAGCTCTCTAAGATCTTCCGGGTGTGTGGCGGGACCTCCTCGCTTCAGCCTTGGGTCTATTCCGCTTCCAGCATCCACCGTCAAGAGAGTCTAGTGAGGGAGAAATAAGCATCGGCTACACCCCCAGTGGGTCCGAACTCGAGAGACCAGTTGCTGGTTTCAACATTTTTGGTGCGGTGAGCGTGGACCGTAGCCGGTGAAAGAAAATCCCAAGCTAGTTTCGATGACAGGAGATGGAGGAAATGGTTCTGACTCAGGTCACTCGCAGCCACCCGCGGCAGGGGAGTGGTTGGAGATGTTTGAGAAGTTCAAGCGAGAGGTTCTGCAGACAGTTCTCGCGGCAAGGAGCGAGTGCGAGACCCCGGCGGTCCCAGTGGTCCCGTCTTTGCAGATCGGCGAGAACGCACCGGGGCAGCGGCCGGGGAAGGAGGTGCCAGCAGAAGGAAGCGCGCGAGATCTCCCCGGACGGCAGCTGTTCAGCAGTCCGGCGAGTGCTGAGGTGTGTGAGTTGGTCCCGCGCGAGAGGACCATTCGCCGAGCAGGGGAAGGGAGCCCCTTTTGCGAGATGATCCTCTCGGCCCCGGTGCCAGAAGGGTTTCGTGGGCCGGAGATGTCCTACTACACCGGCAAGAAGGATCCAGTTGTGCACCTGCAGTGGTTCGAGGACATGACATCAATCCTCCCCATGTCAGATTCTTTTCAATGCTGACTCTTCGCGACCACCCTGAAGGAGAAAGCAAGGGACTGGTTCCACCAACTTCCCACAGGTTCCATCTACGCGTTCGATGATCTGCGCCGAAGCTTCCGACTGCGTTTCTCGACGTCAAAAAAGAGGAAGAAGGATGCGGAGGCTCTCTTCAAGATCAGACAAAGGGAGGGGGAATCCCTGGCCAAGTACGTGGACAGGTTCCAGGAGGAGATACACCTAGTGCAGGAGGTGCCGGGATTCGCCCTCCAGATGGCATTCATCGTAGGGCTGCGAGAGGGGTTCTTCAAGATGGACCTGAAGAGAAGACCTCATGTATCCTTCGAGGAGTTGATGGAGAGAGCCGCGGAGGAGATTGAAGGGGAGGCAGCCAACCTCGAATTCTACAAAAGGTTGGCGAGGATGAGCGAGCCCGAGGCGAGGCAGCCAGAGGGAAGAAGGCGAGAGGAGCCCAGGGGCCAGGGGTTCGAAAGACCACCTCGGGTTTGGAGGAACCAAGAGCCCAACAACAGGTTGGGCTGGAGGAATCAGGAAGGACCGGCGCGAGGTCAGGATGAAAGGTACCAAGGAAGGGAGGCAGGAGGAGTGAATCAGGGGTGGAGGCAGGGTCCCCGACCCCCTCACCCCCCGAGGGAGCAAGCCATGGCGGTAGGCCGAGGGAGAAGAGGTAGAGGAGCGAAAGGAGGAAGAGGAAGAGCGGGAAGGGAGGACAGGGTGGCGTTGCCTTACTGTGACTTTCATCAGGAAGGTCACGCGATCGCCACCTGCCCAGAGTTCTTGGAGATGAGGGAAAGAGGACAGCCACGACGGCAGCAGGCCAGAATTGAGGAAGTGCTCCCAGAGGCAGAAGAGGACCGGTGTGAGGATAGGGCAGATACAGGAACCAGGGGGGGAATCGGGGTGATTCACGGCGGGGTTGGGATAGAGGCCTCTCGCAAGAGAAGCTTCCAGGCCATGTTCCGAAGGGACGTCGCGTCGACTTCCCAGACCCCACCCCCCTCTGAGAAGCTCACCTTCTCCTCAGAAGATATGCCAGATTACGAGGACCCATTCTGCGACGCCCTGGTGATCCAGACAGCGATAGAAAACTTCACGGTCTCTCGGATCCTGGTGGACAACGGGAGCTCGGTGAATGTGAACTTCAAAAAGGCTTTCGACGCGATGGAGGTAGAGAAGAAGAGGGTGCAGGCCTCCGACGGACCACTGTTTGGTTTCTCGGGGGAGCGGAAGGAGGTCGAGGGAGGCGTAGGTCTCCGGGTGACGCTAGGAGGAGTCCCAAGAAACTGCCGGTTCGTCATTGTGGACGCTCCGAGCAGCTATAACGCCATCTTCGGACGACCCCTCATCAGCGCCTTCCGGTGCGTGCCCTCATCGTACCATCAGTGCTTAAAGCTCCATAGTGGAGGAGTCCAGATCCGCGTCCGAGGAGATGCTAAGGTGGCGAGGCAGTGCTATGTGACTGCCGTCAACACCATTTCATGGATGGCGGATGCCGAGAAAATGGATGAAGAGATGGCGAGGCCGGAGGGGCCAGGAGAAGAAGTGGAGAAGAGAGAAGTAGGGGGAGAGGGCGATGCCCGAAAGGAGAATATGGAGGTCGCTCGTGAGGAGCAGGAGGTCGAGTTGTTGGAGGTCGCTCGTGAGGAGCAGGAGGTCGAGTTGTTGGAGGTCGCTCGTGAGGAGCAGGAGGTCGAGTTGTTGGAGGTCGCTCGGAAAGAGCAGGAGGTCGAGCCGGTGGAGGCGGAAGGAGCTGCAGGGGAAAAGGCCCGGGAAGAGAGGCAAGAAGCAAAAGGCCAGTGGGAAGAGCCAACCCGGCTCGAGGCGGCAGAAGAGGTGATAGAGATGGAGGTTACCACCTAGGCAGGAAGGGTGGAGAAGGTGCGGATCAGCGGGGGCCTCGGCCTGGAAGACCAGAGGAGGATGCTGGAGTGCATCCAGAAGAACGTGGACATCTTCGCATGGAGCGCAGCGGACATGCCAGGCATCGAGGCGGACGTGGCTTGCCATCGTCTCAATCTCGATCCAGAAGCCCGCCCCATCCGGCAGAAGAGAAGGACTATAGCTGACAAGCTCGAAGGACCGATCCGCGAGGAGGTGGCGAAACTCCTCGAAGCAGGTTTTGTAACGGAAATCCAGTATCCAGGCTGGGTCTCCAATGTCGTAATGGTAAAAAAGGCCGATGGCCGCTGGCGTATGTGTGTGGACTTTTCATTGTTAAATAAGGCCTGCCCTAAGGATTGTTATCCCTTGCCTCGGATCGACGCGCTGGTTGACTCAGCCGTCGGTTTTTCTGTGATGAGTTTTTTGGATGCTTTTTCAGGTTATCACCAAATAAGAATACACCCCCCGGACGTCAGAGATGTCTCGTTCATCACCAGGGAGGGATGCTACTGTTATAAGATAATGCCCTTCGGGCTGAAAAACGCAGGAGCAACCTACCAGAAGATGATGGATCGGGTATTTAAGAAGCAAAGGGGAAGGAACCTGGAGGTCTACGTGGATGACCTTATGATAAAGAGTAAGTGTGTGAGCTCTCACATCCGGGACCTCGAGGAGACCTTCGCCACCCTACGCAAGTACAAGATGCGCCTGAACCCCCTGAAGTGTGTGTTCGGGGCCAGCAAAGGGAAGTTCCTGGGGCACCTTCTCACCCCCTGGGGGGTAGAACCTAACCCGGACAAGGTTAGGGCTATAATGGAGCTGGGGTCGCCACGGAACGCCAAGGAAGTTCAGCGCTTGACCGGAAGACTCACCGGGCTGAACAGGTTTCTCTCCCGGGCCGGGGAAAGATGCTCCCCCTTCTTCAAAGCGCTACGAGGCAACCAGAAGTTTGAGTGGACGAGAGAATGCGAGGAGGCTTTTCAGGCCTTGAAGAGCCAACTCACCAAGGCTCCGCTACTGCAAAGTCCCAAAGAGGGGGAGGATCTACATCTATATCTCGGGGTCGGGGCGGAGGCCGTAAGCTCCATCCTGGTTCGGGAGGAAGGTAAGAAGCAGCTGCCAGTCTACTACGTAAGCAGGGTCCTGAGGGAAGCGGAGCTCAGGTACCCAATCTTAGAGAAGTTGGCCTTTGCCCTGGTCATCGCAGCGAAGAAGCTCAGGCCATACTTCCAGGCCCATTCGATCCAAGTAGTGACGGACCATCCTCTCCGCCAGATCTTCGAAGGAGTGGAGCACTCAGGAAGGCTCGCAAAATGGTCAATAGAGCTAAGTGAATTCAACATTACCTTTGTTCCTCGATTATCTATGAAGGCGCAGGTGGTGGCTGATTTCATGACAGATTTCGTGGCCGAGATGAAAGAAGACGGAGCCCCTCGTCACGTTCCGTGGAAGTTGCTGGTGGATGGGGCTTCGGGCAAGAATTCTCTCGGAGGAGGGGTGGTGCTGGAGAGTCCCCACGGGGTAAACATAGAGCAGACACTAGTGATACACTTCCCAATCACCAACAACCAGGCAGAGTATGAGGCTGTAATCGCCGGCCTGCGGTTGGCCCGGGAGCTCGGGGTCCATGACGTGGAGGTCCTCACTGACTCCATGATAATAGCTTATCAGATAAGGGGAGAGTTCGAAACAAGGGAACCTGTGCTCATGAAGTACTTAGCAAAAGTCAAAGGTCTCGTGGGGACGTTCAAAACTTTCTCCATCCGGCATGTCCCTCGAGAGGAGAGCACCCCGGCCGATCGGTTGGCAAAATCTGGTCCTCGAGCCGGAGGGACCCTGACGGACCTATTCCGTCCTTCGATTGAAGAGGGAGAGCTCATGGAAGTAGAACAGCGGCCCTCCTGGAAGGATCCCTTCGTCACCTTCCTTGCAACGGGAAAATTTCCGGAAGAAGTTCCCGACCAGAGGCGCTTCCGGTATAAGTCTGCCTACTACGTGCTCCATGGGGGTGACTTGTATCGGAAGACCCTCTCCGGCCTCCTGGCCCGATGCATCTCGGAGGAAGAGGTCCCAAAGATCTTGGAAGAAGTTCACTCCGGCGAGTGCGGCAGCCACTCGGGGAGCAGGATGCTGGAAGCAAGGATAATAAGGCAGGGGTACTTCTGGCCAACCCTAAGTAAAGACGCGGCAGCCTTCGCCAAGAAATGTCAGAAGTGCCAAATGTTCGCCCCGCTTCAGCTCATGCCAGCTCAGAGGCTAAAGAGTATCATGGCGCCCTGGCCATTCGCCATATGGGGAATGGATCTGGTAGGACCCTTCCCCCAGGCTAGTGGACAGAGGAGATTTCTCCTAGTCATGATTGACTACTTCACAAAGTGGTTGGAGGTCAAGGCGTTTGCTAAGGTCACCTCCCAGGTAATCCGCAACTTCGTATGGGGGGAGATCATTTGTCGACATGGGCTTCCGCAGGCCATAGTCACGGATAATGGACCGCAGTTCGCAAGCGAGGAATTCATCGGCTTCTGTGGCCAGTTGAGAATAGACCTTAGGTTTGCATCCGTTCACCATCCCAGGAGCAACGGGCAGGTGGAGGCGGCGAACATGGTCATCGTGAACTTGCTCAAAAAGAAGGTGGAAAATCTCAAGGGCAATTGGGTGGAGCAGCTCCCCTCGGTCCTTTGGGCTTTAAGAACCACCCCCAACACCGCCACGGGAGAGACCCCTTTCAAGCTCTCTCACGGTTGCGAGGCCGTCAACCCCATAGAGTTCGAGGTTATGACACCACGGGTAAAGGTCGCCACGAATGGTGAGGAAGATTGGAGAGCCGAGAACGAGGAGGAGTTGCGGCTCTCCCTCGACCTCATCGAAGAAGCTCGGGACCGAGCAGCCATTCATCAAGAAGAGGTCAAGCGGCGGATGGCCAAGTATTTCGACAGGCACGTCAGGATCAAGCAGTTCGAGAAGGGAGATCTGGTACTCAAGAAGGTCGACGCGGCTGGGAGGTCCGCCGCGGTGGGAAAACTTAACCCCAACTGGGAAGGCCCCTATGTCGTGGAAGAGGCACTAAAGTCCGGGGGGTATCGCCTTCAGAATGTGGAGGGCCAACCCCTCAGCCACACATTTAGCGGCGACGACCTTAAACGTTTTTATCCTTAGTACCATGTAATAATGGTGGTTTTTTGAATGAAAACATTTTGTTTAAACTATGTGTATGAAAATGATGCTACAGCTCGCAGGAGAGACCCTGGATGTTCCAGAGGTTGGCCCCGAGCAGACCCGCTGTCCAGGCTCTCATCTAGCTGGCAGGTCCGAAGGCTCACTCGGTGGCAGGTTCTACGTTCCGGAGGTTGGCCCCGAGCAGACCCGCTGTCCAGGCTCTCATCTAGCTGGCAGGTCCGAAGGCTCACTCGGTGGCAGGTTCTACGTTCCGGAGGTTGGCCCCGAGCAGACCCGCTGTCCAGGCTCTCATCTAGCTGGCAGGTCCGAAGGCTCACTCGGTGGCAGGTTCTACGTTCCAGAGGTTGGCCCCGAGCAGACCCGCTGTCCAGGCTCTCATCTAGCTGGCAGGTCCGAAGGCTCACTCGGTGGCAGGTTCTACGTTCAAGAGGTTGGCCCCGAGCAGACCCGCTGTCCAGGCTCTCATCTAGCTGGCAGGTCCGAAGGCTCACTCGGTGGCAGGTTCTACGTTCCAGAGGTTGGCCCCGGGCAGACCCGCTGTCCAGGCTCTCATCTAGCTGGCAGGTCCGAAGGCTCACTCGGTGGCAGGTTCTACGTTCCAGAGGTTGGCCCCGAGCAGACCCGCTGTCCAGGCTCTCATCTAGCTGGCAGGTCCGAAGGCTCACTCGGTGGCAGGTTCTACGTTCCAGAGGTTGGCCCCGAGCAGACTCGCTGTCCAGGCTCTCATCTAGCTGACAGGTCCGAAGGCTCACTCGGTGGCAGGTTCTACGTTCAAGAGGTTGGCCCCGAGCAGACCCGCTGTCCAGGCTCTCATCTAGCTGGCAGGTCCGAAGGCTCACTCGGTGGCAGGTTCTACGTTCCAGAGGTTGGCCCCGAGCATACCCGCTGTCCAGGCTCTCATCTAGCTGGCAGGTCCGAAGGCTCACTCGGTGGCAGGTTCTACGTTCCAGAGGTTGGCCCCGGGCAGACCCGCTGTCCAGGCTCTCATCTAGCTGGCAGGTCCGAAGGCTCACTCGGTGGCAGGTTCTACGTTCCAGAGGTTGGCCCCGAGCAGACCCGCTGTCCAGGCTCTCATCTAGCTGGCAGGTCCGAAGGCTCACTCGGTGGCAGGTTCTACGTTCCAGAGGTTGGCCCCGAGCAGACCCGCTGTCCAGGCTCTCATCTAGCTGGCAGGTCCGAAGGCTCACTCGGTGGCAGGTTCTACGTTCAAGAGGTTGGCCCCGAGCAGACCCGCTGTCCAGGCTCTCATCTAGCTGGCAGGTCCGAAGGCTCACTTGGTGGCAGGTTCTACGTTCCAGAGGTTGGCCCCGAGCAGACCCGCTGTCCAGGCTCTCATCTAGCTGGCAGGTCCGAAGGCTCACTCGGTGGCAGGTTCTACGTTCAAGAGGTTGGCCCCGAGCAGACCCGCTGTCCAGGCTCCCATCTAGCTGGCAGGTCCGAAGGCTCACCCGGTGGCAGGTTCTAAGTTCTCAAGAGATGATCTCAAGAGCATTCGCATAGACCACGCGCCGGAGAGAGGATCACACCCCACTCTCTTGACTACCTAAGCGAAACCCCGTGATACGCGAATGGTAAGGTTCACTTGGTAGCGAGAGATCGAAGGGGAACGACCGACCTAAGTCATCTTCGAGCATTCGCGGGGTGGCCAAGACAGTCGCATCACGACCTAACGTCCTAATGAGCCTAACGAGGTGTGGCGGCGAATAAGAAGAATCAACGTCCTAATGAGCCTAACGAGGTATAACGTCGAATGAGAGGAAAGCTTAGAATAACACAAATTGTAGTCAATATATACATCTTTTAAAGGCACTCGCCCGTTCAAGATTACAGTCAAAATGATAAATGCAAAGAAAGAAAATACGAGAGGCCCTTCTCAAGGATCAGCAGATTTCTCGCTCGAAGATCCGTCGCTCTCGCCAGAGTCTGGGATGAGGGCGTCTTCTCGCGGCTCGACATGGCCGTCCTCAGGTACCAAAGCCCCCTGCGAATGGTCGGAATAAGCGCAGGGTAAGGGACAGGAACTAAATGGAGACAGGAAGAATCCTCATACCAGCACCGCGGGGTCCGGAAGGGCATCCGCCAGCGTGTTCGCCGGTGGAGTATCCGCCGGAGACTCCGAAGCAGTCTCGCCTCTCTGACGATTCAGCCGAATCGTCTTGGCTCGACGCGAGACATAGGGGGCGCTCGGATCCCGTTTAGACATTAGCCAGGGAGCAAATTTGGATGCCCTGGGGGCAGTCGCAGCTTGGGCCGCAGCTAGGCGGTCGATCATCTCTCGTGAGAGGGGTTTCGCAGAAGGTTTGTGGAAAGACATTAGGAAGTGGAGAAACTCCGAGCCAAGATGAGAGAGTGGTCCAGAGAAACCTGACATGAGGGTATATATATAAGGTGGCGGTGGGACCCACGGAATCTTATGGATCCAGTCAGCAGGCACTCACCGAATACAGGGTTGGACTGTTCTTTACGACCGTAGGAACCGCTCGTAAAGAGCGGGGATTGTGTACAACCCGTATTCGCCGAGTGGGCCCCCCCCAGCCAACTGGCGGAACTGGCGAAACCTGGGTCGTCTGGATCATTCGTCGGGTCACTCGCCCAGGCTAAGGAAGGTAAAAATGCCCCCGGGTTGGTGGGGGTAAGCTGTAGGAGAGAAGGCGCTAGGCGAGTGGTGCCCTCACGGACCACTCGCCCAGAAGCGTGGGCATTCGCCCAGCCAGACGGGTGCCCAGCGAATGGTGCCCTCACGGACCATTCGCCCAAATGGGTGTGAGGGGAAAATGACCATAATACCCCTGGTGGGCTGCAAATAGCCCTTCGGAACAGCGTAGTTAGGCTATTAGCAGACCAATTTGGGGTGCTGTTAGTAGAATTAAAAGGCGGATTCAGGCTATTTACAGACCAGCCTAGGAAAACTATAAATAGACCCTTAAGGGCACCTTGGAGGAGATCCGATTTGAGAGAATCCTCTCCTCTAGGCTAGTTTTGGTTGGCGGCCAGTGCCCTCCAAGGTGCCCGGTTGAGCTTTGGTTTGGGAGGGGAAGCTCTCTAAGATCTTCCGGGTGTGTGGCGGGACCTCCTCGCTTCAGCCTTGGGTCTATTCCGCTTCCAGCATCCACCGTCAAGAGAGTCTAGTGAGGGAGAAATAAGCATCGGCTACACCCCAAGTGGGTCCGAACTCGAGAGACCAGTTGCTGGTTTCAACAATCAAGTTTTGTAAAAACCTTACTTATTAATAAAGCATGTCTCTTCTTTTGTTTTTACTAAACTTCTCATTGTTTTAATATTGCAAAAAGTTTAAGTTTTCTAAATAAAATCTAAACTTTTTGAAAACCCTTATTCACCCCCCCTCTAAGGGCGCCTACCGATCCAACAAGTGGTATCAGAGCGAGGTTATTCCAATCGACTTAACAACCGGGAATAATGGCGTCTCATGATCTCGCTTCTTTTAGTGGGGGAAATTTTTGTGAAGAAGAAAAATCACCTACACCACCTTTATTTGAAGGGACAAATTATAAAGGATGGAAAATCTTAAGTGAAAAATTTATTAAAACTTTAGACATCGAAGTTTGGAATTTAGCAATAGCAAGACCTGCAAATGAAACAAATAAAAAAGAACTTCAATTAAATGCAAAAGCTAAACACTATTTATTTTGCGGTCTATCAAATGAAATTTTCAAATTGATATATTGTTTTTCAAGTGCATATTAAGTATGACAATTTCTTGAAGAAATGTATGATTCTCCCTCTACAGGTACAGAACAATCGCAAGAACCGGAGAAAATGCAAGCGTGCACAAATCTTCAAGAATGCCCCTCTCATGACGAATCAATGGAGCACACATCAAATGAAAGAGAAGAAGAAATCTTACTTTTGGAAGAGGAGTGCCAAGAAGAAGACAAAAGAACAATATGTTCAAATCCTCCCTCATCCAAAAGCAATGTAAGGAAATCAAATTCTATCTTTTGTACTTCTATCTCTTCATTACAATTGTTACAAAATACAAAGCGCAAAATTAAGAAATTAAAAAATGCTAGTAAACTTTTGCGCTTAGAAAATAAAAATTTAAAAGCAAAAATTAACGAAGAATCAAATTCAAATTCTACCCATGGCTCCTTAGTTGAAAACATTGCATCTTGTGTACAATATAATGAATTAAAAGAAAAATACAAGAAACTTGAAAAGAAGCTTATTTTTGTAAAAGAACAAAATGAAAAATTATGTTTAAAAAATTCTTCTTTAAAAAATGATTGTGCTAAGTGTAAAGATTATAAAACTGAAATTAAAGAGATGGATGAAACATTTGCTTATGGAAATTATGAATAAAAATTCAAAACACACAAGTTCACAAAATCAAACAATATCCAAAAGCAAGATGAATACAAATATGAATATCATACTTAAACTTAATATTGGGAATAAGAAACAAAAAACTTTTGGAAATCATAAACCAAGTTTTGAATGGAGACCAAAAAGCAAAAATGAAACCTTAAATGCAAGGATCCATTCATCACAATCTTTTTCAAACTTAAATTCAAATGAAAACAAATTTCCATTATATAATAAATTCAAGAGTAATGATTATGGAAATTTGAAAAACAAAAATTACATTTTTTCATGGTACGAATGGAAACCCATACTTAAAAATGACGCATTAATATCAAACGAAATGGCCCATTCAAACATATCTCCCCAAAAGAAAACACGATGTATTTGGGTACCCAAAAGAACCGTCACTCCCGGTCCTCTTTGGATACCTAAATCTCTTATTCATTAGTATCCCATCATTTGCATGAAGTAGAAACCTAATAAAATGAAATATCATTATTCTACTTTATGATTTGCTTAAATTTCTTTTTGTTTTTTCTCTTTTGTTTATTCTTAAACTATCATGCTATGATCACTCTATATATCTTGAAAAGTCATATCATTTTGTTTAAGTGATCTACTTATCCTTTTTATTTTTACCTTCTAAATCCATTACTTTTTAAATGTCTTGAATTATAAATTGTAAATTGAAATTATTGTCAAGACTAATGATATTACTTTAATGGACTTAAATGGTTTATTAAAGGGCTTAGGCTAAAAATTAAAATGCGAAATGCATTGATCTTGTTTTGTTGATTATGATAGCCCTTATAATGAAGAGAAATATTTTTCACAAAATGCATGATTAATCCTATGTTTAACATTGCATCCAAACTCATCTTCCTAGCATCACTTTTTGGTGCATGCTTATATATCTATGCTAGGTACAACATTTATGATGTTATTCATATTTTATGACAACTATGTGATTTGAAATCATAATAGAATACTGAAATCACATAGTTTATGGATTAATCATTAGAACATATATTATTTGGCTTATTCGAACATGCTATCTTGTGCTTACATTTCTTATCAGTTTGAACTTACATTATATTGATAAATATAAGCCCTAGAAAAATGAAAATATAAGAAAATATATATCATGCATTGTCGAGTCATATACAAAAATCAAATGCAAAAAGTAAATACAAAAATATATTAATCTATGTGTACTATTCATTTCTGCATTTTTGCTTTTATTATATTTTTGAAAAATCAAATACAAAAATACAAAAGCCAAATTACAAAAATATTATATGTTTTGCCTTTGTGATTTGTCATTTGTTTTTCTTAAAGCAAAAATCAAACACAAAAATATAAAACAAAAAATTATCAAAAATTGTTATTTTTTGAACTTAACTTTTTTCTTATATCTTGCGAAAGGGTGATTTGGGCTATCATCCCATCATATCACCTAGTACCGGGCGAACCTCTCACAAGGTAGTCCTCGGGAAGTCCAAGATCAATTTTTATGAGTTCAAACTTTAAATAAAAATTATTCTTCAAAAATATCAACAAAATATTGTATGGACTTCATTGAAAATCAAGCATGATTTAACCTATCATTTAGAACCTCTATAATGTTGCAATTTATCCTTTCAAACTACTTTGAACATTGTTTTCATCATGCTTTGATATATCTATTAATATGTGCATCAATTATATTTTAAAGGTTGTGTAGAACTAAGCGTAACATGCCTCTAAGTATGAGTAAATGTTTTATGTTTGATAATGATCTTTATTCACTCACTTATTTTGGCATTGTCTACATTTGTGTTTAATCTAAGAATGCTTGTGTATGTTTTGTATTAGTACAATGAATTAAAATTGCACAAGTATCTTACCTACACTCCTTTATTTGCACTTTTAAAAATTAAGAAAAGTGGTTATCTTTTTCATAAATTATATTGGTTTGCAAAATAAGTGTATTCGGAGAATTTTGTACAAAACAAAAATTATAAAATAAATGACAAAGATAACTCCACCAAGCACTACTTGAACTTCCTGATAAGTGTTAATAAGCGTTGTGAGGTTGAGCACCTTGGAAAGAATAGTAAAGTGTCTTGTGCAAATCATATATTTCTTTCAAAATAAAAACCACTTTCTCTTAAGTACACCGGATCACTAGTCTCAAACATTCAAAATAAAATCTGTGATCCCCAAGCACTACTTTGCACCCTGATAAGTCTTAATGAACATTGTGTGTGCAAAACACCTTGGTAGTTGTACATTTTTTTTGTGCATTGAAGTGTGTGGAAGTAAAATTATTTGTGTTTTCTTGTGCTATTACTTTACATATCTCTTGTATTTTTGATTAAAACATTTGTTTACATTACTCAAAAATACACTTATGTGCACATCATTATCTTCCATAACACTTCTTCTCATGAGTATTGGATCCTACTAATTCTATATTACTCTTTATTTATGAAATGCACTAGATAACCTAGCATGCTTTCTACAATGTGTGGTATGATTTGAAATTGTGAATTAAAGTAACATTGTAGTAATCTCTTTTGATAAGATTATTTCATGCTTGATTACTATATTGTCAAAACAAAAATTTTAAATGTAAAATGATTTACAAAAACATCTTCATCTTTGGAATTGAACTCATATATCTTTATATGGATCATCATTGATTACAATAAGATGTTTCCTGTATTTCTACAAGCCTTCCGCATCATCACCATATAACTTTTACCTTGCGCTTTCATGCTCATATCAAGTCTTAAATCTCAATTTTTCTAAAAACAAGTGGTAGATTTGCTTGGTAAAAATTTATATTGGTTGCTCTAACACGCATATCATTTTTATGCTAAACCTTTGATTTATTTTTATGTAAACTTTTATGCTAAAACACTCCTCCAACAAGTAAAATATTGCTTATAAAAACATCCTCCTATTATTGACTTTCAAATCAAATTTTACTTGTGTTTCCAATTGCTAAAAGGATGTTGTTTCTTTATTTCAAAATTCTTTAACTCTTATCTTTATAAAGTTAGTTTTGAAACTCAAAAACATCTTCTTTTTGAACTTAAACTCTTATTTAGTATTATGATGTCTCTTTTCGAAATCTTCCGCAATGCTCAAACTCTGATACATTCATGAACTTCAATATAGCTAAGTTTTATTTCAAAAAAAATTCAATTATGATTCTTCCCATTAGATTTAAAAGCTTCATGTTTCAAAAAACTATTATCCGTGACTTCATTTCTCATCATAGCGGGGGCGTAGGGTTGTAGACATTAGATAATCTTATCTCTAGTCATGTCTTGTCCTTAACCGGGGAGGGTTCCAGTGGGGCCTTGCGAGGCACTGGGGGGAAAGAGTGCTAGGTTAAGTTTTTGTCTAGCGTTTGCATATGAGACTAACACCCCAACCTACGGCTTGTTTGCAGCTCCTCATGCCCATCCGTCACTTAGTACGGGGCTAGGGTGTAGACATATTGTCTGGGTAGATTGGCTACTTGGAAATCATTATTTTTTTATGCTTAAAACTCTTATTTAAAGGGGAAATCATTATTTTTTTGGGCTAAAAACTCTGATCTATTTCTCTAAAAATTGTTCTGAAACTCCTTATCATTTCCCTCTCACTAAAAAGCTCGATCATGCCTTTATCTTATTATCAAAACTTTTATGTGGTGCCTCCTAACCCACTTTTGCTAATAACAAAAGGGGGAGAGCTAACATGATAAATATAATCTGCTATCAAAATAGAAACCTAACATGTTTAATTAAGATGATAACTTACATATTAAGGGAGCATTCACTTAGGGGGGGCATGTATTTAGGGGGAGCAATTCTAAATGCTAAAATCGATTATTATCCTAAGTCATCACTCACACACACACACAAATAGGATTTCATCATGCTTATATATTAATGCTCTGATTTATCATTAATGGATTTGTTATTATCAAAAGGGGGAGTTTGTTGGAACATGGTCTTCCGCATCTCCTAGGTTTGAGAATAACAAATCCTATGTGTATTTGATCTTGTGTGTTCAAGTGTGCAGGTTATCTAGGTCCACATGACTCAAGGAGTACACATGAAGACTGCCCCCAAAATCGAGGCAAAAATTCCATCATGACCACTAGCGCCGGCGGTAGCGATAGCGCCCGGCGCTAGCGATGATTAGCACGATTCCGGCAGCATTTTTAGAAGGAGCTAGCGCCCGGCGGTAGCTACTAGCGCTGGCGGTAGCGTGGCGCACAGAAGGCATAGAGCAAAATGTTGCCACGGATGGGAGATTCTGCCGCGCAAGATCATTCCTAATCCGGGCTAGCGCCGGCGGTAGCGCTAGCGCCGGCGGTAGCGCTGAGGCTATAAAATGGATGCCTTGGCTCCGAATTCTTCATCCTCCTACAATCCTAAACTCCAGAGCTTCGTGCCACAGCAGAGAGAGGAAGATTCAGAGTGATACTCCCACAATTCCATAAAGCCTTAAGGAGATCCGTGGAGAAGATTTCAACACGCGTCATCATCGTGACGAAAGACCGCATCGACTACGATCATACTCTGCGGGCCTTCGTCCACTTCTCCAAGAGATCCACATAGAGAGAGTTTTAATATTATTGTCTTTTTCATTTCATATCTTTTCTGTAATCGGTTAGTTAATTCGCCTCGTGTTGGCGACTAGGTCTGAGTTAGACTTAGGGGGTAATTCGCCTCGTGTTGGCGACTAGGTCTAGGGAGTAGATCTAGGGGGTTATCGAGGCCTTTCCGAGGATAGATTGGCTAGAGCGGCTTGAGGCCGTATCTGGGGAGAGATCGGCTAAAGCCAACCGGTTCGTGGGGATACGAGTCAGTATAGAAAACGAAAAAGAGTCTTATTAGTCGCCTTCGATCTCTAGCGTCATAGAGATCAAGTTTTGTAAAAACCTTACTTATTAATAAAGCATGTCTCTTCTTTTGTTTTTACTAAACTTCTCATTGTTTTAATATTGCAAAAAGTTTAAGTTTTCTAAATAAAATCTAAACTTTTTGAAAACCCTTATTCACCCCCCTCTAAGGGCGCCTACCGATCCAACAACGAGAATCAACCACATCAGACATAATGAAATCATAGAACAAATGAACGCCGAAGAATTTCAGATTATGTCAAAAAACAGCCACCGGAAGATCGCTGGAAAAAACGACGTTGCCGAGAAAAAACCGGACACCACCAATAGGACCGCCCGGGGTCATAAAGCAATAGATCCTTGAGCGCTGAAGTCAAAGAAGGCATGGAGGAGTAGGAATGACACTTTTCATGAGTGAAAGAATATGGAGAGGAAGAACCCTAGATCAACAATCTAGGACGATCTGGTGGAGCGATTAATTGATCCCCATAGTATGAGGAAAAGGAGAGAAAAGCGATTTTTTTTTGAGAAAAATCGGGCACATCAGACGGTCGCCGAAGCGGGAGCCATCCGGCGGAGCCGATCGGCCCGTGCGCCGATCGGCAGGCTCCCGTCAACTACAACACTGCTGTAGGAGAGAAAGAGGAGGGGAGAGAAGAAGAGCTGCAGTGGAGGGAGAGGGGAGAGGAGGGATGCTGACTGAGGCCGGCGGGATCGAGTGGATATCGACGAGACTAGTGTCGACAGGAGCAGCTAGGGCGACGCTGGCTCTGATACCATGTCAAACCGTGAATCTTGATTATAATCTGGAATAATAAAACCCTCCTCTATATATAGTAGAGGAGGTTACAAGAGAATACACTACATATTACATATTAAGACAATGCGACAAATTATTTCTAACAGTTATTTTTTCTTAATGATCTTCTCTTATGACTCATTTGGTTGCTTGAAATAATTTTTTTTTTGTAAAATAATGGAATTTAAACTCACTATTTGATTAGATTTAGTTAAGTACCAATGTTGTATTCAAACTCCATAAATTGCCTCGAAATTTGTCATTTTCACCTATAAAATGACTGAAAAAAGTTCATCATTTTCTAAAACATATTTTATGTCTACCAACAAACGTACATGGGAGTAGCAAAAATTCCAGTTGGCTAATTTGCAATTGTAGTGTTATGTTCCACAATCATTGTACTTATTGTTCTGTATAATTTTGTGAAGCCTACGACCTTTTAATTCTTATTTAAGTTAGTGCTTGATTTAATTTGATCTGTCCATGAACAGTTCTGATATTTTATATAGTTCTATTCAGCATCATTCACGGAAGATCTTGGTGAAGTGGTTAAATATGTGTCAACATGTTATCCCAAGGGTAAAATGTATGCTGTTGGCTGGTCTCTAGGAGCAAACATTCTTGTGCGTTACCTGGGTCAGGTATATATAAATAATTTCAAAATTTTGATACTTTTCGCAATAAGTATAACTTTGTCACCTATACAGTGAAAATTGAAGTTTACATTTGAATAATAAATATAGCTTTTGCCTTTTGCGTATAAATTGACTCTACTGTGCGGTCGCCCAATGTATTTATGGTTAGTTTTATAGAACTTGGCTGAATAATATAATTTCTTTTCTGAAAATTGTGTTAGATCTTTGGATTTCCACCCGTTTTTATTTTATTTTGTTTTATTTGAAGTAGTCATCAAGCATGGGTCTTCATATGCATAAAATTAGTGGCAGGTGCACAGGGAGAACTGACACACATTACTCAAGTCTTATCACTATCAGTAAGATTGCTAATATTTACGTTTGTGCAAATGAAGTTTTTGACAACGCATTAAAGAATAAAAATGGAACATCTCACTGATTCATTGATCAAATTCCTATAAGAGACAAAACTAAGGATTTAAAGAATTTAAGCAAACAGGGATTGACAGAAAAATAGAAGAGACTAAAAAAAGCCTTTGGGCCTACTAAGTACTGACACACCTTAGCTGGATGACCACAACTATCTAGCCCTTGATGTACCCCTTCTTCAACCTTGCTGTACAACATGTTGCCCGAAATGCCCACGCCACTTATTTCCCTAGCTTATACTTGGCTTACAATGTTTGTTTGTTTCTCGAGGTAGATAGTTTCCATATTTAAAGGTGTTGGTTTCAATTCCTGGGAATATGTGCTGGTTGTTTACTGTTAAGATCCTCCCTCTTAGACCTCGTGACCGGCGGAGGAGCAATGGCGGTGGAGGAGGAGACGCGGCGTTGATCGAGGGGGGGGGGGGGGGGGCGTACCTGCGCGGGATTGCGGCTAGGGCAACTCACGGTTTTTCTGTGGGTTAGAGAGAGAGAGAGAGAAGGGAAATAAGAGAGAGAGAGAGTTTTAGTTCTAATTTTCTTCCTTCCAACAAACCCCAACCGGACACTATTTAAGTTCACAAACACGCCCCCTATTTGGGCTTACAACAATGGGCACAATACTTTATAAATAACACCACAAAAATAACACAACATAAAGTTAAGGATACGAAGATAACTGGCGCCGTCACGCCTCCATAACATCGCCGCCCCCGTCCGAAGACAGCTTGTCCTCAAGCTGGATCGAAGGGTATTGCATTGTCTTCTCCACCCGTTGCATCATCATTCGGAGGATCATCTACTTCGAGCCAAAATAAGTGTCTGCATCGATGTCCCGGCGTGAAATGTTCATCACAATTGTACCACAGGACTTTCTCGCGACGCTCAGCCATCTCGGGGCGGGACAAACGGCGCCGGACAGTAGGCCGCGGTGTATCGTCCCGGATTGGAGCCTTGTCAGTTAGGCAGGGTGGAGAGTAAGCTCCATGGTACTCCCGACGTCCCAGTGGCGGACGATCTAATAGCAGTCGACGGTCGCAAGCCCTGGCGAGGCTCATCGCCGTATTGAGATCACATGGATACTTACTAAAAAAAACATTTGACAAAAAATCATAGTAAGTCCGATATATTCTCTAAGCTTGGAGCAGTAGGAATTTGACGTCCCAACGTAATCGCTCGTGAAGACCGACACTGAAGAGTTGAACTTGCTGCTCCAGTAAAATGGACGTTGCCCGAGATAGCAGAATCTGGAATTGCTCTAAATATGTGTCAATGGGGCCGACCTGTTTGAGGTTCACAAGGTCGCCGAGTGGGTTTCCCTGTAGAGCCGGACCAAACCGCAGGGTGCAGGCAGCACTGAAGTCCGCGCACGAAGAGTTGGGGTGTTCGCGCATAAGTTGTGTGAACCACAATTGCGCCGGCCCAAGTAAGTGAAAGGAGGCGATGCTGACGCGTTCTTCATCGGGCGTGTGTTGGTTGGCGAAGAAAATATCACAACGGGTGAGCCAAGGAAGAGGATCTTCGCGGCCCTCGTAGATGGGAAAGTCCATCCGGATAGTTTGTGCGTAGGCGGGGTTGTCCTCTCCTGTAGGAGTGGCGGAGTCCACACAGCTTGCCGAAGGGTGATCGGCCGTGTTCAGAGGCGGAGGAGAAGGCACCCCTTATAGGGCATCCAAACGTGCGTTGAGGGCGTCCATTTTGGCGTTCTGAGTCGCAAACATGGTTTGGAAGAGTGCCATGACCTCTGCGAGCGAGGCGGTACTGTCCGCCATCTGTGCTAGGGCTGGACCGACGGTCGGCGGTGTTGGTAGTAGGCCCACGGAGGAGGAGAGGTGCGAAGCCGTTGCTGTGGGGCTGAGAACGGGAGCGGAAGCCGTGCAATCGGAGGAAGGAGAATCCGCGGGTCGGAAAGGTGGGCCGGTGAGCGTGCAGAGCCCTGAGTGAGTTGCGGGGTCGGGTGGCCCTACCAGTGCGTCCGGAGTGCTGGAAGACTGGGCGGCGGCGGAATTGGGTCGATGTCGCGGTTTGGGGCGAGCGGAGGAACGGCTGGAGAGTGAGCCGACGACGGCCTCTGATACCAGATTGTTAAGATCCTCCCTCTTAGACCTCGTGATCGGCGGAGGAGCAATGACGGTGGAGGAGGAGACGCGGCGGTGGAGGAGGAGACGCGGCGTTGATCGGAGGGGGGGGGGGGGGGCGTACCTGCGCGGGATTGCGGCTAGGGCAACTCACGGTTTTTCCGTGGGTTAGAGAGAGAGAGAGAAGGGAAATAAGAGAGAGAGAGAGTTTTAGTTCTAATTTTCTTCCTTCCAACAAAGCCCAACCGGACACTATTTAAGTTCACAAACACGCCCCCCATTTGGGCTTACAACAATGGACACAATACTTTATAAATAACACCACAAAAATAATATAACATAAAGTTAAGGATACGAAGATAACTGGCGCCGTCACGCCTCCATAACATTTACCTTCATATTTTGTTGGATGCAATTGAGAAAATTTTGCACTTTAAAACAGTCAGAAGATTTGAGAGGAACCTCCCAACCGATTCACTTCTCTGATCACGCAAACTCCCTCGAGGTCAACACTTTTATTCCTTTCTCTCGATATCTAAAATTGTACACATCCTATCTTTCTAAGCAATTCCAAGTTTTTTAATTGATTGCATCCATGGACTATTACTTCATTAAATATGATCCGTCTATTTTATATAAAGCTTATCCATATAGACAATATTATTCTAGGATTTTAATTCCTCGTTAATGCCTTGAAATCAAAATCCACTCAGACTCAAAATTATTCTTGTTTATCTGTAAACATCTTCAAATCTAAAGAAATTGATAAAGAATGATATTATTTTCTTAGTTATATTTTGTATATCATTTTATTTTGTAACTATAAATATCTAATTTTATACAAGCAAATTGAATTTTTCTTTCAAATTTCGTTCAATTCAAAGTAAAAGACAAAATTAATATATAATTCATTAATTTAAAAATTGGGATATAAGTGTGGTAAGGTAAAAGTGTGGTCAATATGACCATATCGCAGCTTCTTTCATACTAATCCTAGACATAAGTCGACAGTAGAACGTGAGAAAAATGTGGATAGTCTTGTTGAGCAAAAAAAGGTGGTTCAGGTGAAGATGAAGTAGGAGATGAAATCTGTAATAGGTATATGATCGTGTATCATGATATTTGATTTGATACTCATTAAGGACAAAAACTGTGCATCAAAGGTAAGTTAAAGTTATTAAATATATATGTGATAGAGCACTAACTAGTGTTAGAAATAGTTGTGGTGTGGCCACGTAATTTTTATTCTCAATTTCTTTACATCTTGGATCATTAGTGAGTCCATACCTTTTTGTAATAGTTATAGAGATGCTTACATAAGGTTTCCATAATATGGTGCCTTCGAGTATACTCTTTTGGAGTGACATAGTTATAATCAATGAGATATATTGTGTTAAGTAATAAAAAAGAGTAGAAGATATAGTGCTTCAATTTAATATAATAAAGATCAAGTACATAATATGTAATTTTAGTGGGAGTAATATTGACAATTATCAATTTATTTTATTAGATGATAAATTGATATTTATGTGTGATAAGTTTAAGTAATGTTGCCAATTATTCAGAAGAATGATGGTATTATTCTGGATATGATCTCTAGATCGCCCAAGTCATTAAAATGAAGAAAAGGCTCAAGAGTACTGTGTCATGAGAGCATATCATGGAGACTTAAAAGTAAATTTATACAACCCAGTTAAAGTAATAATGTTGTATGTAGGGCTGTTCACAAACCAAATAGTTCGTGAATAATTTGGGAATCATTTTGTGAGGATTCGTTTTTTTTTAATTTGAATCCGTATTCGAATCCGAATCCAAATAATATTACCTATATTGCAAGATTCGCGAATAGTTCGTGAATAATAGAAATATATATTTAAATAAACTTTATATAAGTAAATACACTTTATAAAATTAAATAAACTTTATATAATTAAATTCGAATTCGAATCCAAACCCGAATCCAAATTCAAATCCAAATTTGAATTCAGGATTTCGGGACAAATCTAATCCAAATACAAATATTCAAACGAATCTGAATCCGAATCTCTGCATTCCATGACAAATTTGGATTCGATTGAAGAACTATTCGATTCGATTCAGTTCGTTAACACCCCTAGTTGTATGGATTCGCGTGTTGGACAGTAAAAATTCCACTTCTAGTCAGTGTGGTATTAATGTTAATTATAAGATGGGTTTGTGGACAAACTAGAAGAAATAAAATAATAATTCTAAGCATATGGGTTAGTTGATGTACATTGAGAGCTTAATGTATTGGTTATGGAATTGCTGAGTTCAGTAATGGGAATTGGGCTATGAGATGGCGGGAATCAACCACTTATGAACTATGAAATTGGAAGGGAGATGATTTGCTTGTTCAAGTTTTGGAAGGCATGAAAAACATGTTTCAATATTAAAACAATAGATAAAAAATTTTGTACAGCAATGCATTGCTGTATTGCTAACCATTCTACTTGGTCATACATTCTACTTGGTCTGAGAATTACTGAACTGTCTACGCTAGATACTTGTTGGTCTCCCACTAAAAAGTGAAAACTATGATGATCACCTAAATGGGATGATGACCCCCTCATTTCAGCATTGAGTAGTGCTAACGTTTGTCAACATCCATACACAGACCCAGGTGTGAAATCCAATAGATCCTAGACAATTACTGATGGGTACAGATACAAATATGACTCCCCAGACCCACAACGACCTCATCATGCGCTGTTATCGTAGTATCGCATGTGCCCTTCTATTTACCTATGTATCCCTAGTGATATTTTTATAATAATATGTTGTATGGCCACTCCCGCCTATATAAGAAAGTGGAAGAGAGTCTTAGGTTTATCTTTTGGGATTTCTAGGGTTTGATTTCTCATTTAGATAGGTGCTTCAAGAAGGAATCAACCCTCGGAAGGTAGGCAGGAGCATACCTAGCGAGATATTTCGCCATACTTTTATTGTAATAAATTTCTGATTTGATTTTCAATGCTATAAATTGGTTCGACATGTCAGTCTCGGCTGCCGCTGCGCAAGATGGATTGAGAATTTCCTCACTGCACGCTGACCCCTGCAAAGGAACCAACTGTCCAACTTTCTCAGCTGAAACACGTGAGCAACTTTGACTTCCACTTTTTCCGTCTTGTGATCCCAATTTCAGTGGCTTGCATTATCGACCCCGATCATCTTACGTCTGACTGCGACCTATGCTTCACCCTTCTTCTCGATTCGATTAATCTTCCATATTTCAGTGCCCAAAACCAGCGCATCTTTGCGCTCCCAGCGTCCTCGATCGCATGAACTAGAAACATTTTTCGACTCTGCACTCTTGCGCTCTCCGCACGCACTCGACAACCGCCGCATTAGCGCATTTGCTCTTCTCGCACCTGTCTCCCACACTTTTCTAGTGCATCCCATGCCTCTTCAACACATGCCTGCTCTCCAGCCAGCCACCCGTCTGTCCTCCATTTCCCCAGTCTTCTGGTCCATACCAATAACCCGTTCTATGGACATCCGCGTTGCGCTCTGCTTCGGCCTTAACCAATTCCAACCGCTTGGATCGTCTGGAAGCGCGACTGGAAGACCTAACACTCCATGAGCTTACGACAACAGCCGCCCACCGTTAGTCGGCTCCCCTACTCCCCCTCCACCATCACCCTCCTATGGGCCCACTGTTGACTACATGATGATCCTACACTCCTCCTTGGACATTCACTCGGTCCATCTCTGCGTATTGAGATACCTGTGTTCGACGAGATTGACCCCCTGGTTGGATCACCCGAGCAGAACAATTCTTCGATCTTCAATCAACTCCCACAAACCAGAAGATCCCAATCGCTACAATATACATGGATGGCCTTGCGCTCCATTGGGTGCGTTAGACGCACCAGACCATCCACAATTTCCTCTCCGACACTTAAGGAGGAACTCCTTCTCCACTAAGACACTCGTTAAGTAAGAAATGTGTATGAGTGCATCAACTTTGTGCGTCAATCTGACTTTGTTGCGACCTACATTACTGAGTTCATCGAGATTGCCGCGCCGGTGACAGGCTTCTCCCCCAATCATTACCTGGTACTTGCTAATATCTCTCTGCAACCCCACATCCGTTCCTGCCTTTGTGTCCACAACCCATCCATCCTCTCCCGAGCTATGGAGCAAGCTCGTTGCCTCGACGAGGAATCTACGCGGTCCAATCTCCTCACTCTTCCTGATTACCCTCCCTGCCACTGTCGCATCCCAAAACCCATCTACCACTACTGCATGGATCCTCCACCTCTAGCTAAACCTCATTTATGGGCCTACCACCACCTCCACTTGAACGCCTATCTCACCAAGAGTGCCAAGAGCTCTGCCGGAATAGACTTTGTTTTTCTCTGCAAGCATCCGTACTCCCCAATACACAATTGCCCTCTCATGGAAATACGTTTGTTGATCGGTGCCGAAGATGATGACCCAGGCTTCACGGACTTGGATCCTCTCATGCTCATGATGACCTCTACGGGCCTCGACCTTGAGGACTAGGCTGATCTTCGAGATGGGAGTATTGATACTAATATGACTCTTGGGCCAACAACCACCTTGCCATGCACGGTCATCGTAGTATCACACATGTTCTTCTATTTACCTATGTAGCCCTAATGATATTTTTGTACTGATGTTGTATTACTACTCTCGCCTATATAAGAGAGTAGAAGTGTGTCTTATGTTTATCTTTTGGGATTTCTTGGTTTTATATTTCATTTGGAGGGGGGATTCAAGAAGGAACCATCTCTCGAAAATTTGGCGCGAGCATACCTCATTGCATCACCGCACTTTTATTGTAATAAAATGCTGATTTGATAGCCAGTGCTATCAGGTACCTACTGAATGTGGGTGTGGTCCGTTCACATGAGTGTCGAATCTGATGTGGATCAAGGCATTTCAATACTAACAAGTATGGATGCAACATAATTATTTGAAATAAATAGGCAAGGATGATTGTTTCTCAGAACTTAGAAGTATATTCGGTGACACATATATAATGTCTTCACTATACTTTTTTATGCCACCTGTTTCATTTATTTGTTGTTGAGTAATAGTTCTTACTACTGTCCATCATATGCAGCCTTTACAGTACTGTCTTTGGTATAGTGTTTTACAAGTGTGCTCCCAACTCATCACCAAATAGATCATTAGCCAGATAGCTTCAATCATGGTGTACATGGTGGAGGCATGGCAAGGTGATCGTGATATAAGAGTAGTTGTTATGCTGTGCTCTTTCCCTGTTCTTAATGCTTTAGGGAAATTCTGTTGGTTAGGGGAATATGTATTTCTAATATTTGTAATAGTTATGAATACTGCCTCTACCAGTTTTAAATTCTGCATTAATAACAATTTTATCTACTCTGATAAATGTTCTTTTCTGCTCCCTTCATCACAATCTTCCGTCCACGTGTCAAACTCTCGAGCCTATCGTGACAAATCAATCTCTAATATATAATTGAATAATGAAGTTCAGAATCATAATAGAAATGCTTCTATCTCGGCAAGCTTCCATTAAATATGGCTCTGGTTCTCTGCCCTATTGCTAAAATAGGACGTTGACTATTGCATTCTTCTTCAAAGTTTTCTAAACTATGATATCTATGACCCAATTGAGATGGTCCAGAATTTTGTCCTCAATGGAGTTAAGGATTCCTTTGTAACCTACAGCTGATATGAACTTTCAAAGGTTGATATTCACCATGCCACATAGTGAAATTGGCATAAATGATTAATCAAGGCAAAATTTTTGAGTTTAGGGTTCTGCTGACCAAGCGAAACCGCCGACAACATCACCATCATTTGCGTCATCACTCATCAGTGAGTACGACGAATGCTCACCTCTTGATGAAGTCTAACTCCAGCGACACGGTACAATAAGTTGTTCTGAAGAAAAAACAAGGAACCGGATAAGCAACCTCACAAGTTATTATACCCTTCTTTGAGCTTGAGGACAAGCTCAAAGTGAAGGAGCTAGATGTACGGGCCATTGTTACTGGTCAGGTACCGGGACCTGACCATCCAGATCATCGTTTATATCTTTAATTATAGTGTTCTATGTTGTATCGAGTCTAGCGTATGTTTTTTTATACAAGTCCAAGAGTTCAAACTTATTATGCTTATACCTTTATGTAATTCTATTTAAACAACCCTAGGGTCATGAATGAAGCAAGAAAGTATTGTGTCACTCCTTGACTTTTATTATAAGATTGTAGTACCTCTCTCCTCCAAAGCACAGCTTGCTTAGGTAGCCACAGTTCCAGCTCCGTAGTATATCCACCACCGTCATCTCCACCTCCGGCTACATTTCCGGCAAGCTACCAACTTGTTGCAGCAAGGCCCGTAACACCAACATTCCCCTCATTTCCCTAATTTCTCGTCTAGGATCCCAAGCAGAAATCCCACGAAACCGCCAGGGAGAGAGGCAGAGCGACCCGATTGCAGCTGATAGCCCTTGCTATCTGTTTGTTAGGGTTTGGAGAGCAACTTACCTCATATGAGGTATATGTATATATTTATATAGAGTCTGAAATACATGAATTATAAAATATAGGAAAATGCATATACGATATTAATATATAACACTCCCCCTCAAGTTGGGTCATGTATATCCACCAAACCCAACTTGTTACATAAAAATTTCATTCGAGGACCAGATAATCCTTTGGTAAGAATATTTGCAACTTGGCCTCAGGTCTTCACATGACTTAGTGTATTAAGTCTTTCTTCATACTTCTTTCTAACAAAGTGACAATCAACCTCGATATGTTTTGTGCGTTCATAAAAATCAGGATTAATTGCAATCTGTATTGCAGCTTGATTATCTCGCCATAGTTGAGTGGGATCTTGGATAGAATGTCCTATTTCACTGAGGAGTTGTCTAGTTGATGTAAACTAATTTTCTGATTAATTTTAAAATTTAAAATTCGTGTTCGGAATTTTAAACATCGCGGCGCCAAACTGATGTAAACTAATTTTCTGATTAATTTTAAAATTTAAAATTCGTGTTCGGAATTTTAAACATCGCGGCGCCAGCAAAATTTCTTGAGAATTTTCAAATGTTTGTTCGACCAAAGATTCGTAACCGCGCGTCGGTGAACTAACAAAGTAACAATTGTACGAAATTAGCTTTGAAATAATTTCTTCCACAAGTGCTACAAGCGAGAGAGAAAGCAATAGACAACGATGTAGAAATTAACGACAAACAGGATTAATGACGACTTAGGCAAGCAAGCTCTGATTTTTAAGATCAAAAACATTTAAGCTTAATATTATACTAGCTATCACGAGCGAGGAGGGGGTAGAAATGGTATACCTTCAGCTCCTGCACGAGACAACCTAGGTTTCGGTTGGTAGGGCCTGGTGGGGAGTTCGCCAGTGGTAGTCGGACCCCAGGAAGTCCCTTTGGAGTCGATCGAGCAGGTGGTGGCTCTAATCGAGCGGTGACGGAGAACAGGGCAAGGAAGAAGGCCGTCGGGACGAAGTACCAGCAATGGACGTCGGAGAACAGGTCGCCGGAGCCTAGGAGGGGCTCCGACAACGGCGGCGCTGGCTGGCGGGGGGCCGGAAGGAGGCGACGGACGATCGGAAGGGGTAGCGGGCGAGCGTCGGCTGGGAGTTACGAAAAGAGCAGTGGCATAACACTGTTCCTTTCGATTTTCTCCAGCTGTCTATGCAAGTGGGGGCCGGTCCTTTAAATAGAAACTTTAGGGGGGCTAATTAAAGGTGAAAATCAAAGGGGAAATTAAAGAGGGTGGTGGCTGTTACAGAAGAAAGGAGGAGTTTCCTTTTTATTATATTAACAGCCTCTTGTAAGTTAATAACCCCTTTTAATTTAATAGCCTCTTTTATTGATAATAAAAGAGGGAGAGGGGTAACCAACGGTCAAGGGGAAATTTCGGTTTTTTGATATTCTCATATTTAAAAGAATAATTTTCTGAAATTAAAGTAAACTATTATTTCAGAAAATTACATTAAAACACTTGAAATTAAATATATTTTTTAAAGCTTGCTTGACTAAATCAACACTACTCCTAATTTGACGGACCTTTACATTCATGGTCCCATTGGTCGGTCAAACCAATAAGCCGGATGATAATGCACGAGCAACAAGCACGATACAACATGCATGAAACTGAAAATGTGCGAAGACGTGCGCTACAATAATTAAAAAAAAAACTGAAAATATAATAAAATAAAAGATGCAAACTTGGGTTGCATCACTAGTCCACATATCTCAACAACAATATGAGTCATCGCCCAATATTCTGATTCAGCACTGGATCTGACAACATTGGTTTGTTTCTTACTCTTCCAAGAGACAAGATTTCCACCCATAAAGACATCAAACCATGCCGTCGACTTCCGAGTGACTGAATAGCCTGCCCAATCAGAGTCACACTAAGCTTCTATGTTGGAGTGCCCTCAATTTTTATATGAGATTCCGTGGCCATAATTTTTCTTTATGTATCTGTTACGAACCCGCGCTGGGGCGTCACCTACCATCGCCGCCGACCCGCGCTAGGGCATCACTTACCATCGCCGCCACAGGACAACACGTTGGGACTAAAGGAGGGCGCATTATACATCAACCATCGTTTATTTCTATATTTCGTTTTATTTCGATAGTCCGTTGTTGTTGCTTTTTTTTCATGTACGCACATTTTAATATTTTGGATGTAGTTAGCTTGTATTTTTTTTATCCTTCCTACTTAGGAAGGAATGGGGGACAAAATGAGGCAAGCAAGCATTACTCGTATTTTCTTTCTCTCTAATTTCTCTCCCTCTCTCTATCTCTCGCTCGTTCCCTTTCCCGTGCCCTAGCCAAAACACGCAAGCCGCACACTGCCTATCTTCCGTCTGCCGGCTTTCCCCCTCGTGCATCACAATAGGTTCCCGCAAATCTAAAAAGGAAAACTCCAACCTCCTTTGCGACTCCACCTCTCCCGACCACGAACGAGGTCTAAATCTAGGGTTCCTATCATCTTGGTATCAGAGCCACACGCCGCTGCGACCTCCTATCCACCTCTGCATTCCGTGCCAGCCTAGTCGGACAATCCAGCGCATGCACGTGTCTTCCCAATGCCGATCGACGCTGCTGCGTCCATGCGCTCCCTGCACCAGTCACCCAACATTCTCGCAACGACTTTCTGCCACTTTGCCAGGCTTCGCCTGGGCTCCTCCTGGGCGCCATTTTGCCGTCCTCTCCCCTCCTTCTAGGCAGCATCGGCCTCCTCCCTACTCTCTACCGTGATTCCTCTGTGTCGCCACTCCTTCCATGGAGGACCACCACATCTCCTGGGCATGCCCAGGTGATGGAGATGTTTGACAAACTGATGGTGAAGCATTCAAATGCCCTGGAGGCCCTTACGACTCGCATCGACTGCGAGCATTCCTCTCCGCAGCCATCGTAAGTTCCCTCAGACTCCTCTCATGCAGAGGTACTAGATCCCCACCAGCCTGCCTGTCCTCCGCCACACACCGAAGGTAGCGGTGTTCCCCGTTACAACAAGATGGATTTTCCGATTTTCAACGGTCACAAAGAACCCTTGACATGGCTAACTCGCTATGAGTATTTTTTTATGAATCATCTCACACCGTGGGAAAACTGGCTCAATGTCGCCTCATGTCATTTGATTGGCTCCGCTCAGTCTTGTATTCATAGTTGCAACGGGAGAAACCCCTTCTGACTTGTGAAGTGTTCAAGACTCAAGAGTAATTGCAACCTTCTCTTTAGACCCCCTCTGTGTGGAAATCCCATTGGCGTACTCATGTCCCTCAAACAGACGGTCTCCCCTCGATGATTATTTGGAGCGGTTTCAGGTTCTCCTCGTCGTGCTTCTTTCGTGCCCCCGACACATCAGGTGTCCATATTTACGGCGGGCCTCCATGAGTATCTGCGCCCCAACGTAGAGTTTCAGACACCTGCCGACCTTACCACTGCTATGAGTATCCCCTGCCTCTGCGAGAAACGTCTACTGATAGATCAACCTTAGAGCGGCTTACGTGGGGAGGGCCCCTCCCGTAGCTTCGTCCCACCGTCATAGCTTGCGGCCACCCCACCTCTTAAGGGGAAGGAGAGCACCCCCACCGCCCATTCGTCACCTCCCGTCCTAAGAAATGGCGGACCGCCACGCTAAGGGCCTTTGTTACAACTGCGATAAGACCTACTCGGGCGGCCACAAATGCAAGCACCTATTCTTTTTGGAGGTGGACGACCCATCTGAGGAGGAGGACAAGGATGACCTTCGGACCTCGAGATTTCCATCCATGCCATTGAGGGGCCCTACTCCGGGGAGACTCTTCAGATCCCGATTATTGTTGTTGATCATCTCTTGGTCGCCCTCCTGGACACAGGGAATACACACAGCTTCATTAGCTAGGAGACTGCCAGTCAGCTCAACCTGACAGTGATGAGTCGCCCCTGCTTGCGTGTCGCTGTGGCCAACAACAGTACTATGGAGTGTCCCGGTATCTGTCCGGCTGTGCCGATCGTGGTGGAAGGGTACCGCTCCAAGGTGGACCTCTTAGTGATCGCTCTCTGGGGTTTCAAGGTGGTCTTGGGTGTCCGTTGGCTGCGCACCCTCGGCCCCCTAACATGAGATTTTGATCACCTCACAGTGACATGACATCAGGGAGGCTAACAGACAGTCTAGCAGGGTTGTTTTAAGGGGAAGTCACATCGAGCATTCTGCTTATCTTCCGGCCGAGACCCGCACGACAACCTCGATCACTTAATGCAGAAGTTTGGGGACGTCTTGGTTCCTCCTCAGGGACTTCCTCCACCATGTCGCCACGATCACCACATTTGTCTCCTCCCAAACACCGCCCCCGTTGTGGTGCACGCTCTATCGCTACCCTTTCCGACAGAAAGACGAGATCGAACGTCAGTGCAGTGACATGCTACAACAAGACATCATCCGTCATATCATCTCGCCATTTTTCTCCCCTGCCCTCTGGTCCAGAAGAAGGACGCCACTTGGCAGTTCTGTGTTGATTATCAAGAGTTGAATGACAAGACTGTGAAGGATAAATTTCCGATTCCTGTGGTAGAGGAGCTGTTGGATGAGCCCCAAATTCTTCTCCAAGATCGACCTTTATTTGGGTTACCATCAGGTGCGCTTGGCCCCAATTGACGTGGAGAAGACAACTTTACACACTCATCATGGGCACTTTGAGTTTCTGGCGATGCCCTTCGGGCTCACCAATGCCCCGTCTACTTTCCAGGCCATGATAAATGAGGTATTCCACGAGCTTCTCCGTTGTTATGTTCTCATTTTCTTTAAAAATATTTTAGTGTATAGCAAGACATGAGAAGAACACTTGCGGCTTCTGCAAGCCGTCTTTGCACTCCTCCGCCGACATCAGCTATTTTTGAGGTGGGCTAAGTGCTCCTTCGGGACCGACAAAGTTGCCTAATTAGGTCATGTGATCCACAAAATTAGCGTTTATGTAGATCTCGAAAGGATTCGTGGGGTGACAGCCTGACCGGTTCACCAATCCCCTCGGGAGTTGCGGTGCTTTCTTGGACTGACTGAGTACTACCGCTGTTTCATTCAAGACTACAACATGATTGCGAACCCCTGGTGCCTATACTGAAGAAGATCAGGTTCCTTTGGAGTGATCGCACCACAAAGACCTTTCGGGCCCTCCAACATGCCTTAATCACTGCCCCAGTCCTCCACTTGCCCGACTTTACACAGGAGTTCATCGTGGAGTACGATACATCGGGGCAGGGCTATGACGCCATGCTACAACAGGCGGGCCGCCCGATCACGTTTTTCAGTCACAAGATGGCGACTCACCATCAGAGGCTACCGACTTATGAGCTCGAGTTGATCGGCCTCGCTAAGGCGGTGCAACACTAACGGCCATACTTATGGGGGAGATCTTTTCTGATCTGTACGAACCATTTCAGCCTCAAGTACCTACTGGAGTAGCGTCTTAGCACCACTCCCCAACATCGCCGGATGAGCAAAATTTTGGAATTCCACTTCCGAGTATAGTATAAGGCCGGTGCCTTGAACTGTGCCATCGACGCTCTCTCTCGTCGCGACCTGGAAAACGGGCTACTATGCACCATCTCCCATCCCACCCCCGCGATCCTTCCTTAATTGCGCCAGGAGTCTCAAGATTCTCCTGTTCTGTGGTGCTCAGTTGGCAGATTGCAGAAGGGCGCCTTCCAGCCCACTAGACGGTGCAAGAAGGCCTAGTGCACTACAAGGGGCGCATGTATTTGCTCCCTTCTTCTCCCCTCATTTTCGAGATAGTGGCGATCGCCCACAACTTGGGTCATGGAGGAATCTGCATGACCCTTAAGCGAATTCACACTGATTTTTTTTGGAAGGACATGCGATGCAGTGTCCAGGATTTTATTGCCACTTGCACAGTGGGCCTATTATCTTTCTTTAATTTCATTCAATCAGATATTTTTAAGGGTATCTGTCGATTTATCTTTTAATATTCTTGGGTCCACCCCTTCTGGGGTGATCTTAAGCTCCTGTCTACCCAGGATGATTCCACACGCAATAAGCCTTCTGGCCCCCCGGTTAGACATAGACTTCCAATCTAGGATGATCCCACACGCAATAGGCCTTCTGGCCCCCGTAGACTGGAGGATTCTAACTCAACACACTCTTCTTTCGTAGGCGATTCACATCCCCATGCATGGGCTAACCCTTAACATTTCTTATGCATCGATGCATTCTGTCTTTTTATTAGTCTTATGTCTTTCTTTTCTTTTCTTTTTACATCTCATATCATATTCTATTTGATCAGTTAGCGATTATAGATTTTTATTCTTTTCGTAGTCTTTTTAGTTTTTGAATTTTGTATAATTTCTAGTGTAGAAGAATATGTATTATTTTGCTGATTTTCCTCTCAGAATTCTAATCGCTTTCTTTTGCTATTCCATATTTAGCTTCTCAGCTATTATATCAGTGATTTTAAAATTTTGAATTTCGTTAACTTAAATGAAAATTCACATACATTAAAATAGGTTGTGTAAAAATATTACGAAGGTAAATACTCAAAATATTTTAAAATCTAAGCATAATTAAAGAGGTAAAACTCACCGTGGCTTTCTTTTTCCCCTTTCCTTTTCAGGTTCATCATCGCGACTACGATTACCACAAAACAAACACTTTAATTAAATCTCATAGGGCTAACTGGAAGATTTAAACGAGAGAAATAAAATGACAACGACTGAATTGGGGAAAAGAAATAAGGCTTGCTACCTGTTTAGATCAGGCGGAAGAATCGACCTCAACAAGGCTGTCGACGACAAGGAAAGCTCGACTAAACCTCTTCCACGACAGGATCGATCAAGAGGAATCCATCAGGAAACGGCAAAAAGGCTGAGATTTGCACCTGAATCGTCGATTAGGGCTAGGAGAGCGATCTCCCTCTCATCCACTAGAAGGAGTCAATCGCCAGGGTCGTTGTCTGCTTTGACGACGCGAGGAGGGCTCGACGAGGTCGCTGCTGTCGCAGGGAGGTGCAGTCGGTAAGAGGACGAAAGAGATCTCGCCGGTTGGAGTTGTCTGCAAGGAAGGAACGGGAGCGTTGTCGGTTTCTGCTTCTGTTGAGCGCCTGGGTGGGATAAATCGGGCTTTCGGCGGTTTTGATTACGCGTGGGGGGAAAAAGAAAATAAAACATGTCGCTCAGTTATGAAAACTGTGGCTCACATTAATTAGAGGAGTTAAAATTGAACCTTTTTCCTTAATCACCAAAAACGTCATTCCACCAATACATCAATACTATGATATTAATGTTCCAGCGAACTTCTAAATTGCGTCGAAGTAAATTCTATAATCTTCAATACAATTTCTAATTAACGTGCAACAACTAATCATAATATTTCGTGCATCGACATGATGATTGCTCGATCAATTTCGCTCGCGATCGGGCCTTGCAATTAAATTTTATTTTCGCATTAAATTACGGATGTTACAGATATCCCAAAGAACCGAAATCTCATTTGCAAGAATCTTCCATTTGGCGAAGTATTCAATGATTGGACGTGCACCCTGCTTCTGTTCAACCATCTTAGGGAAGAGTTCCCCAAGGCGGGTGAGATTGTTCTCCTGAGAGAACATCATGTGTCGTATGCCAGCTATAAACATAGGGACTCCCTTTTTCCATAGTTGGAAGTTTAGTGATGTGAGAATGGTGGTGAAAAGTATGACTTTATGAGGAAATGTATTGTTGTAGTCTCCATGAGGTATGGATGAAGGGGTAGTAATCATAGATGAGGATTCGTTGATGTTCTTTGTCATGATCCAGACGGGAAAATGGCCAAATTCTGTCCTAGGGTAAAGGTAGTAAGAGACTTAGTCTTGTAGAGGCATTTTTGTGGAAGGTCGGCAATCTCGGCATGAGTGGTCCACGGAATAAGCAACAATAAGCTTGTCGACCACAATATCTGTCCAAAAAGTGTATGGATCGACGGAAGAGAGACCTACCATCGATTGGTGCTGTCAGCAGTCAGAAGAGGGGGCTCAAGGTTTAGAAGTCCTGCTGTCGTCGGGATCAGGTGAATCAAGTCAGCACAATCATGAGGATGAAGGTGATTGGCGTCGGGATCAGGCAAATCAGTTCAAGCCAGGTACCAGGGAAGACGCTAGATCGTCGTCTTCGCCGAGGCGTTGTCGGATGAAACGGCCTCGTCGGGACGAAGCGTCGTCAAGATGAAGCGGGATCAGATGTCGTCATGGGATCGAAGCAGGATGTTCGGCGTCGTTGTCGAGGACGAGGTGGGATCAGGCGTCGTCGGAATAAGGCGGGATCGTCTTCGTCATCGTGGATGAAGCGGGATCAGGATCATCTTCGTCGCCGTGGATGAAGCAGGATCAGGATCAGGAGATAAAGCAGGATCAGGATCAGGAGATAGGGATCGACATCCTTATTTTTCCCTTTTTTTTCTAAGTGTGCTCTGATACCATGTTGATTAGGGTTTGGAGAGCAACTTACATCATATGAGGTATATGGATATATTTATAGAGTCCAAAATGCATGAAAGTGCATATACAATATTAATATCTAACACTATCAGTATCTGAAAAATAATAGTTCTTTTTTTGGCAGTAATCATGTCTATTCCTCTATTCGTGTGTTGGGAGCATTTGTTTGGAATAGTTGATCCTCTAGTAATACATGCTCAGAGAGTTAAATGAAGATGAAGTTCATGAAAGAATAGATGTTAGTAGCAGCGCTTTAGTAGAGTAAGCTAAACTTCTTGTAGTTATGATGGTAATTCCATGTCTTTTATCTGCCAATTAGGATTAGCGTTTGCCTGATTTCTATTCTAAGATTTAGAAGTTCAATATGTGGATTTAAATTTCCAAACGGATCATGCTTATAAGCCTTTAAATAGATTACATAACTGTCATAGTACCTTGTTAAGAACAAAAAAATTTAGGTAAGTATTGACCTCAGTAAAATGCAATTTAAAGGTAGCCTGTAGAAGCTACCATTACTTCATGATTGATGCTTCAGTTTTCAGATCCTTGCAACTATGAAATAAAATGAAGTCTGTGAGTTACTTTGTCATTTCCTAAGTTGAAGGATCTAATTTGAGCAGCTACTATAAAGAAAAAAAAGTTTTGAGTATTTTGAAGCCGGTGCATGTCTGCATGCTGTAGCTGCTCATGCTAATAATCAATTAGATTTAATGTTGTAAAATTTTCTGTTGCAGGAAGCACATGAATGCCCACTTTCTGGAGCAGTTTCTTTATGTAATCCTTTCAATTTACCAATTGCAGATGAGGACTTCCACAAGGGCTTCAATAATATTTACGACAAAGCTCTTGCTAGATCTCTAAGAAAAATCTTTAAGAAGTAAATGCTTATATATTTCTGTAAGTTGTAGCTTAAACTATTTTCAGAAGAACACCTGACCCATTTCTGGTATAATTTCATCAGGCATGCACTTCTGTTTGAGGATCTTCGTGATGAATATAATATTCCTATGGCGGCTAATGCCAAGACTGTTAGGGATTTTGATGAAGGTTTGACACGCGGTAAGCACATTTAATTTCCGGCCATATTACTTTCTTTTTTTGCAAAAGAATTGGTTCAGGAAATTTTAATACATGGCAGTCTCATTTGGTTTCAAGTCGGCGGATGATTATTACTTCAACTCTAGCAGTTCCAACTCCATTGTGCATGTTCGCACGCCATTGTTATGTATACAGGTAATTTTTATTATTTTATGTGTGGATATATTGTTAATACACATGAGAGTAGTTAGTTTAGTACATCGAATAAGCGGAAAATGTATTGGTTTAGAACTGCAAAGCAGTTGTGCGTCGGGTTATGTTTTGGGTTAAACATTTTGCTGGGATCAAGTGATCCATGCCATTTTTGGTGCCTACCACCATAGTTAAGATTCAAATGCGGGTTGCTCCCCAAATGTCCACATAGCTGAGTGAACTCTTGGTGCATGATACGTGAAAAGAAAGCTTTTGTTACATGAGGTGTGTTAACATGGTGATGGTGATGAAGAGACTTCTCCATGAGGGAGATTAGTAAGGCACATGCCAGCATAGATTTTAGTTGCATCATATTTGAAATATATATTGGTGTATAAATCCTAAGTAGTTGTCTCTCAGCTTTTGGGTTGAAATTGGATTTTACCACTGGCCCAAAGTTTTTTCCTTTAGTTCACTCTAACAGAGGGAATCATTATTATTTTCTCATTGAAGTTCCTTTCTAATATGGTCTAGTTTATCATACATTTACTAATTCTACTTGTAATACGTAGGCTGCCAATGATCCGATTGCTCCTTCTAGGGGAATTCCTCGTCAAGAAATTAAGGTGAAGATTTCATTTTGTTGCTAATTTTTATGCTCTGTCGGCATTTATGATATGTTAGCGATAGATTCTCACTCTATATCGTCATCACCATTAATTGGTATCATTAATATTATATAGACTATAGAAGTAGGGAATGATACAACGACAAGGCTTCTCGCATATAGGCCATTTACTTGAGTTGTTTTATTAGAATTTACAGGGGATGCGACTGTGGTAGCTGCAGGCTGATCAACCGGGGGGGGGGGGGGGGGGGGGGGGGGGGGGGGGGGGGGGGGGGGGCAGGTAGAGGAGGATGATCTAGGCAATGAATAAGTGGTTGAGATTTCAGTTGAATTCATGTCTTTTTATGTCTTATTGTTTTTTACCCGCGTAAGGATATTTCTGCCCGTGCACATTGTTGTTATCCCTTGCTCTATATATATGAGCATAGGGTTGGTTTAATTAACTATCATTATTCTCTTCAACTTGGTATCAGAGCAAGAGAAGACCTAATCCCGTTCGCCTCTCCTTCGCTTAGCGCCTCCGTTCCTCTGTCGCCCGCTGCTCCTCTTCCATCTGCGTTTTGTCTTCTCCGACGATGGTGAGCCGCGGTTCCCTTGACGACGGAGGTGCACGCTGAAGGAGCCGACCGCCCCTCCTCATGATGCGCGTCTCTCTCCGCCGTCTTCTTCTTCTCCGATCCCGTAGATCCAGTGCCGACTAATCTAGTGTCGTCGTCTTCTTCTCCGCTCCCGCAGTTACAGTGCCGCGTTTCTGTGTTCTTCGTGGCTGCTTTCCCAGTCGACGGCTGCTCCAGATCGCATCTCCCGTCACCGGATCCAGCTTCTATCCCTGCTCTTCTTCTCATCGATCCTGTTTCCTGGAGGTGCGGTTGCTGCAACGCTCGATCCCGTCAACGACTTCCCCGTCTGCCGTCGTCATTTGCTCCGGGCCAGTCCTCCTGTCTTCCCTTCCTCGATGAGATCAGGCAACCACTTCCAGATCCCGCCTGCTTTCGCCGCCGCTACGTCCGCCTGTCTCGTCGAATGCCTCCAGCAGCAATTCGTCGAGAGCTGATTCGTCGAGTGCTCCAGCAGATTCGTCGAGTGCTCCAGCAGATTCGTCGAGTGCTCCAGCAGATTCGTCAAATGCCTCCAGAGCAGATTCGTCGAGTGCTTCTAGTGTTCGTCGAGTGCTCCTGCTGATTTTTCTAGTGTTCGTCGAGAGCTTCCTGTTTGCTTCCTGTTGCTCTCTGTTCGTCGTGAGCTCCCCTCCTATAGTGCCTCATGGATGATTTGTCTGCCGCCGTTGATTCTCCATCACCAAGTGTGGTGACACCTCGGATGAGCGACCCTCAACGCCCTTCTGGCCATTCATGGTCCCTAAAGATCACCATTATTCCCTTGGATGGGACAGATTATTTGGATTGATCTCGTGCTGCTCAACATGTCATTCGCAGTCATCAGCTATTTGGATACATCGATGGGACGAAGGTGACACCTTCTAAGGATAATCCTACCTGGCAACGATGAGACTCAGAAAATTCCCTGATTATCTCCTGGCTTCTTCACTCTATGTCTCCAAAAGTGTACATGAGTTATATGTTGATGGACTCTGCTTACGAGATCTGGACTCGGACACGTGAGACGTACTCACAGATTGACAGTTCCACTCAGACTTATGAGCTGACACGTCGTATGCTGGAGCTTCGTCAGGGAACCATGATGGTGTCCTCCTACTTCTCGGAGTTCGAGCGTATCGCACAGGAATTGGATTACTTTGATTAGTTTACCCCCGCATGTACTGCCGATGCAGTCCAGTTGCAGAAAAGAGACGAACGATTTCGTCTACATGTGTTTCTGATGGGGTTGAGCATGGACATGGACATGGTTCACACAAATATTCTTCACCGCTCTCCCCTTCCATCCCTTCGGGAGGCGTTTAGCATAGTTCTTGGCGACGAAGACCGTCGAAGGTCCCTCAGCACGGCTCCTCCTCCAGATCGTTCTGCCTTGACTAGTGTTGGTCGTGGCAGCTCCAACAATACTAGTGTGGTTCCGACTTGTGATCATTGTGGTCGCAGGGGACATACTCGAGACGGTTGCTTCAAACTCCATCCTCATCTTATTCCACCTGGATACGGCCGTGGTCGTGGCCCTAGCCGTGGTCGTGGTCCAGGTCGGGAGGGGGGGGGGGGGGGGAGGATACCGCCAGAATGGTTCTCGTCCTCACGATGCTGCTTACTCCACTGAGGTGCATGACGACCATCAGGGTCAGTTCTCAGGACATTTCACCACGTCGGAATTGGACGCTCTCCGCCGTCTTCTGCACTCTCAGTCTGACACTTCACAGAGCGGTACCTCTACTTCCTTTTGCTACTGCTGCTATGCACAGTGCCAATGTCGCTGTCACTCCTCTGTCTGAGTGGATTATTAACTCCGGAGCCACCGATCACATGACCGGCTCCTCCTCAGGTTTTTCTTCTTACACCCCCTTGTCAGGTAAGGACAAGGTTATTTCTGCTAATGGCACTTTGTCCCCCATTGCAGGGAAAGGAACCATTTCCTGTTCCTCCCATGTCTCTTCCGTCTGTCTTACATATCCCTTCTTTTCCTCGAAATTTTCTGTCTATTAGCAATCTTACTCGGTCACTTAACTGCTCGGTAACATTCTTTCCTGATTCTTGTGTTTTTCAAGAACTGGGTACGAAGCGGACCATTGACAGTGGTAGGAACCGCGGCGGCTTGTACTATCTGGATGCTTCTCGGCCGTCTCTGGCACTCTCCTCTTCTGCTGCTACTGCTGTTAATGCTCGACACTGGCACTTGCGTCTTAGGCATCCCTCTCCTATTTATCTCTCAAAAATGTTTTCTGCTTTATCGCATCTTGTTAAAACCTTAAAATGTGATGTTTGTGATATGTCCAAACATGTTCGACATTCATTGTCCCATGTTTCTTCTCCTAGTACTACCCCTTTTGCTATTATACATTCTGATGTTTGGGGACCTTCCCCTGTTGTTTCCTTAAATGACTATCGTTGGTTTGTTACCTTTATAGATTGTTTTTCTCGCTCTGCTTGGGTTTACCTTTTAAAGAAAAAAAATAAAGTGTTTCCTGTCTTTCAAACCTTCCATAAAATGGTGCAAACCCAGTTCGCTGCTACTATTCATGTTCTTCGTAGTGATAATGGGGGGGGGGGGGGGGGGGGGGGAATACGATGATCGTGGAGCGTTTGGACCGTATCTCACGAGTTATGGAATTATCCACCAAACTACTTGTGTCTACACCTCCACCCAAAATGGTGTGGCTGAACGAAAAAACTGGCATCTCCTTGATGTTGCCCGATGCCTTCTCCACACCATGCATCTCCCAAAATCATATTGGGGTGATGCTATCCTAATTGCCACTCATCTTATCAATCGTCTTCCCTCACGGGTTCTAGACTTTTCTACCCCTCTCACTCGTCTCTCTACGACTTCCGTTGTTCATGCTGCTCATCTTCCACCCGCGTGTTCGGGTGTGTTTGTTTTGTTCACGTCCATCAGCCTCAGCGTGACAAGCTTGACCCTCGGGCTCTACGTTGTGTCTTCCTTGGTTATTCTGCCACCACTAAGGGGTATCGGTGCTACCACCCCCTTCCAGACGTGTCTTCTGTACCATGGACGTGACGTTCCGTTAGGAGGAATCTTACTATATGGATTCGCCTCATTCCGCTCGTCAGGGGGAGAATGAGGTCATCGACTCAGTGCCTCTCCCTATGATTCCTCCTACGCCGACCTCTCCTCCTTCAGTTACCTCCCATACACCACCTTCATCTACCTCCCCCACATCACCTATACCTAAGTTATTTTCCCCGACATACCAACATCTACCCCTCATTCTCCTCTTCCTCATATATATTGTCGTCGGCAAACATGTGAACAGTCCTCCGTGGTCCCGTCGCTGCCGGTGCTGTCTTTGGACTCAGATTTTGATGCTGACCTGCATGTTCCCCTTGCTGTGCTAAGAGGTAAGGCTGTGTGTACCGATCACCCTATCTCAAATCATGTTGCTTATGGTCATCTTTCCCAGCTTCATCAGGGTTTTATATCCTCCTTGTCCATGATCACTATCCCTAAGACGTGGCAGGAGGCAGTTGGCATTCCCGCATGGGCTCATGCAATGGAGGAGGAAATATCTGCCTTGGATAAAAATCACACAAGGGACGTCTCCTCTCTTCCTCCTGAAAAGAAAGCCATTGGTTCTAGGTGGGTGTTCTCTGTTAAGCAAAATCAGGATGACAAAGTTGAGCGGTACAAAGCTCGCCGGGTGGCTCGCGATTACACTCAGACTCAGGGAGTCGACTACCAGGAGACCTTTGCCCCTGTTGCGAAGATGGACACTGTTCGTGTTATTCTATCTTGTGCGGCATGCTTGGGCTGGGATCTACATCAACTGGACGTCAAAAATGCCTTCCCGCATGGTGACCTCGACGAAGAGGTTTACATGACCTTTCCCCCAGGATTTGTGAAGAAGGGGCAAGAAAGCCTTGTCTGTCGCCTAAGGAAGTCCCTATACGGGTTGAAGCAGTCCCCCAGGGCTTGGTTTGGCAGTTTCCACAAGGCCATGGTCAAGTTTGGATACCAACAGAGACATTCTGATCATACCTTGTTCGTCAGGAAGAATGAGAGGAAGATTGTCGTTCTTATTGTTTATGTGAACGACATCGTGATCACCGGGGATGACTCAGATGAAATCTCGAAGCTGAAAGCCCTTCTGTCTGCAGAGTTTTGAGTAAAGGATCTGGGAAGGCTCCGCTACTTCCTGGGAATTGAAGCGACTCGCTCTGATCAGGGTATCTTCATCTCACAACGCAAGTATGGGTTAGACTTGTTAACTGAGACTGGGATGCTTGGGGTGTGCTCCCGCTAACACACCTTTGGAAGAGAACCATAGGATCAATGAAGATACCGATGGAGATCGCACGGATGCTGCAAGTTACCCGAGATTTGTGGGCAGGCTGTTATACCTTTCACACACTCGTCCTGACATCACATATGCAGTTGGAATCCTGAGTAGGTATATGCATGCCCCCAGAATCAGACATCAGGATGCTGCATACCGTGTCCTTCGTTACTTAAAGAAGGCTCTGGGTTGGGGTCTGATGTTTTCAAAGAACAATCATTTAAAGATTGATGTCTTTACCGATACAGATTGGGACGGAAGCCGCGATGACAGAAAATCTACAACAGGCTATTGCACTTTCATTGGTGGAAATTTAGTCACATGACGTAGCAAGAAACAAAATGTGGTGGCCAGATCTAGTGTTGAAGCCAGACTATCGGTCATTGTCTCAAGGCCTCTGCAAAGGATTATGGCTGCGCACCTTATTGAAAGACCTGGACCTTCAGATTGATACTCCTATCTCTATGTTCTGTGAAAACAAGGCCGCCATCAGTATTGCTCATAATCCGGTCCAACATGCATAAATCAGTTGGCCGATGTCTTCACACCCTTTGTTCACTCCAGAGATCAGTTGGCTGATGTCTTCACCAAGAGCTTGGGGAGCGATGTCTTTACTGATGATATCTATAGACTTGGAATGACAAACATCTATCGTTCAACTTGAGGGGGAGAGTTGAATTCAAGTCTTTTTATGTCTTATTGTTTTTTACCCGCGTAAGGGTATTTCTGTCCGTGCACATTGTTGTTATCCCTTACTCTATATATATGAGTATAGGGTTGGTTTAATTAACTATCATTATTCTCTTCAACTATTTCCGTGATAGCAGTGGCAGGACGAGTGGATGAGTAGCGGATGATGGATGGGCCGCATAGAGTTCCTTGTGGAGGCAGCTAACTTGCTCCATGGCGCTGGAGAGAGTAGTCAGGTTGTGTACATGAAGGCGCGTCCCGATATGGGGTTGTAGGCTCGCGAGAAAGTACCTTAGATAATGAGCAGGGGATACTGGATAGTTTGATGACGTGCATGGCGGTCTCGATGAACTCAGTGATGTATGTGGTGACTGTATCAGATTGACGAAAAGAGCTGAGGCGCTCATAGGAATTACCCACTTAGCGTGTGTCATAATGATGGAAAAGTTCCTCCTTCAAGGTGGGCCAAGAAAGCTCAGAGACATGTTGACACGTCCAACGCACTCAGTGGTGCGCACGACTCTCCATATAGATACTTGTCATGAGATCCTTCTGGTTGGTAGGGGTGGACTGGGGGTCGGTGCCGTCGAACACCGGAATCTCAATCCAGCGTAGGTGGGCATGATGGATGTCCTCAGAAGGGTGAAGGAACCCCATGTAGTCAGTGGCAGTCTGATTGGGGGTAGCGGGGAGGTGTCGCTGGACGATGGACAATGGGGTCCACGAGCTCACGGAGGTGGAGGGTGAGATCTTTAAACCGAACTTCTAGTAGATCCAAGCGAGTAGACTCGGTGGAGGCTGAAGCAGAGGCATCTTCGTCGGCATGGAGGGTCATGGAACGAGTCCAGGGCATGTAAGGATGACTGGAAGAAGAAAATGGAGTGACAGAAATGCCAGAGGAGGCGGACTGCAGCTGGCGAATAAGACGCGCAAAGCGTTGGACTGCGCTGAGGGGAGCGTTGTAGGGAGTGCGCCAACTGCTAGAAGGGCAGGAGTGAGATGCGCAAAGGAAATGGAGGCGGACTTGAACTGAAATGTGGTTGGGATTCAGCGTCCTGGACGATCATTGGCTGGGGTCGTCGGGGAGCGAGGGTGCTCGCCGGTCATTGGTTGGGGTCGTTAGGGAGGGAGGGTGCTCGCTGGTCATCGGTTGGGGTCGTCGGGGAGCTTGGGTGCTCGGAGACGCGGCTATTGTCGATGGCTGGACTGGAGTAGTCGTTGGACGCTATCCTGATTCAAGGAGAAGGCTCGTGTAGGGGATATGAACCGCTGGACCCGTCTCGCAGAAGGGCCGCTGAATGTGAGTGTGCTCGTGGTAGAGCAGCTAAACAGAGACACACAACAAAAATAGCCAGAAGGGCGTCGCCGGGTCGCTGGAGCGATATTGTTGCTGGAGCGGGGTTGTCGTTGGAGCAGGATCATTACTGGAAGCGCTGGTGTGGGGTCGTCGTGCGGGGTAGAAGAAAAGCTGGCTCGGCGGGACCCGCGATAACCACCAGCAGATTGACTGCTGTGTAGATCCAAAATCAAGAGGAATTAGGATCCGAAATGAACCCTAAGTGGTAGGGACGGCCGGCCCGGGGAGTCTTCTTCGTTTGTGTATATATATATAGAGAGAGAGACACACATTCACACGTATATGAATGATACACATGTCAGATCAGCTTGTCCAGTGATATGGACAAATCTGGACCACAAGTTTTTCTTCAGTGGAACTAAGTTTATCATACAAAATTAGATGAATATGATCATCAAATCAAATATTGTTGATTGAGCAATTATCAGCGGATTGACTCTCTTCTTCTCACCAGTAAAGAAAGATCTGGATTTATCCAGTTATATATATATATATATACATGGAAATCCTCTTTCATGTCAATATTTTGGGTTTCTTATTTTTGGTTTCTTATTTTGGGTTTCTTTCATGTCAATATTTTGGGTATTTCTGTCCGTGCACATTGTTGTTATCCCTTACTATATATATATGAGTATAGGGTTGGTTTAATTAACTATCATTATTCTCTTCAACTATTTCCGTGATAGCAGTGGCAGGTCAAGTGGATGAGTAGCGGATGATGGTTGGGCCGCATAGAGTTCCTTGTGGGGGCAGCTAGCTTGCTCCATGGCGCTGGAGAGAGTTGTCAGGTTGTATACATGAAGGCGCGTCCCGATATGGGGTTGTAGGCTCGCGAGAAAGTACCTTAGATAATGGGCAGGGGATACTGGATAGTCTGATGACGTGCGTGGCAGCCTCGATGAACTCAGTGATGTAGGTGGCGACGGTATCGGATTGACGAACAGAGCTGAGGCGCTCATAGGAATTACCCACTTAGCGTGTGTCATAATGATGGAAAAGTTCCTCCTTCAAGGTGGGCCAAGAAAGCTCAGAGACATGTTGACACGTCCAACGCACTCAGTGGAGCGCACGACTCTCCTTATAGATATTTGTCATGAGAACCTTCTGGTTGGTAGGGGTGGACTGGGGGTCGGTGTCATCGAACACCAGAATCTCAATCCAGCGTAGGTGGGCATGATGGATGTCCTCAGCAGGGTGAAGGAACCCCATGTAGTCAGTGGCAGTCTGATTGGGGGTAGTGGGGAGGTGTCGATGGACAATGGGGTCCACGAGCTCACGGAGGTGGAGGGTGAGATCTTTAAACCAAACTTCTAGTAGATCCAAGCGAGTAGACTCGGTGGAGGCTGAAGCAGAGGCATCTTCGTCGGCGTGGAGGGTCATGGAACGAGTCCAGGGCATGTAAGGATGACTGGAAGAAGAAAATGGAGTGATAGAAATGCCAGAGGAGGCGGACTGCAGCTGGCGAATAAGACGCACAAGGTGTTGGACTGCGCTGAGGGGAGCGTTGTAGGGAGTGTGCCAACTGCTAGAAGGGCAGGGGTGAGATGCACAAAGGAAATGGAGGCGGACTTGAACTGAAATGTGGTTGGGATTCAGCGGCCTGGCCGATCATTGTCTGGGGTCGTCGGGGAGCGAGGGTGCTCGCCGGTCATTGGTTGGGGTCGTTAGGGAGGGAGGGTGCTCGCCGGTCATCGGTTGGGGTCGTCGGGGAGCTAGGGTGCTCGGAGACGCGACTATTGTCGATGGCTGGACTGGAGTAGTCGTTGGACGCTATCCTGATGCAAGGAGAAGGCTCATGTAGGGGATATGAACCGCTGGACCCGTCTCGCGGAAGGGCCGCTGAATGTGAGTGTGCTCGTGGAAGAGCAGCTAAACAGGGACACACAACTAAAATAGCTAGAAGGGCGTCGCCGGGTCGCTGGAGCGATATTGTTGCTGGAGCGGGGTTGTCGTTGGAGCGGGATCATTACTGGAAGCGCTGGCGTGGGGTTGTCGTGCGAGGGAGAAGAAAAGCTGGCTCGGCGGGACCCGCGATAACCACCAGCAGATTGACTGCTGCGTAGATCCAAAATCAAGAGGAATTAGGATCCGAAATGAACCCTAAGTGGTAGGGCCGGCCGGCCCGGGGAGTCTTCTTCGTTTGTGTATATATATAGAGAGAGAGAGACACACATTCACACGTATATGAATGATACACATGTCAGATCAGCTTGTCCAGTGATATGGACAAATCTGGACCACAAGTTTTTCTTCAGTGGAACTAAGTTTATCATACAAAATTAGATGAATATGATCATCAAAACAAATATTGTTGATTGAGCAATTATCAGCGGATTGACTCTCTTCTTCTCACCAGCAAAGAAAGATCTGGATTTATCCAGTTATATATATATACATGGAAATCCTCTTTCATGTCAATATTTTGGGTTTCTTATTTTGCTCCCCCCCCCCCCCCCCCCCCCCAACTAATTTTCATTCAATCACCCTCCCTTAAAAAGATAAGAAATTAGAATAATACTAAAGTTAATAAAAAAAATAGGAACCAAAAGATATAATAATTAACATAATCTATAAAATAACTATTATAAAAATAGCCCTCTTTTATGTCACATTTTGAGTTTTCTGTTTTCCTGTCCATCCTACAACTAATTTTCATTTAATTCTCTTTGCCAAAAATATATATTAAATTAGAAGTAATAATCAAATAATATGAAATAGGAAAAGTAAAAAAAAACTCAAAATTAAAATAAAACAAAATTACTTCCGTCCAAAAGTAGATTATGCGATGGCCAAAGGTAACTAGCTCGACATTGTCTGCGCGGAACATTGTACAACGACCAAAGTAGTACTGCCACCAGCAGGAGTACTTTTGCCACCAACCACTATGCATGGGGAAACTTCCGTCGCCGAACACTGTGCATGGGAGACATTGTTCTTAAGGAGATTGATCCTTACGTAATACCATTTAGACAAGACAACTTAATTTACAACATTTGTTGTTATTTCTTCACGGTGTAGATATTTGGGCAGTGATTACAAATTATAGAAAATTTGGAGTGTCAGATAAATAAAAGTTTATTTTCATGGAAGAATTTTATTTCCAATTACAGGAAAGTCTAGGGAGGTCGAGCATTGTTTATTCCAACTGCCAATATTGTTGAAACTCTTTTTCTACTATCAAACTTTGTGTTTAAGAATCAGCCAAAATTTCTTACCGAACTTCTTTATAAAGAACTCAAAAACGCTATAACCTGTGGAAATCGTATAGATTTGTGAAATCACGTGTAATTTGAAGTTTTAATGCTTATTTCGTGATGAACTCTGAGAGAGAACATTTAATTATTTGATAGGAAAATCCCAGCTGTCTGCTAATAGTTACACCAAAAGGTGGCCACCTTGGATGGATTGCTGGGAAGGAAGCGCCCTTCGGATCCCCTTGGACTGATTCGGTGGTCATGGAATTCTTAGACTATCTTCACAGCAATAAACATGGGATGAGTTCTTGTCATCATACAGATGATATTCAACAATCTATGTCAGTTCACAACTAACTTCCAAATTTTAAATTCCATCATTTATTGAAGTCAATGCAGATTATACTAAGGGTCCGTTCGTTTGGACGGAATTGAAAATTAAAATTATGGGTCTATTTTCATTGGAATTGGACCTCCATTTCCAATTTGGAAGCATCAATTATGTCCAACCGAATGGACCCCAATTGAGCATGGATTTATACTGCAGGCCACTTGTGCAATTTTAGAGTATGTTCCGAGAAAAATACTTGTTTTGTTCATACACTTTGACTACTTTGACTTGAAGAATCATGTTGCATTGCCATGCTATTTTGACCTTTGTGTTTGAATGATGTTCATTTATTATGAGAATTGTAGAAAAGAGCTCAACCTTGTATATTATTTCTCATCATGAATACAATGTATGAATACAAATATATAGGAAGGAGAAAAAGAGAGAAAATCCTTATATGATGTGGGACTAAAGAGAAGAGAGAAAAACAAGAAAACAATTGGGCTCCAACATGGGCCATTACATGGGCTTTTCTAACACTCCCCCGCAAGCTGGAGCGTACAAGTCGTAGGCACCCAGCTTGGACAGGAATTGATAAAATAGGGTACTTGGTAGGGCCTTGGTGAGAATATCAGCAACCTGGTCAGTACCCGGAACATGCTTTAATTCTATCTTCTTCATTTGAACTTTCTCCCGGATGAAGTGACAGTCCACTTCAATGTGTTTCGTTCTTTCGTGGAAGACCGGGTTCTTAGCTATGTGTATAGCAGCTTGGCTGTCACATAGTAAGATAGCAGGTGAGGAAAGTTTTATTCCTAGATCAGTAAGGAGACTTTCAAGCCACGTGAGTTCAGAAACAACTGAGGCCATCGAACGGTATTCTGCCTCAGCTGAAGATCTAGCAACCACAGCCTGTTTCTTACTACGCCAGGTAACAAGGTGACCTCCAAAGTAGGTACAAAATCCACTAGTAGACCGCCGATCATCCAGGGAACCAGCATAATCTGCATCAGAGTACGCAACCAATGTTGGAGTAGAAGACGAGATTTTGTATACCAGCCCTTGACCAGGGGCTGTTTTAAGATATCTTAGGATGCGTTCGACGGCCTGAAGATGGGACATTCGAGGGGAATGCATAAATCGGCTGACAACCCCAACAACAAAGGATATATCTGGTCTTGTGACTGTTAGGTAAATCAGTTTCCCAACAAGTCGTCGATAGTACTCTGGGTTTGGAAGAAGAAGATCTGCATCAGAAGCATGTGCACACAGCTTGTGATTGACATCAATCGGGGTGTTAATCGGCTTGCATCTAGAATAGCCAGCATCTTGAAGGAGGTCGAGACAGTACTTTCGTTGAGAGAGGACAAGTCCATCAGGACGTCTTGCGATCTCCAAACCAAGGAAGTATCGAAGGTTCCCCAGATCTTTTGTTTGAAAAACGGAGCTCAGATGTTGTTTGACCGCTTGTATTCCCTTTGAATCATTTCCTGTGATTAGGATGTCGTCAACATATACCAACAGAAGAACCGTTCCTGTTGTTCGATGTCGAGTGAACAGAGAGAAGTCTGCCGAGCTCCGTGTGAAGCCAACCTCCCGAACAGCCTTACTGAACTTATCAAACCATGCCCGAGGGGATTGTTTGAGACCATAAATGGACTTCTTAAGGTGACAAACTCGAGACTCCCCCGTGGTCTCAAACCCGGGTGGTTGTTGCATGTAGACTGTTTCTTGTAGGTCACCATTGAGAAACGCATTCTTGATATCCAGCTGATGTAATGGCCATTGGCGATGCACAGCGCCAGAGAGAAGGACACGAACTGTGTTGAGCTTGGCCACTGGGGAGAACGTTTCCTCATAATCAAGACCTTGTTGTTGAGTAAAGCCACGAGCCACCAGTCGTGCCTTAAGACGGTCAATTGTCCCATCAGGAGCATGCTTGATGACAAAAACCCATTTACACCCAACATGAGTCTGGTTTGGGGGGAGAGGGACCATGTCCCATGTCTGATTGGCCCAGAGAGCTGTCATTTCTTCATCCATTGCTGCCCGCCTACCGGGATGTTGGAGAGCCTCCTGCACAGAGTTAGGTATAGAAATAGAAGATAATGAAGTAGCAAAGGTTTGAAGCTGTGGGGAGAGGCGATGTAAGGATACATAGTTCGCCAACGGATGAGCGGTGGAGGCTGGTGCCGGATCAGCAGAGCGCAGAGTGTCAGAGGTCGAAGCCGACTGTATTGGGGCGACGGAGCGAGGAGGGCGACGGGTGTAGACACGGATAAGAGGGGGCTTGTGGAAAGCAGGAGCCGAGTCAGGAGGGAGTATTGGTAGAGGAGTGGTAACGGGAATGACTGGTCGAGGGAAGGATTGTGGTGGAGGAGGTGGTGGTGGAGCGTTGAAGAAGGGTTGGTCTTCCCGAAAGGTAATATCAGCAGAAACTGTCACTTTGCGGGTCGCAGGAGAGTAGCAAACGTAGACTTTCTGAGTACGAGAATAGCCAACAAACATATGTTTGGCCGCCCGGGGAGCCAACTTGTCCGTGGGCGGGCCCAGAAGGTGAACGTAGCAGGTACAACCAAATATGCGGGGTGTGAGAGAGAATGCCGGAGTGGAGGGGAAAAGGAGGCTAAACGGAGTAGCATGCTGGAGGACGGAGGAAGGTAGGCGGTTAATGAGATAGCACGCCGTGGACAGCGCAAAGTTCCAATAGACTTTGGGTACCTGCATGTGAAGCATGAAAGAGCGAGCAACATCGAACAGATGCCTATTTTTACGTTCAGCAATGCCATTTTGTTGGGGGGTATAGGCACACGATGTCTGGTGAATGATCCCAAAGTCCGAGCAGAGATTAGCAAAGTCGTGGCTAGTGTAGTCGCGAGCATTATCTGTCCTGAGAGTTTTTATGTTTGCAGAAAACTGTGTGCGAATCTCCAGAACGAAAGCCCGAAATACACGGTGAAGCTCGGAGCGATCGCGAAGTAAATACAACCATGTTGTGCGAGAATAATCATCTATAAAGGTGATAAAGTAGCGATAACCAGAGATACTAGGGATTTTGTATGGGCCCCAAACATCGGAGTGAACTAAAACAAAAGGAGCAGAGCTCCGAGTACAATGGGAAGGAAAGGAGGAACGATGTTGTTTCCCCAAAATACATGAGTCACACTTAAAAGCAGGAAGAGAGATATCAGGAAGAGACTTCTGAAGGACAGGAAGAGGCGCATGCCCAAGACGTTGATGCCATTCAAAGGAGGAGACTGAAGAGAGGATGGTAGGAGAAACATCAAGAAGGTAGAGTCCGTTTTGCAGTCGTCCTTTACCAATTATACTCTGCGTCCGCCGATCCTGTATCAGAAAAGAAGAAGAGGTGAATGTTACTGAGCAGTCTAAATCGGCAGTGATGCGACTAACGGAAAGTAAATTAAACGGGGAGCCCGGGACATGAAGAGCCGAACGGAGAGGGAGAGAGGAATTGAGGAGGATATCAGCAGAGCTGGAGACAGGAACGGTGTCGCCATTGGCTACTGTGATATACTTTGGATGCGGAGAATCCAAGTATTGATGTGGTTTTAGCGAGGTGATATGGTGAGTAGCACCTGAATCCACTATCCAGCGTGGAGTAGTGGAGAGACATATAATATCTTCATTGGAGATGGAGGCAGCGGAGGCAACGGAGGCAGGTGGGCGGTTGAGCGTGTCGTGGAGTTGTTGGAGCTGGAGGCGGACTTCTTCAAGATCAGCATGAGTGGCAGGAGGACTGTCGACAACAATAGAATCAAGCGGACGGGGAGGCAGACCATGTTTGCGATAGCAAGTCGTCGCAAGGTGTCCATCCCTGCTACAGAAGGAACACTTAGGACGTGGCTGGCCACCGCGACCCATTCCCGGAGGCCCTGAATGTTCTCCACGAGCAGGAGCCATGCGGTCTGCTGCAGAAGACAGGTCGCTGGAGAGGAAGCCGCTGGGAGGCCGCTGGATAGGATATCGGTTGAGAGCCGCACGATCTGCGTGCAGGAGCAGATCGCAGAGGGAGCGGAAAGCAGGAGAGCTCGACAGAGAGCGCAGACCACTGGAGGAGACCGCGACTAGAACTGCTGGAGGCTGCTGCTGGAGTGCTGCGATTAGAAGAGGTCGCTGGCGAGCTGCGAGCAGAGAGATCGCTGGTGAGCAGAGAGGTCGCTGGCGAGCTGCGATTAAGACCGCTGCGAGCAGAGAGGAGTTGGAGAACCTGGCTGGCAGAGGGAGCTCGCTGGACTGGAGAGACCGCAGGAGATGAGCTGCGAGAAGGAGACGGGCTGGACTGCAGGCAGAGCTCGCTAGACTGTAGACAGAGCTCGCTGGAGGGACCGCAGAGGGAGCTCGCTGGACTGGAGAGATCGTGGCTAGAGATCGCTGGAGAGCTGCGGGAGAGAGACGCGGCTATCGATCTGAGATGCGGGAGGAGGCCGCAAACGGGAGCTTCGCACGGGATCGTTGGGAAGACCGATTAAGAGGCAGAGGAGACCGCAGAGGAGGCAGCTGAGGAGGCCGCTGATACCAAGGCCGCTGATACCAAGGCCGCTGAGACCAAGGCCGCTGAGACGGCAGACCGCCGAGCAGGCAGACCGCAGAGGAGAACGACTGTAGGAGAGTGCGGCAGAGAACGCGGCTAGCGATCTGAGATGGAGATCGCTGGCAGGCTGAGAGATCGCGGCTAACGATCTGAGATGGAGATCGCAGACGGGCTGAGAGATCGCGGCTGATAGATTGCTGGCGGGCTGAGGCCTGAAGTGGTGGGTCCCACTGGTCAGGCTGAGAGAAGTATAAGAGCGCTGGAGAAGAGGCGTGAGAGGGAGAAAAAAAACGTAGCAGCAGGGGGGGGGGGCAGTCAGAGAAATTTGAGACCGCCGGGGGGGGGGGGGGGGGGGGGTTGCGGTCAGAGAAAAAAAAATAGGATTTTTGTAGGACCTGACTCTGATACCATGTAGAAAAGAGTTCAACCTTGTATATTATTTCTCATCATGAGTACAATGTATGAATACAAATATATAGGAAGGAGAAAGAGAGAGAAAATCCTTATACATGATGTGGGACTAAAGAGAAGAGAGAAAAACAAGAAAACAATTGGGCTCCAACATGGGCCATTACATGGGCTTTTCTAACAAGAATAAAAGAAATAGTTAACCAAATTTCCTTCAGAGTTGAGATAGTTTTTATTAAATTACTTCTACTAGTTTTGCTGAAAGTCTATTTTCTATAGATATTAGTGTGGTTCATTTATCTGTTTTTTTCTTTTGTCATGTTTTTAAATTTCAATAGAGGAGGTATCAAGACAACTCCACTCACCAAAGCTTAAAAAACCATGCTTTGAATATTAATTTCATTATTCAACAATTTCCATCACTTTAAATTTGATCTTCTCGCTGCACACACTCAGCAAGGCTTTAAAAACCATGCTTTGAAGAATAATTTCATTATTTAACAATTCCCATCGCTTTAAATTTGATCTTCTCACTGCACACACTTTGAGCTATCTCTACAATCTTAATCCTTGCCCTTCCTATCACTTCATTAGTTGTATTCACTGTTGTTGTGGAGGAGCCCCTACGGGACAGAGGCGACATACTCCTGGCATTTTTACACGAGGACCGCGAAAGCGTCCCGCTAAGCGTGCCTTAGTTTATGCGCTGTCTATTCTGTCCTCGCTTTTCTATTTTTAGTTTGTACTTTTATTTCAGCAATTTGAACTGTAGGGCAGCCCCTATAAATGAAGGTGGTTGAAATGGGCTCATGGGTTTGGGATGAAAGGTTGGATCAGAATCAGTTTCAGTAAGAGGTTGCTGAAGAAACAATCAATGAAGACATTGATGTGATTACACCACCATCCAGTCCAACTTCAAACCCTTCTGTAAGTCCATCTTCAACTTCAGATTCCAATCCTTCTAATTCATCATGTCCAAGGCAATGATTTCGATCCATAGAAGACATCTATCAACAGTGCAGTTTTGCATTTTCCCCCTAGAGCCAGTCACCTTCAAAGAAGCAGTCCAGAAAAAGCTATTGGACTCCCAACGGTTCTATAAAGCTAAGTACAATAAAGACGGAAGTGTACAAAAACTCCAATCATGCCTCCAAAAGAGTACCACAGAAACTAGGAGAAGATTATACCGAAACATTCGCCCTAGTTACACACTGAAGATGATTCACTCAATCCTAGCAATTTGTGGACAAGAGATTGTTGGTGTACCAATTATACGTTAAATCCATTTTAATGGAGAGATAAAAGAGGAAATATGCGTCAAAGTAGTGTCGAACAGCGTGAAGTGTATCAGATCCAAGGAGAAGAAGAAAAATATATAGATTGAAAATAACCCTTGATGGCCTAAAACAAGGCCCGGAAGTCTGGAATCATAAAAATTGACAAATACTTTATCGACTATGAATTCATTAAAAGCCCAAATGATGCACCCATACATGTAAGAAGTAGAGGAAAAAAATCCATCATTGCTTGTTTATATGTCGACATTCTTATCTTTGACTGCACCAGTCTGCAAGATCTAATTGAATTCAAGTGAAGCATGATGAAAGAATATGAGATGACAGACCATGGTACCATGAAGTATTCTCTAGTCCTTCAGGTAACACAAAAGTCAGACAAGATCTTCATAGAACAAGAAAAATACATTGGAGTTCTCTTAAAAATTTTTGCATGGAAGATGCAAACCAACAGATACTCCAATGGCTACAGATGAAAAATTATCTAAAAAGGATCAGAAAAAAGAAGATGAGCGAAGAAATCTATCGGAGCCTTATTGGATCTTGATCTATCTCACGAATAAGGGTAGCCCGGTGCACAAAGCATCCCAGCGCAGCAAGGGTCCGGGGAAGGTCCCACCACAAGGGTGAAATGTAGGCAAACCTTACCCTGCATTTTTGCAAGAGGCTGCTTCCAGAACTCGATCCCGTGACCTCAAGGTAGCACGGCAACACCTCAACCGGTGCACCAACGCTCCCCTTCTATATCAAGAAGAATAAAAAAAATTGAATTAAATGAAAACCGGTAAAGAATGAGTTTAAGCATTGAAGTATGAGGAGTCCCAGTGTAATGTGCTTTAGTAGGAGAACGCCAAGAGCCTTCTGCCTTGCATAAAGGGTTCCATATAATGTTGCATTGAAGAATCAATATACAATATTAGTGTCTGCTATTATCTTCTTCCTTCTCCACTTTACTTTGGCTTAGCAGAGTTTGATATGTGCTCTTTGATCAAAGGAAAATGAATGAGAACCAAATGTGGAAGTCAAGAATTTCATGGATCATTTTATTATTATCTGCATGCAGTTTCTACATTGTTTTGTTGGGATTTTGATCCCCTAATTCAATACCAGTGAGGATCGAACACCTGTAGCAAGAAAACTAACATGCACATAAGCAAGGTAAAACATAGACAATGAACACAAATTTTAACGTGAGAAATCTAAATCGGGTCAAAACCAAGAGACGATCAGAGTAACATGGAAACCCTCATTACTGAATAGAAGAATGCATTCAACATTTTACAGACTGTCTCACCCGATCCAAATATTGATCACTACACTTGCAAAGAATAGAAAATACAACGGATAAAAATATAGGTTACCGACGCAAAGGAATGTGGAGACGAGCCAATATGGTTCTCTCTAAATCTTCCTTGAATATTTTCATGATCTCCCTTTCTTTCTCCTTGTCTTGCAATGATCTCCCCCCTTCATTAAAACTCATGCACTAAGACACAAATGGCTCCGGCGAATCTTTGCCCATTTGTAGCCTCGCGCCAATAGCTACCAATGATTCTTCCTTCGTGAAAACTCATGCACAATCCCATCTCTTTACTCTTCCTTCGATTGTAGAAACAATAACAAAAATTAGGAACTTTGTAAGGCTGTGGCTTTCCACCTTTATGCTTCTACGGTTGAAGCAATCAGGAAAAACAACTCATACTTGAAGAGGCGGCTGCTTATAAATATCGTGTTCTCCCTAGGGCTTCAGAATTTTATTTTGCATGCAGAAGCTCATTGACAAGTTCTTTGCTTTGGATCAGAACACTAGGCTTAACACTACCGCAGATAGAGTTGTGGTATGTGGGAAATTTGATCTTAGTTCCACTCCTCAACAGCTTTTCTTTGTTGCCACCAATAAGGATGGTCATTTCAACACTCAAGTTCTAGATTACAATTTTGAGAAAAAATGGACTTACTGCACAACTTGCTCAGAATAAAGACACTTACCATCATGTAAGAAGATCAAAATAAAGCTAACTCACATTGCTATAAGGGATCCTCAAAAAGTATATGTTCCTGCTGATTCTAACCTTATCTGCTAATGGAGACCTGATTGCATTTTTTTGAAAGTAGCAATGTCCACTGCAGCTGCTCTAGAATTTTGCCATGTAGCTAAATGTGCGTATGGGAGATTCTCTATTGCTGCATTTAAATCATTCCTTACTACTCACCTTAACTTGGTCCAGGAATGCAGGGTTGCTGATACCCCTGATACCCCTTAGGGTTTGGCGGAAGAAATATCTGAGGTTACTTAAGAAAATACTCAAGAGGAAAACCCTCTTGCTAGCCCTAGGCTCCAAATCAGTCCAAATTTCCAACATAAACATTAAAGATACAAGAGGGGAACATATATACCCCTCATCAAGTGGCAAAAGCAGTAAATAATAAAAAGGAGATAATTGAGGAGTAGCGCCCTCAATTAATCTTGTCGTCTTCTTTGGCCTCCGAGAATAGACCCGCCAAGTAGTCGTGCCGCCTTCGCTTTCCGGGTCGTTCTCCTCCGCCGTAACAGTACCTCCGTCCGGAAAATTTGTCGTGGTCTCAAGGAAAAAGTCCGGAAAATGAGTGCGGAAGTCATCGCGGTCTCACCATGTAGCGTCTGACTGAGGTCGTCGCTGTCAAGCGACCAACACCTGCTCACGGCCAATTGCCTGATCGGATGTGTGATCCAAAATGGATTCAGGCAGGTACAAGGTGGCGCTATTCGGCCCAAAGGAGGATGGGAAAGAGTCTTTGACGGTGTGGTCCCCCACCACCTGTTTATGTTGCGGAATGTGAAACATGGGATGGATCCTGCTGTGGGGCAGAAGATGGAGCCGGTAGGCCACCTCGCCAATATGTGCGATCACCTTGAACAACCTGTAGAAACAGGCTGACAACTTCGGGTGGCCTCGCTGTGCGACAGAGGACTGTTGGTAAGGGCGGAGCTTGACGAACACAAGGTCTCCAATCTGAAATTGCACGTGACGACGACATTTGTTGGCGTGGTGGACCATCTTCTGTTGTGCTGCTTGGAGGCGGGCCTTCAGTAGACTGAGCGTCTCGTCGCGATCTCGGAGTAGATCTTTCACGGCACCCATGTGGCATTCCCCTAGAAGATGTTGTAGGATGGTGGCAGGCGGGAGGCCGTGTACGGCCTGGAAGGGAGTCATGCCCGTGGAGTGGTGGAAGGCGGTGTTGTATGAGAATTTTGCCTATCCCAACCACTTGATCCAATCACGTGGTCGGTCCGACGTGACGCATCGTAAGTATGTCTCGAGGCAACGGTTCAAGACCTCAGATTGGTCATCCGTCTGCAGATGGTAGGATGTACACATCCGATGTTGCGTCCCCTGCAAATTGAATAACTCTTGCCAAAAGCCACTCATGAAAACGAGATCACGATCACTAACGATCGAGTGAGGAAACCCATGGAGGCGTACCACCTCCGAGATGAAGGCATCGACCACCAGTGGTGCTGTAAAAGGGTGTCGCAGCGGAAGGAAGTGGATGTACTTAGATAAATTGTCCACCACCATGAGAATGCAGTCGTACCCTGAGGAACGAGGGAGCCGTGTAATGAAGTCCATCACCAAATCCTCCCAGATGAGGTCGGGCAGGGGCAAGGGTTGCAAGAGGCCTCCTGGGAATGTGGCCTCGTACTTGGAGCGTTAGCATACCAAGCATGCGGCAACACACTCCTCCATCCAGCGCATCATGCCTCGCCAATAAAGGGCCGCCGCCATGCGGCGGTAAGTGCGAAAGGCCCCGACATGGTACTCGGAGAGGAAGCATGAAATGCTGGGAGACGAAGCTGAAAGCACCATGCGACCCCGGTATAGAAGTCGCCCCCCCCCCCCCCCCCCCCAAGGGTATACGACGGACACGCAGACGCGTCAATATGTAGGTGGTCAATGATGGAGCGCAGTGTCGGGTCGGCTTCCACCTCACTCTATATGGTAGCCAGCCGCCTCTTGCCACACGGGTCGGGAGATGGCTGTCAATTCCGCTGCACGTAACTTGCGAGAGAGCGCGTCCGCTGCGACGTTGGTCCTGCCCGAGCGAAACTCCACCGTGAAGTCGTAACCCAGAAGATTCGCTACCCAAACCTGCTGCGTGGGAGTGGTCATCTTCTGACTCAGAAGGTAGCTGAGGCTATGGTGGTCCGTCTGGACCACAAACTGTCGGCCGAGCAAATAGGGTCTCCAATGTTGGACCGCCAGCACGATAACCCTCAACTCATTGTCGTAAGTGGAATGGGAGCGGATGGTGGTGGGGAAGGACCGACTGAAGTACACAATGGGCCGGCCAGCCTGCATAAGAACCGCTCCGACACCGGTGCCTGAGGCGTCGAACTCTACTGTGAACAGTTGTGAGAAGTCGGGCATGGCCCGAACTGGTGCGGTCACCAAGACCTGCTGTAAGGTCTAGAAAGCGGCGGCGGTCTCCGAGGGCCAATAAAAGGTGGTGTCGGCAGACTTGCGCAGCAGGCGTGTCAGAGGAAGAGCCAAGGCGCCGTAGTCACAGATGAACCACCGATAATAGCCGTCCAGACCCAGAAATGCTCGGACATCCCGCACTGTACGAGGTTGCGGCAACTGCCTAATCGCCTGGACTTTGTCTAGGTCCATGGCCACTCCCCGAGCCGACACAGTGTGGCCCAGGTATGTGATCTCGCGCCGATCGAACTTGCATTTCTTCAGGTTGGCGACTAGCGAGTGTCGCCGCAGGGTGGCCAAAACAAGCTCTAGATGATGTAAATGGTTCTGCCAGGTCAGACTATACACAAGAATATCATCGAAGAACACCAGAATGAACTTACGAAATGTTGGCCAAAAAATGTCGTTCATAGTCGCCTGAAAGATCATCGGGCCGTTGGTCAGGCCGAAAGTGTAGAAAAGAGCGCAACCTTGTATATATTAGCTCTCATATTGAATACAATGTATGAATACAAATATATAAGAGGGAGAAAGAGAGAGAAAATCCTTATACATGATGTGGGACTAAAGAGGAGAGAGAAAAACAAGAAAACAATTGGGCTCCAATATGGGCCATTACATGGGTTTTTCTAACACTCCCCCGCAAGCTGGAGCGTACAAGTCGTAGGCACCCAGCTTGGACAAGAATTGATAAAATAGGGTACTTGGTAGGGCCTTGGTGAGAATATCAGCAACTTGGTCAGTACCCGGAACATGCTTTAATTCTATCTTCTTCATTTGAACTTTCTCCCGGATGAAGTGACAGTCCACTTCAATGTGTTTCGTTCTTTCGTGGAAGACCGGGTTCTTAGCTATGTGTATAGCAGCTTGGCTGTCACATAGTAAGATAGCTGGTGAGGAAAGTTTTACTCCTAGATTAGTAAGGAGACTTTCAAGCCACGTGAGTTCATAAACAACTGATGTCATCGAACGGTATTCTGCCTCAGCTGAAGATCGAGCAACCACAGCCTGATTCTTACTACGCCAGGTAACAAGGTGACCTCCAAAGTAGGTACAAAATCCACTAGTAGACCGCCGATCATCTAGGGAACCAGCATAATCTGCATCAGAATACACAACTAATGTTGGAGTAGAAGACGAGGTTTTGTATACCAGCCCTTGACCAGGGGCTGTTTTCAGATATCTTAGGATGCGTTCGACGGCCTGAAGATGGGACATTCGAGGGGAATGCATAAATCGGCTGACAACCCCAACAGCAAAGGATATATCTGGTCACGTGACTGTTAGGTAAATCAGTTTCCCAACAAGTCGTCGATAGTACTCTGGGTTTGGAAGAAGAAGATCTGCATCAGAAGCATGTGCACACAGCTTGTGATTGACATCCATCGGGGTGTTAATCGACTTGCATCCAGAATAGCTAGCATCTTGAAGGAGGTCGAGAGAGGACAGGTCCATCAGGACGTCTTGCGATCTCCAGACCAAGGAAGCATCGAAGGTTCCCCAGATCTTTTGTTTGAAAAACGGAGCTCAGATGTTGTTTGACCGCTTGTATTCTCTTTGAATCATTTCCTGTGATTAGGATGTCATCAACATATACCAACAGAAGAACCGTTCCTGTTGTTCGATGTCGAGTGAACAGAGAGAAGTCTGCCGAGCTCCGTGTGAAGCCAACCTCCCGAACAGCCTTACTGAACTTATCAAACCATGCCCGAGGGGATTGTTTGAGACCATAAATGGACTTCTTAAGGTGACAAACTCGAGACTCCCCCGTGGTCTCAAACCCGGGCGGTTGTTGCATGTAGACTGTTTCTTGTAGGTCACCATTGAGAAACGCATTCTTGATATCCAGCTGATGTACTGGCCATTGGCGATGCACAACGACAGAGAGAAGGACACGAACTGTGTTGAGCTTGGCCACTGGGGAGAACGTTTTCTCATAATCGAGACCTTGTTGTTGAGTAAAGCCACGAGCCACCAGTCGTGCCTTAAGACGGCCAATTGTCCCATCAGGAGCATGCTTGATGACAAAAACCCATTTACACCCTACAGGAGTCTGGTTTGGGGGGAAAGGGACCAGGTCCCATGTCTGATTGGCCCAGAGAGCTGTCATTTCTTCATCCATTGCTGCCCGCCAAACGGGATGTTGGAGAGCCTCCTGCATAGAGTTAGGTATAGGAATAGAAGATAATGAAGTAGCAAAGGTTTGAAGCTGTGGGGAGAGGCGATGTAAGGATACATAGTTCGCCAATGGATGAGCGGTGGAGGCTGGTGCCGGATCACCAGAGCGCAGAGTGTCAGAGGTCGAAGCCGACTGCATTGGGGCGACGGAGCGAGGAGGGCGACGGGTGTAGACACGGATAAGAGTGGGCTTGTGGAAAGCAGGAGCCGAGTCAGGAGGGAGTATTGGTAGAGGAGTGGTAACGGGAATGACTGGTCGAGGGAAGGATTGTGGTGGAGGAGGTGGTGGTGGAGCGTTGAAGAAGGGTTGGTCTTCCCGAAAGGTAACATCAGCAGAAACTGTCACTTTACGGGTAGCAGGAGAGTAACAAACGTAGCCTTTCTGAGTACGAGAATAGCCAACAAACATATGTTTGGCCTCCCGGGGAGCCAACTTGTACGTGGGCGGGCCCAGAAGGTGAACGTAGCAGGTACAACCAAATATGCGGGGTGTGAGAGAGAATGCCGGAGTGGAGGGGAAAAGGAGGTTAAACGGAGTAGCATGCTGGAGGACGGAGGAAGGTAGGCGGTTAATGAGATAGCACGCCGTGGACAGCGCAAAGTTCCAATAGACTTTGGGTACCTGCATGTGAAGCATGAGAGAGCGAGCAACATCGAGCAGATGCCTATTTTTACGTTCAGCAACGCCATTTTGTTGGGGGGTATAGGCACACGACGTCTGGTGAATGATCCCAAAGTCCGAGCAGAGATTAGCAAAGTCGTGGCTAGTGTAGTCGCGAGCATTATCTGTCCTGAGAGTTTTTATGTTTGCAGAAAACTGTGTGCGAATCTCCAAAACGAAAGATCGAAATACACGGTGAAGCTCAAAGCGATCGCGAAGTAAATACAACCATGTTGTGCGAGAATAATCATCTATAAAGGTGATAAAGTAGCGATAACCAGAGATACTAGGAATTTTGTATGGACCCCAAACATCGGAGTGAACTAAAACAAAAGGAGCAGAGCTCCAAGTACAATGAGAAGGAAAGTAGGAACGATGTTGTTTCCCCAAAATACATGAGTCACACTTAAAAGCAGAAGAGAGATATCTGGAAGAGCCTTCTGAAGGACAGGAAGAGGCGCATGCCCAAGACGTTGATGTCATTCAACGGAGGAGACTGAAGATAGGATGGTAGGAGAAACATCAAGAAGGTAGAGCCCGTTTTGCAGTCGTCCTTTACCAATTATACTCTGCGTCCGCCGATCCTGTATCAGAAAAGAAGAAGGGGTGAATGTTACTGAGCAGTCTAAATCGGCAGTGAGGCGACTAACGGAAAGTAAATTAAACGGGGAGCCCGGAACATGAAGAGCCGAGCGGAGAGGGAGAGAGGAATTGAGGAGGATATCAGCAGAGCCGGAGACAGGAACTGTGTCGCCATTGGCTACTGTGATATACTTAGGATGCGGAGAATTCAAGTATTGATGTGGTTTTAGCGAGGTGATATGGTGAGTAGCACCTGAATCCACTATCCAGCGTGGAGTAGTGGAGAGACATACAATATCTTCGTTGGAGATGGAGGCAGCGGAGGCAACGGAGGCAGGTGGACGGTTGAGCGTGTCGTGGAGTTGTTGGAGCTGGAGGCGGACTTCTTCAAGATCAGCATGAGTGGCAGGAGGACTGTCGACAGCAATAGAATCAAGCGGACGGGGAGGCAGACCATGTTTGCGATAGCAAGTCGTCGCAAGGTGTTCATCCCTGCTACAGAAGGAACACTTAGGACGTGGTCGGCCACCGCGACCCATTCCCGGAGGCCCTGAATGTTCTCCACGAGCAGGAGCCATGCGGACTGCTGCAGAAGACAGGTCGCTGGAGAGGAAGCCGCTGGGAGGCCGCTGGGTAGGAACTCGGCAGAGAGCCGCTGGGAGGCCGTTGGCAGACCGCTGGAGGCCGCACGATCTGCGTGCAGGAGCAGACCGCAGAGGGAGCGGCGAGCAGGAGAGCTCGCTTGATAGAGGGGAGACCGGCTGAAGGCGAGCAGGAGAAAGCTCGGCAGAGAGCGCAGACCGCAGAGGGAGCAAGAGGAGACCGGCAGGGAGAGGCCGCTGTTGCTGAAGGAGTAGCCGCACGGTCTGCTGGAGGGAGAGGCCGCTGTGAGGGGTGCGGCTAGCTGAGGAGAGGGAGAAGCAGCCGCTGCGAGTAGGAGAAGCAGTCGCTGCGAGTAGGAGGCCGCTAAAGGGGTGCGGTTAGCATAGCAGGGAGAAACCGCTGCGAATAGGAGAAGCGACCGCTGAAAGGCACTGAAGATGTCGCTAAAGAAGCCGCTGAAAGGCGCTGGGGAGGCCGCTGAAGAGGAAGGCGGCAGAGATCGCGTAGCTGCTAGAGGAGGTCGCTGGAAGCGATAGCAGAGGAATACGCGTGAGAGCTCGTACGAGACCGCGGGAGGAGGCCGCTGAAGAGGCGCGACAAGCAGGTGGGACCCAGGGAGGAGAAAAAAACTATAAATGCAAACGAGGTTACGAGGAGGAGGAGGAAGGATTGGAGGTGGATCCACGGGAGAGAGAGCGGTTTGAGAGAGGAAACCGCTGATGACCGTAGAATGAGCGGGCTGCGGTTAGAATAGGCCGAACCTGCCTCTGATACCATGTAAAAAAGAGTGCAACCTTGTATATATTATCTCTCATATTGAATACAATGGTCTGGATGCTGAATGAAGGAAGCATGGTTATGTGCACATAAATCAAAATGGATTCTTGGGTCTGCCCTCTCTGATGTCTTTGGCTTTGATTTGAGGGCATGATTCCGCAGCAAACGCGATGGTATAGGGGGCCACTATTTCAGTGGTACTCTGTGAGCAGCCACTTTGTGCATTTATTGTCAAAGGTTAGGTCTTTCTCCTCTGAGAGAAGCCACTTTGTGCATAGTGCCAAAGGTTAGGTCTGTTTCCAATCTTCCCCCGCCCATACCCCCAATGATTGGGGACTATATGGGTTCTGTTGTTGTTGTTATTGTTGTATTGAATACAATGTATGAATACAAATATATAGGAGGGAGAAAGGGAGAGAAAATCCTTATACATGATGTGAGACTAAAGAGAAGAGAGAAAAACAAGAAAACAATTGGGCTCCAACATGGGCCATTACATGGGCTTTTCTAACAGAAAGAAATGACCAAGAACTCGTAGTGCCCGTCATGAGTGCGGAACGCTGTCTTGTGAATGTCCGCGACACGTACCCGGATTTGATTGTATCCGGACCAGAGATCGATCTTGGAGAAAATGGTGGCGCTGCTCAACTCGTCCAAGAGCTCTTGGATGACTGGAATGAGGTATTTATCTGGCAGAGTAGTTTTGTTGAGCGCCCGATAATTCACGCAGAAGCGCCAACTACTGTCTTTCTTGCGCACAAGAAGGACCGGGCTGGAAAAAGGGCTAGCACTGGGTCAGATAAGGACGGCTGTCAGCATGTCAGACACGAGACGCTCAATCTTATCCTTCTGAATATGGCCATAGCGGTAAGGGCGAACTGAGATTGCTCTGGTGCCCTCCCGGAGTGGAATAGATTGATCGGTGGGACGGTGGGGTGGCAGGCCCAGGACGGAAGTGAAGACATCGACAAACTTATCCAAGAGAAAGGAGAGCTCGGGGGGGCGGTGAGACCGGAGGCGGCGATCCGTCCTGGGTCGGCGGGGTGAGGTGCCACAAAATGGTCTGGAAAACTGGGGAGGTCTTGCGTCGCGCCGCGCGTGCCGAGACGACACGTCGATGTAAGGAGGCATCACCCACGAGTGTGCAGGGCCGGTCGGACCATTGGAAAGTCATCTGCATGGACATCCAATTGTGGTTTATATCGCCCAAAGTCTGGAGCCAAGCAATCCCGAGGATGACGTCCACGCTGCCTAGAGGAAAGACATAAAAATCGGCGGTCGTACTATAGGTGCCCGCGTTAAAAGGGAGGTCGTGGCAGAGGCCCCTTGTCCTGGATCGTCTGCCATCCACCAGGTGGACGAGAAAGGTCGCACTCGGGTCAGTGGGCAGCTGAAGGCGAGTCACGAGATCCACCGAGATGAAGTTATGGCTCGCGCCACTATCTGTCATGAGTACCACGGGGTGTCCCCGGAGAAGCCCATGCAGCTTCATAATTCGTAACCTAGAAATGTCTGCGAGCGTCAAGTGCGACAGGTCCAACCGGGGTTGGCCTAGCTGGGTCGGATCGGTCGGAAGTGGGTCCTCCAGAACCAAGGCATCGAAGTACGCCGTTGTGATCTTGTCAGCATCATCACACATCAAGACCCGCAACGCCTTAAGCGGGCACTCATGGTTCGGCGAGTAGGGTTGCTTGCAGCGTAAACATAACCCCTTACTGTGCAGCTCATTATATTCTTGGGTCGAAAGGAGATCATGAACCGACGGTCTGTGCGGCCGAGGCGGCGGCGGCGACGACCTTCAAGGTGGAACCGTGGGAGGTTTGTCGGCCTCCAGGGGCTGCGGGTTTCCAACTGGCAGGAAGGAAACGAGCGAGGAGGAGCTGACGGTGGCGGGAGGTCCCCGAGGTCGGTCGATGGACCAGACAGAAAAATCCTCCTCCACTAAGCGAGCTATCTCCATGGCATCGAAGATGTCGGAAGGATGATGAGTGCGCAGGCGGGAGCAGATGTGAGGCTGCAGGCCCTGGAGGAAGAAGCCAATGTAGTGATCCGGCGGGAGACCGGGCACATGGTTGATCAACTCAATGAAGTCATCAATATACTGATCCACCGAAGAGGAATGGCGGAGAGCGCACAAGCTCTCCACGGCATTGCCAGAGTAGCGGTGGTCGTAGTGTTTGACTAACACCACCTTAAGGTCTGCCCAAGAAAAGAGCGGGGAGGAATTACGTAACCAACGAACCCAATGCAATGTGGAGCCCTCCATTGCTAGGAGCATTAGGGATACCTTCTGGTGTTCCGGTGTGGCCTGTATGTCAAAGAACTGCTTGGCCTTGGCGATCCACCCGAGAGGATTTGAGCCGTTGAAGTGAGGAACCTCTAGGGGGCCGTGGAAAGTGCAGCCAAGGCCGTGGGCGGCGGCGGCGGCGGCAGTGCGGCGAGATCCACGGAGCCGGAAGGAGGAAAAGCCGGTGACGGCGGCGGTGCTTGGCTGGAGGCGCGGGCCTCACGATCATCTAAGTGTTGGAGGGTGTCCTGCAGGGAGGCAAGGATGGAGGTGTTGGCTTGCACGATAGATTTCATGGAGGCTTGCTCATCGAGGCGCTGCTCGACCGTGTCCATGCTTTGCTCGGCCGTGGCGCGAGTGTGCGGGCGGCGATGCCCTGGGAGGTGCCAAGTTGCCGACGGTGGGGCATTTGGATGCAGAAAGTAGCGCGACGAGGCGGTTTGTTGGTGTGCGGAAGATCGGAGGCGGGCTGTTGGCGCGCGGAAGATCAGAGGCGGAACCCGACGGCGTATAGAGCGCACAGAGGACGCGGTCGATGCTACTGGAGGGACTCCCGGCAGCTGCGCGCGGGGGGACGGTAAGGTCGGACGAAATTGATACCCCTTAGGGTTTGGCGGAAGAAATATCTGAGATTACTTAAGAAAATACTCAAGAGGAAAACCCTCTTGTCAGCCCTAGGCTCCAAATTAGTTCAAACTTTCAATATTAACATTAAAGATACAAGAGGAGAACATATATACCCCCTCACCAAGTGGCAAAAGTAGTAAATAATAATATAGGAGATAATTGAGGAGTAGCGCCCTCAATTAATCTTGTTCGTCATCTTTGGCCTCCGGGAATAGACCCACCAAGTAGTCACGGCGCCTTCGCTTTCCGGGTCGTTCTCCTCTTCCGTGACAGTTGCTTCCATTGACAACCGACATTTAATCTTTAAAATTTGATTTGGAAGAGGATTTTAAAAATGTCTAATTTAAGGAATTTGTGGTTTATAAAAATTATCTGTTTAGATTCCTACGATGGACTCCTGATTACTCTCTCCACGCGAGCCTGATATTATCCTTACTAAGCTGAACATTTGGGGGCTGCTTTCCATTGTTTTGATGAAGATATTCTGAGAGTGCTGGTTAAGCCTATTGGTAAATTGCTTGCTCTGGATTATTCCATTGCGCAAGGAATTAGGGTTGATTGGGCTCGAGCCTGTGTTGAATTTAATCTTGAACAAACTCCACCTAAATTCTTACATATAAGCATTCATAGAAATAACATGTCGCATTCAGTCTGTCTTACCCTATATCCTTCGAAAAAGTATAAATATTGCGTCTTGTGCTCAGGCAGGGGCATGCAATATAAAATTGCAAGAGAAAGGGCCTCTCGGTGCTGCTGGTTCCTCTCTTGCTTCAGCTAAGGCCTATATTGCTAAGCAAATGATCATACATACTACTATTGATAATGAACCTCTCTTTTTAATAATCCTTATTCACGCCCTCTAAGGAAATCTCTCGATCCAACAAGTGGTATCAGTGCTAGGCTTTCTCTTAGAAGATATAACAACCTTGAGAAATGACGAATCATTATTTTGCTTTTTACAAGGGTCAAGGTATAATACGTCCTCCACTCTTCACAGGCACTGATTATACATATTGAAAATAAGAATGAAACATTTTCTTATGACTTTAGATATGGATGTATGGTATATATGATTGAGACACGCTACATATCACCATCTATTACTGTTAAAAATAAAGTCAGAAAAATCTAGAGATAAGTAAGATGATTCAGGTTAAGGGCCAAAGTTTTTTTTATTGGAATTGGAATATGAGCACTTCCGCATGGACATAGATGAAGAAGTGGATGCGATGTACATGTGCTTTACTAAAATTGTGGACACATCCAAATCACTTGTGTTAGATTTACCTATTTCTGTTTCCCGTATTTTCTGTATTTACAATGTTACCCGTGTTGTTGCTCTCTCGTATATATATAAGAGAGACCCCCTCTTTCAAGTTAATGATCATTTTATTTTACTCAACATGGTATCAGAGCCTGACCTTGGTCGTGTAACCTAATCCCGCGCTCGGCTCTCGTTTCCGTCTTCCCGTCCGTCTTCCGCGCCCGTCTCTCTCCGTCGAAGCCGCTCCCGTCGAGGCCCCTCCGGTCTCAGCCGCGCCCATTCCTCTCTCGTCACAGCAACCAGCCTGTCGAGGCCCCTCCAGGCTTCCAACCCATCTCAGAGTTTCTTCCCAGCGCAGTTTTCTTCCGTCACAGTTTTCTTCCCAGCGCCAGCCACCGTCTCCTCTTCTGCATGGCTTTCTGAGTTCCTTCCGACGCCGGCTTGCTGTCATTCCTCCGGCGTCCCTTTCTCCTTCTTGCGGAAATGTGCCGCTCCTTTTATGCGTGATGGCGATCTCCCGATTTCCGCTCTTTCTATGAGTGTGACCCCCTCTCTTGCAACGTTGTGATTTCTTTTCTCAAGTTGCAATGTCCGACAATGGTGACTCTCAGAATCTCTCCTCCGGCGGTGGTCTTCCTCCTACTCATGGCACTATCCGTACCTCCCAAGATCATGGGACTCCTCAGATTACTACCATTAAATTGGATGGGTCGAATTACCTTCCATGGGCTCGTTCCATCACTCTTGCCCTCAAGAGCCGCTGTATGTTTGGATACGTGAGTGGTGCAAGCAAGGCTCCTACTTCTACATCCGATGATTGGTCTTACTGGGAGTCGGAGAACTCATTAGTGATGTCGTGGCTAATCAATTCCATGCTGGAATCGATTGCATGCAACTATTTGTTCTTGGAAGCTGTTGTGGATATCTGGAAAAGGGCAGAGATTACATACTCCTGTCGCGGGAATGCCGCTCAAATCTTTCACTTGCGACGCCAGATTTCCCTCTTGCGCCAAGGGGATCGTCCTCCTGCTGCATACTACTTGGAGTTTACCCAACTATACCAAGAGTATGACCACTTCGATTCTCTCGCTCTTGTGTCTCCAGAGGATGAAGTGTTGGTTCGTGCAAGGGAGGAACGCAACAGGATATTCGAGTTCCTACATGGCGTCCATCGTGATTTTGATCCTATTAGCGTTCAGATTCTTGGTCGATCTCCCCTTCCCAGCCAGCCCGAGGTGTATAGCCTGGTACAACAAGAGTATGATCGTCGTCAGACTCTTCTCCCTGACTCTATTATGGAGGGCTTCGCTTTGGCTGCCAGGTTCAGGTCTGGTGGTCGTCCTGACCTTGATTCCAGGTTTATGTTTGTGGACAAGGACCATCTGATATGTGATTACTGCGGCAAGTCCCGCCATACTTGGGACACCTGCTTCAAACTTCATGGCTTTCCTCCTCCCCGCGGCAGCCCGAGCCCCCGTGGAGGCCGGGGCTTTGCTCGCCCTCCGGGTCGACCAATTCCCTCTCGCTCTGCTCACCTTTCACATGTTGGGGATGACTCTGCTCCTTCCAGTGGGCCTGGTGTGCTTGATACATTGTCCTCCCTTTCAGCTGAGGAGATATATACCTTCCGTCGTTTCATGCTGGGCACCTCATCTGCGTCTGCTAGCACTGCATCCTCTTCATATGCTCACCAGGGGCCTCCAGGTGCTCACTCTGCCGTTGCCCACTCCTCCACCCAGTGGATCATATTCTTTGGCGCCACAGACCATATGACTGGTTCTGCTACAGGTTTCGTGTCCTACACTCCTTTGTCTTGTCGAGACAGTTTGCATTGCGGATGGATCTTTCTCTCCTATTGCTAGAAAATGATCCATACCTTGCTCCACTCTCACCCTCTCCTCTGTTCTTCATGTTCCTAAGTTTACCCGCAACTTACTTTTTATCAGTCACCTGACTAATTATTTGAATTGTTCAGTAACTTTTTTCTCTTCTTTTTGTACATTTCAGGACCTGAAGACGAGGACGGTGATTGGCTCTGGTAAGCTGTGCGATGACATCTACCTGTTCGATCCTTCCAGCTCTCCTTCACCAGCGCGTGCCCTTCATGCAGATCAGCCATCCACCTTGGCTTCCTGGCACTGTCACCTAGGACATCCCTCTCCTTCTACTATGCGTGTTTTATTTCATACTATGTTTATTGCATCTTTGAATCTTTTTAAATGTGATGTGTGCGCTCTTAGTAAACATCATCGTGCCTCCTTTACGCATTTCTTCACATAGTGATGCTCCTTTTTCTGTGGTTCATACTGATGTTTGGGGCCCATGCTCTGTGGCTTCTATCTCTGGCTCACACTGGTTTGTCACCTTTATAGATTATTTTTCTCGCTGTACTTGGGCTACTTAATGAAGCATAAAAATGAAGTAGTTTCTCTATTTCAACGTTTTCATAAGATGATTGTCACCCAGTTTAATACGGCCATTAAAGTCCTGCGTTGCGACAATGGTCGTGAATACATTGACTCAAACTTTGAGCGCTTTCTTGGTAATCAGGGCATCATACATCAGATCTCTTGTGCATACACCCCCTCTCAAAATGGGGTTGCTGAACGCAAGAATCGTCACCTCCTTGAGGTTGCCCGGTGTCTTCTCCTTCAGCAGTATCTTCCGAAGTATTATTAGGGTGATGTTGTCCTTACTGCATCTTACCTTATTAATCGCATGCCTACTCATGTCCTCGGGGATCACTCTCCTCTCAATGCTCTTCACCTTTCTCCCACTCAACTTCTTCCTCGCATCTTTGGGTGTGTTTGCTTTGTTTATGTGCATCCTAAGTCTAAGCTTGATTCTCGTGCTCTCAAATGTGTTTTCATTGGGTACTTGCCTACCCAGAAAGGGTATAAATGCTTTCATCCTTCTTCCAAACAGACGTTTGTTACTATGGATGTCACCTTTTGGGAGTCCGAGTCGTACTACGAGTTCTCCCTTCAGGGGGAGCCTCCGATGGAAGTGAGTCCTCTTCTTTCCACTCTCCCGCTGCCTATTTCTCCTTCCTATCAGCCCTCTATCGTTACTCCTCCTATACCCTCACCACCCACTTCTTCTATTCCGTTATCTTCGCCTTCTTACCACCTGCTTCTTCTATTCCTCTACCCGCTCCTCGCCTTCAGGTGTACACTCGACGGAACAGGGGGTCGGTTCCCTTGCTCAGCTTACCGGCTCCTTCACCAGATCCGTCGCCAGAGACTCAAGGTAATCGTATCTCTACCCAACATCCAATGTCTAATTTTGTGTCATATGCTTCACTAACTCTCTTACATAAAACTTTTGTCTCCTCTCTATCCTCCATCTCTATTCCCTCAACCCTGCAGGAAGCTATTAAGCATCCAAAGTGGCAAGATGCCATGCGTGAGGTGATGCTGGCCCTCGAAAAGAATCAGACATGGGATTTAGCTTCTCTCCCTCCTGGAAAGATTATTGTCGGATGTAAGTGGGTGTTCTCAGCTAAGCAAAATCCTCAAGGGATTGTTGAGAGATACACAGCTCGATTAGTGGCTAGAGGTTATACTCAAACAATGAGGATTGACTATCAAGAAACCTTTGCGTCTGTGGCAAAGATGAATTCTATACGTGTTCTACTCTCGTGCTATGTCTGCAAAGGGTGGACCCTATCCCAGTTGGATGTAAAGAATGTCTTCCTTCATGGGGTGTTGAAGGAAGAAGTATACATGTCCTTACCACCGGGTTTTACCCCCAAGAGGTTCTGAAAGAAAGGTGTGCAGGCTTAAAAAAGCCTTGTATGGCCAAAAACAGTCACCCCGGGCCTGGTTTGGAAGATTCCATAAGGCTATAGTGACCTTTGGATACTTGCAAAGCAATACGGATCATACTCTATTTGTAAAGCACATGCTGATGCGGAGCGGAGGACGAGTTTTGGGCCCGTTCGGGGACGATTGACGACTTACCATATATGGCGTGCCCGGATCGATGATCCGACTCCGCGGATGTGTCCGAATCCGCGTTCCGATGTTTTTCATATATAGCTTTATTATCTTCAGACATTATTGTATGTATTTATGGCCTTGAAAACATCGGTCAATCATAGTCGTTGATCCTGAGTGCCCTATTTTCAGTTTCTTATAAATATGATGTTAGGGCTCTACTTTATTATTCATTGCTGAAATTTGCAGAGTCTTCTTCCTCATTTCCGGTGATCTTTCCGCGGTGCCGACTCCGTGGAATACCTTGGTGACGACTCCTCGGGTAAGTTCTTTGTATCCTTGTGTTTCCCCTCCTCCATCCTTCCATCCCGCTGTCCAGCCAGCCGCCCCTCCAGAATCCTCCCTCCAGCCCGCCTCCAAAATCCCGCCGCCAGCCCTCCCTCTCCCTGCTGTCCTGCCGCCAGCTTTCCCTTTCCCCTGTGCTGTCCAAGTCCCGCCGCCAGCCCCTTCTTCTCCCTACTGTCCTCCGCCAGCCCTCCCTCCCTGTTCCAGCCTTGCCGTAACCTTCCCCACAGCCCGCAGGCCCCCTCTCCTTCCCCGAATTATTGTCGCCCCCCGCCCTCCCCGTGGATCCACCCCAAACAGTCATCCCACCATCAGATCTGCTCCAGTCTGGACATTTCAGCCCATATCCAGCCCCTCCCAACCTCCAACCAGCCTTCCCCTTACCCGATCCAGTCTCCCCATCACCAGAATCCCTCTTTTAGCCCTCCAATGTTCAGATCTACTTTATTTACAGCAGCCCTAATATTTGTGTTGTGTTTTGTATTGGCTATTGGTTGTAAAACATTTTCATGGTTTGAATACTATATGCTTGCTTGAGATTATAGATTATTATGATATTTGCTCCTTGAAAATCTCTAACTGCAGGAAGGATTGATTCGTCGCGCGCTTGTTTCTGGCCATCCGTGCGGAGGAAAGCCACCGTCTTATGCTTGAACGAAAATACTTCTCTCGTTTATGAATTGATGCTACGTTAGTTATGTTATTTAATTGCTTGTTTTAATTGTTAACGCTTAACTGCAAGTATTGCATGCATTGAGTCATTAGGAAGTCGGGAGTCAACCCTCACCCACCACTAACGTGCATTCTAGGAGTCCACTACACACCCTACCCTGCATCACATGCATGGTAAAGTCACTGCCCTCATTGTCTACGTTGATGATATAGTTATAACAGGTGATGACACAATAGAGATTGCAAAGCTTAAACAAAGACTGACTGAGGAATTTGATGTAAAGGATCTTGGAAATCTCTGATACTTCTTAGGGATTGAAGTTGCCCGCTCTAAGCATGAGATATTCATATACCAAAGGAAGTATACCTTGGATTTGCTTTAGTCATCTGGGGTGAGTGGGTGTCGACCTGCTGACACTCTAATCGAAGCCAACCACCGACCGGCGAGAGATGATGGCGATGTCGTGGTTGACATTGCTAGATTTCAGCGACTTGTTGGACGTCTTATTTATTTAGCTCATACTTGTCCTGACATCACTTATGTTGTCAGTGTCATTAGCCGGTTCATGCATTCACCAAAAACCTGTCATTTGGAGGCAGCTAGCTCACAGGATTCTTCGTTATCTCAAATCCTCACCAGGGAAGGGTATCCTATTCTCACCAAACAAAGAATTAACTGTCGAAGTTTATACCGATGCTGACTGGGTAGGGTTTGCTGATGACCAGAGATCTACCTCTGGATATTGCTCTCTAGTTGGAGGTAACTTGGTAACCTGTCGAAGTAAAAAACATGTTGCAGATCGAGTGCTGAAACTAAATTCTGATCAATGACACGTGGAATTTGCGAAGGATTATGGATTCAGTCTCTCCTGAATGATCTTGGAATGAGAAACAATGATCCAATGAGAATCTACTGCGACAACAAGGCCGCTATCAATATTGCTCACAACCCGGTCCAGCACGATCGCACAAACACGTAGAGGTTGATCGTCACTTCATCAAAGAGAACATAGAAAGAGGAGTTGTGAGCATACCATTTGTCTCATCTGATCAACAACTTGCGGATGTTCTCACCAAAGGAAAGCCTACGAGTTTTTGAAGGACTTATATCCAAGTTGGGCATGAAAGACATCACATGCCCAACTTGAGTGGGAGTGTTAGATTTACATGTTTCTATTTCATATATTTTCTGTATTTACAATGTTACTCGTGTTGTTGCTCTCTCCTATATATATAGGAGAGACCCCCTCTTTCAAGTTAATGATCATTTTATTTTACTCAACAACTTGGAAAGTCCTCCATCGGTGACTTGGTGAGAAAGATACTGAGATCATCCCACCAAGATTCAATCCAAATGTCATGGCGATTGCAGAATCTCATGATCTTAGCAGGCTCGAGATTGAAAGACTCATCGAGAATCTGAAAATCCATGACGAAGAACTTAAGATCCAATGTGTTGAATACCAAATGGAGCCGAAGAAGAAGTCATTGGCACTGAAGTCAATGAAAGAAGAAGACAATGACGACGATGATGAACAACGCATATTCATCCATGGATTTAAAAGATTCATGAGAAATCCAAAACAAAAAAACAAGTTCATGGAAATGCATGAACAAGAAGGGATCATCGTCAAAAAGGGTGGAAGCTTCTGCAAGCGAGGAGGAGAAGCCGACTCCTGAGAGCTATCACTATAGGAAGTTTGACCATATCAGAAGCAGCTGCCCAGAATATCTGAAAGAAGAAAATGAGAAAAGGATGAAGAAGAAGGAAAAGATGAAGGTCTTGAAGGCATCCACCTTGGTTGATTTAAGTTCTGAGGAGCCGAGCGGGCCAAGCTCCGGCGAGGATGGGAAGACTAACATGTGCCTTATGGGAAAGAGCACACAATTTGCAGATGACGACACCAGTGTCAAAAGCGACACTGAGGTACATACTCCCTCTTATGATAATTTATACAAAGAATATATGAAAACTTGTAATTTTTTCAACATTACTCTGAATGATCTTGATCTTTTGAAAGTTTGAAATAAAAGTTTATTAAAAGAAACTAAAAAAATTGAATAAAGAATTAATCAAATATGAGAAGAACAAAATTGAATGTCAAGGGTGTGATACCTATTTGGTAAAGATAAATGAACTGAATGAGTTGCTATCTAAATTCAACTCTACAATTGAAACTCTTACTAAAGAAAAAAGTGATTTAGAGATCAAATTAAAGAACTCTCTAGCCCAGATTGAAAGTGATAAGAAAATGTTTGCACAAATCAGTGTGTACGAAATTGTGATTTAGAGATCAAATCAAATTCATGAATTGAACCCCGCCATACGAAAATTCGGAGTTGGTCAAAAGTCCCTGGACATGATTTTGGTCAGCCAATGCCCTGGAGGTTTGAAATATATATTATGATACACTTCTGTGACACTACCGCCAACGATACCTACTATTGCCGGCGGTAGCTGTTTTTCTCGTGCAACGCCCAGCCAACTGAAAAGGGGGAAATATGTTGCTCCTGATTATCTCTCTTCCAGCAAGAAACCACCCAAAACTCGTAGGTCGGTCTCCATCGTCTTTCTTTTGTGTTCATTCTGCTCTAGGTTTGAGAAGAGAACTTGTGTTTATAAGCAAGTCTGGTATTTAAGGTGTCCACTCATGTTATGAGTGGAATCACTTAGGTATCCAGATCTTTAATTTTTAGGTCTGTTGGCAGGCTAAGGATAAGAAGGACATGTGATAGTTGGACTTTGAATGCTCCAAATACATGACGAGCAATATAGACAAGTTCCTTGGCCTAGAAGAGAAGAAATGTGGATGTCACCTTTAGAGATGATGAAAAAGAAAAGATCATAGGTATTGGTACAATGACTAACGATTCTTTTTTCATCTCTAATGTGTTGTATGTTATGACTTAAAATATAATTTAATTTCAATTAGTCAACTATGTGATAAAAGCTTAAATGTATCATTTGAATCATCCATAAACACATGTAAAATTATTAATGATATTTCAAATTAAATATTATTCGCTACATCAAGAACTTGTAATGTTTATGCAATAACCTTTAATGATCTTTCAATATCGTCTTTAAAATATTTAATGGTAAAAATGAAGAATTAAAATTTTGGCATAGGCGACTAGGTCATTCTAGTACCAAATTAATTTTAAAATTATCTAAAAAGAAGTTAATTCATGATCTTCCAAATTTAAATGACAATTTAACTTCTTTATGTGAACCTTGCCAAAAAGGAAAATTCACACGCTCTTCATTCAAAATTAAAACTAAGGTAACCACCACTACACCTTTGCAATTAATTCACATTGATCTCTTTGGTCTAGTTAGTACATCTAGTATGAGTGGTAATAAATATACTTTTGTACTCGATAATTTTTCTCATTTTTATTTGACTTTATTTCTATCCTCCAAATCTGATGTTTTTAATGAGTTTACAGAATTATGCAAAAGAATACAAAATGAACTTAATTTTCAAGTTAATTGTACTTGATCAGATCATGGGGGTGAATCTGAAAATGAAAAATTCTCTAATTTTGTGATAGTTTAAGAATTCGAGTTTTCCGCTCTATGCACTCAATAAAACAGGGTAGTGGAGAGAAAAAAATAGAACCTTACAAGAACTAAAACGCACTATATTATTTGAGTATGGATTTCCTAAGCATTTTTGGGTCAAAGTTGTTAATATGTCATGTTATGTTATTAATAAAGTCATACTTCACCCGCTATTGAAATTAACTCTTTGTTAATTGTATTTTCAAAAGAAGTTTAATGTGTCATATTTTAAAGTCTTTGGTCGCAAATGCTTTGAAGAGCAAGAGAGGAAAATAAACGTTATGATCTATTAAACCAACCCCCCCCCCCCCCCCCCCCCCCCCCTTACTCATATATAGAGTAAGGGATAAAACCAAAAAGGTAACAAGGACAAATCTACCCTTCAGCGGGTATTTACACAATAATATAATAAAGACTTGAATTCAACTCTCCCCCTCAAGTCGAACGATAGAGGTCCGTCATTCCGAGTCTGGAGATATCATCTATAAAGACATCGCTCCCTAAGCTCTTTGTGAAGACATCGGCCAACTGATCTCTTGAGTGAATAAAGGGGGTAACTAAATTCCCTTTTTCGATATGATCTTTGATGAAATGACGGTCAACCTCAACATGCTTAGTTCTGTCATGTTGGACCGGGTTATGAGCAATACTGATAGCTGCCTTGTTGTCACAGAATAGAGAGATAGGAGTGTCATCCTGAAGGTCCAAGTCCCTCAATAAAGTGCGCAGCCATAAGCCTTTGCAGAGTCCTTGAGACATTGACCGATACTCGGCTTCAGCACTAGATCGGGCCACCACATTTTGTTTCTTGCTACGCCATGTGACTAAATTGCCACCAACGAAGGTGCAATAGCCTGTAGTAGACTTTCTGTCATCACGGCTTCCAGCCCAATCCGCATCGGTAAAGACTTCAATCTTCAAATGGTTGTTCTTTGAAAACATCAAACCTCGACCCAGAGCCTTCTTTAAGTAACGGAGGACACGATATGCGGCATCCTGATGTCTGATCCTAGGAGCATGCATATATCTGCTCAGGATCCCAACAACATATGTGATGTCAGGGCGAGTGTGTGAGAGGTATAACAACCTTCCTACCAATCTCTGGTAACTTGCAGCATCCGTGCGATCTCCGTCAGTATCTTCATCGATCTTATGGTTCTCCTCCATAGGTGTGTTAGCAGGAGCACAGCCAAGCATCCCGGTCTCAGTTAACAAATCAAGCACATACTTGCGTTGCGAGATAAAGATTCCCTGATCGGAGCGAGTTACTTCAATTCCCAGGAAGTAGCGGAGCCTTCGCAGGTCCTTTACTTCAAACTCTGCAGACAGGAGAGCTTTCAGCTTCGAGATTTCATCTGAGTCATCTCCAGTGATCACGATGTCGTCCACATAAACAATAAGAACAACAATCTTCCCCTCATTTTTCCTGATGAATAGAGTATGATCAGAATGTCCCTGTTGGTATCCAAACTTGACCATAGCCTTGTGGAACCTGCCAAACCAAGCCCTGGGAGACTGTTTCAACCCGTAGAGGGATTTCCTTAGGCGACATACAAGGCTTTCTTGCCCCTTCTTCACAAATCCTGGGGGAATGGTCATGTAAACTTCTTCATCGAGGTCACCATGCAGGAAGGCATTTTTAACGTCCAGTTGATGAAGATCCCAGCCCAAGCAAGCAGCACAAGATAGAATAACACGAACAGTGTCCATCTTAGCCACAGGAGCAAAGGTCTCCTGGTAGTCGACTCCCTGAGTCTGAGTGTAACCGCGTGCCACTAAACGGGCTTTGTACCGCTCAACTTTGCCATCCTGATTTTGCTTGACAGAGAACACCCATCTAGAACCAATGGCTTTCTTTTCAGGAGGAAGAGGGGTGATGTACCATGTGTGATTTTTCTCCAAGGCTGCCATTTCCTCCTCCATTGCATGAGCCCATGCTTGAGTGTCAAGAGCCTCCTGCCATGTCTTAGGGATAGTGATCATGGACAAGGAGGATATAAAAACCTGATGACCATAAGCAACATGATTTGAGATAGGGTGATTAGTACACACAGTTTTACCTCTTAGAGCAGCAAGGGGAACATGTAGATCAGAATCTGAATCTGAGTCCAAAGACGGCACCGGCAGCGACGGAATCACGGAGGACTGTTCACCTGTTTGCCGACGACGATATATATGAGGAAGAGGAGAGATGAGAGGCAGATTGTGGTATGTAGGGGAAAAAGACGTAGGTGAAGGAGGTGTAGGAGGAGCTGGAGGAGTGGCAAGAATAGGTGGAGAGGTTGTAGGAGGAGTGGCAGGAATAGGAGGAATCAGAGGGAGAGGCACCGAGTCAATAAGCTCATGAGTAAGTTTATTCTCCCCCTGACGAACAGTGTGAGGCGAATCGACATAGTAAGATTCCTCCTCACGAAATGTCACGTCCATGGTACAGAAGACGCGTCTGGTAGGAGGGTGGTAGCACCGGTACCCCTTAGTGGTGGCAGAATAACCAATGAAGACACAGCGTAGAGCCCGAGGATCAAGCTTGTCACGTTGAGGCTGCTGAATGTGAACAAAACAAACACACCCGAATACGCGGGGTGGAAGGTGAGCAGTATGAACAACGGAAGTCGCAGAGAGACGGGTTAGAGGAGTAGAAAAATCGAGAACCCGGGAGGGAAGACGATTGATAAGATGAGTGGCAGTGAGGATAGCATCACCCCAATATGACTTTGGGAGATGCATGGTATGGAGAAGGCAACGAGCGACATCCAGGAGATGCCGGTTTTTCCGTTCAGCGACACCATTTTGGGTAGAGGTGTAGACACAAGTAGTTTGGTGAATAATTCCATGACTCGTGAGGTATGTTCCAAACGCGCCACGATCATCGTATTCTCCACCATTATCGCTACGAAGAACACGAATGGTATCATGGAACTGGGTTTGCACCATTTTATGGAAGGCTTGAAAGACAGAAAACACCTCATTTTTTTTTAAAAGATAAACCCACGCCGTGCGAGAAAAGCAATCTATAAAAGTAACAAACCAGCGATATCCATTTAAAGAAACCACAGGGGAAGGTCCCCAAACATCAGAGTGTATAATAGCAAAAGGGGTAGTACTAGGCGAAGAAATATTGGAAAAAGAGTGCCGAACATGTTTGGACATATCACAAACATCACATTTTAAAGTGTTAACAAGATGCGATAAAGTAGGAAACATTTTTGAAAGATAAACAGGAGAAGGATGCCCGAGACGCAAGTGCCAGCGTCGAGCATCAGCAGCAGTAGCAGCAGAAGATGAGAGAGCAAGGGACGGTCGGGAAGCATCCAGATAGTACAAGCCACCGCGATTCCTACCACTGCCAATGATCCGCTTCGTACCCAGTTCCTGGAAGACACACGAATCAGGAAAAAAGGTTACAGAGCAATTAAGGGACCGAGTAAGATTGCTAATAGACGGAAGATTGCGAGGAAAAGACGGTATATGTAAGACAGACGAAAGAGGTAAAGAGGAAGAACAGGAAATGGTTCCCTTCCCAGCAATGGGAGACAAAGTGTCATTCGCAGAAATGACCTTGTCTTTACCTGACAGAGGTTTGTAAGAGGAAAAACCTGAGGAGGAGTCGGTCATGTGATCGGTGGCTCCGGAGTCAATAATCCATTCAGACGGAGGAGCAGCAGCGGCATTGGCACTAGGCATAGTAGCAGTGGCAAAAGAGGTAGAGATAGCACTATGTGAAGCATCAGACTGTGAATGCAGAAGACGGCGGAGAGCATCCAATTCCGATGTGGTGAAATGTCCGGGTGACTGACCCAGATGGTCATCCAGCACCTCAGTAGAGAAAGCAGCATCGTGAGAACGAGAACCAGTCGGACGGTATCCCCCTCGTCCTGAACCACGACCACGGCCTGGGCCACGACCACGGCTGTATCCAGGTGGAATGAGATGAGGATGAAGTTTGAAGCAACCGTCCCGAGTGTGTCCCCTACGACCACAGTGATCACAAGTCGGAACTCCACCAGGATTGTCGGAGCCTCCACGGCCCACACTGGTCAAGGCAGAACGATCTGGAGAAGGTGTAGTGCTGAGGGATCTTCGACGGTCTTCGTCGCCAAGAACCATGCTGAACGCCTCCCGAAGAGACGGAAGGGGAGAGCGGTGAAGAATATTGGTGCGAACCATGTCCAAGTCCATGTTCAACCCCATCAGAAACACGTGTAGGCGAAATCGTTCGTCTCGTTTCTGCAGCTGAACTGCATCGGCAGTGCAGGCAGGAGTAAACTGATCAAAGTAATCCAATTCCTGAGCGATGCGTTCGAACTCAGAGAAGTAGGAGGATACCGCCATGGTTCCCTGACGAAGCTCCAGCATACGTCGTGTCAGCTCGTACGTCTGAGTGGAACTGCCGATCTGTGAGTACGTCTCTCGCGCTCGAGTCCAGATCTCGTAGGCAGAGTCCATCAACATATAACTCCTGTACACCTTCGGGGACATAGAGTGAAGGAGTCAGGATACAACCAGGGAATTTTCTGAGTCCCATCGAGGCCAGGTAGGATCAGCCAAAGGAGGAGCCACCTTCGTCCCATCAATGTATCCATACAACTGATGACTACGAATGACATGCTGAGCAGCACGAGACCATTCCAAATAATTGGTCCCATCCAAGGGAACCGTGGTGATCTTTAGAGACCCCGAATGTCCAGGAGGGCGTTGAGAGTCGCTCATCCAGGGGGTTACCACACTTGGTGAAGGGGAGTCACTGGCGGCAGACGAATCATCCATGAGGAACAAAACGGCGGCAAACAAAGGAGATCAGAACAATCCAGCAGGCAATAATGCAGCAAATCAGCGGGAAAGCAGCGGGAAATCAGTCATAATGCAGTAGCAGATCAGCGGCCCAAACAGCGCACAAACATCGCAGATCTGGGACTTGCGGCGGCCAGGCAGAAAGCGCGGGCTAGAAAGCATCGCAGAAGGCTCGAACGGCGCAGCGCACAAACATCGCAGATCACGGGCTAGCAGAAGGCTCGAACGGCGCACTGGGATTTGCGGCAAATCAGCGGCAAGAGGAAACGACGGGAGCGTCCCTAGCGACCAGCATCACGGGCGGCGGCTAGGGCACGCATGGACGGGAGCGTAAGCAGCCACGGGGGACTCTCAAAATGAAGGAGAAGGCGACGATCGAAGGGGAGGCGGCGACGAGCGAAGCGGAGACGATCGAGGGCGCGGACGATCTAAGGGAGCGGACGATCGAAGGGCGCAGATGAAGTGCGGCTAGGGCACGGGTTCCTCTGATACCAAGTTGTAGAGCAAGAGAGGAAAATAAACGTTATGATCTATTAAACCAACCCCCCCTTACTCATATATAGAGTAAGGGATAAAACCAAAAAGGTAACAAGGACAAATCTACCCTTCAGCGGGTATTTACACAATAATATAATAAAGACTTGAATTCAACTAATACAACTTAGGTAAATTTAATGAAAATTCTAATGAGAGGTTATTTCTTGGATATTTTTCAATTAGTCGTGCTTATAGAATTTATTATAAAAAGTTTAAGACTGTTGAAAAATATGTTCATGTAAGATTTGATGAATCTGCTTCTTGTGTAGTTCCAAGCACCCTTGCAGAAAAAGATGATGAATATGTGTCTACTTCGTAGAATACTGTACATAATGAAAACGACGTTGAGAGGTGGAAGAGGAACATGCTTATGAACCACCCAACATACTAAAATTCTCCAAAAATCATCCAAGAGAACTTGTGCTTGGTGATCATCAAGAGGGGTAACGATACGATCTTCTTTGCACGAATCATTTTCAAATCTACGTTTTATTTTTGATAGCGAGCCAAAGAATGTGTTTGCCACTCTTAATGATAAATCATAATTTTTAGCTATGAGTGAGAAATTTAGCCAATTTGAGAGAAATAAAATATGTAACATAGTTGAGAGTCCATATGATCATCCTATTGTAGGCGTAAAATACATACAACAACAACACTCCAGCCTTTATCCCACTATAGTGGGGTCGGCTATGTTAAGCGTAAAATACATATTTAAAAATAAAATTGATGATGAGTCTAGGATCACTAGAAATAAGGCTATGTTAGTACCTCCGGGATTTTCACAAATAGAAGAGGTTGATTTTTAGGAATTGTTTACACCCGTTGCACGCTTATAATCCATACGCATTTTTCTTGCATTTGCGAGTCATAAACGATTTAAGTTATTTCAAATTGATGGTAAAAATGCATTTTTAAACGGAATTATTAAAGAAGTTTATTTTGAACAACACCCTGATTTTATTAATAGTGAATTTTCCAATCTTGTATATAAACTTGATAAAGCACTTCATGGACTAAAACAAGTATCTCGTGCATGGTATGATCGACTAACATCATTTTTACTAAAACATGTTTTTCTATGAGTTATGTCGACACCATATTTTTCATCAAACGTATAGGACATGACTTATTATTTTACAAATATATGTTGATAATATAATCTTTGGTGCTATTAATAAATCAATATGTTAAGAAGTTGTTAATGTGATGCACAATGAATTTGAAATGAACTTGGTTGGAGAACTCTCCTATTTTCTAGATTTTAAATATCACAACGCGATGATGAAATCTTCATATGTCAAAGCAAATATGTCTGCTAAAACGATTTGGATTTGAGAGGCCCAAACAAGCCGCTACTCCAATAAGTGCATCACTAAAATTAGGAAAAGATGAAGTAGACATCTCTGTTGATCAAACTAAATATCGAGGCATGATAGAGTCTTTTTTATATTTATATGTTTCTCGCCCTGATATTATGTTTGGTGTATGCTTGTGTGCATGATTTAAAGCTGGCCCTTAAAAACCACATTTGAATAAATGTATCTTTACGTATCTTATAGGCACACCAAAGTTAGGTCTATGGTATCTACACCAATAGTCAGTTATTTTGCATTATTATTCTGACTCAGACTATGATGGTTGTTCACTGGATAGGAAGAGCACAAGCGACTCATGTCACTTCCTAGACCAATCCTTAGTTTCATGGTCGAGTACAAAATAAAATTTTGTTTCCCTCTCCACTGTTGAGGCCGAATTCATTGCATAGGTAGCTAGTTGTTATGCTCAAGTATTATGGATGACGCAAACTTTAGAAGACTTTGATTTGCACTTCTGTAATGTAGAACTTAGGTGTGACAATAAGTGCACAATAGACCTTACAAATAATCACGTTCATCGTTCATGACCAAAGCATATATATGTTAGACAACATTTCATTATCATATCAAGGAAAATGTTAAAATAAGCTTTATCGGGACTAATTTTCAACTTGCAGACATCTTTACAAAGTCACTACCTGACTCACGATTCAATCTCTTGCGACTAGAGTTAGGAGTCCTAAACATTGATCTGTAGTTTCTTTAATCTGTTTTTGTTTTTCCTTTGTTTTATGCTTTGATGTTTTGTGAATATATTCATCTCTTTCTGATATCAAAAAGACAAAAAATGGTAAACCAAATACCAAAAAAAAAACTTATTTTCTGCAATTTTTGATTTTTGTGAGATACCGCCTGGAGATAGCCCCTACCGCCGACGGTAGCTGTCATTATGTGTACTTTTGTGCGTACACCTACTATTGTAGTCTTTTTACTGATTTGGTACTTCGCTCAACTATGTAATATTCCGTAATTTTCAAATTTTTGCTTGTTTTTCTTCTCTTCCCTTATTTTGATTCTCACTGGTAAAACACAAATATTAGATAATTCAAAACACCAAAAAAATGCATTATTCTCTGTTGTATTTTTTGTGTGATTTTTCATTTTTGTTTTAAGAAAACTCAAAAACCTATAAAAATTGCTAAGTGAAAATGCAATGAATAACATGATATATATTAACTATTGAGATTCACTACTGTTGGATCTGCAGGCGCCCTTAGAGGGGGGGGTGAATAAGGGTTTTAAATTTTTTATGATTATTAAAGAAAATAAATATCATTTGCTACCGCCAGCGGTAGTGTTACTGCTCGGCGTTAGTGACAGAGAAATTAGCTTTCAGGTTAAGACAATGAAAATCAAAGAGCACGAATCACAGATGAAGAAATAAACATATTTTCATTAATCATCAAATCAAAATACATATGTTTACAAAAACTTTTCCAATAACGCTTGGAAAGAGACGACAAATGAAAAACTCTTTTTCGTTTTCTATACCGACCCTTCTCCCAAGGACCGGTTGGCTTTAGCCTATCTCTCCCCAGATAAGGCCTCAAGCCGCTCTAACTTTTCTCTCCCCAGAAAGGCCTCGAGCACCCCCTAGATCTACTCCCTAGACCCAGTCGCCGTGTGGCGAATTCCTCCCTAAGCCTTACCTAGACCTAGTCACCGTGTGGCGAATTCCCCCTAGTCCCCGCAAGGCCCTAGTCGCCGTGTGGCGAGTTTCTCTACCGAACAAAAGATATAAAGGTTACAATTTGAAAGTAAAACAAAACTCAAACTAAAGACTCCCTCAAATGTAGAACTTGATGTCGATGTAGATGCGATCGTATTGGTCTTCAAGTTCTTTTGCGTTCACGAACGTTGACGGAGTTCTTCGGGCTACTTGGAGAAGGCTCACACGAGTTCTCTGAATATATGGCTTCTATTCCTTCTGTATCAGCAAGCCACAACGGAGGAGGCACCGCTCTTTAAATAGATTCGACAGCTACCGTCTGCGCTAGTACTACTGCCCCGCGATAGTGACACGATGCGCACACAGATCGTGGCAGTTAAGACAACTTCTGAGCGCAAACGGTTGTGACAGCCTAGCGCGCCGCGGTAACACTATCGCCCCGCGATAGTGCGATTTCCTTACTTCAGCCAATATCTCTTTCCAAATTTGCCCCTCAATCAACTGCAGACGGGATGTTTCCAAAAGCTACCGCCGGGCGTTAGACCTAACGCGCCGCGATAGTACTTGCCAAACATAGCGACCCGTCGACATTCCTTTTTCTCCACTTTCCTTTCTGTCAATAGCTTCCATATATGCTAACGCCAACGACACTCATAACGCTCCGCGGTAGATCATTTCGTCGGGCGCATCTTCGTCGAGCTGACCTCAGCTTTCGTCGATCTTAATGTGGTTCGTCGAACGGAAACTTGTTTTCGTCGATCTCAATCTGGTTCGTCGAACGGCATCATTTTCTTCGAACACCATTTCGTCTTTCGGACGCTAGCGCCAGCGTTAGTGCTAAGTGCTAACGCACCGCGGTAGAGCAGCAGTTCGTCGAACGGGCCTCAGCTTTCGTCGATCGTCGAACGGGCCTCAGCTTTCGTCGATCGTCAAACGGAGCACCGAGTTCGTCGAACCCAGTTCGTCGAACGGACACTAGCGTGTCGCGGTAACGCCTACGCCCCGCGGTAGTGCATGCATTTCGTCGAACACCAGCTTGCATCTCAGCGGCTTCCCTTCTCAGCGGTTTCGTCTCAGCGGTTCGTTGGTGCTAGCGCCAGCGGTAATGTTAACGCAGCGCGGTAGCAACAAAAACACAGCACCATGGAGTTTTGAAGGCACAGAATCTTGCATACTATAAACACAAAACAAGTATGATCAAATACAATAGGATTTGTTATTGTCAAACCAAGAGATGCGGAAAGCATGTTCCAACAACTACAATGTTTGATTTGCATTGCTTAAACTTAGAACTCATTGTTGTTACTTTTTATACTAGTTAATCTTGAATGTATCTTAATCATAAATTGTAGGAAGTTGCGATATAAATATTTATAAATACATCGGGTATGCGTGATGATTTATTTGTAATAATATTTTAAAACACACATCACTCGTCATTATTGCTACTCATGATAATAGTCTTGTTTACATGCATGTATAATGTCTATGTCACATCATGTTAATTATCTATAGCTAAATCATTGGCACTCTATCAGATTGCTTTCATTCAATTCATGGATATTCCTACACAAAATCAAGAGAAGTGTGGTTTATTTTATACATGTTTGTGTAGAAAGTGAAAATAAAGGTTCGTTTTATTCACACTTCAAAGTTACATTCTTTCCTCTTACATTGATCCCCTATTTATACACACACAAGGGGGAATCTAATTCCTGATTGGAGATGTGAGACTAATTACAAAGGAGGGAATGCGCTAACCACGCACCACTCAAAGGAGGGAATGCGCTAACCGCACACCGCTCAGCGCTAAACGCACACCAACACTCCCCCTCAAGGTGGGCGAAAGATATCCACTAAGCCCATCTTGTCACTCAACCTGGATAAATCAAATGAGCTGAGTCCTTTAGTTAGACAATCGGCCATCTGCTCCTTCGTCTCAACATATCCCAGTTTGAGCACCCCACTATCCAGTTTCTCCTTGATAAAGAACCTGTCGATCTCTATATGCTTCATTCGGTCATGATGGACAGGGTTATTTGCAATGCTGATGGCTGACTTGCTGTCACACCATAATGTCATCTGCCCTCCTTGGTCTATCTTGAGTTCCATTAGCAAGGATTTCAACCACAACAACTCTCCCACACCTAAGGCCATGGCTCGGTACTCTGCTTCTGTTGTAGACCTTGCAACTACTGTCTGCTTCTTGCTCCTCCAGGAGACTAGATTGCCTCCTACAAACATGCAGTATCCAGACGTTGACCTTCTGTCATCAACGCAGCTAGCCCAGTCAGAGTCACAATAGACTTCGATGTTTGAATATCCATTCCTTCTGAAGATCAGTCCCTTTCTTGGTGCGCTCTTTAAGTACCTGAGAATCTGATACACAGCATCCATGTGACCTTCCCTAGGATCATGCATATAGCGGGCCACCACACTTACGACAAACGATATGTCGGAGCGGGTGTGACCCGGATAGATCAGTCGGCCTACCAATCTCTGGTACCTTTCTTTATCAATTGGCTCTCCTGCCTCAGCACCAAACTTGGACTTCTGATCAATGGGAGCAACTGCAGGTCTGCACCCTAGCATACCTGTCTCTTTGAGCAGATCCAACACATATTTCTGTTGGGATAGAACAATCCATTCTGCACCGCGGGCTACCTCAATCCCAAGAAAATACCTTAGTTGCCCCAAGTCTTTCACCTCAAATTCCTTTCCCAATTTTTTCTTCAGCTGAGTAATTTCACCCTCATCATCGCCTGTGATGATCATGTTGTCCACATACACATCAAGTATTGTAATGTGAGCTCTACGTTGTCGAAAGAACATTGTATGATCCGCATTGGTCTGCTGATATCTCATAGCTACCTTGACCCTCCTGAACCTGTCAAACCAGGCTCGAGGAGACTGCTTCAGTCCATAAAGTGACTTCTTAAGTGTACACACCTTCCCTGCTGTTTGCTTCGTGCCAAAGCCCGGTGGTACCTCCATGTAAACTTCTTCCAGCAAGTCCCCCATTTTCCGCAGTTTCCATCCCCCATTTTCCGCCAAAGATATCAGTGTCCGCAATGTGCTCATCTTTGCAACGGGTGCAAAGGTGTCATCGTAGTCGATGCCATAAGTCTGACTATACCCCTTTGCAACTAATCGGGCTTTGTAGCGCTCAACCTGACCTTCCGGGTTCTGTTTCACCGTAAAAACCCATTTGCACACAACCGCCTTTTTTCCAGGTGGTAGAGATACAAGATTCCAGGTGTTATTCTTTTCCAATGCCCCGAGTTCATCTAGCATTGCAGCTTTCCACTGTGGATCTTCCTTAGCAACCTGCCAACACTTAGGAATAGAGACATTGTCCAAAGCTGCAATGAATGCTCCATGTATATGTGATATTTTAGAGTAAGAGATAAATTGGGCAATATCATGGGGAAAGCCATATCGATCAGGTGAGACTCCTGCATTCCTGCGGGAACTTCGCCTTACCGGTATGTGAGAGAAGGTAGGAAGGGGAGGAATTATAGCACCTGTGGATTCGGAGGCTGAAGTGGATAAAGTAGGTATCTCAGGAGTCAGAGTAGCAGAAGACACGGGACTCGACACAAGTGGCATTGTAGGCATTATAGCTTCATTCTGCTGGACTCTTCGTGTATACACTCTCAGCTCCCCCTGAACCTGATGTTCATCAGTGGCAGATTTATTTTCCTCATGTACTGGCGCAGTAGCCAACTCCGCACCCTTCTGTATAGGAGGGCAAGGGATACTTATTATCCTCCTCTCACTATTACTGCTATCTTCCCCTTCTCGCCTCATATCGTCCGTAACAAGCGGGTCCTCAAGGGGTGAGTCAACTGGAGATGAGTAATATGGCTCAAACTCCCTAAATGTGACATCCATACTAATGAATAATTTTCTCTCTACCAGGCTCCAACACACATACCCCTTTTGAGTAGCTGAATACCCAACAAAGACACACTTCAGAGCCTTTGGATCCAATTTTCCCACATTTGGTCTCCGATCATGTACGAAGCACACGCAACCGAAGGTCTTGAGGGGAAGAATATCTCCATTCTTCCCCCGTAGTACTCAATTGGGGACTTCCATTCCAACACTCGTGAGGGCATTCGATTGATCAAATATGCTGCTGTAAGAACAACTTGCCCCCACAAGTATTTTGACACCTTCATCGATATCATCATGCTCCGAGTCACTTCCAAAAGGTGCCTGTTCTTCCGTTCCGCTACACCGTTCTGCTCTGGTGTGTACGGACAAGCCGTTTGATGTTGTATTCCATGTGAAGACAAGTACTCTCCAAATACTCTGTTGGTGTACTCTGTCCCATTGTCAGACCTCAACACTTTTACAACTGCATCATATTGAGTCTGAACCCCTTTGTGGAAATCCTTAAAGCATGCAAATACATCACTTTTATTTTTCATCAAGTAAAGCCAGATCACTCGAGAGAAGCAATCAATGAAAGACACAAAATAACGAAACTCATTTACAGTAGTTGTGGTGCAAGGTCCCCAAACATCAGAGTGTATTAAATCAAAAGGAGCAACATTTTTATTATCCGAACTGGAATAAGAGTTTCTAGTGTGTTTCCCAAACTTGCATGCGTCACAGACAAGTTTATTACGATTAGCTTTTTCAAATAAAGTGGGATATAACTGACTTAAAACATGAAAAGAGGGATGTCCCAAACGCCGATGATAAAAAAGAAGCAATTCTTCTATGTTCCTTCCGACTCCTGCAGCATCTTCTACCAGTGTTGAAAGAGCTGAGTCAATACTTTCCTTATCCAGGTACTACAAGCCGCTATGTCATGTGCCAGTCCCAAGTCTCCTGTCTGTCCCTTTCTCCTGGAAGACCGCCTTCGGGATATCAAACAAAACAATACATTTTAGTTGAGATATGATGACACTAATGGATAAAAGATTCACAGGAAAGGATGGAGCATGCAAAACATTGGGCAGAGTCAAAGTATTGGTACATCGCACGGTACCCTTACCAAACACTGGTTGAGCTGTGCCATCGGCAGTCTGGATGCTCTCTGGGACTACTAGGGGAGTATACGAAAGGAATTCCCTAGCATCCCCAGTGATATGTCGAGAAGCACCTGAATCGACTATCCAATCTGGTGATCTAGTATTGGATATAGCTGCGAGGGCAAGAGTTTCATCTGTACCTGAGGTTGAATGAGTGAACGAGGCAATGTTACCCCTTGATGAAACTGGAGTGAGTGCGTCCTCCATCACACCCTTTTGCTTTCTCTGCATCAGCTGAGAGTAAGCGTTCACGATCTCTTGTTCCTCTGAGTAACCTATATCAGTTATACTTCCATCTACCTCACCTTCGGCTATCATTAGATTCGCATGGTAACCTCCTCTTCCACCACCTCTGCGCCCACCACGACCGCGACCGCGGTAGCCTCCTTTTCCCCGTTCACCTGCATCCCGCTCTTTCGGTGGCTTGGGGCAAGCCAGTCGCAAATGACCTGTCTCGCCACAATTGTAGCACTGTCGTGTCTCACCCTTATATCCTGTGTGTCCAGAATTTGTTACTACTAGGGCTGATTCCCCCCGATGGGTGCAGTCGTACCAGACTGAAGCTTAATTCGGCTCTCCTCCTGCATCATAGCTGAGATCGTCTCATCCAGGGAGGGAATCTTTGGCTGAGCGAGCAACATCGCACTCCTTTGCTCAAATGTCGGGTTCAACCCCCTCATAAAGTGCATAGTCCTCCGCTGAGCATCTTGCTCCCCTTTCGTGCATTCAGGGTCTTTGCAGCATGCGGCTGGTGAGAAATAATTATAGTCTGTCCATAGTCGCTCTAAATCTGCAGCATACTCCTGTATCGAGCGATCTCCCTGGGTTACAGTCTCTATCTCCCGCTCGATTTGAAATACGCGCATGTTGTTGTCGACTCCTGCGTATAACCTCTGTAACTTCCCCCAAACATCGCTTACAGTCTCTATGCCATCCACTGTGATAGCTATAGATGCGATCATCGAATTTAGAAGCCAAGTGTGTAACAGATTATGCGTAGCTTTCCACTCATTGTACCCATCCGAGTCCTTCTCTGGCTCCCCCTTCTTGCCAGTCAGATAACCCTCCAGTTCCTTCCGGACAGAGCCCTCTTTACCCGACGCGACCAGCTCAAGTATGTGGCTGGTCCATCGAGCTTCATCTCCACAGGAGGAAGATCGAGCTTCATCGGAGGCGGTTGCGACTGAGCGGATCCTTCGCCTTTGGACATTCGTAAGAAGTCGAAGAACACCTTGAGGTCTGCCTCCTCCAGTTTGGCCACTAATTTCTCCATGAGTAGCACAACTATTGATTTATTTATATATATATATATATATTTTTGAGCAAATGAATTTCTCCGGACACCCCGCAACAAAAAAGAAACTCTCGTAACGTCACAATTCCACTGCGCACGTGGATAAGGCGCGCTCCTGCCGCAACAACCTCACGCGCTCCTGTCTCTACTCCCGCGCAAGTGCCGCACCTCCCGTGCAAATGTTGTACCTCTCGCAAGGAGAAGCAACTCCTCCACACGCGCTTCTCTGCACGCGCTCCTCTTGCCGCAAGCTTCTGCTGTCGCGCCTCTGCCGCAAGGAAGCTGCGTTCCTGCCGCACCCCCTGCTGCCGCGCGCCCCTGCTGCCGCGCGCCCCTGCTGCCGCGCGCCCCTGCCGCAAGGAAGCTTCCACGCTCCTGCCGCACTCCTGCTGTCGCGTCCCTGCCGCAAGGTTCCCGCGCTCCTGCCGCAAGGTTCCCGCGCTCCTGCCGCAAGGTTCCCGCGCTCCTGTCGCGCGCTGTCTGCCGCGTGCTCAAGGCGTGCGCTCCTGCCGCACCCCTGCTGTCGCGTGCCCCTGCCGCACGCTCTTGCTGCCGCGATCCGAGAGAAGCTCCCCTCTGCAAGGAAGCTGCCGCGCCCCTGCTGTCGTGCCCCTGTTGTGGAAGCGCCGAGAGAAGCTCCCCTCTGCGCACAAGTGCCGCAGTGCCACAGCCGCACCCCTTCTGCGCGCAAGTGCCGCACGGTCTCCTTTCTCCAAGATGCTGCATCCCTACTGCCGCAACAAATTCGCCCGAGAGATCACCGCCAGAATTTGTCCCGCTGCACTCTCTCGCGTCAGATCCGAGCCTCGTTCTTCCGAACCTACCTCTGATACCATGTAGAAAGTGAAAATAAAGGTTCGTTTTATTCACACTTCAAAGTTACATTCTTTCATCTTACATTGATCCCCTATTTATACACATACAAGGGGGAATCTAATTCCTGATTGGAGATGTGGGACTAATTACAAAGGAGGGAATGCTCTAACCGCACACCACTCAAAGGAGAGAATGCGCTAACCGCACACCGCTCAGCGCTAAATGCACAGCAACAGCTTGTATACAAGTGAAAGTGTATCTATTTATATGGGCAAATTTTGATAAGTTCGGGGATCGTGTTCATGTTATCAAAAAAGTGGAATAATGAATAATGACAAGGATAACCCCCAAACAATACTCTTCCTGATAAGTCTTCATAAGTATTGTAAGGTTAAGTACCTTGGTTTGAATTTTATTGATCTTGTGCAAACACTATTTTAATTATCATACTCGCTTCTCTTTGGTACCCCGGATCACTATATTATTTTGAAATTTATTTTTTATATATTGTGATCCACCAAGCACTACTTCGTATCTCTGATAATCTTAATGAACATTATATGTGTGAACCACCTTAGTAGTGGTACTTAGATGTGTATTGAAGTTGTGGAAGTGATTTTACTTTACATGATAATTATATTAGAGTACAAGTCACTGCATGTTGATATGTACTCTTGATTATTACATAGCGTATCAATCTTGATGTTTTTCACTTATGTGTACTTCATTGTTTCTTGTAACACTTCCACGCAAAAGAATTAAAAAAACATTATTGAATTTTTCTTATATTGCATATAAAGTTTTAGATTACTTGTCATGATTACTACGATGTCTCTTTGTTTATCTTTCAAATCGTGTAACATTGTAGTAGCTATCTCTTGATTTTACATACATTATAATATTCATTCTTATATATGAAATTTAAAAACTTCACCTCGAATATTAATAACTTAATTTCATTTGATGGTTCTTACATACATAAAAGTGGATGAAGTTTCTTAGGTGCCGGTTCACGAATGACTGATTTACCACCGCGTTCACGACCGCCACCGTCGTGCCAAGCGGAGCCTATGATCTTCACAATTATTATTTCTATTGTTCTTTATGCTCTAGCATGATTATTTCCTCTACAATTATGATACCAAATTTTGTTAATAACAAAGGAGGAGAGAAAAATGAGAGATTGAGAAATATCACATTTAGGGGAGATCATTAACTTAGGGGGAGCTATCATTTAAGAAGAGTTAAATCAGTCTCTATCAGTTATTCATATGCATGATTATCATATAATTGTCCTGACCGATTTTTAATGATTATCATATGCACACCACTATGAACACTATTTACTGCATTCTGTATTTCCAATCTCGGGATTTTTTATTATCAAAAAGTGGAATTTGTTGGAGCATAGTTCGACACATCTTCAGTTTAAGAATAATAAATCTTGTTGTGTATTTGATATATCTTTATAAGTGTTTCATAGTGTGCTGGTCAATGAATCACCTATGATACAAGACATACAAACTACAACAAGAATCGAGCTAAAATGACAAGTTCAAAGCCTAAATTAAAGCATGCTGCCAACGGTATTTCCTACTACCCGGCGATAGAACTCAAAGTACGTCATATTACATTCGACGACCTGAAGTGGACCCAAAATTAAGATTTGTTGTGAACTTAGGCTGCGTTCGTTTGGTAGGTTTTGTTTGGAAGGATTTGGTTTTGGTCTAAAACCAAAAACTCATAGGTTTTAGTTTTGGTCCAAAACTCAATTCTGCTGTTCGTTTGCAGGATGATTTTCAGTGACAGGAATTAAATCTGTCAATTCTGCTGTTCGGTAACATGACAGAATTCAAACGCAGGAATTGATATATAAGCAAAGAAAATTCACAAAATTTTAAAAATAGACATACATCATGTAACTAAAATATGATAACGTTTCATCAAACAAAATTGGCAATATCAAAAGCCCAGCATCCACAAAATAAACAGCCAAAAGCCCAGCATCCACAAAATAAACAGCCAAAACATAAACCTAACGATCCAATTGGACGCGTAACCAACTCCTACGCAGAAGCTCTGACATAATCAAGAAGAGCTCGCACTTTATCTCGTCAGTACTAAGCATGTCCATAGCCCTTATCAGATCATACTCGGGAATATCTGGCATAACTGCAAGTGCCTCATACATTCTTTCGAGCCTCGTTTTCTCCCTTGCCGGTTGAACAACCTGTATAATTTCGGTCGGGCCATCCATGTTCTTTGCAATATAGGTGACCGCCTCTGCAATCATATCAATAGTTGATGTTGTCTTTTCCTTTATTTGCTTGTGATGTTTCGGGACACTTGATGAACTCCGCAGTCATCGTAAGAACTGCCCTCAACACAATATTGAAATGTCTGCTTAAGGTATCGATGGAACGTAAGTACGTACCCCCGACATCCCTAAATTTGTTATTATGCGCAAGGGTATATAAGAATAACCCGACTGATTCATTAACTGACACATTTTGAGTTTCAACCAAAAGCCCCTTCTCCACTAATAAGTCACATAGGCTATGGAAAGCCCCCTTGTTCATGCGTAGTTGGTTATAGCAGTTGATATCAGATCCATTATATAATACATTTAGTAGGGTCGTCCTTAGATTATCACGGCGCTCTCTAATACTTGGACAATTGAGTCCTCTATGTTTCATCATTACCACGGCAGATGCAGCTAAAGCAGCTAAAATTGTCCTCTTTCTCCTTAACATTCTTTTCTTTCTATGTAAATCATTGATCGCATCCATCTACGATGAAGCCAAGAAAAAGTGTAAATACATGTACAAACACGTGTAAACACACAATACACACACATGTACACACACACACACACACACACAAACACACACACATACACACACATTTACAAAAAAAACACATACACACACATGTACACACACACACAAACACACACACACAAACATACACATTTACACACACATACACATACACAACACACAAACACACACACACACACACATCATACAACAATATTTACACACACACACACACATTTACACAAACACATACACACAAACACACACACATTTACAAAAAAACACATACACACACAAACACACACATTTACACAAACACACACATGTAAACACACACAATACACACACATGTACACACACACAAACACACACACACACACATGTACACACACACACACACAAACACACACACACACACACACACACAAAAACATACACATTTACACACACATATACATACACATACACAACACACAAACACACACACACATCATACAACAATATTTACACACACACACACACATCATACACACGCACATTTACACAAACACACACACATTTACACACACATTTACAAAAAAAACACAAACACACACATACACACAAACACACACACACACACACACACAAACACATACACACAAACACACACACACAAACACACACACATTTACAAAAAAACACAACACACACACACACAAACACACACATTTACACAAACACATACACACAAACACACACATGTACACAAACACACAAACATACACACACACACACATGTACACACATACACACAACAATATTTACACACACATAACATATACAACACACACACACATCATGCAACACACAAACACACACACACATACACACATTTTCAAAAAAACACAAACACACATTTACACAAACACGCACACATACACAACAATATTTGCACAAACACATCCACACAAACAACATGTACACACACACATACACACACACATACACACACAACACACACACACACATGTACAACATTCACACACAAACATACACACATTACATCATGCACACACACACACACAAGCACACACACACAAAAACATACAAATACACACACATACAAAATGTACACACACACAAACAAGCAAATTAGACACAACACACAAACATGCACAAAATTTCAATGCACTCTTGGTATAACACATCACATACATACATTATTATTCCTAAAATAACCTACATTACTAACATAAACACACATACACTGAAAGCCCTAACAAACTACCCCAAAAAAATTCGGATTTGTAGGGTTTAAGAGTACCTTAATCCAAGGTTGCTGGAGCAATAGAGGAGGTGCGGGAGAGAGCAGAGAGGAGGTGCGCCGACCCTCCTTGTGCCGCCTCCTTGCTTCGCCGGAGGAGAAGACTCGCCGGAGCTCACGCGGGAGGAAGATAACGGGGAGGGAGCGATTCACGAAATGGCGCAGGGTTTTCGGGAGCCAAGCGGAATAGAGCGGCCTCCTTGCGGCCTCCTTGCGCTGACCCTCCTTGCGCCGCCTCCTTGCTTCGCCGGAGGAGAGGAATCGCCGGAGGAGAAGAATCGCGGGAGGAAGAGAACTGGGAGGGGCGATTCACGAAATGGCGGAAGAGCGACAAAGACCGACGTTTTAGGAAGGTTTTCATTTGCGCTGCGATGTTAACGGGTCCAACCCGATAGGAATTGCAGGAAAGCCAATTCCGCCCAATAAACTGCTAAACGAACAGCAATATTTGGAATTAAAAACTCAAAACCAAAAATTTTGTTGAAAACCCACCAAACGAACGGGGCCTTAGAGATATTGTAAGTTGCCATAAATAGTTCAAGATCGAGGTTACCGTCGGCAATAGCCCTTATCGCCCAACAATAGTGATGAAATGCTCATTACGTCAAAGAACACGTCGCAACACGGCTTGGAGGGAAATGAGAGCGGAGAATTCAAATTTTCTACTGCCCAGTGATAGCTCCAACCTCTAGATGGTTCTGCCTTCATCATTCTGACGCTGGAAAAGGTACGAAGACTCATATTTTGACGCTACCACCGAGCGGTATCCGCTAGCAGGCGATAACTCTCAGAGAATTATAAAAACGATTTATTCTCTCAAAATCATGATTCAAACACAAGATTTTTCAGAGAAAAGGTCGCTCTAGCCGCCTCAAGAGCCTCCAACACTCTCTAACTTCAGTGACAAGCAATACCAAGGAAGATCGATGCCAAAAGCCATCATTCAAGAGAAGGGTTCGCGTTCTCCAACGACTATTCTGAGCGTCCCTTCCTCGTCTTCCTTCAGCATCAGTTTTAGGGATTTTCTTTACAAAAATTTTATCTCTCCATTGTATTTTTTTAGCTTTGATTGCGTATATTTGTACCGCGTGGGAATTCCTCTCGCGTGTGACAACTAGATCCTGGTATAGGTCTAGGGCTGAGAATTTACCTCGTCTGTGGCGGCTTGACTTAGGTGTAGATCTAGAGGGCGTGAGACCAATCCGGGGTTGGATTGGCTAGGGCCAAGCAGTTTTGGGAATAATCGTTATAGAAAACGAAAGTAGTATATTTTTATCGCCTACGATCTTAGTATCATATCAAACCTTTGTACCTTGTGAAAGTTTTTTATAAAGAAACCTCCTGTAGAAATGTTATGTGCTCCTGGAATTAGTTCTGTGGTTGGAGTTGTTGGAATTTGTGCATGTGTGTCAGATGTTTGTTTCAATTTGACAAGGTTTTGAACAATCTGGTAAGGAAAGGATTGTTTTTTTTTGTTTTTTTCTCCCTTGTTCTCTTTCCAAATAAAATCCTTTTGTTAATGGATCTTAAAATTAGCTTAAGCTTTAGGCAAAATTGTCCATTAGGAAATATATTTAACAAATAATCACAGTTATCATATAAACATGAACAGACATTTGCAGATAAAATGAAATTTAGAGGATACTCGCGTCTCCGAACTTTGGAAAACGATCCAAATATATGATTTTTCTTTCAATCTATGGGCAAAAGTCTCCACCTTCTATTCGATTTCAGTGAAAATGTGTAAAAAACATTCAATAGAATCTCTCTACTATGAAGAAACATATCAGACCATTTTATTATGCTTCTGTTACTACAAGGATTTAAAATGTCTGTCACAACAAGAGTGTTGGTTTAGTCCCACGTTGCCGGTAGATGATTTGGGTGATTAGTTTGTAGTTTGTTAGTGAAAATATATATAAAAAACTCAAATTTCAAGGCATCTGATCACAATAGTTTCAATATGAAGCAATTATAAGTAATCAAAACAAAGTTTAAAGATAAATTCTTCCTGATACTTCTTCATCTTAAAGATGCAGGAGTAGAGAATGGAAATCCTAATCTTGTAAGCATTAAATTAATCTCTAATATATTCATTTTTGTTATATAGTTTTTTTTATTTTTCTTGCAAACTTATGCAGGTTATATCAGCTCTTAAATTAATGGATGCTACGTATAACTGGAGCATATGGTGTTGAAATCACATAGTTCTATAGCTTTTATATTCATCAGTTTCATGCAACATCATATTTTCTTAAAAATAAATATAATGTTTTGAGAAAATAAAGAAAAAACTAGATGATTTCAACATCATCTATACTATATATAAAGAAGTTATGATGGTGAACAGTGCAGCGTGTCACAGGCGACGGGCGAACGACGGGCGCTTCTATGGATGTTGTGTATCCTCTTGTCCATTTCTACCCTAAGATGGTCAACGAAAGCATCTTGCACCCATGAGAAGCTCGAACAAAGACCGCCACACCAAGGCCGAAGGCCGTGGCCGGAGGATACACACGAAATATTCAGAAAAGAGCTGGTCGTTCATCCGTCGCCCGTGACACGCTGCACTGTTCACCGTCGTAACTTCTTTATATATCGTATAAAACTACATATAGTATCCATTGAGAGCTGATATAACCCACATAGGATTGCAAGAAAAAATAAAAACATATTAAAAATGAATATATTAGAGATTGATTTAATGCTTACAAGGTTAGGATTCCCATTCTATACTCTTGCCTCAGAAAGATGAACTATTAGTAAGAAATCATATTTCTCATTAAACTTTGTCAAACATTTTAGTCAGTTTTTTCTTCATAGTAGAAAAGTTTTATTGAATTTTTTGACACATTTATACTAAGCTCAAATAGTAGGTGGATGTTTTTCTCTATAGATTGAAAAAGATGATCATTTTTTTGGTTTTTTTCCTAGCTCGGAGCCAAACATACATTCTATGATGGTGTCGTTTTTGCCCAAACTCACCTGAGCAAAAAAACTGCGCCAAACGGAGCCTTTGTCAAACATTTCAGTTAGATAAAGTTGTTTCTTCATAGTAGACAAGTTTTATTGAATTTTTAGCACATTCTTACTAAGCTCCAATAGTTGGTGGATGCTTTTTCTCTATAGATTGAAAAAGATGATCATATTTTCCAAGCTCGGAGCCACGAATTTATGTACAAATGTATGATCATGTTCATATGATAATTGTGATTATATATCAAATAAAGTTCTTATAATACCCGCTAAACCAAGAAAATCTCTAATTTTATGTTGGGCCTAAGGTCGAGACCACTCGGTGACTATTTTAATTTTTTGAGGATTTGGTTCGACGCCATATTTACTAATAACGTGGCCTAAGAGTTCTACCGACGTGACCAAAAGAAACGCAGACTCTTTCGCATACATATTACTTTTGTAAGCTGAATACTTTTTACGGATGTATCGGATGAAGAAATTCGATTTTTAAGGTCACAGACCAATATATCGTCAAAGAAAATAAATAATTTTTTTCTCAAATACGGTCGAAATATATGATTCGTAAGTATCTGAATTATTGTAGGGGCATTAGGTAACTCGAAAGCCATAACAAAAATTCATATAACTCTTCGAGAAAGTAGGAGGATTTCATTGGTGTATAAATTCTATAACTATTCGAGAAATTTATATAACAAAAATTCATATAACTATTTGATTCTCTCCTCTTCTACTAGACATAATTACAACTAAAAATGCTTATAGATTTATATTAAAAAATATTATTTTTCTAATTTTTTTACACATCTTATTTTCTTATATGTTGTGTACGTTCAGCAATAAATTTATAAAATACAGTTATAAACATTTTTTTGTTGTGTTATACAGTGGTAATCAAATAAGATTTTTCTTATTTTTACTTAATTAATATTTTATGAAACAAAGTATTAGGCATTCGATTCTCGGGTACTCAACTGCAAGAACCGAGAACTGACCGGATAGGTCGATTCTTGCCTTTTCCAGTCATATTGGAACTGAAAACCATATTGAATTGGTTGGTTCTCCGGTTCTTTTTGCACGCCCTCATTGAAGATTATTTGCAATCTTCATTTTCAATAGCTCTACAATTTTATGTAACAAAATTGCCCTTTGTAAATTTTCTTAGAGAATCTGAAAACAATCTAATAAAACTCTAAGATCAATTTTAAAGCTACTCTTGCATAAAAATTATCTCATATATTACTACTATCAATGATAAATATGTGTTGATCGTTTAGTTCTATGCAATTAATGTGTGATTATAAAAAAAAATTCTTCAAGTAAAATATATATGAATTATCAAATATTTAGTATCACTAGTATTGTTATCAATTCTATTCTCATGTCTATCTTGATTAACTTTTTAATTATAAATGTGTAGAAATAAATGAGAAAAAACTTTTAATTTAAGTAATAATAGCATGGCCAAATTTAATGCAAACAAAAATATAAGATAAGTATATATCAATGCTCGATCGTGGAATGCGACAGCGCAACGACCCCGAAACATCTTTTTTTCGCTCCATTGCTTTTTTGACACCCCCAAAGTGAGAGAGGGAGAGACTAATGAGGCCGCTGCACAAGAAGAGGCATAGGAGCAAGTTTCACAGATGGAGATTCTCTCAATTGGGACCCTCATTTGGTCTATTTCACGGAGAGAATGAATTCTTATTTATCTAAATGTGCGACAAAAATTTGATTACACGAAGAAAAAAAAGGATAAAATTACTTAACTCGTCGGATAAAGGAAGAATCAATATAGTATTCATTCCGCTCAAATGGAGAGGATCCTAATTCCCTCTTGCATGATTGAGTGGTGATATATAGCCCTTCTCTTGCTCTAAAAATAGAAATGTAATATTATTCTCATGTAGCAAGATTTATGATTTGAACATTTCGGTTGAAAGAATACGGCGCGAATCGAATCGATAAATGCGCGTGATACATTCAAGAAATCTATATATTTAGTATGTAATAAGCATGATTTAGATTCATCGCATGAGGGTCATTGTTCACGTCTAAAAATATATGGGAATACATCATTATTTAATTATTTACTAGCATATAACAATTATTTATTAACAATTATCTTTTATATTTTAATATTCTTAAATGGTCGGGACCAGGCCCCCTGGGCCCGGGCTTTTTTGCTACCAGGCCCAGGCCGAACCCTGCTCAAATCGGGCCCGTGCCCCTTCAATTTAAGAGGGCCTGCTGAGCCCACAAAATCGTGCTCAAGCAGGCCTCAAAGAACAAGCCAGGCTTAATGCATTCTGGACTGTCCGCCCAGCATTTAAGCGGGCTTTCAAGCGGGTCTGGGCCTAGGCTCGGCCCGGCCCAGGCACCAGACCAGGCTCTGGCAAACTAAGGGGATCTGGTGAGCCCCCTTAGGCCCGGGCCTAGCCAGACCCGGGCCTAATCAGGCTCGGGCCCGAGCAGACCCGGGCCCGGGCCAAATTTGCATCTCTGATTTAATCTAGAGGCAAGTTGAATAATGCGTGTGATGCACTAAAATTTTCGTGATAAGTCAGCATGGCTCAAGTTATTGACTTGGGTCAAATATGAATGCAATAAGGTTCTCGATATAGTGTTTGAATGTAATACATAGAATCACAAAACCTTTTGGTTTTGAAGTCCACATGCCCGGACCCAAAGATTTCTCGAATATCACGCAATGACTAAGGCTTCGTTGTGATTATGAACCATCATTCGTGAACGTCTGACCTCACCTAAGGAACTTCGTCCAATTTATGTTCAAAACTAATATTTTTTCTTGGCGGCGGTCATAACTGTAATCATGCCAAACATACATTCTATGACGGCGGCGTTTTTCTCCAGACTCACCGGAGCAAAAACACAAAGTACATATCCAATTTTCAAAATAATTTAAAACTAAGAATGATTGATTACAAATCTAGGTTTTAAAACATTAATGGACAAATATAAATGTTCCTTGAGAACAGAAACATTTTGAACTGAGACTGCACACAGCTGGGCACAATCTATAAACTATGGTTTCGTTTGGTGCGGCTTATTTGCTTCGGTGAGTTTGGATAAAAATGCAATTATATGTTTGGCATGATAAAAGTTATGACCACTACCAAGAAAATAAATTAATTTTGAACATAAAATGCATGAAATTTTTTAGGTGAGGTCGTGCGTTCACGAACGATGGTTCATGACCACTGCGTTCATGACCGCCACCACCGAGCCAAACGAAGTCATATATCTATTGTTTAAACGCCAATTTTTTCATGTCAATCGCCAATATAATGTTAAAGTTCAGGTTTTACCTTTAGATATCGCAATTTCATTGTAGTCGGTATAAGGTTAACTCAAGAACAGCTTTCGTCTGGAAGAAGGAAAAGCTCAGGTTAAGCCTGCGAATGAAAACTATAAATAGGGGTTAGGAGTCTTAAGTTGAGATCAATGCTTGGAGTGAGTTCCAATAGCAGCAGCTAAATGAGACTATAGAAGTTTTTGTAGTTATTCCTTTGTGTTTGTTTTGCGGTGTCTATGAGTTATTTGGGAATTTAATGTAGTTGTGATAGTTACTAAGCTAACTCTGTTGAGGCCGAAAATGTTAATGTATTTAAATAATATGTCCGCGTGTTCGAACCGACACGATTAGTCTTAACGGGTTGCGTGTCGACCTAGGGCTCCGCCCCTAAGCTGGAGATACTATTTAACCCCATTCCAAACTTGATGGGCATAGTAGAATATCTTGAGCGACTTAAACCCTAACAGAAAACATGGCTTACTGGCCCACCGAAGTAGCGACACATACAAGGAGAAAACATGAAAGAAAGAGATTTTATGAAAGATTTTATTGTTTGTGTGAAATTGAAAAGTAGCTACAGTTAGGAGTAGACGCACACACATGAGTGTATAGGAACTCCCTATCTCACACTAAATGTTGTGCTAGGTTGGGGGAGAAGCGGGAGCAAAGTGAGAATTGGCGAGCTCGCGAGTTCTAGGCGAGGGCTCTGATGAGCTATTAGCACTGTCTCCCCCCCTCCCTCGATAATGGGTCATATTTATATTTAGCGGCAGAGGGATACGACCCTCACCTATAGGTGGGCCCCACCCCTACGCGAGGTCTATCTGATCGTTGGTGAGTTGTGATGGGCTAGTACTTTCATTCGGCGAGCCGATAATGACATGACAATCCTAATGCCCCCTTCTCCACCCATTTGATTAGTAACGCCATGAAGGACATGACTATGGAGGAGGTCGCCCTCCATTCGATATCCTCTTGAATATTGAATTTCTCAAAATTAGCTTGCCACTAATATGTGAGGTTGTTTAATTAGGTGCTGCGGCAGGATGGATTTGTAGCAAGTACATACCTCACTGACTCATATGCTCGAACGAATGTGAAAGGTGCTACTATTTACTTCATACAAGTAGCACATTGTACTCATGGGTTGAGAGAGATCAATGGTACTCCCCCCCCCCCCCCCCCCCCCCCCCCCCCCCCGCAACAGGTCCGAGTCTTTTATAGCAAAGTCTCTTTAAAGCAGGGTAAGGGTCTGTTTGGGAGAGCAGTGGCGATTGTAAAATGAGTGGTGGTAAATAGAGGGTTGCAAATTAAGAGTTGTTTGGATGATCTCTGCTTGCAGAGTTGTTCAAAACAAAGAAATTTTTTTGCTGTTTGGCAAAACATCGGTGTGATGTTTATGTTGAAAGAAATTGCTTAATATCAACACATCATTTGATGGTGCTCGAAGCAACCGAGTGAGCGTCTAGTTTGGAACGTCTCTATCCGTTGCCCACGGCAGGGGTATTTATAGGCGAAACCCTAAATCCCCGACGACCCGTTATGGGTGCTTTAACGGACCGTTAGGGTTCTGTTAAAGACCCGCCATTATATTGCTAAATATACCTTAATATTCTCCTCTTATGTTGTAGCAATTGTATTACATAACGGGTTAAACAAAACATATATTAGATAACGACAAAATGAGTTTCAGATTAAAACAACAAGAGTGTTAGAGCAAACGTCTAAACTCAAACAGGTCCAAACATGCAAAAGCAAGAGCAAGAACAATAATTTGAAGCAAACTCAAAAATTGATGACAGATCGGTCTACTCAAACAGCAGATCATCTCTGTCTATGTCGAAATCCACTTTCTCTCCTCCAAAACTTCAATTGATCTGCATTTAAATATTAGAATGTCATGAGAATAAAACTCAATGAATCCATACATATGCATATCAAAAGTAAAGTGATTAGTTCTAACAATTTAGAACATAATACTCTAACTAGGAAGAAAGACTCGCAGGTCCGCATATCTATCTAATTTACATAAAATTAGAAAATTTGGTTTCATAGAACCAAGCTATGTTCCTTCGATTATCAGAATTATTATCAAAACATTTCACAAGTGTGTCATACCATCAAGTTTGGAATGATACAACAACCTATGACTATTATATCATCAGATTTGGAATGATATGATAAATAATCCTGATATCAGGGCACAAACAGTAACTTCAGTATTCCTTTTTGGAATGATACTCAATTCAGCCTTTGGAAAGAAATAGTTGTGTAAGTCATCAAGTTTGGAATGACTAGCAACTAAACAATCTCAGGCTTTCATCAAGTAGCATCTGGAACACTTCAGTGTACTTAGTCTAAATGTGTGAATGTAGGCAGACTCGGTTCTAAAATCTTAAACATAGCATAGGTATTAAGTCCCACTAAATAGACTTTAATCTCATATCCCCCGATATTTTAGATGTAAAAACCTTACATAAGCCCTTGGTAAGGACATCTGCTACATTATCTTTTGATCTCACGTCCAAGAGGGAAATGATCCCTTGACTGGTGAGATAGGTTAACCAGGCATATTTCATCTGTAGTTGTCTTCTCTTATCATTGAACAGTGAATTACTTGCAATGGTTTTTGTGGCTTGATTGTCACAAATATCGAGATAGAGTTCATTTTTAGACTCGCCATTGGAATATCCATAACCAAATCTCTAACTCACTCTGATTATTCTGCAGCTGAAGCGAGAGCATAGAGTTCGGATTCCATAGAGGATAGTGCTATACATGTTTGCCTCTTAGATTTCTAAGCTACTACGGCTCCTCCTAGGATAAACACATAACCACTAGTGGACCTACTATCACCAATGTCTGAGCACCAGGAGGTGTCAGAATACCCTTCAAGAATAGGAGGGTGTCCAATGTAACATAAAGCATACTGCTCAGTATACTTTAAGTATCGCATTAGCCTTTCCAAGGCGTCTCAGTGGTCCTTTCCAGGGTTACTAGTGAATCTACTCAACATGTCGACCGTAAAGGCTATGTCGGGTCTAGTGCAGGTAGTATCATATATTAGACTGTCAATAAGTTTGGAGTAATCCAACTGTCTAATAGGTGAACCGTCGTGAGGTTTCAGTCTATTATTATAGTCGTATGGAGTCTCAATCTTCCTGCACTTATCATAACCCTACTTCTCTAGTAGAGTTCGGATGTAGTGACTCTGGCTAAGGGTGATACTCTTATTCGTAAAGTTCACTTCTATCCCTAGGATGGTTTTCACCACACCTAAATCAGTCATGCTTTGACTTCAAGGTAACCTTAACGTCTTCCACCTCAGACTGATCAGTACCCAGAATTAGCATGTCATCAACATACAAGCAGATTATAGCGACGGAATTTGGACTTGTCCGTATGTACATACATTTATCTGAAAGGCTGGATTTAAAATTCAGGCTTTTTACGCAAGTGTCAAACTTCTCGTGCCATAGCTTAGGTGTTTGCTTCAATCCGTATAGTGACTTAATCAACTTACAGACCTTGGTTACTAGACCTTCTACGACGAACCCTTCGGGTTGGTGCGTACAGATCTCCTCAGTTAGATCTTCATTTAGAAATGCAGTCTTAACGTCCATCTGATGAACGACGAGGCGTTCAATAGATGCGATAGCGAGAAGAACCCTGATCGTTGCAATGTGACAAACAGGTGAGTATGTATCAAAGTAGTCTATTCCACTCACTTGAGTGAAGCCTTTGGCAACTAGACGTGCTTTGTCCTCGGAGAAAGTGAATCTCATGAACTTTTCCACCAGATGCGTCTTGGACATATTCTCCTCCTCCTTGAACTGCTCTTTCAGTGCATTCCAGATTTCCTTCGATGTCTCCAGCTTCCCAAACGTCTCGGCTAGCGAATTGGAGAGACAATTGAGGAGATAATCACGACATAAATCTTCATCGCTGGTCCACTGAGCCTCTTCGTTTCCTCCTTTGAAATCTGTGAAATCAGTCTGTAGTGTATAGAAGACATTCAGATATTTCATACCAAACTACTTGTTCCGCTTCCAGGCACTAAACTCAGAATGGGAGAACTTCTCCAGTTTGATCATCGGCACAGGAGAGGAGAGGTTGTTGTTCTTTGAAAGCGAGGCCATCTGAAGGTGACGGCGGAAACACGGAAGAGGGGACCTCCTCCAGCAAAAAAAGGCTTATCGCCTGGCGGTTTCCCTCGAAACAGCGGCAGTTATGCTGTACGATCTGCATGAACATCTCCTCCAATGGCAGGATCGGCGGCGCGATATGGGGAAGGAGATTCCGGCGAGGACTGCGGGCTTCGATCTCCTCTGCATCGGCACCAGGAAGGGAGAACGGCGAGGACGGCGCGATCTCCTCCTTTGACGACGATGGCTTCTACTTGCAGTTTCTCCTTCGCGTACGAGAGAGACGGCGGCGGACTGCTCCGTGCGAGATGGGAGGCAGGCGGCGGCGACTCCTTGCGCGAGCGAGAGGGCGGACGGCGACTGCTCACAGGCGAGAGGGGACGGGAGATGCGGCGGCACTGCACTCCTCCTTCGGTCGCGCGCGTGAGAGAGACTGACAACGGCCTGCTTACTCGCATGGGAAATGGACGGGAGCGGCGGCGGCGCTAGGCTCCTCCTTCGATCGCGCGAGCAAGAGAAACCGATGGGAGAGGGAGAGGGAGGGGGAGGGGGCCAAGGCACACGAACGGTTACACTTCGAGAATGATGGTGCTCGAAGCATCCGAGTAAGCGTCTAGTTTGGAACGTCTCTACCTGTTGCCCCCAGTAGGGGTATTTATAGGCGAAACCCTAAATCCCCGACGACCCGTTATAGGTGCTTTAACAGACTGTTAGGGTTCTGTTAAAGACCCGTCATTATATTGCTAAATATACCTTAACATCATTGACCTCCCACATAAATATACACCAACACCACACACACAAACAACCGTACACACACCACACACACATTCACACCACACAAACCATAACACCAACAAAAAATGTCAAATCCACAACATATCAAGCAACCACAATTAATAAAAGTTATATTGCAAAATGATCCAGCAAACTACAACAGATCCACATGCATTTGAAGAGAAGAAATTGATAAAGGTTTGGCAGCAAACCTACAATAGAAATTGATGAAATTTGATATGAAGAATGGGTCGTCGATACAAAAAATGTGCCAGAATTTGTTTGATTAGGCAGTCCATACAAAGAAACTCATTGGATTTTTGTGTAGGGGAAGAGGGGCTGAGGCAGATCCGGCTCCGGCGAGTGCTGAAGATGTGAAAATGTGGAAGAGAAGCCTGCAATAGATCCGGCTTCGGTGAGGAGAGCGAGGGTTGGAGGAGAGGCTTTTCGAAGGAGGAGATGCGCCCGAATGACCAGATCCAGCTATGGTGAGGCAGACGATAGTCCAGAGTGTTGTAAAATCCGGTACAAACGCAGACACAACTATAAAATAATGCAGGTAACAAGAACACAAAATAAGACCAAAAACATCCAGTGAAACACCGCAGATGCGCCGGACGCGCACGATCCGCGGGTGAGTAGAAGATTTGGACTGCAATCCGCCTAGCGGACGCACAATGTTAACCGAACCTTCACTGTCGAAGTCTGACGTTCAACTGCACCACCACCAGAGACCACGCCACCACCGGAGAGGAAATCCAAGCCGGATCTAAATCCGCTTCTCCTCTCCACGGCACCACCTCCTTCTTCGCTCCACTTCTCGACAATGCCAGCAGCTATCTCCTCCAAGACCGGTGGAAACACTCTCCACCAACGTCGGCGGCTATCCTCCAAGGCCGGCGGCAACGCTCCTCTCCAAGACCGGCAAAAAGTCTTGACGCCGGCGGTTCCTTCGAGTGCACAAAGGGAGAGAGAGAGAAATGGGAGAGAGAGGGGGGATGGGCGGCACTATTCAAAACATGCGGCTACTTCTATTCTCACGATGGTGGGCTTTATATATATCTAAAAATCTAAAACATTAAATATATAATCCATATATATATATTTCCATATGTATACCCAAACCAAATATAACAATCCATCACTTTAGTTCAGAATCCGGAGTCATTACCTGCACGAAGCACTCTCTACACAAGGCACTGACTGCGCGAAGCAAAAAAAACTGCACTAGCTAGGCAACATTGCACGAAGCACCGCCTCAAAGACCTGAGGCGTCAGTCGACCTGCTCCAGTCGACTCATCCCTGCTCGGGCTCAACCCTTGAATGTCGACGCAACCAGATCGCAGAATCTGACTCTCCTAGTCAAACTACTAGAAGGGTGATCCCCTGCACCACCTCGACCATCCACTCCGTCGGCCACAGAAATCATGGGTACACCACCTCGCATCGTGGTCCCCATTAGCCGGTATAGATTACCGTATTGCATAGCTCGCATGATCATTGTGTACCCTCGCATCACCTTCAGAACTCCACCTCTCGCCGCAAAACTGCATCCTCTAGAGTCCAATCTGCCCAACGATATCAAATTCCTGCGCAGCTTGGGTACCAGGTGTACCCGCTCAAGCCTACACACTGCTCTGTCATGCATCCGGATGTCTACCGTCCCTGTGACCTCACATGCTGAGTCGTCACCCAGAAAGACTGACTCAGTCGTCACCTTCAGTGAACTGAACATCGCCGCATCTGAGCACATGTGTTGCGAAGCACCAGAATCTAATACCCAGCTATCTGAGTCACATGGACTCTCAGTGATGAGGAGGGACACATCACTATCATCTGTCGTAGCTACCGTCGCCTTGCCCGCATCTTGGACATCCCCAGAAATCTGTGCACGCTGCGAACAATGTCTCCTGATATGGCCACTATGCCTTCAATGATAGCACGTCACTGTCTTCCTCGATGCGGATCTGGATCGTGCAATCCCAGACCCCTTCTCGAACTGCCTCCCTCGTCGTCGTCCTACTGCCAAAGCATGTTCACCCTCAGCAGCGGGGTTCGACGACATCTGACTGGACAGTAACGCAGATGTGATCTACTCAACGTCTACTGTATCCTTCCCATACAGCAGAGTGGTCTGCATGTGCTTATACGACGCCGGGAGCGAGGTAATTAAGAAGCAATAAGACATTGTCTTCTTCCTCCACCTTCACACCAACCACATGCAGTTGGCTAAGAAGTCCATTGAACACGTTAAAGTGTTCCTGCAGGTTACCACCCTCCTGCATCTTCAGGTCGTACAGTCGCTGCTTCAACAACAGTCTCGTGGTCAATGACTTGCTCATGTGCAGTCCCTCAAGCTTCTCCCATAGCTTGACTGCAGAATCTTCAACACCGATGTTGAACAACACCTTGTCGTCGACGTACATCCTAATAGCGCTAGTGGTGCGCTCATCCATCTCAGCCTACTCAGAATCCTTCACCGGAGTGGGCAAAGAATCACGCCCCTGCTCAACCAGCATATCCTTGACCTGAATCTGCCATAGGCGAAAGTTCCCACTACCGTCAAATTTCTCCATAGAATATCTGGCCAACACAGTGTTCTTCGCTGTCATAGCTGCCTGCAGTACGTCTAGGTAATCTGATTAATTCATGGATCAGATCTGGAAAGATAGGGAGCGGACCGATGTTGTCACCTAGCATGACCCAAACCTAAATTGGAACGTCCAATCAGTAACCTACTCGGAACCTAGCTCTGATACCACTTGTTGTAAAATCTGATACAAACGCAGGCACGACTATAAAATAATGCAGGTAACAAGAACACAAAATAAGACCAAAATGTCTGGTGAAACACTGCAGATGCGTCGGATGCACATGATCCGCGGGCTAGTAGAAGATCTGGACTGCAATCCGCCTAGCGGACGCACAAGGTTCACCGAACCTTCACCGTCGAAGTCCGACATTCAACCGCACCACCACCGGAGACCACGCCACCATCGGAGAGGAAATCCAAGCCGGATCTAAATCCGCTTCTCCTCTCCACGGCACTGTAAAGAAAATAGGGTGTGCCGAGACGAGAAATTCGAAAGAAAACAAAACACAGGAAAAACGCAGAAGACACACAGATGTACAGAGGTTCACCCCAATCCGGGCTACGTCCCCTCTCCCCTTCCTCTTCTCTTTGTTCTATTCACCAAGACGGATTACAGATTACAAGGTTACAAGGATCAAAACCGATCCTACCTCACTCAACCCTCTTCAGACAAGAACAGAGGAACCGCCGCCAAGGAACACCGCGCAAAAACATTGTTGCACTCTCTTGGGCTTAATGACCTTAACCCTAAACCAGGGTTATGCACCCTTTAAATAGGGCGCCGAACCGGGCTCAGAACAAACAACCGCTGAGACGGTTCAAGTATACCCGCTGAGACGGAAACCCCTGAGACGGTTCAAGTATACCCGCTTAGACGGCAACCGCTGAGACGGCATGTACACCAGGCTTTGATCGTCGAACGCAGGCTTCTTCCGTTCGACGAACCCTTCTCCGTTCATCGAACGTCGTTCGACGAAACCATCTCCGTTCGTCAAGCGCAGGCGGAGTTCGACGAACTCTTCTCCGTTCGTCAAACGCCGTTCGACGAACACTGACCAGAAGTGTTCCCCAACTCCAACATTCTCCCACTTGGTGAACACCTTCCTCCGATGAGAGATGCTCCTCCAACCTTTTTCTTCAACCTTATGGTCGTTGCACACCATTAAAATTTGGCAACAGGAACCGCCTTGGTAAGAAAATCAGAGCTGTTCTCCATCGTGTCCACCTTCTCCAGTTGGACTACCTTCTTCTCCACCCTCTCCCGGATGAAATGATACTGGATGTCTATGTGTTTGGTTCGTGCGTGGAAGGCAGGATTCTTGGCTAGCTGAATAGCCCCTTGGCTGTCACACCACAGCTTCACTGGCCCCTGCTCAAACCCGAGCTCCAAACATAGCCTCCGCAGCCATATGGCCTCCTTGCTCGCATGAGTAAGAGCCATGTACTCTGCCTACGTCGACGAGAGTGCCACCACGCATTGCCTCCGAACTGATTGCACCTCCAAACAGTGTGAACACGTACCCATTGGTGGATTTCCTGCTATCCAGATCACCTCCCCAATCCGAGTCCACGTGCCCAACCACGTCCAGGACTCCTCCTTCACTAGCTCCTTCAAAATATAGGGAGTAATTCGAAGTGCCTCAGAGATACCTGAACACACGCTTCACAGCGTTCCAGTGTTCCTTTCCTGGTGTAGCCATATACCGGCTCAACACTCCCACTGCTTGAGCAATGTCAGGGCGAGTGCAGACCATGGCGTACATCAAGCTTCCCACAGCACTAGCATAAGGGACCTTCGTCATGTCCTCGACCTCATCTTGTGTCTTCGGGCTCAACTCTGCAGATAACTTGCACCCAACTGGCATTGGTGCTCCCACTGGCTTGCAGTCCGTCACATTAAACTTCTTCAGCATCTCCTCGACGTACCTCTGTTGCCCCAACCAAAACTTCTTCTTGCTTCGATCCCTGGAAATCTGCATTCCCAAAATGACACTTGCTAGCCCCAAATCCTTTATCTCGAATTTGGCTGAGAGCAGCTTCTTCACTTGTTGGATCATCCTGACACAATTGCCCACCAGTAGCATATCATCTACATAAAGTGTCAGGAAGATGAACTGCTCTCCCTTTCTCTGGATGTACACACAGTGGTCCGAATTCGATCTTTCAAAACCTAACTCCAGCATGTAGGTGTCGAATTTCTGGTACCACATCCTCGGAGATTGTTTTAGTCCATACAGGGACTTCTTCAGCCTGCAAACCTGATCCTCCTTGTCCTTGGCTTTGAATCCTTCCGGCTGCTTCATGTATATCTCCTCCTCCAGATCACCGTGAAGAAACGCCGTCTTCACATCCATCTGCTCGATCTCTAAGTCATGCGCTGCCGCAATTGAGAGTACCAGTCTGATCGACGTCATCTTGGCTACCGGTGAGAAGATCTCATCATAATCAACACCTTCGACCTGGGAGAACCCTTTTGCAACCAACCTTGCCTTGTATTTCTCCACAGTACCATCACCCTTCACCTTCTGCTTGAAAACCCATTTGCTTCCAATGGCCTTCCTCCCCTTTGGAAGCTTCCACAGACACCAAGTCTGATTCTTCCTCAGAGACTCCATTTCATCCACCATGGCTAGCTCCCGCTGATTTGAATCGTCCTTTGATCTATCATCTCTGGCAGATGATGGATCCTCACCAAGCATACTCAGACAACATTGTGCAACCACTGCACATTGGGGATATCTCACCGGTGCCCTTCTTTCCCTTGTCGATCTCCTCAGAAGTGGAATTTCCTCAGCTTCATCTTCTGACTCATCAGCACTTCTCCCCACCTCCAAATCATCTGATTCAGAATCAGATTCAGCCCCAACAGTAGTAGCTCCTTTTTCAAAGCTTCCTTCCACCACCACTGTCTCTTTCTCTGCTTCTTTAGCCTTCTCAGCTTGTGTGACTGCCTGTTGACTGGTTTCATGAAACACCACATCCTTGCTAAATGTTACAGTCCTGGTCACAGGGTTCTAAAGCTTGTACCCTTTTATGCTATCTTTGTAGCCCACAAAGATGCACTTCTCAGATTTAACATCAAGTTTCCCCCTCTTCTCCTTTGGAATGTGAACATATACATCACACCCAAACACACGAGCATAGGCCAAATTTGGCTTTCTCTTGAAGATGGCTTCAAAGGGTGTACATCCCTCCACAGCAGATGTATGGGACCTGTTCTTCAGGAAGTTTGCAGTCGCCACTACTTCAGCCCAAAACTCCTTCCCCAAACTTGCCCAACTGAGCATGCACCTGACCTTCTCCATCAAGGTCCTATTCAGCCTCTCGGACACTCCATTCTGCTCTGGAGTGTACGGTGTGGTTTTCTGTCGTGCAATCCCCTGCTCAGTACAGTACCGCTCAAAAGCATCAAAGCAGTACTCCCCTCTATTGTCAGAACGGAGGACCTTCACCTTTCTCTCCAACTGGTTCTCCACCAGGTTCTTAAATTCCTTAAACCTGTCCAGAACCTCTGACTTGGACCTGGGAAAATAGATCCAGGAATACTGTGAGAGGTCATCAGTAAAGGACACATAGTATCTTGCGCCGCCAAGAGATAGAGCTGGAGTTGGCCCAAACACATCACTGTGTATCAACTCCAGCACTTCAGTTGCCCTCGTGCCCGTCCCACGAAAGCTCACTCTGGTCTGTTTGCCAAGCATGCAGTGTTCACAGAATCCAAAGCTTGTGGAGCACTCCGGCAGCCCTTCCACCATCTGACTAGATGTCATGGCCGACATCCCCTTCTCACTGATATGCCCAAGCCGATGATGCCATAGCCTGGACACCTCCTCCTGGTCAACCTCCTGGCTCTCAAAGATAAGAGCCCCACTTGGAACCACTGTATCAGCAAGCAGAGTATACAGTGTTCCATGTCTCACTCCACTAGCAATCACCATTGCTCCTCTTGTCATCTTGCAAGATTGCTTGTCACAGCTGAAGTGCACTCCTGCATCCGCCATGGAACCCACCGAGATTAAATTCCTGCTCATCCCTGGAATGTGCATCACATTGGGAAGAGACCTTGTGATTCCATTAGACAACTTCAACATCACCTTGCCACGCCCAATAATCTGCACAGCAGAATCATCACCCAGCATGACATCTCCACCATCAAACCTCTCATACTCACAGAACCAGTGCCTATGAGGGGTTATGTGGTATGATGCTCTTGTGTCTACATACCACAAATCAAAATCTCTCTGAGCAACGCACGCGGCAGCAATGTACATGTCACCGTCGTCGCCCTCCTTCTTCGTGCCAGAAGTTGTCGGTGTTTCCTTGTTCTGAACGGCCTTGTTCGGACATTGAGACTTCACATGACCAGTCTCATTGCACTTCCAGCACCGAACGGGCTTCTTACCCTTCTCCCTCTCCTGCCTCTTGGATGTACCTCGAGACTTATCTCGATATCCACCATGCTTGCTCTCCCTTCGTTGAGGACGGGATCTGGATACACTCAAAGCACCTTTGCTCGTCGCCTCAGAGCCTCCTCTCCTGGTCTCCTCAGATAAAAGAGCTGCACATACAGTATCATATGACAGTTCCTTGTCTCCACTCCCCCCAATCACGACAATCAGATTGTCCCATGAATCTGGCAGCGAGCACAATAAGGTGATGGCTCTATCCTCATCCGAGATCTTCTCACCAATCGAGATTAACTGACTTCTCACCAATCGAGATTAACTGACTCACAATGGTATTGAATTGAGTCAAGTGCTCTGAAAACGAATTGCCTTCATGCATCCGAAGTTTATACCATTTCTTCCTCAATAGCAATTTGTTTACCAGAGACTTGCTCTGGTAGAGGGATTCCAACTTGCGCCACAGACTTCGTGCTGAAGTCTCCTCCATGACGTTAGTCAAGATTGAATCTGCTAGGAATAACCGGATCAGGCCCTTGGCCTTCCGATCGGTTTTCGTCCAGGTCGCAGCCTCCGCTGCAACATTTGCAGTCGCCTCTGCAGATTTTCCCTTTGATGCGCTCGCATCCTTCTCTGCAACCTTAGGAATGGGAGGATCATCTTCGATCGCAGACCATAAATCTCGATCAATCAACATATCTTCCATCTTCATCTTTCATAGATCGAATCGACTTCCGTCAAACTTCTAAATCTCGATCCGCACGCCGCCAGAACCCATTTCCAGGATCAAGAATCTAGCTCTGATACCAAATGTAAAGAAAATAGGGTGTGTCGAGACGAGAAATTCGAAAGAAAACAAAACACAGGAAAAATGCAGAAGACACACAGATGTACAGAGGTTCACCCCAATCCGGGCTACGTCCCCTCTCCCCTTCCTCTTCTCTTTGTTCTATTCACCAAGACGGATTACAGCTTACAAGGTTACAAGGATCAAAACCGATCCTACCTCACTCAACCCTCTTCAGACAAGAACAGAGGAACGACGCGCCAAGGAACACCGCGCAAAAACGTTGTTGCACTCTCTTGGGCTTAATGACCTTAACCCTAAACCAGGGTTACGCACCCTTTAAATAGGGCGCCGAACCGGGCTCAGAACAAACAACCGCTGAGACGGTTCAAGTATACCCGCTGAGACGGAAACTGCTGAGACGGTTCAAGTATACCCGCTGAGACGGCAACCGCTGAGACGGCATGTACACCAGGCTTCGATCGTCGAACGCAGGCTTCTTCCGTTCGACGAACCCTTCTCCATTCGTCGAACGTCATTCGACAAACCCATCTCCGTTCGTCAAGCGCAGGCGGAGTACGACGAACTCTTCTCCGTTCGTCGAACGCCGTTCGACGAACACTGACCAGAAGTGTTCCCCAACTCCAACAGGCACCACCTCCTTCTTCGCTCCACCTCTTGCCAATGCCGACGGCTATCTCCTCCAAGACCGGCGGCAAAACTCTCCACCAACGTCGGTTGCTATCCTCCAAGACCGGCAGCAATGCTCCTCTCCAAGAACGGCGAAAAGTCTTGACGTCGACGGTTCCTTCGTGCTCACGGGAGGGAGAGAGAGAGAGAGAAACGGGAGAGAGGGGGGATGGGCGACACTATTCAAAACATGGGGCTACTTCTATTCTCACGATGGTGGGCTTTATTTATATAATCCATATATATCTATATATATAATCCATCTATATATATAGATATATATGGATTATATATATATATATATTTCAATATATATATACATATATTTCAATATATATACCCTAACCAAATAAAACACAGAAAGGCTCTGGCGATGCTATATTTTGGAGGGAAAGTTCATCTAGGCTTTCGGGTACGTTGTGAGACCTCCATGCTGAAGCACTAGGGATACTTGTAGACTTCTCTCTCTTACTTTAGTCATTAGAGTTGTTTTGTTCGATCATGGGATCAGTAATTTTAGGCAACACCTGGGTCCGAATATTTGGAGTCAGAATTATCCTGACTTCAACACTCCGCACAACTAATATTTGATCAACGATCAACAGTCTCTCATTCTACACAATCCTAACTCTAGCAATTTTAGTGAATATAAAGTAAATTAATGAGATTGTGTACATCAGATACATACATGATGCTCAACCTCCAATAATAGACATGTCCATGAGAAAATAAAATCAATTCAAAATTAAAGCCGGCAGGGATGATAGATGTACAACAAAAGCAATTGAAAACACCAACCATTCTCAAAGTAAAGCACACATATCTCCCATACAAACTAGGAATTCCATAACCAAGAACTTCATTATTCATTAAAATCGATACAATGGAATCATTCATAAAGATTGCTAAACAGAAAGTTTGAATATCACACATAACCCACCACAACAAATTGTTTAGGGTTATGTGTCATATTCAAACTTTCTGTTTAGCAATCTTTATGAATAATTTCATTGCATCGATTTTAAAGAATAATGCTACATAGATTTTTTTATGCACATTTTTAAAGGAAAATGCTACATAGATCTTTTCCTGATTAACTTCGGAAACATATCAAATAAATCCTCAAAAAAGAAAAAATTTATATACCAAAGAACTTCACAAATATGTTTTGCTCTATATGATTTGATTTTGGCTTCTCCATTTGATTGCATTGAACCCTTCCCAATCTTTATATAGGATACAAATTTTGTTAAAGTATGGAGTGTATGTGTGTATACCCTAAACTCTAAAGTATTGAGTGTATATCCACGTGAGAAAAAAAATTATTAACGTATTATTTTCAGCAATAATCAGAATATACATAATTTGGTACTTAAAGTGATTGTAAGAATTCGAACATTAATATTTTGTGATTTTTGTCACCAAAACAATATTTAAATGTCGAAAAATATGATTTATTATGAATAATAATTTACCATGAAGCACACAGAGTTGTGTGTGCGTCAGATCAGTGACGGACCCAGGATTTTCATCCGACCGGGGCATCAAGTAAAAATGTAGATTTTTTATTTTTTTTAATTCAAAAATTAAAAATATATTATTGCAAACTAAGTTCTTTAGTGCTAATTTTGAATAAAATTTCTCCATCACAATTCAAAAAAACACAACAATTGAAATCTAGTTAAAAACAATTAACATTCAACAAACTAACTAAGAAAACACATAGTAGAAGAACATGCTGATAAATCTAATCAATAATAGAACAAATACAAAATCAAAACTAGTGTGAGACATAAGTTGAGAATAAACCTCTAGTAAGGAGAACGTTGAACGCAGGGAATTGAGAAAAGTTTTGCAGGTACCCGGCATACCTTGAGGTCAGCACCAACACAGAAAACCCTAGGAACAGAGTTGCTGATCAGAACGACCTTGGCCGATGAGTCCTTATAAATCTCCTCTATCGCGGTCTGCAATCCCCTCGGCATCTCTTTGCTAATCGCATTCTTCGCGTCAGCTCTCTCCAGCTTCAGATCTATAATCCCTGAGAAACAATCGCCCATGAGGTGGAGATTTACCTCAAAATCGAACAAATGGAAACATGCTGAGGTACGGGAAGTTTTACCTGACTCGGACAGTCGGACGCCTAGCGCTCGCGTCGGAGAAGACGAGAATCAGCTATGGAAGCGAACCAGCCGGGAAGAAGAGAAATTTTCCCCATCAGGCGTCAGCACCGGAGAAGGATCGCCGTTTGGAGAAGGATCGCCCCTGCATTGTTAGAAATCGGAAGAAGTCTAGCTGGTGGATCATCCAAACTTAATGGTTGAAGCTTGAATCTAGAGCGTAGAGGAGACTGAGAGGAGAAACTATTTACCCTGCTTGAAAGGAGAAACCGTTGAAGCTTGAAGCTAGGAAGCAGGGCAGGCAGTCGGCAGAGGCAGTAACCAGCGAAATCAGCGAATAGCGATGGCAGCAAACCAGCAGGAGATCGCCGTTTGGAGAAGGATCGCCCCTGCTTTCATCGTCCTTGGGAAGAATCGAAAGTCTCCGTCTCTCGCAGTCGCAGCCCTCAGTGGCGCTTCTTTCTCGTCAACGCGAAGCCTCCAGAAGCCCAGCTCCAAGTCACGGGTGAGGGAATTAGGGCAGGAATGAGGAAACGAGCGGGATAAATTACAATTCGTGAAAAAAAATCGAGCAGGCAACAGTGATTTTACGCCAAATTTTCAACCCGGGCACGTGCCCGGGTGTGCCTTTGACTGGGTCCGCCTATGCATCAGATGCACCAAATTTTTTTCCATACCCACATAGGGACAAACCCTAAGCAAGTGACCATGCTTAACATTAAATATTCCTAGACACTAAGTGTCAATTTGGCACTGCCACGACGGTCATGAACACGGTGGTTATGAACCGTCATTCTTGTCGGAACATCAACTTTTATGTTCAAAGTTAGTGTTTTTTTCTTAGTGGATAAAACAGTGGCATTTTTGTTCAAACTGATCGAAGTAAAAATAAAATTTTATTTGTTTATGATAAATTAAGAGAGTTGATATTAGCAGTCCGAAACTAGCTACTCGCAGTCCATCGCTATTCGTAATCCATAAATTTTATTTGTAGTTCAAAATTATATTTGCACCCCACTCCCAACCCAAATAAGCGAAACACTTTGCTGATTTATTAAGTACTAGAAGCCTAGAAAAACATCTTAAAGACACCCAATTTAAAAATGATAATTTCTTTGAGCCCTACAACCCTAAACTTAAAGACACCCAATTTTTTGAGATTTTCGCTCGATAATTTCTTTCTTTTTTGAAGTTGAATCTAAGAGGAGAAAAACGATGTGATCGATAGAGCTACGGCTAGGGTTTAGTCAACGAGAGATAGAGATGAAGAGTAGGTTATTTAATGGGGTGCAATTAGCGAGAATTGGACAGCGAATATAATTAAATTTTTTAACAGTTTTTGGGGTGCGAGTAGCAAGAATTGAACTGCCAATATCAACTCTCTAAATTACATTAAGAGGCAAAGACTTCTGTTCTTTATGTTCAATGAATAAACCATAGTTGAAAGGAAAAATATCAAAGTAATACCAAATGAACATCACCGCCATACTTATGCAAGCTTCTTTTATCTCTCGTGAATAAGCCTCTAATTAAATGCGAGGAAAATAATAATAATAATAATAATAATAATAATAATAATAATAATAATAATAATAATAATAATAATAATAATAATAATAATAACTACTACCTGGGGCTGGGGACGAAGACTCGCAATATTATAATTTCTTTAAAAACTCATTCCTGCCAAAACTGCCATTTCCTTCCTCCATTCCAAAACCGCAAACAAGCATAGAAAAGCATGTAAAGACAAGTCATGAACTCGCTCGCCATCTCGAGATAGTGGCCTGTCTGCAGCACCATCCCTAAACCCTAACCCTAACCCTAACCCTAACCCTAATAAGTAAATAAAAACACCTACTTCTCCCTTGTCGTCCTTTCTGCAGAATCCTCCCACTTCCTTCATAAACCACCACACCATCCTCTGCACTGGTACTCCGACCATTAACCAACGCATCATTCCCTGATCATCAAAGCCATCTCCACCACCCAATCTCCCCCTCACAAAGAAAGGCAACCACGTACAAAGAAGCCAGGAACTCCACAGTCGACGCAAACGGCAAAGGACCCGGCAAACCAAGAGAATTGATATCAGCACCCCCCAAATATTGCTATCCGTAGTCCATCCATATCTGTAGTCACCTCCGCGGAAGGATCGTCGGGCAGCGGGAGAAGGATCGCCGGACGCAACCGTGGGGATGACGATGCTGGAGATGTGCGGCGAGTCGGGTAAACCCTAGCGGGCGAGCAGGCGGATTTTGGGACAAACGACAAACACCCGGTAGACAAACACCCGGTAAACAAAGAGAGTTGCACCTCTGCGAAAGGATCATCAGGCGGCACAAGGATCACCGAGAGACACAAGCGTGGGGATGACACTGGAGATGCGCGGCAAGTTGGGAAAACCCTAGCGGGAGGCAAACGGAGCACCCCAAATATTATCTATAGTGCAACAATATTCGTAGTCCAGCAATTTTTTGCCACCTTCGTGAAAGGATCTCCTACAAACGCACGCGTGGAAATGACCCTGGAGATGCGCGGTGAGTCGGGTAAACCATAGGGGGCGAGCAGGCGGATTTTGGGACAAACGATAAACACCCGGTAGACAGAGAGTTGCACCTATGCAAAAGGATCATCGGGCAGCGCAAGGACCGCCGGGAGACACAAGCGTGGGGTCATACACTAGAGATGCGCAGCGAGTTGGGAAAACCCTAGCGGGCAGATTTTGGGCCGCAAACGGAGCACCCCAAATATTGCCATCCATCTGTAGCGCAACAATATTCGTAGTCCCGCAATATTTTTTGCCACCTCCATAAAAGGATCGCTCACAAACGCACGTGTGGGACAAACACCCGGTCAAAAAGAGTTGATATTACCAAATATTGCTACCCCGTAGTCCAACAATATTCAGTCCAACAATTTTATTCGACAATGCTTTTGAGCAACTACAATGCTAGATGCAATTTCTATTTGACCAAGTTCTAAAAGAGAGAGAAAAGAAAGTACACTGGAGAGTCGAACGAGGCTTTTCTTAATCCCCACGTCATAGTCATAGCAAGGAAATTAAGAGGTGTAGGGTATGTCAATTTCACGGCCACAAGCGATACGTGTCCCTCGCTTGCGGCAGTAGGCTGCTTGCTGTTAGCCTATCTTTCATCCAGAGACGCTTGGTCCCGTCGAGCGCTCTTGCCCTCTCTGTGGGAAAGCAATGCCGTCTCACTATAGCAATACCAATACATAAGTTGATATTACCAAATATTGCTACCCGTAGTCCAACAAAGCTCCTAGTCCAGCAATTTTATTCGCCACCTCCTTGAAAAGACTGACAGAGGAGGAAGGCTCGCCAACAAACGAACCCTTGGGAATGACCCTGGTGAAGCACGTCGAGTCGTGAAAACCGCGGCGGGCGAGCAGGAGGATTTTGGGGTGCAATTATAGGCATGAAAAAAAATGATAAATCCAGGTCCCGTTATACCTTTTAATAGGTGCAAATAGCCTGCTTTGAACTGCTAATATCAATTCTCTAAACAAATACACAATCACACCCAGTATAAAGGAGAGTTGATGTTACCAAATACTGCTACCCGTAGTCCAATTTTATTCGCCAAGTTGATATTACCAATTATTGTACCTCCTCAAAAAGAACGTCAGACGGTGGAGGAAGGCTCCCTCGCCCACAATCAAACCCTTGGGAATGACCCTGGTGATGCGCATCGAGCCGTGAAAACCCCAGCGGGCGAGCAGGCGGATTTTGTGGTGCAATTATAGGAATGAAAAAAATGATAAATCCAGGTCCCTTCATCTCTTTTCTGAGGTGCAAATAACCTACTTTCTCTTTTCTCTTTTCTGAGGTGCAAATAACCTACCTTGAGCTGCTAATATCATTTCTCTAAACAAATACACAATCACACACTAACCACGGATTCATGAAAAGTCCAACACATACGCGATATAGCTGCCTAGCACAGGCCATGCAATTTCATACAACATCTCCATCTCTCTCTCTCTCTCTATCCATCGGTCAGACTGCCACAACACAGATAGAAAGTGAGACAGAAGACTCTCTCTCTCTCTCTCTCTCTCCCTTTCTCTCTCTCTCTCTCCTTACTGTTTTCGTCTAATCGCAGATGTGCTCGGCTCTGAACAAGCAAACCTCCCAATCAACTGCTCCGCAGAAGCTCGAAATCCATCTCTGCTGGGCTTGAAGAACACCGGGAGATACTCAGCCGACGGGCAGGAAAATATAGAATGCCTAAAATGCTTCACCAGCTCCTCTGCCCCCTGAAATTAAAATAATATCATTAAATTATTCTAGAGAAAATAAAAATTAGCTCTCTTTTTAATGAAAGCTTGCCTGGATCTTGGCGTAGGTAACTTCGCATATCTTGCGGGACCCGCAGTGGCCCCATGGCTTCATGTGAAGATCACGGTGAAGTCTCCTCGCTGCAGCTGGGTTTGTGTAGTTCACAAATGCGTAGCCAAGATTATTACCGCTTCTGTTATTATACACGAAATAAATAATTGATTAATTAATTATAAGGTGGTGGGAAATTAGTATATTTATAAGCATGAGTGTGGCATATATATACATGAAATCCATGGGGAGATACAGGAAGTCAAACTCCGTTGAGTCTGAGTCAGCGGCTTCTTTCTGAATCTTCTGGTTCTCTCTACGGCAGTGATCGTCTAGCAATTCTATTATCTGCGGCTTACTGTATGGATGAGAAGAGCGCTACAATATGTGAAAAAAAGGTATTTTGCTATGTTTAAGAATGCATATAAACTAACGCATTCAAAGTAATTCTTTACAATTAACAAAGAAGCATTTTTTACAACGAAACTCTTGTGTATGGTCGTAATAAGAGAATTAAGGCTATGTTTGGCATGGTGGTGGCGTTCATAAACGCGGTGGTTAGCAAAGAAGCATTTTTTACAACGAATATTATATCTACAAGAACTAGATATGGTAGTAATATGAGAATAATGCTACGTTTGGCACAGTGGTGGCAGTTATAAACACAGGTGGTTAACAAAGAAGCATTTTTTACAACGAAATTCATATCTACAAGAACACAATATGGTGTTAATGAGAAAATAAGGCTATGTTTGGCACCGTGGTGGCGGTAATAAACGCTGTGGTTACCAAAGAAGCAATTTTTACAACGAATATCATATCTACGAGAACTAGATATGGTTGTAATAAGACAATAAGGCTATGTTTGGGACGGTGGTGGCGGTCATAAACGCGGTGGTTACAAAAGACAGCATTTTTTACAACGAATCACATATCTACAAGAACTCGATATGGTAGTAATAAGAGAATAATGCTACGTTTGGCACCGTGGTGGCGATTATAAACACGGTGGTTATCAAAGAAGCATTTTTTACAACAAATCTCATATCTACAAGAACACAATAAGGTCGTAATAAGAGAATAAGGCAATGTTTGGCACTGTGGTGGCGGTCATAAACGCGGTGGTTAGCAAAGAAGCATTTTTCACAACGAATCTCATATCTACAAGAACACAATATGGTCGTAATAAGAGATTAAGGCAATGTTTGGCACTGTGGTGGCGGTCATAAACGCGGTGGTTAGCAAAGAAGCATTTTTTACAACGAATATCATATCTACAAGAACTCGATATGGTAGTAATATGAGAATTAACCGTTTGGCACGTCGGCGGAGATCATGAAAGCCGTGGTTATGAACCGTCGTTTGCGAACGTCCGACCTCAAATAGAACTTCATCAGCTTTTATGTTCAAAACTATTTTCTTGCTGGTTGTAGTAACCGTTATGTCCAAACTCGCCGGAGCAAAAACGCCGCCCCAAAAGAGCCTAAATAGCTATAAATATAATAAATTCATTGGAAATGTAAATCGGAAGTAATCGCTATAGTAACTTTTGACAGTTTTATCATTTTTGCAAATAATTAGGCAGCCGAATCGATTCATCATTAAAAATATCATATCTTCGATGAGATTATACGAGCACAAATATTTTCCTAAATGATAAATAAATAATGATTTGATATATGGAGAGGTACCTTAGTTTATTAGGAATGTTCTTGATCATGACCGTGCTTCTTCCGGCCCCACCGCCGCCGCCAAACCCATCCCTTTCAACTTCTTCCTTGAACTGAAAATCCTCCTCCGTCCACCGCCGGTCAACAGGAAGCTCCCGCTTCTCTCCAGAGCCCATCTTCGGAACCCAGCACATGCGAGAGCCAAAGCTCCGTCTCATTAACTGACGGCATCCATGGTGCCCACGCCAGCCCTTCGCACCCGCGCGAAAGTCGCCGCCTTTCCCCGTGGGATAACTCTTCTCCCCCTGCACCCCATCAGGCCGCGCGGCCTCGGCTCCGAGGATCGCCGGAGGAGAATTCTTTGCCGGCGGGAAATAGCACGAATGATAAGAGTTCAAGTGTTGGGGGAGAGGAAGAGAAGCGGGTTGGTAGTAGAACAGGGACCCGTCGACAAGAACACAACTTTTGCTGCAACTTAAATTGTTTGAGAAGAAGGAGGTGAAGAGCGGCAGCGGCGGAGGAAACGGATACCATGGAAGAGGGAGAAAAGAGTCGGCGGCGACGGCGGGGATGAAAACAGGGGCGCCGGGGTTTAATGCTGCCGCCATGGCTGAAAGCGTGGTGAAATGGGTAGGTGGAGGGGGTAAGAAGAGAGTTTGCAGAGCATATAATGGCTTTGTGGAGAAAGCGACAAAATAGATGGAGGACATTCCGGGGGGAGAAGAGAGTGGGAGGCTAGCTAGGTGTAGGAAGCGTAGAAGCTCGAACTGGTGCTGGTTATCATTAGATCTCATGCAATAAATGACGGGATTTTCTTTCTTCGGCAACCTTTGGTCGCTGGAAGGATGTTTTTGAAAATTTAGATGAATAATACTCAACCGTCCATATTTGATCAGAGGGCTGGGAGTGGGATAAGACGGCTTTTCCGAGAAATTGTAGAGGATCCCGGTCCGGTCCTCCAATTTCAATTCATTGTATATATGGGGAAAAAATAATATTTATCTCAAATGAATTAAACAAAAAATATACTTTTGGTTTTAAAAGTTTTTTTATAAAGGGTAAAAAATCATGTAAGCCTACTGAATTTCAAGTTAATATCAAATTATTCTTTAAAATTTTGGTTGAGTTAAAATAGTTCTTTAAATTTTCATATTCCGTAAAATTCACATCTCAATATTTGGAATGACTGAAATATTTTTTTGTACTTCATGGAACATAATGGAGTATTTTGTATTTATTTGCAGTAAAGTCATTACAAATAATAAGCGACAGTTCGTTTGGACAGAATTGGAATATGATATTTGAATTTGATATTATGATTTGATATTTAGAATTGAAATTGGTGTAATTTCAATTTCAACGTTCGACTAAAAAACACTATTAGTGAATAATGTGAAATTAATCAAATCTTTTGTTCGTTTATTAAATAAAATTCAATCTAAAAATTCAAAAATATTACGAAGAAATAAATGTGTTTTTTACATATATAATAAAAAATGCGTCTGCTGAAAAAAAAGAGCGATCAGGTACAAAACGCGTGCCCGGACAAATAACACGCGCTCGGGAGCAAAAAGCGCGTCATGACAAAAAACTCACGCTCGGACACAAAACGCACACCCTGACGACAATACGCACGTCTGGGCGCAAAAAGCGCGTCATGGCAAAAAACTCACGATCGGGCACAAAACGCACACCCCAACGACAATACGTGCGTCCGGGCGAAAAATGCGCGTCATAGCAAAAAACTCACGCTCGGGCACAAAACGATCACGCCGACGACAATGCGCGTCTGGGCGAAAAATACGCGTCTGGTCGAAAAATGAGCGCCCGGGCGAAAAATGCGCGACGGGGCGAAATACGCGCGCCCGGGCGAAATAGGCGCGACTGAGCGACAATTTGCGCGCCTGGGCAAAAAAGAACGTCTGGCCGACAAAACGCGCGCCTGGGCGAAAAACGCCCATGCAGGCGAAAAAACGCGCGATCGGGCGAAAACGTTCGCCCGAGCGAAAACGCGCGCCCGGGAAAAAAACGCGCGTCCGGGGGAAAAACGCGCGCACGGGAGAAAAACGGGCGCCCGAGCGAAAAACTGCGCGCCCGGGCGAAAAACTGCGCTTAGGCGTCAGTACGCACGCCCGGGCGAAAAAAATGCGCGCTCGGGCGAAAAACACTGGGCAAAAAATGCGCGCCCGGGGGAAAAAATGCGCGTCTGGGCGAAGAACACGTGCCGGGCAAAAAAATGCGCATTAGGGGCAAAAATATGCGCGCCACTACTAAATCATCGGAAGATCGCAAGTCGCTGCTGTAAAATGGAGGAGCAGCGCTAGCGAGTCAGAATATCGTTGAGGAACGGGAAGCGCAGTTAAGGAGTCGTTGCTCCTCTTTTTTTTAGGTAATTGTTATGGGCAAACCCATTTAGATAGGGGCAAACCAATTCTATGGGCAGACCAAAAAATTATACGTGCAAACCATAATGTTACGGGCAAACCAAAAAATAAAATCATTCTAAAAACTTCTACATAATAAAACTAGCAGTTATCATCAATATTACAAAACATTTCATATAACAAAAGCTTGAAATTCTTCATCAAAATCCTCTTTGAGTGACCTATTTGTGCTCCAATTGTTGCACCTGTCAAACAAATATAGTGTTAAACATTGAAAACATTAACTTTTATGTAAATATAATATCAATGTGTCGATTCTATAGCACCTGTAAATGTAATATATTGATCGGGAAACATCTTTGATTATGGCATCAACAATTTTGGCCCCTGCAATAACAATATTAAAATTATATATGTATTAATCAAAATTTTAAATAGAATAAAAAGTTAATTGTGTACCATTCTGCAGCAATTGCTTCATGATATCTCCTCCAAATCGAGATAGTCGGAGGTAGTGGGCAGTCATCCCGCACACATAGTCGTACAAAATGATTTCCATGTATAAATCCCATGAATATTATTCTTCGACATGCCGGCGGTGGTGTATGCAATGGCAAGAATGTGAAAGACTGAAACATGCTGAAATGTACCAATTTAATATTGTAACAAGAAGCAATTATCAGTCCCATATCTGGCATTGTCATCCATTTATCCAAAGGAGCCGGAACCACCTCACAATCTAGTGAATGTAGCAATTCCAATCTTCTTGATTTCCCAAAAATTTCCTCATATAACTCCTCTTTTTGTTGAATTTCTTGTGATAGTTCATTACGGACTTTTAACCAATTATCTCCCATTTCTAATCCATTGCTGATCACACGGTAGCCACAGTGTCCATCTCCCAAGACATCTACAACATCAATAATAAAATTTGATATGTACGGTGGCATTTCCTTACGTACGACTTTAACCATTCTTTTTTCAACTCTTGCTACCTTTTTTGTTGTAGGTTGTGCACACTTTGCCAAGGCCAATTGTTCATTCATCAAAACATATTCAAATAATGATGGATCTCTCTTTGTTGATGATTCTTCACTTGTAAAGTTTTTGTAGCTTCCTCTTGGCCGGCCCTTCAACTTAGTAGGAACCGAAGGTTCCAATGTTTGACTTAAAGTAGGATCCATAAGTTCACGAAGCTTTCGTTTGATCTCTTGTTTTTGAAGTCCTGAGGTTTTATTATATCTTCTTAGGATGCCCTCAAATTCCACATCAATTTCATTAGCCACATCTTCTTCAACTTTTATGTTTTGATCTTCTTTCTTTTCATGTAAAGAAAGATGCTTCCAATGATCATGTATCATCCATATTGGAAATGAATTATGTTGTTTTAGGTATGACAATAATTCGTGTGCACAAGGTAACCCCAATGTATATTTTGTTTTATGTGTGCACTCTCCAATTAACGATTTCCCAGACCTTGCTAAAAGTTCTTCTCTTTTAATGAAATCCAAAGCTGCAAATGAAATCCGTCCCACTAATTCGGAATACAAAGAAGAGCCGAATTCTTTGTTAATTTGAATGATGCTTTGCCCAAAAGCCCTCTTAATTTCAGTATGCTGCAAGTTAATCATCTGATCAAAAGCTTTCCAAACAGTGCTTAGGTTGCCAATTGAAACTTCCAAAAATCTCTTGAGCTGACTATGACTACCCTCCACCCGATTTGTTGTACAATTACCCAAATGTAAATGCATGTCCACCCACGCAGAAACAAAATATTCTTTATATGGTGTTATCCATGTTTTGAGCACATAAGAGTAAACATCGGGGTAAGTAATCTCGTAATTGTTTTTCAAATCAATAAAGTTTTGATTGAATTCTTCTTCTCTTTGAGATTCAACTAAATGATGCCATTCAGTTATGAACTTCTCCCAATCTTTTCCTCTTTTGAACTTTCTCTTACAATGAGCTAATATATTCCTGCTTATGTGAAAACGGCACAATAAATTTTTTGACTTTGGAAAGACAACTGCAATTGCATTCATTAATGCAATTTCTCTATCTGTTACCAAAATAGTTGGGAGTTTTTCTTGGTCCAAAACTGATTTAAAGCACTCAAGAGCCCATGTATAACTTGCTTGAAGTTCGTTGGACATGAATACAAAAGCAGCATAAAACGAATTGTTGGTTGAAGTGACACCAACTATACATAACAAAGGTAATCTGTATCTGTTTGTCTTGTACGTACAATCCAACAAAAACACACTCGGAAATATTTTGCATAACTGAATAGCAACAGGATGAGCAAAAAATAAACTTTCCATTTGATTATTCTCTGCATTGACTTTGTTAAAGCTAATGTATCCATTTGTAGTAATGCACTTGTATAAAAACTGAATTTGAGTGCCTCCTTCTAATTCTGCTCGTTGCATTTGTGCCCTTTTATTGTAAATTGTTCGCATTATCGTGCTATTAGACTTATCTCTATTCTTTAAAGCCGATAGTATTTTCCTAGGTTTTACCCCGGCAGAATACATATCCTCCACGATCTTTTCCTCATCTTCATCTAACTTTGCAGCATATGAATGAGCTTCAAGATGAACCATTTCATGGTTGTGTGATCCACATTTTACTTCAAGAGTCCACTCATGGTCATATGCATTTTTTTGACCTTTAAGTAAAAATGGACAACCGCACCTCTTTGTGGTACTTTTTCGCACATTTTTCTTCACCCATCCTTTACCTCGTTGTTTCTCACGATAATAACCTGCTCTGTCACATCCCAGCATAACTCTAGGCTTAAGTCTACCAATAAGCTTGTCAGCACCTTGAATGGTCACAACAAATCCCAAACCCCTTGCAGTTGTTTGAGCCCAAGATACTAACTCCTCCTTCGATTCAAAACACCGCGACGTGACAAAATGAAATCCAACATCAATTTGTGTTTGTGTTGGTGGAGACGAATTTCCATATGTTAACAATTTCAAACTTTCCATACTCATTTGCTCTACACAAATAAAGTTAAACAATTTCAAACTTTCCATACTCATTTGCTCTACACAAAAATGCAGTGCAAAATCGTTTCACAAAACCCTAAACCCTAAATCGTTTCACAAAAAAATCTGCCTAAACCTGTTATAGTTGCAAAATTTGGTTCAATGTTGCAAAATCGTATCACGATGAGAGGGATTTTACCTAAATCGATGGAGAGGCTAAGCGGCAAGGTAATTCCTGTCTTCTTCCCCAACCGAACTCCTTGCAGAGGAAACGATCGTGAGGCTAAGCGGCAGCAAGAGTCGGAAGCAGCGGCGGAAGCAAGCAGGGGCTAGGCGGCGGAAGCAAGCAGCGGCGGAACCAAGCAGGAAACAGGGAGGTGTGGGGCTAGGCGGCGGCAAAGAAGCGGCTAATCCTCCTCGCCGACGACGAACGAAGCAGGAAACATGGACGCCGGGGCTAAGCGTCGGCTAGGTTTTGGGAAAACACGAGGCGGAAGTTTTTTGGTTTGCCCGTATAGAATGAATGCCATAACCCTAAATTATTATTAAATATTTTTTATTTTAAAAAATGGTTTGCACCTATCTAAATGGGTTTGCCCATAACAATTACCTTTTTTTATCGGGAGTAAATTGACCGAGCCAGATTTGCCTAATTCCGATATGTCCAGTTAGATTTTGTTCTCATGTTAAAATCAATTCCATGTTATTCAACTCAAATTCCAATTATTAATGTTACCTAAGAACCGAACGGCGTAATTGGAATTCGTTATCGAATTCCAATTCCAAGTCTTCAATTTTGTGCAAACGAACGAGTCCTAAGAGATTATGATGCACTATTTATATTGATTTTAAAGAAAATAGAGCTCTAGATTGCTTTATATTTATACTATATTAAAAGGAAAAAAATATTTTATGGTGAAACATTCAGCTTTTTGATTTTACCCATCATAAAATGCGTGTTTGGCATGACAACGGTTATGGCCACCACCAAGTAAAGAAAACTAGATTTGAACATAAAAGTGGATGAAGTTCCTTAGGCGAGGTTGAGCGTTCACGAACTACAATTCATAACCAACGTGCTCATGACCACCACCATTGTGTCAAACAAAGCTCTAATCTCAAATAAGTCTTTTGTCATTTCAGCTAAGTTATTAATGGTGAATTGAGTCCACCGTCGTGTCTTCTTCATGCTTCAACTATCTTCACTTTCTTGAGTAAATTCTTCATTTGGGTTGTCATATTCTGCATTTCGATATCTTAAAGTCATAATGCTCTGCATCTCATTTTTGACAAAAACGTCACCATCATAAAATGCATGTTTGGCATGACAACGGTTACGGCCACCACCAAGAAAAGAAAACTAGTTTGAACATTAAAGTGGATGAAGTTCCTTAGGCGAGGTTGAGCGTTCACGAACGACAGTTCATAACTAGTGCGTTCATGACCGCCACCACCGTGTCAAACAAAGCCATAATCTCAAATAAGTCTTTTTTGTCATTTCAGTTAAGTTATTAACGGTGAATTGAGTCCACCGCCGTATCTTCTTCATGCTTCAACTATCTTCACTTTCTTGTGTAAATTCTTCATTTGGGTTGTCATATTCCGCATTTCAATGTATTAATGTTATAATCTCTGCAACTCATTAGCATTAATAGAAGGAATCGTGACACCAATAAGATAAAACTAGGTTAATCGAAGGGTCCTCCAAATTTTGCTTAAGCATGTCTGTTAACTCGCACCCATTGATCAGAACAAGTTGGCAAAATGTAGATACAGGTTTTTTGTTTTAATGCACTTATCTAGATAACAATATTATTCTTATTTCAATGTTTTCATGGTATGCTCCTGAGGCTGATTACTTCATTTTGAAGGCGCATTAGGGTTTAAAATATAAAAAAATGAGAACATTAGTAGCTTTGTGCGTGACTTCTATCGATCGTCCCATGAAACTACGAAGATACAATGCCACAAGAAATTCAAAGCGGTGGCAAATCCAGAAATCACTTATCGATTCAGAGCGGTGGCAAATCCAGTTTTCACTCATCGATAAATTCAATGCCTCGTCAACGCATAGTCATCTGAAGCCGTTAAATAATTAACGGTATTAGTTTAAGGACTAATTTGAAATTGTGTATAAAGTTAAGGGACTCATTTGAATCAAATAAAACTTAGGTGGCGTTTGGTTGGGTTGATAGGCTCCGGTGCGGATGGCGAAAAATGCAGTTTACACTAAAAGCAAAGTTTGGTTGGACTGATCGATTTTCAGATATTTCGCGACACCCTGCGCCCGTCTTCCTTCCTTATGGTAGCGGGGCTATTTCGATCTGCGATTTCTACCCTCCATGTTCGCTGGTGACGCGATTTCTACCCTCCCTGACCGCGATTTCTACCCTCCTTGTTGTCTTCACCGTTCTCCGCTCGTCTCCTTCGCATATCCCGATCTCTCATGGCGTCGGCTTCCTTCGCCCTTTGCCCCTCCGGGATCGTCAAAAATGCTCCCCCACTTATCGCACGATGTCGGCACGGCTCTCCCCTTCCATTCTCTCAATCGCGCCCTGCTCCACTTCCTGTCGATCTAGCCTCAGATCGGAATCATTTTCCACTTTCTCCGGCAACCCCTCGGTTTCTTTCATTCTAATTATTTCTCCGGTAACCACTCAGTTTCTTTCATTCTAGTTATTTCTTTGTGAATTTTTCATTCATTTGATTATGATTTATAGTTCTTCTGCCCAGGTGCGAGGGCTCAGGTTTTGACTAGTGAGCATGCAATTGTTGACCAACCTAAACTTCTCTGACTTGTTGGATTTTTGCTATCTTTTTGCTAAGTAGTACTCATCCAAAGATAATTTTACTACATTTTAAATTTGATGTTTCAACCATGAACATGAGGATGGTTAGATATAAAATTCTTGTTTCTCCATTTTCCAATCCTTGAATGAATATCGTGTCATTCGTTTAATTGTAGTGCATGATTCAAATATGCAGTGTTTTCAAGAAAAAGTTACTATTTTTTGCTTCTAAATCTCAGTGATTTTACATAGTATGCCCACTAAGATAGATGACCATGTTTCATAATCACCATCTACTAGTAATTAGTAGTACCTAATGTTTTTTATTTGTGTTGGAACTAACCCAAACTGTATTTGAATCGACTTTCAAACCCAGATTTGTGTGATGGAGTAAACCTATTTCTTTGGGTAATGCCCAACATAAGAGCGTTCATTTGTGATTGCTCTCTTCAATATTAACATGTGTTTTATTTATATATTTTGTGGTTGGTAATTAATTTATGCGAAAAAATTCACTCAAAACTTCGTTTTGTTTTCAAACAACTTTTTCAAAACTTCATTTTAGGAACTCCATTCAACACAAACACACTACAAGAAAACCTCATTTAGCAAAGAAAATTGGTAAGGCTAAATAATTTCTTGCTAATTAGCATCAAATTTAGCTAGGTAAATGAATTTTTACTTTAGCTACAAAATTAGCAAAAAAAATTTTGTTGCAAACATTGCAACGCATTTTTTTGTAGCTAAATATTTGTTACTAAAATAGCAACGAATATTTTTGTTGCAATTTTTTTGATGCAAAATAACAACGAATTTTATTGTTGCAAAATATTTGTGGAGAGAAAAAATTGTTTTCTTAAAAATAACTTGATCTCTCTTTCTTAAAAAATAGATTTTTAAAATTTCTTTAACCCCTACTCATAAAATAGATTTGTTGTTTAAGTATATTTATAAATTAAAATAAATTAATTATGTTTAACAAAATAATTAATAATATATTCAATTCTTTGTATAATTTATATATTATTTAAACATTTATACATTTAGTATTATTTATTAATTTTCAATGAAATATATATATATATATATATATTGCTAGCATATATTATTAGTGTATAAGCCGTAATTCGTCGAGATCAGAAATGCCTAAGGAGACGCCTATTCGCAGACCTCGTTGGGCGAGCATAGGCGGGCATGGGCGAGCAAGAGGCGAGCATGGGCGAGCATGGACGAGCAGATGCGAGCTTGGGCGAGTACCTCGCGAGTATGGGCGAGTAGCCCTTGTAACTCGCGAGCATAGGCAGAATACTCGTCTGGACCCCCCCCCCCCCAGGATTTTTCTATAAATAGACCCTCAGGGGTACTAGAAATGACACTTTTGAAAGTGGTCGAGGTCTCCCCCAAGCTGGATACTCGCCAAGTCCATGCCCGTCTAGTACGTCGCCCAACTTTTGGTTGCGGAGGGGAAGTTTCTCCCAAACTTCTGGGTATGTGGTGGGACCTCCCTGCTAGAGCACTTGGGATGTGCTTATAGTCGTTTTCTCTCTCCTGTTTTAGCTATCCGAGCCGTGAAGTTTGATCGCAGGATCAGTAACCTTCGACTGCATTGATTCGAATTTTGGAGTCGGAATTTTCCTGGCTTCAACAATTAGTATCTAACGAAATAATATATAAAGAATGTATATATATTTATATTTATATTATATAACAAAAAATATATATAATTATATATATTTAAATTATATAATGATATATATATTAAATTATATAATGATATATATATGTATATATAATTATATATTTAAATTGTATAACGATATATATATAATTATATATATATAACATAAGGAAATATTTATACAATTTATATATATATATAATATCGCCCTTCTAGAACAAACTAGTAAATTGAGTTAGTTGGATAAGTCTTGTAATTAAGTTGTATGTAGGAGGTTAAGAGTTAAAATCCAAGCATAGCCAATTTTTTTGTATATACACAATTTATTTTTATTTAAATGATATATTAACTATTATCATCAAAATAAAATCTCTTGCTAATTTAGAATAGACAAATTACCTAGCTAAAACAGCCTTGCAAAATTGAAAGGGAAATTTTCCTTGCTAAAATTAGCTAGGCTCATATTAGCTATGAACAAATTTTGTTACTAAATTCCTTCAATTAAAATTAACTACCAAGGAATTTATCTCATTAGCAAGGAATTTAGACCCTTGCTAATGTAAGTTTTTCTTGTAGTGACAATTTTTTAATAAAAATCTGTTTTCTGGAAACAACACTTTTCATATCAACAACTTTCCATCAACAACAGCCCAACCAAACAGAACCTTAAATGACCTATTTGAAACTAGACATATAATTAAGGGACCAATCTTGATATTTTGTCTTATATAAAACCTATATATTTAAATATATTAATTCACTCGCCACCACCCCTACTCTTCTCTTATATTTAATATTGTGACAATCTTCGGCAGTAACATTATTTCTCACCACAATAGTGCTACATGTTGAGGTGCTTGATTTGTAATGGTTAAGTTATATTTTTTATGTTATCGTTATTTTATTTCTTTAGTGTTTATCTGTTCCCTTTGTTGGAGCATGCGTTCCGCACTCTTGATTTAAGAATAACAAATACCGTTATATATTTGATCTAGTCTCTTGTGTGTTTATAGTGTGCAGTTCATCATTGTACAAACATACATTGAATGAGGATAACAGACGGACGAAGCTCGTCTCTGTGATCTAGCACGCGGGGGTAACACCTACCGCTTGTAATATCCCAATTCGAGCTAGACCCCTCGGGAGTGTGTTGTGTCGTCGAGAGTTGACTCGAGCTCGGTAGAAGCCCTAAGACCCTGAAGTGGTCAGGTTTGAGTCATGGTCAGAGCGTGTCTCAAACGTATATCTCTCCTCTTAGTATTGTAGAGAGCATTCTTAACGACTTGGGCTGCTACTTGGTTATCGCAATACAAGCTCAGTGAGTTGACTTGTAACCTAGACAAGGGAATATTTAGTATCAGATTTCTGATCCAGTCTGCCTCTTCATCTGCCAAAGCTAGGGCAAACAACTCGGCTTCCATAGAAGACAATGTTATACATGTCTATCTTTTGGACTTCCAAGTGATGGCAGCTCCACCCAAAGTGAATATGTATCCACTGGTAGATTTACTGTTACCGACTTCTGAACACCACGAGGCATCAGAATATCCATCCACAGTAGGAGGGTAACCAGTGTAGCACAAGGCGTGATTTTTAGTACCTGACAGGTATCTCATCGGCCCGTCAAAAGCATCCCAATGCTCTTTGCTCGGACTACTATTAAAGCGACTCAGCATGCTAACATTGAAGACAATGTATGACCGAGTACAACTTGTGGCGTACATGAGACTGCCAATTATTTTGGAATATTTTACTTGATCAATGCTAGTCACAACATTTGGGCTCAATTTTACAATATGATCGAAGGGTGTCTCTACCCCCCTATAATTTTTGTATCTCCGGGTTGAAAGAAGTTGCTCAATATAATGAGTCTGACTAAGAGTAACCCTACCCTTATCGACTTTAACTTTCATGCCTAAAATAGTATCGATGGGACCGAGGTTCTTCATGTCAAATTTTTTTGCGAGTGTGGATTTGACATCCTTTACTGCAACAATATCCGAACCCAGAATCAACATGTCATCCACATATAGATATATGATGACTGTTTTGTTTGACATAGAGCGGTGGTAAAGGCATTTGTCAAAAAGACTGGACTAAAAGTCAAAACTCTTTACCACTTGGTCAAACTTCATATGCCACATCTTTGGCGCTTGTTTAAGCCCGTAGATGGATTTGTCTAATTTGCACACTTTGTCTTTTAGATCTGGATGGACATACCCTTCAGGTTGTGCCATGTAGATCTCTTCATCAAGCTCTTCATTCAAGAAGGTTGTTTGCACATCCATCTGATGAACTATAAAATTCTCGATAGAGGCCAAGGCAAGAAGAATCCTAATAGTGGATAGGTGACATACAGGTGAATAGACATCAAAGTAGTCAATTACATATATTGCTTATAGCCTTTTGCGACAAGACGTGCTTTATATCTCATTATAGACTCATCATTGTGCATTTTCTTCTTCAGCACCCACTTGCATCCAAGGACTTTGGCTCCTTTAGGGAGGTCCACTATATTCTAGGTGTTATTTCGTAGCGGCGAGTCCATTTCATCATCTATGGTTTCTGCCCACATTAATGAATCTCTAGATCGCATTGCTTCCTTATAGGAGAATGGATTATCCTCTAAGTGGTATGTGACAAAAATTTTCACCAAAATTCTTAGGGACTCTATCTCTTGTAGATACTCTAACTAGGATAAGACTATCCTCTATAGGTTGGGAAGCATTGCCAGAGGGGCCAACTTCAGGTACTACAGGAGATTCAAAAATCATCTCAGTAGACCCGAAGATGGTTAGACCATGATCTTTGATAAACTTATTTTCAAAGAAAATAGCATCTCTAGACTCTATCACAGTATTGGTGGACAGATCTAGAAACCTATATGTTGCACTATCTTCTGCACTACCTAGATATACACAAGTTATTGTTCTAGGTCCCACCTTAGGTCTCTTAAGGTCTTGTATTCTAACATAAGCAATATAGCCTCAAGTCTTTAGAGAGTCAAATCTACAAGGATGGCCATGTCATAACTCATAAGGAGTGGAAGTGATCTTTGTATGAGGCAATCTATTCAGAATGTGATTGGCAGTTCAGACTGCTTCTCCCCAAAAATATTTAGGCATGCCATCAGTAAGAAGCATAGAGTTCAACATTTCTGTTAATGTTCTATTCATTCGCTCAGCAATATCATTAGACCGGGGTGAGTAAAGAACAGTTGTTTCCAGGATTATACCCGCAGAGGCACAAAAGTCATAAAACCCTGATGCAGTATACTCTCCTCCTCGATCACTTCTAAAACGCTTAATTTTCAGGTTTAACTGATTTTCTACCCGAGATTTGAAGATCTTAAAAATCTAGAACGCTTCATTTTTCAATTTCAATAAATAGGCATGACAATATCTGAAAAAATCGTCGATGAACGTGATGAGATACTTCCCTCCCCCTCTAGTGGCATGACTCTTAAAATCACAGAGGTCTGAATGTATCAAATCAAGAAGATGTGTGCTTTTAGAAGCTGATTTAAATGGTTTCCTAGTGATCTTAGTTTGTGCACACACCTCACACTTATCAAATCGAATAGAAAGATCTAAGGGGATGCTGTGACTCTTAGCTAGATCTCGCATTTTCATGTAGTTCACATGGCCTAGTCTGTTATGTTATAATTTAGGATCTATTAAATTTGAACTCACTTGGTTTATGTTATCATTATTAAGGTTCAATCTATACATGTCGTTGATCAAATATGCACAACCAAAATAATGGGAATTAACTGTTAAAGTTATTCTACCGCTAGAGGTTGTGAAAGTCATTCCTGCTTTATCTAACAAACTTATAGAAATTAAGTTTTTTGTTAAACTAGAAACTACTCTAACATGTTGTAAAGTTAAAGTTTTACCTGAAGAGAGGACCAACAGTGTTGTCCCAGCATGCTTAACTTCAGTCTCTCCTTCATTGCAGTTTTCTACTTTGTCTCTGACCTCAGTAACATTAGTGAGAAGAGCTATGTCGTTTGTCACATGACAGATTGCACCACTGTCTAGCCACCACTCTGAAGACGCACTACAGTGACTGCTACCAATTATAGCCACGAAATACATAGGACCAGAGATGTCGACCAACATATTTGTTGCATTCTGTGGGGCTTCCTCTTTTTTCTTCTTTGGTCCTTTGCTTTCAGTGGCCCGGTGACCCCACTTGACGTAGTTATGACACTTGCCTCTTTTCCTTTTGAGAGAGGGCTTTTTGGCCTGTAGCTGTGCAAAGGCTTCACTTTTGGGAACTGCGGGCTTCCGAGGAGGCTTGCTGGGTTGAGAAATAAAGTTAGCAACCTGTGATGGTTGGCCAACTTGCTCGAGGCTCTTACCAGCAGCGTTTTGATCTTTGATGTGGATGAATCTTTTGAGTTCATCCAATGCGATCCTCTCCTTCAATCTGTGCATTTCAGACTTGAAGGTATTCCATTCATAAGGCAATTTGCTCAAGATCAGACTCACGAACATATTGTTGGACATATCGTACTGTTCGTCTTCCAGCTTGAGACACAGGTTTTCCAGATCAATCAGTTGGGAGGTGACTGACGAGTTTACATTAAATTTGAAGTTAAAGAATTTCTCGCCGAGGAGAGTCTTCGACAGTCCCTCTTCTTACTGGAATTGTCCGTCAGGCAATCCTAGATTTCTTTCGCATTCTTGTAAGCACTGTAGGTCATAGCGAGGCGAGGGTTCAGGGAATTCAGGAGATAGTCCCTGCAAAAGTCCTCATCCTTGCTCCACTGGTACTCGCCCACGTCCTCGCGTGTCGTAGCGAAATCACTGAGGACGGTGTAGAAAATTTCGCGCTCTTTCATGCCCAATTGGACATGGATTTTCCAAACATGGAAATTTGTAGCGTCGAATGACTGCAATTTGACGATGTCGTAGGATCTACGCTTCGACATGTTTTCACGCAAGAAAAAAAATAGTATTAAGTCACCTGATCCGCGTGGAGACGATCGAGAGCCTTCAGATCCAATCCAGAAATCGCTGGTTGAATGCAGTCGCCGAAGAGCAAGAGCAAGTGAATCTCCCAATAGTCAACAGAGAATCAGAGATCCAAGATCGGCAAGAGCAAGGGAAACTCGATCTGGATTAGCTCTCCTCCTCTCCCTTGGAAAACAAAAAAAGAACTCCAGGTAGAGGCCTTGAAACTCTCGGTCCAAAAAAGGAACAAGGATCAGATCTCTCCTTGCGGCAACAATGATATAGGCGGCTGGATCCTATTCAGGCAGAGAGATAGCAAGCGAGCGGAGGGAGGGAAACTTCTGAACAACACTAGATCCAGGCTTGGAACCACACGAAGCAGAGAAGACAAATAGTATCTCACCAATCGAAGCCGGATCTCACCGATCTGGTTCTGCGGCAGGCGGCGGGATCAATAGGTTAGATCCACGATCAACATCCAAAAAAAAGTACGCAGGCGGTGACTTCTCGATCGACGACGGGCTGCAGAGAGAATAGGCGGCTAGAAATTTCCCGGCAGCCAAATCAAGCGTGAAAAACAGAAATGGCGATCTTCTTCTTCGCCATAATCGGCGACGAAGAACGGCGCGAGGAGAAAAAAGGCACAAGAACTCCTCGATCGGCTCAGCACAGACAGAAAAAACCTTCTTACAGCCGCGATCAGAGAACGACGACACCTTCTCCTTGGATCGACAGCGGCATAGCGGCGAAAACTCACGAGCGCGGTGGAATAAAATTGCGAACGACGGGATCAGGGAGTGCGGACGGGAGAGCGAGCCCTAGATCGAAAATATCTTGAGAATGTTAGATTAGGGCTGCTCAAGATAGTTCATAGCCCTCATCAAGTTTGGAATGAGGGTTAAATATTATCTCCAGCTTAAGGACCAAACCCTAGGTCGACACGCAACCCGTTAACACCTATCGTGTCGGTTCGGACACGCGGACATATATTATTAAATCCTCAACATTCATTACACAACACTTCATTAGTGGCTCCAAAAATTATATCATCTACATAAATTTGTAGTATAATCAAATCATTATTAAAAAACTTAATGAAAAGTGTGTTATCTGCACTTCCCATAATATAACCGTGTTTTTAATAAAAATGATATTAATCTTTCATATCAAACACGTGACGTTTGTTTCGAACCATAGAACTTTTTTCTAACTTAATCACATAATTTGAAAAAAAATTATTTATAAAACCGGGGGATTGTTCTACATATACTTCTTCTTTTATTATCCCGTTTAAAAAGACACTTTTCACATCTATTTGAAATAGTTTGAATCTCTTAAAACTTATAAATGCATGAATAATTCTAATTGATTATAGGCGATCAACAGGTGCAAATATTTCATCAAAGTCTACCATCTCGATTTGCGAATATCCTTGTGCTACTAATCTAACTTTATTCTTAGTAATTCTAGAGTTATCATCTAATTTATTTTTGAATATACATTTAACGCCTACAACTGAATGATTTGATGGCCCATCTACTAATTTTCAAACATTATTACGTTCAAATTGATTTAATTCTTCATGTATTGCTAAATACCAAAATTCGTCATTCAAAGTAGTTGAAACATTTTTTTGTTCAATTTCAGAAATAAAGTCAAGGTTTGAAAAAGATTCAGATAAAGAAGAACGAGTAGTTATCCCTTTTGATGGTTCTCCAATGACAAGTTCCCTTGGATGGTTCTTTGAAAACTTATGTATGCTTGGAGGTACGTATTCCTCTTGCTCTTCCTCTTTCTCATATTTCCTCTCCAATGACCCTTTCTCCTCTCGCGATTCCCTCCCGCATCTCTCTCCTCTTCTGGCGATTGCGGCACAAAGCTTCCTTATCGTCAGCTACATCGTATGCAAGTTGGATCCACGACCTCCTCTGATCCTTCGTTCTCATATTTGAAGTCGGCCGGCAAACCTGCGGTGGAGTCGGCCGGCTAATCTGCTCTGGAGTCGAGAGATAAATCGGCGCAAGATGGTTCAGTTGGAAGGCTTCCGGGAGGATCTGTAGCTGGGCTAATCTTCATCTTCGAAGGCTTCCGCTATGCCCGTGGAGGTATATGGCTGCTATTCTCTCTTTTCCCTTTCTATGAAATATTTTTGCATACATTTTGAATCGATAGAGGAGAAGAGATTTTTGTTGCGATTTTTTGTTGCATTGGAAGGTATCTAATGTGAGTGTGTGATCCATCGAAATCAGAATCATTGTTTTCTAAAACATGTTTCTATTTTCAAGCAATCAAAGGGGGCATCAAGGAATTTCTAAAACATGTTTCTAATGTTTCTATTTCGGTTTAAAATTTATATTATTATCATGTTTACAAGGTAAAATCTAAGTCATTTCTTATAATGTTATTTATATACGAAAAAACTTCAATATTAATTTGGTAATATTTTGTTGATGCAGATGGTGAAGATTTGGAAGATTTACATTCACTAGGCCATATTAACTTTAGATTTATAAGATTTACATTCACTCGAACATGTTTATTTTTTTATTTTGAGATTTACAGTCCCTCGAACATGTTAACTTTTTTGAAGATTGTTGTATTTCTATCATGAAAAATAATGGATTTTATTTGAACAATATTTTATATTAATTATCTCTTCATGCCTATTTTCATTTCATTAATTGGGGTGTAAATAAAAGATTGGACTACAAATAAAATTTTAATGGACTACAAATAAAATTGGACTATAAATAACCAAAATAGAGGTGCTTATAACATCACTCTTTAAAAATGGGAAAAAAATTTGGTCCGGGTACTGGACCGTGAAAACGGTCCGGGTTCAAATATCGCGAAAACTCCATTTCGCCTAAAAAATAATTTGCCTCCAGAGTACCGCGCATTCTCCCTCTTCTCTTACAGCGTCATCTTTCCCCTTCTCCTTTCTTCCGGCGAGCTGCTTCTTTCCCCTTCTCCTTTTTGTCGGCGAGCTGCACATCTCTCCTTCTTTCTTCCCGCGAGCTGCACATCGCTATTCTTCTCCTTTCTTCTGGCGAGCAGAGAACCTTTCTTCTTACTACCTTTCTACCGGTGACAACCGCTGTTGTCGTCCTCGCAAACTTCGTCCAAGCGACCGTCGTCCTATCTTCCGCCGAGAAGTTCAGATCCGCTCCGCCACCATGGAGGAAACTAGAGAAACTTTAGTGAAGAACATTCCGGCAGTTAATGTAATCCCCCGTCGTCCTATCATTGTCTTTTATGTAGTTCGGGTTAATTGTATGTTTGATCCTGTTGGATGTGTGATTGTAGAATTTTGCAATGTGTTTTTTTGTTGATTGTTTAAAAGACAACAGATGACTTTCTGATCTGCACAAAATTAGAAATAGATGGTTCACTGCGATTAATAAAGACATTGTAGACCTTGGCATTCTATCTACTCAGAGAAGCGAATCCGTGAACGATGTTTTACATGGCTGCGCAAAACCAACAAGTTCCCTTGTTGAGTGTTATACCGGGATGGAGAAGATGATTTCATCTTGGCGTAGATCTGAACATGATGAAGATTTTAAGTGTGAGCACGGTACCATCACTTTGAAATTTAAAAATTGCCCTTTATTAAAACAAACTTCCAAAGTATACACAAGAAAAATGTTCTCCATTTTCGAACATATTTTTATGGATGGAGATGTTAGTGTGTGCATTTGTGAGGAAGTTAGATGTGAGGATGATCATATTTTATATGTCACTAGACATTGTGACACTTCTGTGGACGACAAGCAATGGGTAGTTAAAGTTAACTCCAACACATTTGATGTTATGTGTTCATGCAAGGGTTTTGAAACAAGAGGAATGTTGTGCAAACACATCTTATGTGTATACAAATCGAAGAATATAAAACAAATAAATTCTTGTTACCTACTAAAGAGATTCACTCTTGCGGCCAAGAAGGAATTGGACCATTCAAAGAGCACTTTCATGAAAGAAGTCCAACCCAGCTTGGTGTTTAGAAACCATCTTCTACGATTCACTTACAACTTAGCCCAAATAGTTGATACGTGTCATCCGACCCAGCAACATGTCTTGGCTGCCTTGACTGAATTGAGCAGAAACACAGAAGATATTGTAGATAGAGAAGAGGGGTTGAAGAAAAGATTAACTAAAGAAAATTTTCAGAGTACAAGCATGTTGAAGGATCCAAAAGGAGCACGTCCTAAAGGAGTGTCAAATGCTCGATTGAAGAGTTTTTCAAAAACCGGCAAAGAAGCAAAGTAAGTTTGCATTTTTATATTTGATTTGTAAAATTACTTTTCATATGCTTGCAACTATGATTAATTTAAATAATGTGTAAACTATGTAGGGAGGAGAAAGAGCTTAAATCTACCACAGGAAGATTAGATGAAGAACCAAAGGAGTTCGATTTTATAGGAAGTGGCAACTTCGAGAAAAGCTCTTTGACTTTATAGGAAGTGACTTTCCTATAAGACCCCATTTTTTGCTACAAAACCGGATCCGCTTTGCGGTGATACCAACATACGGGAAGATCGCTACTACAAAGCGCCGATCCTGCCGGCAATATTGATCACAAAAAAGAGAAGTATAAATGAAGACAAGTCCACAAATCACATGTTATATAGATATCATGATGAAAGGGAGATGACCACAATAATAATTGAAATAAAAGGTAGCAACGATATAAAGGCCTCATGCCCGGTGCATCATTTCCTCACTACAAAATCACTCACGGAAGCAAAAACTACGGAAGACACTCACAGATCCTGTGACTGGCGCTCTCATGTTAGACTGGCTCGCCTCCATCTACACCGGCCTCTGGTGGTGCTCTGTCTCCTCAATCCCCTAAAATGATATGGTCCACCGACCGTTAGTCAAAATACTAAGCCTCGTTCACCCCATCCATCCCCCAGTGGCCCTAGGCACCGAGCGGGAGGATGAAGCGGAGGACAATAAGTGGTATAAAACAAGCCTGTGACATGTCTTATCTGCATGAGTGTTTATCACTACGTAGGTGTTTATATATAATTGAAGCAGTAAACAATAAGTAAGCAGGATAAAGAACAAGTAAAGAACAATAAAGTAAGCAAGTAAAGACATGTATATAATATAAAAGTAACCATTGATTTATAGGAATGCCCATACAAACATATAGACCAAGGGGTCATTTAGCATGGTCTATCGTATAAAAAGTTCTGTAACTAATTTATACGATAGTGGTAGGGGTTGAAATGCAATGTTTATGCTATGGTATGCAGTGTTATGCTGGGTAATGTTATGATCACACAAGTGCAACTCACACAGTTCGACTTTATACGCACAGACCTTTAGTTCCCCCTTTTTGGAGCTAGCAAGACTCCCATGATACCCCCATAGTGGCAAACGGAAGCGTTGGGTTGGGCATCGCCCACCTCTAGGTTGGTATTCACACTACCTAACCTAGACCTATTGTATGCCTCAACGCAAAACCACAGAGCGCCTGCGTACTCTTACTGGCTGGACCACCAGACTTTCTTGGCTAAGTGCAAAACCACACTTGTCGAGTCAGCGTATTGACGTCGGTGTGAACGATCGTTTATACCGAAGACCCGCCACCTTTATGCACATGCAATATGATTACTGTGTATCTCCGAGCTATAAGCTCCCCGGTCTAACCCGCCCGTCGCAACAACCTCCTGAGCCACCTGCTCGTCGGACAAACCCGTCCGCAACCACATCCACCGAGCCTACTGCTCGTCCGACCAAATATGGTAACACCCGCAGCAGCGAGGTGTGGGTGAGTGTATTATTGAGTTAATCTTGCATAATAATTTAGGGCTAATCTTGGACTTCCCGAGGTCTACCATGTGAGGGGCTCACAGCGGTACTAGGAGGTACGATGGGATGATAGCCCAAACCGTCCTTTCCAAGACACTTATTCTTATTGATGTCTACCCTTGATCATACCCTCTTACCATTTCACTTGAGTTAACCCTAAGTGTTTTATGACTCTCTAAGGGAAAGACGATCTTTCGTCAATCCCGAACACAACCTTGCCCCTTAGCTTATCGGGCACACTCAACATATAGAATCTTATTGGTGACCTCAAATCTCCTCAACCAGACTAGGAACACCATCTACCTCTCATTCCCACCTAATGGTCTACAAGTTATCTTAACTCTACTGTTTTACTATACGCAGACCGAATGAGCTACATGAGGTGCATGAGAGGAGGTACTCTAAATAATCATCTAAATGACTCAAGATTATTATTGAGGGTGATTTATGACATTATAGCACCATCTCCAGAAGTTTATAATTTTCTACATAATTTGGTAATTATTATAATTTCTCCAAAATCAGGAAACTATTATTTTGTACATCAAGTATGGTTTTTCGACATGGTATGACTTCACTAAAATTTGTACAACTAGATAACAGCAAAAATAACACCTAAACCTAATTTGCACAATTTTCCAGAAAGGTTTTGACATCCAATTAAAATATAAACTAATTTATCAAATTCAAGAATTTACAAAGGAAGTACCGAAAATCCTCATTCAAAAATTACAAGAAAATTAACAGATATCCAAAGTGATCAGAAAAGTTCACTGGTTGAGTTTCATAATTTTCCAGATTTAGTTGACCATATAAATCTTTTATTTAAACAAACAAATCATAAGGCACTTTGTGAAGAGAACCATATAAAAACTCCTCCAAAAATTATATCAAATTTTACAGATCATATTCTTGCCCTGAAAGTGCTCTGACCAAGTTTCATGATTTTTCAGTGAGTATTAAACTCATAACTAATTTTTATACAACAAGGGCACGTATTGAGGGTTATGAATGAAGTACCATAAATAACACTTCAAAATTCTTGACAAAATTATCAGAGAATAATATCTTCAATATAAGCTTACTGCCAAAATTTCATGAACATCCAAGGTATTATGATTACATAAATTCTTAATATAAGAAATTAACCTAATTGATTCTTAATTAATTCAGAGAGAATAAGTATCCCTAAAAATTCCAGATAAATTATCTAGGACTCTACACCACCCTATGAACCTCTCTACCAGATTTCAAGTCATTCCAATGACATATGAGTCTATGTCCTTCAATAGGTTAAAGGCACAACCCTAAGGTTTGAACTAAGGTTCTAGGGCACAACTACTTCAAATCACCCCAAGTCTTGGGAGGATGTGTTTTTTGTGATATTAAATTAGTGGCCAAGGTTTCATCACTTTTGGATGAGATTTGCCCATTCAATCCAACAAGTGCACTTTTGACCTTTTAACCCTTAGTTTGACCAATCTTGGGTTACTCAATTACTCAACTAAATCAATCCCAAATGGAATGGAATTTTTACCAGAGACATATAATGACCATAAGAGACACCCACCAAAATTTGAAGGGGTTTAGAGGTCTCTTGTAACATCCCCCAAACAACTAGACCCCTAGAGTGGTTTTTTCATGACTAGGTCATGACAAAACCCTAGGAATCTTGAAGAGACCACTTGGCCTCAGGCAAGAAGAAGGAAAGCACCTTGGTCTGCAAATAGTAGTTTCTAGTTAACAAGCCTAGGGCTGGACTTTAGGGTCTCACCTTGACCCTTTGACCCCACCATAGCATACCTAACCCTTCCCTGAGAGCACCAAGGACCCATTGGTGTCAACCAAATAGGTCAAGTTGACCAAAGTCAACCCTAACCATAAATTAGTCAAAGTAGTCTAATTAGGGTCAATTGGCCTCCACCATGCCAAATTGACCTTGACCCTACCCTTATAAGGATATTAGGTACCCAGTGGACCAAAAATCCCCATCATGGGGCCACCAAGTTGGCCAATTTGACAGAAGTCAACTATAGCCCTATTTTGGTCAAAGTGGCATATTAAGGGTCAATTGGCTCTCACTTTGCCAAATTAACCATACCTAGACCTTCCTAACCCTTAGGGGAGGCCAATGAGTCACTAGCCACTCATTGGGGCCAACCCAAATGGTCAATTGACCAAAGTCGACTCCACCCTAAAATTTAGGTCAAAATGAAATATTTTGACCTAATCAAGCCCAATCCACTTGGGCTAGGCCTAATTGGAGTAGCTCATTAGCTTAGGAGGCTGATAATTACCAGGAGTTGCCACTCAACTTCTGTAAATGATGACTAGGAGAGAGAAATCTCATTTTCCCCAAACATGGAGGAGAGAGAAAGAGAAGGAGAAATGACATTCATGGTTTAGGGAGACCAATAGCCACCAATTCCTCCTTTAATGTCTCCATTCAGTTTCACCAATCAATTTGGAGGAGTTTAATGTCCATTCTCGGCCACATAGAGGGGAATTTGAGGAGTTTTCACTTTGCCGAAAATGGCCATTAATGGCCATTCATGGCAATTGGGAGTTACACCCTCCCCCTCCCCAATTAATCCATATAACTCCTTCAGTGGATGGAGAGGAGGAGTTTCTCCACCTTACCTGAAGAAATCGATCCCCCAAGACAGGAGTTGACATGGAACCCAAAAGCTTGAGGCCGGTCATGGAGGACAACCCAATCGGCAAGCTTCAAGGCTCCATACAGGTCTGGTTCTTCTCCTCTTCTCCTATGGATAGATCTACGTCTAAATTCGGCAAGGATTGGGGCCAATTGGTCCCCAATCCAAATGGACGAAATCTCCATTTTTTGGAGATTTTCTTCTTGCGTAAACCAAAGGTTCCGACCACCACCGGTCGGCCAAGACCTCCCATCGCCGGCCACCACCTCAAGGAAGGTGGTGGTGGCATTGGCCGGCCGGGGAGGGGCGTGGGTGGCCGGGAAAACCAAGGTAGATAGACTACAGGTCGTGGCAATCTCCAACGTTGGCTGGAGGAAGAAGATGAGCAGGATCCGCTCATCTTGCTTCAAGATTCGTGCTGGAATCATTCATAAATGAAATGAATGTTATATTATTATTTGTATTTATGTCACATTTCATGCAGTACTTTAATTTAATTACTAAAAACACTTACTTCCCTCTGATGAAAAAATGGTCAACACCAAAGTTGTAGCCCTTGGTGTGTACTTTAATTTAAAATTTATTTTAGCCCAAAAGGAGCACTGTAGCTCCATGTAGGGCCATTTTAGTGGGACTGGTCCTTAGGGTAGGACAGCCACTATTTCTTGAATAACTTTTGCTTGGATAATGATATTGACTTGAAATTTGGAGCATAGTCTAATTATACCTACCCCCTAATAATATCCAAAAATGGGAATTTTTGGAGAATATTTTTCTAAAGTTTTTGTAAAATTTTTATAATTCACATATTAATTAATTATAGGGTCTATTGACATCCAATCCCATCCAAATTTTGGTGGGTGCTTCTTAGGGTTATTATATGACCATAATAAAAAATTGCATCCCAATTGGAACTGATTTGGTTGGGTAATTAGTTAACCCAAGTTTGGTCAAACTAGGCCAAAGGGCACATGATGGAATTAGGTGGTCAAATCTCATCAAGATGATGTGAAACTTTGGCCACTGATTTAGGGTCACATACAACACCCCCATGAGTGATTTGGGGTGAATTAGGGTGGATATGCCCTAAGACCCTAGTTCTAACCCTAGGGTTGAACTTTGAGCCTTGTGAAGGACATAGGGGCTTATGTCCTTGAATGATCATGGAACTTGGTAGATAAGTTCATATGGTGTAAATATGCCCTAGGAAATTTTATGAGAATTTTAGGAACACTTGTCCCCTCTGATTTAGTTTACAACCTTTTTAGGGAACTCCCTTATAAGAGGAATTTACATGCTCAATTTATCTTGGATGTTAATGAAAGTTTGGTAGGGTACATAAAACCATGATATAGACCTCTGGTATTTTTTGTGTAATTGTTGAATTGATTTATTTAGCACTTCATTCACAAGTTATCTATTTTATCTTATGAATATGTTAAATAAATGAGGGTCAAATATCCTATGGAAAATTATGAAATTTGGTGGTAGAACATTTTAGGGCATTAGAAAGCTCTGTGAATTTTTGTATAATTTTTGAAATTATTTATCGGTAGGTTACTTCACAACTTTCCCTAGTATGGGTTTACTTGGAATATTAATCAATGTGACTATTAGTTCTGATAAATTTTGAAATTTAGTCAGTAGACTTTTCTATTCAATATAAAGGTCTGGTAATTTTCCCATAATGTTTGGAGAAGTATTTTGGTGGTTCCTTCTTTAATTTCTAATTTGGAGTAATTATTCAATATTATAATTAGAGGCCAACACCTTACTGCAAAATTGTGATATTCTGCATTTACGGTTATTTTGACATCATAGATTTTTCATAATTTTATGGGAGGCATATCATAAGAAGATCTTACACTTTATGTTCAATTTCATATTTGGTCAATGTTGGATAGATTATAATAAATGTCAAATAATTAAGGAAAAATTTGATTATATGGATTTAATCTTAGAATATCATGATAGACTCCTAGTAATAATCTTGAGTCAGTTGGATGAATATTTGGGGTATCTCTTATGCAACTCATATAACTCATTTGGTCTGCGTATAGTAAAACTGTAAAACTTGATTAATTTGTGGATCATTAGGTGGGAATGGAAGGTAGTTGGTGTACCTAGCCTAGTTGAAGAGATTGAAGGTCGCCAAAAAGGAGTTTAGGTGTTGAGAGTGTGCTTGGTGAGTTAAGGGTAAAGTTGTGCTCAGGATTGACGAAAGATCGTCTTTCCCATGAGGAGTCAGAAAACACTTAGGAGGATAATTCAAGTGAAATGTTAAGAGGGGTATTCTTATGGGTAGATACCAATAACACCAAGTGTCTTGTGAAAGGGAGGTTTGGGCTATCATCCCATCATAGCTCCTAGTACCGCTGCGAGCCCCTCACAGGGTAGACCTCGGGAAGTCCAAGATTAACCATAAACAGTAGGAGTAAGATATTGTACAAGATTAACTTAACAATACACACACCCATACCCCATGGTCACGAGAGGTTAGTTGGTTTGGTTTTACGAGTGGTAGGCTCGGTGGTTGTAGCGGCAGACTAGTTAGTCCGGTGAGCTTGTGACTCAGTAATACTTGTTGGTACGGACGGGTCGGTCCGGCAAGCCGGTGGCTCGGAAGGTTATGGCGATGGGCGGGTTAGCCCGGGGAGCTTATGGCTCAGAGATAGATGGTAAACATGTTTGCATGTGCATAAAGGTGGTGGGTCTCGGTATTGGACGGTCGTTCACACCGACGTCAATACCTTCACTCGGCAAGTGTGGAATTTGCACTTAGCCATAAAAGTCTGGTGGTTCAGCCAGTAAGAGTACGCAGATGCTCCGCGGTTTTGCGTTGAGGCGTACGATAGGTCTAGGCTAGGTAGTGTGAATACCAACCTAGAGGTGGGCAAGGCCCAACCCACCACTTCTGTTTGCCACTACGTGAGTATCCTGAGAGTTTTGCTGGCTCCAAAATGGGGGAAACTAAAGGTCTGTGCGCATAGAGTTGAAGTGTGTGCGTTACACTTGTGTGATCATATCATTAACTAGCATAACTATGCATGTCATAATATAAGCATTGCATTTCAACCCCTACCCCTATCATATAAATTGGTTATGAGACTTTTTATACGATAAGCTCTGTTTAACGAACCCTTGGTCTATAGGTTTGTATGGGCATTCCTATAAATCAATGGTTACTTTTTCTATTGTATAACTGCTTTACTTACTGTTCTTTACTTGCTCTTTACCATGCTTTATATTACTGCTTCAATTATCTATATACACATGTGTAGTTGTAGACATTTCCTGTAGACCGATCCGCCGTCATCTGTTTTGTTTCATTCCCCTTGCTGTCCTCCACTTCATCCTCCCACACGGTGCCTAGGAGCCATCGGGGGAGGGGTGAGGAACATAAGGCTTAGTCTTTTTGACTAACGGTCGGTGGACCATATCATTTTAGGGGATCGAGAAGACGCAGCAGCACCAGAGGCCGGTGCAGATGGAGGCGGGATAGTCTACTACATGAGCATCAGTTTCAAGATTAGCGAGTGATTAGTAGTTTGCTTCCGCGAGTGACCTTGTAGTGAGGACATGATGTATAGGTCATGATCCCTTTACTAATGTAAACCCTTTTTATTTCAGTTAAATGGTGTGGACATTTATATATATATAACATGTGATTTGTGGACTTGAACTTATATTGTTCGTTTATACTTTTCTTCTTCTGTGATCGATATGGCCAGCAGGATCGGCGCTTTGTAGTGGAGACCTTCCCGTGTGTTGGTGTCACCGCAAAGCAATGGTTCTGGGCATAAGATCCGGTTTTGAAAGCGAAAAAATAGGGTCTTACATCTCTAGACCCTAAAATTAATTCATACATGAATCATTAAATTTCTACAAAAACTATAGAAAATGTTTCTCCAAAAAATCCCATTTTTAGATATATTGAGGGTAAGGGTAAATCTAACCTATGCCCAAAATTTCAAAGCATTTGGACATCTGGATTAATGGGGCACTCAATTCATTCTCAGGTCAACTCTATATACAAGTTGCACCATTTTGAGTGTTGCAGTCAAACCAGTGGGCCAAATCGGCTCAAATCAATTTTAAATTAAAGTAGACAATAGATGCTACAAGTTTGGTATAGATCACTTTTCCAGTAGAGGACTCTAAGTATTTTCTATAATTATTTTTAACTGCTGCCAGTAAAGTGACAGAAATAGGAATATCAAATATGTTATTACATAAACTTGCACAGATCTTAAAGCACAAACGAAGGGCATCCCTTCATCTTCTCCAATCAGACAACGACCGCGATTGGTCCGTCCTGTAGAAACTTGGGAGGTGATTTCCCGGCCACCTAGACGCTCTCCCGGTCGGCCAATGCCTCCACCACCTCCGTTGAGGTGGCGGCCAGCGATGTACGGTGGTTGGCCGGCCGAAGGCGGCCGGAATCAGGAATTTAGACAAGGGAAGAAAAGCTTGAACATAAGCTTCCGTCCATGCCAATCCAAGACCAATTGGACCCAAATCTAGTGGCCAAAATGATGAGATCTACCCACTAAGAAATAGATGAGAGGGGAGGACCTGAATTGTGGCTTGTAGCCGTGTCGATCGTCGATACGCCATGGTTGGTCGAGAGATCTTTGGTGCCATGCCGGTAGGTGCTTAGGTAGGAAAATTCTTCTAGAAAAATGGGGGAAACTCATTCCCTCCATCCCTTGAGCCCTTTTATAGAACCAAATCCTAGTGGGGGGGGGGGGGGAGATGAAGCTTGGGATTCCTCCATTAACACCATTCATGGTGAAAATTTCGGCCATCCCCAAAGGTCACCACATTCACCCTCCTTAAAAGTTGGAAAACCTCTTAATATTCTTCTAATTGATAGGGGGGATGATCCCCCATCAATTGGGAGGACTTTTGGACTCTCTTGGCCATGAATTTGGCCAGCAAAATGAGTCATGTCCGCCTCCCATCGATTGAGCTACCGTTGGCGTTAGTACTAGCGCCAGCACTAACATCTCGACGACGTAACGCTTGCCGGTTCGGCAACCGCCAGGCGCTACCGCTACCGCTAGCATCTGCGCTAGCATTTCGACGGTATTTGGCTCATCACAGCGGTTCAGTGTTCGTCTCAGCAGTTCACCTAAACCACCACTACCGCCAGCGCTAGCCGCTAGCGTCGACGCTAGTATCAGATTCAATACACCTCCTTCTTTCTATGGTTGGATAATTGGGGTATTACGAGGGGACCCTCTTATTTGATTAGTCATGTCATGGTGGGGTCATGGGTCACGGTGATGCCCTAAGGCCAACCCTAGGCTTGGTAACCAGAAATCACTATCCGCAGACCATGGTGATTTTCGCCTCGAGCCTAAACTCTTATGTTCTCTTCGCGCATCCTAGGGTTTTGTCGTGACCTAGTCATGACAAAACCGTCCAAGGGGTCTAGTCGTTTGGGGGATGTTACAAATCCCAATACATAAAAATAAAAATTTTGTCCCCGAAATTCAGGTTAAGCATGTGGGGTTTCTAACGCAAGTGCTCGAATGTAACATCCCTAGAGAATTTAAATTATACCTGGCGCGAAGAGATCCGGATACCTCTGTTGTATCAGGTCTAGTGGCTCCCAGGCATGCTCCTCCTGCCTATGATTCCTCCACATGACCTTGACCAGCGGAACCCTCTTGCGCCTTAGGACTCGCATCTTTGTGTCATCTATCCGGACCGGCTCCAGATGAACCGATCGATCGGTGGCTACTGGCCTATATGCTATAGATATTTGCTGCTCCGGTCGTAGTAGAGCTCTCCTAAGGGAGGAGACGTGGAAGACGTCGTGCAATCCCGCTAGCTCCGGCGGCAGCTCCAGTCTGTACGCCAGGGGCCGATCCGCTCCAGGATCCTTTAAGGCCCCATATACCTAGGACTGATCTTCTTCCGTCTGCATACCCGCGAGACTCCGTGCATCGGAGTATCTTCAGAAACACCCGGTATCCAACCTGGAACTCTACTGCACGATGTCGCGCATCGTAATACTTGGCATGCCTGCTCTGGGCTTCCAGCATCCTGTCTCGGATCAGTTTCACCTGAGCATCAGTATCCTCCACGAACTCTGAGCCGAGTGTCTTAGGATCCTCATCCTGGATCCAAGACAGTGGAGTCCTCCACCTCCTTCCGTATAACGCCTTGTGCGGGACCATGCCTATGTTGGACTGATGATTGTTGTTGTAGGAAAACTCTACAAGCGGCAACAATCTCTCTCATGGCTCTCCGCGGTCCAAAATGCATAGGCGTAATAGATCCTCCAGCATCTGGATGGTACGTTTTGTTTGCCCGTCTGTCTGTAGGTGGAATGTTGTGTTGAATGTCAACCGCGTACCCAAATAAGCCTGGACCGATCTCCACTCTCGGGACGTAAACCGTCCATCCCGATCCGACACGATCGTCTTAGGAACACCATGATACCGGACAAACTGCTCCACAAATCTCCGTACCAAATCTCTGACCGGAGCGTCCTTCCTTATCGGAATGAATCTGGCCACCTTCGTTAACTGTCGACGATCACCCATATCGAATTATTCCCCGCATGTGATCGGGGAAGTCCTTGTATAAAGTCTATCGCGATGTAGTCGAACTTCCACTCCAGCAACGAGAGTGGCTGTAATAATCCGGCCGGGCTCTTGCATTCCGCTTTCACAAGCTGGCATGACTCGCAGTGGGTCACAAAATAAGTGATGTCCCTCTTCATGCCCGGCCAATACATGGTCCTCTTCAAATTCGTCATCATCTTCTTGATACCCGGGTGCACTGAATACTTGCTGCAGTGAGCCTCAGTCATGATATCGTCCCGAATTCTCCCCCCTGCCGGTATGTAAACCCGGCCTCTGAAACACAACAACCCGTCCTTCAATGAATAGTCCCCAGTCGTGCCTGCCTCCAAGGCTCCGAATATCCGCTATAACTTGGCATCCTGCCTCTGTCCATCCCTGATGCGGTCTCGAATGTCATCCGTGATACTCATCGCCGCCAAGTACTCTTCATAGAGCTCAGGGTCATCCTCAGGACCGAGTACATCTTGCTCCTCCGTACTTAAGTAAACAAAAGTTGGTCTTACCTACACATAAGATGAGTTGTGAACATCATCAACTAGTAGGGAGAACACAATTAACAAGAAGAACCAAACCAAATATAGAACATGAAGTACCTCTTTCTTTGGAAATAACAGTCTTGGTAGATCTTCACAGAACTTATAACTAAAACTACCTTTGGCGGTCCATCGACACAAACGTGGCTTAGTCATCTCATCCACCGGAACCTGTATATTGGTGTGTTCGAAAAACCAAACATAGAAGATAGTAAACCAAAAAAAATTTAAATAGAACCTCAATAGTACTGCATCAACATAATCAGTATTAAAAATATTAAAACTCACCACAAGAATAATATAGCAGCCTTCGAGGTAGCCCAGACTGACAGGTTCTTTTCGGGAGCAACTCAGTCTATATAGATCCTCAAATTGCTTATGCAGAAATGTATGCACGGCCTTCAGCCAATTATATTTCCTAAAATCATCTAATCCACGAAACTTTTCCAGGCATAATGGAAGTCTAAGAGACTTCAAGGAAAATAAAAACATGCAAAGTACGTACTTCGCCAGTGCATCAACTCTTTCCGCTTCCATTTCATTAGAAACCGCCTCCATATTGGTTAATTCATTTAGATTGGTTATTAGGTCTGATTGTGTCACATTCGATAACGGTAATCTCTTAAAGTCATAATCATGCCCCATATTGGGTAGGCCAAGTATCAGCGCCACCTCATTGACAGTCATTCTAATGTAATATTGGCCTAATAAAAATGCACCTATGTCCGACCTATACAATCTAATGAGTCTGTAGAGCAGAGGGATAGTCTGGGGTAGGTCGGGTAGGGTGAAGAAATGCATCACAGAAGGGTTAATTAAGATCTTCCTTGAGCCCTATGTAAGAACATCCAGCAAGGGTTCTGCTTGTTTCTTAAATGTGGAAATGACGCATCTACTGTTCATGCATGTAACCGCTGGTTGGCCTTCCATCTGCATATATAAATAGATAAACAAATGGCGTGATCCGTGATAAATCCAACCGGAAATATCAGAAATCCAACCAGTGTAATGTTGTGATACGAGATAGATCCAGCCGGATCTACAAAAATTTAGGCCAAAAAAATTATACACCAACCAAAATATACGCGATATTTTCAACAATGATAGCAGCTCTTAAGAGCTCATAAAATCAGTTCAAAAAGGGCTTTTCAACAATGATAGCAATTCTTAAGAACCCATAAAATCGGTTTAAAAAATTGGACTTTGATTTTAAAAAAAGGGTTTTTGTTCACATCTAAGTCCATGCTAGATCAAAATTGATAATTCTATGAAATCGAAAAAAAATTCAGAGGAATCATACGTAATCGTAATATTTTCCTCCACCTAATCGATGAGTCACCACTCACTGCTCTGCGTCGCCTCCGCAAGTTATAGTAGTAGTTCTGAAACCAATGAATGTTGATTAGGCGAGTAATTAATTATTGTGACCTCATTCATCAGGGAAGATTGATTACATGAGAATAAAAAATTAGTACAGTCACGCTGTGTTGAGAATGGGGAAAGGGATGCACGCCGTACTTGTTGGCGAAGACGAAGGGAACAATCCTCTACGAGTTTGAAAACCCTACTCCACGAGTCGCCCCTCATTGCTCTTCGTAGACATCGTCATTTATCTCCGGCGAGAGTTTGAACGCTCACGTGACCGAAGATTTAGGGAACGAGGGCAACGCCGAAGATGAGATTTTTAAACCCGGACCGTTTTTACATCGAACCCAAAAATTTTCCTTAAAAATGAGGGGTGGCAAAAATGGAGAATATAATCATCATATATTCATATGAGAAAATGATGCACGGGAAGGTGAATGGTCGAGCTGCGCAAATTTTCAGGAAAATCTGCTCTTCTCGATACAAAGAAAACATAATGACAAAGCATCGATTAAATCAGCCCCATCTTAAATAAGTTTCTTAAATTTAGGGTGAATTTGAAATAAATCCTTAATTATTTTTTAGTTCAAAATTCAAATAGGTCCCAATTTTTAGTTCAAAATTCAAATCAGGCCCTAAAATAGGCGATTGTTATTCGCACTACAGTTTTGGCTATCCGCACTTTTTTGTATGAGTTATTAGGTGCCTTTAAGAAATACGTCTTGTACATGCATTTTTAGGAAAAGTGTTCAACATTTCGTGTTGAACACTTTTCCTAAAAATGCATGTAAAATATGTATTTCCAAAAATTCGCTATAGTTACGCACATGTTTCAATCAGGGCGGCAATATGCCTTATGCGTGCAGTTTTAGAAAAAGTGTTCAAAACGAAAGTTGTAGATCTCGATGAGATCTACAAATTTCGTGTTGATCACTTTTCCTAAAAATGCATGTACAAGACATATTTTCAAAAGACGCGTAATTACTTATACAAAAAGAGTGCGGATAGCGAAAACTGTAGTGGAGGGGGGGATAACAATCGCCCTAAAGCAACCCTGAACATAAAGCCCGATCGGGCCGGCCTGGACCGGGCCCGATCGGGCTTTTTCCTGTATCGGGCCGGGCCGGCCCGGTCCTCCCCTGGAATCGGGCCGGGCAGGCAGCACATAAGTGCTGCCTGCTCCGGCTCTTCAGGCCGGGCCGGTCTCGGGCCCGATCCGGGCCGGCCCGATTTTATTATTTTTTTAATTTTTAAATTTTTATTTTTATAAATTATTAAATATTGCACCAAATAAAAAATTTGGAATAAAAAATTTTATTAATATTGAAAATTTGGAACAAAATACAAAATTGAAAATACAAAGTTACAAACGCGTCCATTTCGTACAAAATTGAAAATACAAAATTGAAAATACAAAATTTAAGTCGTGCAAAATACAAAATTGAAAATACAATTGCTCGATTTAATCAACTTGTAGATTCAACGCGTCCATTTCGTCTTCTATCTCCTCCGAGCTATCCTCCAATGCTGTTATGTGTTGCTTCCTCTTTACACTGTCCAAGTAGTCCTTGTAGCATATGCAAACCTCCAGCGAATCTTCGTTAAGCCGGCTCCTCCGCTCGTTCAAAACCCTACCACTAAGAAAAAAAGCGGACTCCGAAGCTACTGTACTAGCTTGGACAGTTAATAAATCACGGGCCATATAGGCCAAAACAGGATAGGTATTAGCTTTACCTTTCCACCAATTTAAGATATCGAAGTTTTCGATCTCTTCCGAACTCATAAATTCGCTAAATTAAGTTTTTGTGTATAATCCTAATTCATCTAAACTACTAGATGTGCGCGCTTTTTTCCTAAAAGCTAAATCTAAAATTTTATTTTTAAGACTATCTTTCATTTTGGGTTGCGTTATTTCTTCGCGGGGTCGTGGCCCGTATAAGTTATTGTAATAATTATAACTTTGCGTAAAAAAAGTAGTAAAACTTGAAGTACTAACGGGGTCATCCGCATCATCATAATTTATATTTAAGGTTAGATTAGTATTGATTTTGTCGATCAAATTTTCTACGCCTTCTACGTTAAGTAGCGGATTTAAAGCGGCGGCGCACGAAAACATAGGCGGTATTTCTCTATAATATTTTAAAAAAATTTCTTCCATTACTTTAATTAAAGGAGCCCAACCTTGGTGTTTTCTATAATAACTAAATTTTTCTGTGATATGTACGAAATGTTCAATTACTAATGCGCTCGTTGGTTAATAGACTCCAGATAAAGAAACGGTGACCCTATAAAAACACTTTAGTAAATCTATATAATGTTCTATAATAACCCAATCAGTTTCACCTAAACCGTGTTCAATATTAAGCAAACTATAATATTCCATTAGAAGTGCTTTTTGTTGAAGGGCTGTCGCATTTGATCGTACGTCCAAATCTGTCCTGCTCCAGAAATTTGAGCTTGACTTGACTTGGGTGGAGCTTGTTTCGACTCGCAAGATTTTTGGTGTCTAACGAGCGTCGAGTTGCCGCTGATGGATAGCAACTTCGAGCACATCTTGCAGCGCGCTTTTCTTTCGGTGCCGACTTGGACCATGTCGAAATGCTCCCAAATACCCGCTCTACGATTGTGCTCCACCACCGAAGCCGTACTTTGGGAAGACGACGCTGGAGTTGAGGAGGACGACGCCGGAGTTGAGGAGGACGACGCCATTGGGAGAGCTAAGAGAGAGAGAGCGAGAGAGAGAGAGAGAGAGAGAGAGAGAGAGAGAGAGAGAGAGAGAGAGAGAGAGAGAGAGAGGAGGTGTGAGAAAAGAGAGAGGGGGGGGGTATTTATAGGATTTTTTGGTTTTTTTCTAATTAAAAAAATAATAAAAATAATAGCCCGATTATCAGGCTTTACCCGGTCCGGACCGGGCCGGGTAACGGCTCCAAACCGGGGCCCTTTCAGGGCCCCGGGTAAGGGCTCGGCCCGGTTCGGGCCTGAACCGGGCCGGGCTTGACCGGGCCTTGACCGGGCCTTGACCGGGCCGGGCTCGGGCCGACCCGTCAGGCCCGATTTTTTTTTCAGGACTACCCTAAAGTAACTATATGGGTCCCGGACAGTTTCTCTATATGTGTCCCGGGCAAAGTACCGGAGCATTAGAAATACATAATTGTGTGGGCCCCACGGTGCACAGGTTTATTGTGCACCGCTGTACCCACGTGCTCTGCCCAAACCATACGTTCTATTGGTCTCAGATCCAAACCGAACCACCTGCAATCGTACCCAGATCAAAGCCGAACCGACATGTCTTATTTTCGATTTATCTAAACCGACCCGAACTGAATCCAGTCGGTTCGGATCAAAGTCGGTTTGATTTTTTAACGATTTTTGACGATGCGATGTCAGTTACAACTTCATATATTGCATATATTGCTCTAGCTCATGCTCAACACACCAGAATAATGACCATGTTAATTATAATTTACATCGGGATGTCAAATTTTCAATAACCACTTTATAATATTTTAAGAGTGATGTTAAACGCACGCCGATTTTGGCTATATGCAGGTCATAATTTTAACCATCGTCATTTTTTCTTGTTAACCTGCATGTCATAGAACTAGACTTATACGCAACGCCATCGCCCACGACCCGCGCAGCCGCCGGACGAGATCGAGCTTCCTCTCTGATCTCCTCTCCCTCCTCCGGTGACTCAGGTCCGTGATCCTCTCTGGCCGACCACCTCCTTCCCTTCTCCGGCCGGCGAGCTCCTCTCTCTTCCTCTATAACTTATTTTTCTATTTTCGAAAAGGCTCAATTTATCCAAAATACTGTAAACGTGATATGCATCTGAATTTAATTAAAAAATAGTGTTTTGTGCATAAATAAAACCCGGTATTTTTGTGATTTTACATGTCTTTTATTGATTGAAGGCTTGAAAGGGGTGACCACAAACATATTTTTTGTGATATATAAAATCAAAATGATTATAATGTATATTGTTGGACTACTATTGTGGGTCAAATTGAAAATAAAAATGTATTTATTTGGCTTTAATGAATGTTATATTTTGCTTGGTGATTTATTTAAGAAAATATTAATTTGATTTTTAAATATGGTTTGTAAATATGAAATTTGGCATGCATGAATAATTTTTGGCATGCATAAAGCCAAAAGCGGACTGCATATAACATTGCTCTATTTTAATCTCCTAGACTCCTAGTCGGTTTCTATACATTGGACACCGACCCGAACCAATATGGGCTCGGTTTTCACAAGTCCCTAATCGAATTGACACCGAACCGATTGATTCGGTTTCAAAATCGGTTCGGTTGGTTTGGTCGGTTTTCTCTCCTCACCCCTACGTCCGGGACTCGTATACAAAAATATTCCATAAGGATGATGCCCATTCCGGCTTAGCCGGAAGGGCGAAGATGTACGGAAGACTGAAATATGATGAAGGGGCGGATAATGACAATGCCGACCTAGCAGCAGACACTCCTAATTTTGAGTTTGTTTTTGAGCTCATGTGAGCAATTTCATGGATAAGCCATGGGCGGAATTGTGTGAAAATGTTATAAAATAGCAAGGAAAGAAGAGTTTCAATCAGCAACGATTGTTTAAACCTATGAATGAAGGTCAGAGGATGTATATGGCAAAATATTCATGGATTCACTTAGGCTCTGTTGGGCGTGACATTTTTGCTCCCGTAAGTTTGGACAAAAATGCCACCGTCTTAGAATCTCGGGCATGACAACGTCTATGACCGTCACATACAAAAAAACTAGTTTTGAACATAAAAGTGGATGAAGTTCCTTAGGTAAGATCGGGTGGCATTCACGAATGACAGTTCATAATCACCACGTTCACGACCGTCACCGTCGTGCCAAAAGTAGCCTTACAAAGACAAAAGAATGTAATAAATTTTTTAATTGTGTTTTTTAATTATTTTTTACTTAATAAATTAAATTTCCGCATAAGAGGACACATAAGCCCCAAGTAGTAAAAAATCGTTAAGGAATTAAATGAAGTGATTTTAGGAACTAATATCAAATTATCAATTGAGATCGATTTCAACTAGGCGTGTAAATAAGGCCTGCCGGGCCCAGGCCCCATGTGTTGGGTTTTCTATACCCCTTCATAAGGGATGACATATCGAATATGCGCAGCGAAAATGAACAAGAATAACCCAAAAGAGTTTCGGATCGGGCCATGAAAATGAATCAAGAAGTAATCAAAAATACTAGGCATAAATTACCTTAGTGGAGTTGGATCAAATCCAACCTAGGTGCTCCAAGAGAAATCCGAAATCTGCTTTGAGTTCTTCAAGGATCGAAATAGATCGATCCCTCTACAGAAGTCCACACAATCAAAGGAGAACCCTAGCTTCTTGTCGTACAAGAACTAGGTCGGAGAAGGATGTTCTCAACGTCCTCACGGACTGCTAGGTCCGATCCAGAGGAGACGGCGTGTAACATCCCCAATCTTTCTAGACCCCTAGATGGTGTTAGGGCATGGGTGGTGTGCAGAGTGGCCACTAAGGCCCTTGGGCCAAGTGGAGTGTGCTAAGTGAACACCAAGGGCACAAAATCAGCATAGCCCAATACCACTCCCTTAGGTCAATTGACCCTCAATTCACCAAATTGACCTCCCCCATACCACCCTAACCACTGAGGAAGACCATAACCATGGAAATTGCACTTGGGTGAGACCCAATTGCATGAAATTGATCAAAGTCAACAATATGTCAACATTAACCAAACTAAGTCAATTAGGGTTCATTTGACCCTCAAATGTTCAAATTGACCTTAACATCACACTCTAAACACCTTAAAGAACCCAATGGACCAAAAAGCCCCATCATGGTGGGACCAATTGACCCCAATTGACCAAAGTCAAACCTTACCCAATTTTGGTCAAATCTACACCCTTTGATTAAATTGAACCAATTGGAGCCCCACCATGGACCAACCAATGTTGGGTGATGATAATGGACCCATGAACCCGAGTGGGGTCAACCCCCTCACCTTGGTTGACCAAAGTCAACCATGGTCAACCTTGCCCTTTAAAGTGAATTCCAAGCTTAAATTGAATGTAACCCCAACATCAATAAATTAAACCTTACTCATGGACCTAAGACATGCCCAATCAGCCCTATGACTGAACCCAAACATGACTTGATTAATCAAATGGAGGGGGGCCAAAAGTTGATCAAAAAGACAAAAGCAAAAGGCATAAAACAAAAAGCAATCACCCCCTCCTTCACACTCCTCCTCCAATCAGCCTAGGGGCCTTCCCTGATTGCTGGGGGTCTGAGCTTGACCCAGATGGAAGCAGGAGGCCGGCAGCTACAGGAGGGTGGCAGCAAGGGGGCACAACCGAGGAGCTTGATTTCAAAACCCCCTATAGAGGCCTCCCCCTCCCAATCCAACCTCACCATTAGCTTCAGGAGGTAGAAAGCTGTCGAGAACGACACCTGGAGCAAAGCTTTTGCTGGAGAATCTAGTTCGGGAGCAGTACCACCGGAGCTCAGCTTTTCCATGGCAAACCGCCGCCGGAGCCGCCGCCACGCACCAACAACGGTTCGTTTCTCCTCCCCTCCCCTCATGCTAGCTTCCCATCTCATAATGCTGAAGGATCGGGCTCAATTGAGCCCGGATCCATTTCCGAAATCCATGGTTTTCGGCTCAATTTGTGACACCCAGGATCGTCGGAAAACCGCCCCTCCGGCCGCCATGTCGCCGGGAGTTGCAGCCCCGACCACCACGAAGGTGGTGGCGGTGGTGGCCGGTCGTGGTGGCCACCAGGTGGCCGGGAAATGGGGGAGGAAGTCGGCCCAGGATGGGAGAATCCCAGCCGTTGGCTGAAGGAAGAAGATGAGCCACCGCCGTCGGATGTGCTTCAAGATCTGTGCAGATCTATTTATTCTGTATTTATTTAATTCCTTATATTAGCTATTCTGCCTATAATAATCAGTTCTCTTCTATTAAAAATTAGCGCCTCCTAATGGCAGAATTAGAAAAAGTTTCCAACATTAAAGTTGTAGGCCTTGGTCTTAACTTTCATATGGATTTAATTTTAGGTCATTTGGTGACCTACAGCTCCCTAGGGAGCTGTTTTATTAGGACTGGTCCTACACTAGGTCAGTCCATTAGAAAAATTACCTACGTCAAAAACTTCAATCTTTGGAGCTGTGCTTTTAACCATGGGTTGGTATACCCTAGGGGCACCCCCTGCCAAAAGGACAGCCCTTGGTGGACACTTTTACCTAGGGTTCTTGTGGTAATTAGAATATTTAAATTAAGTTGATTTTTGGAGCATATGATGTCCAAATGACACCAAACTTTGGTGGCATACTCTTTGGTACATGAGTAGTGCCTACATAAAATTTCACTCAATTTGGAGTTGATTTGATATGGAAAATTGGAAACCCTAATGAGGGTCTTTAAGGGTCAAATTAGGGTTTAGGTCATTTTGAGGAGTTGAGTGTGCTAGCATCCTCCCATCATGTTGGATATGTGGGTATGGATATACTAATGCTTTTGTCACACCCTAATGGTCCATTTGGAGCCATTAGGGTGGTGTGACCTAAAACCCTAAAGGTAAACCCTTAAGGGTGCAAAGTGAGACTTGTGAAGGGCATGAGAGCAAATGTTCTTGCCTTGGCTCAGAACCTTGGAGATATGTTTGTAGGAGCATGAAATGATTTAGTTAATTAAATGAGATTTTTTGGAGGTATTTAAGTATTTTTCTTCCTAATAAATGAAATAGCCACCCTTTCCTTAATAAAATGAAATGCATGGTCTTATGACCTTGTATGACTTTGTCATACTGTCAATGGCTGAAATAGGGTGAAATAAGGCTATGGTAATTTTGTTATGATTTATTGAAGTATTATTCCTTGTGTAGGAAATTCTAAGTACTTGCTAGCTTAAGGGAATTTAATTTTGATAAATGCCAAATCATGGGGATAAATTGTGAAACTTAGTTATCTGTAGTTTTAGGTTAATAGGCTTGTAGAATTATATTTCGTATACCTCATGTAGAAATTGGAATTTACACCACTTGAGTATTTAATCTTTTTAAAATATCAAATCATGGGGCAATGATGTGATACTCGGTTAACTATAGTTTTAGGTTAACATATGCCCATGATAATTGTTTGGAAGCTTGTAGATTTATATTTCATGTACCTCATGTAGAAATTGGAAATTACAAGACTTGAGTATTAAATCATTTTAAAATATCAAATCATGGGGCAATGTTATGATACTTGGTTAACTAGGGTTTTATGTTAATATATGCCCATGACAAGAGTTTGGAAGCTTGTAGATTTATAATTCATATACCTCATGTAGAAATTGGTAATTGCTACCTTTGGATGTTTAATCATTTTAAAATATGAAATCACATGGTAATGACACAATAATTTGAGCAGAGGACTCTAGGTCCCCATATGGACACTTGGTAATTTTTGTGGAATTTTCAGAAGTGAAATACTATTTTTCCTAATTATAGTGGCATTTTGGTAATTATACAATTATGGTGATATAGTAGGCCAAATGACATCCTAGGGTCATGATACTCAGTGAACCACCATGTTATAGAATATTACCTTACTGATAACTTTCATGTAGCATGAATAATCATTTTGAGGGTAGTTCACGTGTAATTTGCCTTAAGGCCTTAACTACTTTAAATTATATTAAATACCAATTTAATATGGAAAATTATGGAAATTGGAACATACCCTATTAAGGTCAGTGGGAACCTTGGATAATTATTAGAGACCTTGGTGATTAGTATTTAAAAGGGTTCCCTTATGGGGTTGATGGATAATTCAAATTGGTGGTCTGCGTTTAGTAAAAACAGAATTTTGAGTTTTAAACAATTCAGACCCCTAAGTATTGCTTAGGAGGTATATACAATCAGTAAATGGGTTGTAGCACACCATCATTCAAGTAGGGTCAATCCTAGGGTTACTTATGGGGTGGTGCTAGAGTTAATGTAGAAGGAATGAAGGTACGTCCAACCCGATTGGGTGGGACGGGAGATGAGCTAAGTCACTTTAACTATATGAAATGATGAAGGGTGAACCAAACATTAATCACTAACTAAAGTAATTGTCTTGAAGAGGATTGTGGGTTTGAGCCCATTGATCTGTAGTACCGTTAGGGGCCCTTATGGAGTACACCGTGGGAAGTCCAAGACTCACCCTAATTATATCTAACTGAATTGTAGGCAAGAGTAGCCTAAGTAGGGATGCAAACTGGTATGGATCTCCTCCGGGAAGGAGATGGGTTGGGTCAGCTTGTGTGATAGTCCCTGAGCCGGAAGCTCGGGTGGACATTGTTAACACCTGTTACTTATTCAAATAGTGGCAAGTCTTCGGTACTAGGCTAGTCGTGTCACCGATGGTAGTACATTGAATCAGGTGAGGGTGAGGTTTAGAGGGCCGGTAAGTTTGAGTACCGCGGTCTGGAGGACAATCCCTAATAACCCATCCCGACCTTAAAGTCTGGTGGATTCCAGCAAGAGTACGCAGGAGCTCCGCTGTTGTGTTCTTAACGTTGAGGCGTACATGAGGTCTAGGCTTGGTAGTGACTATACCCCCTAGGATGTGGAGTGCCCGATCCACTACCACCGTGAGCCACGACGGTCGGTACCCGAAAGGTTGGCTTTCTTTCAAACAAATTGGGAACTATAAAGGTCTGTGCGCATAGAGTCGTGTGGGTGAGTCACATTGCATAAATTCATTAAAACATCATAACCATAGCATAACATAACATTCACATACCATACCCCCATCATATAAATTAGTATGAGCTCTTTTATATGATGGGTTACCTGGACATCTTAACTTATATGTCGTATGGGCGTTCATATAAGTTAAGGTACGAATCTGTGATGGTAGTTTAGATTTACTTACTGCACTGCATTTTCTTTCTATTTACTGCTTACCTCATTGCTCTACTTTACTGCCTTATACCAGCACAATACTGCTAGCTAGATTTTACTGATTTACTTATACCTGCTAGAGTAGTGTCATGTCACCACCTTCTTGTTTACCCCTTGTTTGTCTTCCGCTTCTTCCTCCCGCTCGGTGCCTAGGAGTCGTGGAGGGAGGCGAGGACAAAACGGCTTAGTCTTTATGACTAACGATCGGTGTGACCGCAGGAGTCCGAGGAGACGGAGTTATCCCGGGCGCAGCAGGACGAGATGGCAGGACCTGAGCAGCAGATGCAACGCACTACCACGACGCCACAGGTTGATGATTAGATAGTTAGACTTCCGCTTTTTGAGAGCTTTTGTTGTAGACTTCCGCATGTTGTAGAGAGAGAGAGAGAGAGATAGTACATTACTTTGCATATGTATCGGGTTTAAGCCTCTTTAGTTGTACTTCTCTTATGGACTTTCTGTTTTCATTATATATGTATATGATGCTGTGATTGTGGACATGCCTTCTTTTATGTACTTACTTTTTGGCATATTTTACTTATGATCGTATAGCCGGCAAGGTTGGTGCTGAGCGGTGTTAGTCAACCCGAGTGTTGGTGACACTGCAAGGCAGCGATTCTGGGCGAAGGTCCACCTCAACCGTGCGATACGGGAGAGGTTCGAGTTTTCAAGTACCCGAACGGGTTTTGGAAAAAGAGACCTTACACGGCGACCGGCGGCGGCGACTAGCGGCAGCGGAATGACGATCGGCGGACGGAACGAGAACAGCCGGAACAATTTCGTCGTCTGTTCTCTCGCGAAAAAGCTCGATCTAAAAAACCGTATCTATCGAAGCCCTAATCACGTCCTTTTATACGCAAGGCATAAAATCGACTATCCGCAGACTAGAGGGAAAAAACAGAAAATCTGTCCAGATTTACATTCGCCGAATTCGACTAATCAAATTAACCAAATTCGGCTAATCACTATAACCGAATTCGGCGAAACCATTTCGACGAATTCGACTATATGTAAATTCGGCTATATAAATTCGGCGAAACCCTTTAGCCGAATTTGCCATTATCCGAATTCGTCTAAACCCTTTAGCCGAATTCGGTTAATGCCATTAGTCGAATTCGTCTAAACCCTTTAGCCGAATTCGGTTAATGCCTTTTGCCGAATTATCTAGTGTAAATCCGTTCGTTTAAACACTTTAAACGATTTCCCCTTTTGAGACATTCTCAACTTGATTCCAAGCAGTCACAGGATTGGTCCTTCACTCATATCCAATATGAGTAAGGCCAACATAATCCTTTCTCCAATTTCTCCAAACGCTTTTATGTGCGACCCTATAGGCTCATATTGCGTTGGCAGCAAGACTAACTATTGATTGCTTTGAGATCACCTCAGAAACTCCAACAGTCTCCCACTTGATCACAAAGTATCAATAAAAGTCTCACAAACAATGAGCGGAATCTAGCAATACATCATTGGTACTCAAGCAATAAGAGTTCATAACTCATATAAGCCTGTCATGACCAATGTATCAGTGTTGTCATGTCCCTTTGTCTTTTACATCCGGATAGAACTAGAGGCATGGACCGTGTCACCCTCATAATCGTTCAATCCTAGTTTCCTGATCTAAAATAGACTGTCTGAAATTGGTGAGCTCAATATCATATATTGACTCAACCAAGCATGGCCATGCATTTCTCAGCCTCATTCCATCAAGGGGCCCATGGATGTAACTCCTGTCACACAGGAGGATAAATCCCATATCTGCTCACACACAAACATCCAAATGATTCGTAACATACCCAACAACCACCCTTATCGTCAACCTTTCTCAAGAGAAGACTTTAGATGGCATCAAAGTTCGCTCTTCCTCACTCGATGAATGTTGTGACTTCAGGTCAAAGAACTACAAACACCATTGTCACTTGAGACCTACTTGTGACACGTTCATATAACAATCCACAAAGTAGTCTCATGGTGGGTCTGTCCAGTACAACTTGTTCATAACAAGTACCTATGTGATGACTTGATATCACAATATCATGACCTATGAGAACCGTTCATCAGTCAATGCACATGCTAGTCTCAATGTATCATCATCGCCCTTAGCTTCTAAGATGATACTCTGACCAGGGACCATTTAAGAATGAAGCTTCTTATAAACATAGGCTCTCACATTCAAGTCACGTACTTGAATTCCTATGGAAGCAAACACTCTAAGGGCATTTATTATGCTAATTAATCTTATCAGACAGATATAAATGACATAATAAAAGAACTTGCCATAAATATAAAATGAAATACATAGTACATTTTACAATTCATCCAATGAACAAACAACCAACAAATATGCAATCCACAATGCTCCCACTAAAGATAATCATTCAGGTATCTAATACCCATTGATCTAACATGACCATCATGCTTCTTTTGCTCAAGAGGCTTTGTCAGTGGATTCGCTTTATTTTCTTCAGTCGGTACTCTGCATATGCTCACATCTCCTCGATCGACAATCTCTCGAATAAGATGGAAGCGCCGAAGTATGTGCTTGGAGCGCTGATGAGATCTAGGTTCCTTAGCTTGTGCAATTGCACCGTTGTTGTCACAGTAGAGAACTACGGGATCAACAATGCTAGGAACTACATCAAGCTCGCTGATGAATTTCCTAATCCATACAGCCACCTTCGCCGCATTTGCTGCATCGATATACTCGGCCTCAGTCGTAGAATCGACAACTATCTCCTGTTTGGAACTCTTCCAGCTTACAGCTCCTCCATTAAGGCAAAACACAAAACCTGACTGTGACTTTGAGTCATCTCTGTCAGTCTGGAAGCTTGCATCCGTGTAACCCTTTACAACGAGCTCTTCCTCTCCACCAAACACCAAGAATGTATCCTTAGTCCTTCTCAAGTACTTTAGGATATTCTTGACTGCGATCCAGTGACCATCACCCGGATCAGACTGATACCTGCTAGTCATGCTTAAAGCATATGAGACATCGGGTCGAGTACATAACATTGCGTACATGATTGATCCAATTGCCGAAGCATATGGAATCATCTTCACGCGGTCCTTATCTTCCAAGGATTTAGGACACTGGTCCTTAGAGAGACTCACACCATGTGACATGGGTAAGAATCCTTTCTTGGACTCAAGCATGTTGAACCGTTTCAACACCTTGTCAATGTATGTACTCTGGGTCAAACCCATCAACTTCAGATTTCATGGCCTCAAGCCACTTCTCGGAGTCTGGTCCATTCATAGCATCTTGGTAGGTTGTAGGCTCATCATCATGATCCATAAGCAACACATTACCTATTTGAGTCATGAGAAATCCATATCTCTCAGGCTCAAATCTTGGTCTACCAGATCTACGTAGGACTTGTGTTTCTTGAGCAGGCTCTCCAGCTACAACTTCTTGTAGTCCTTGCTCAGGTTCCAATTCTGGTTCGTTCATTGTTTGTGGCTCTTGAACTTCTTCAAGTTCTACCTTTGCAGTCTTTCTGGATAAGAACTCTTTCTCCAAAAAGACGTCAGTTCTTGCGACAAACACTTTGCCCTCAGACGGTAAGTAGAAGTAGTATCCTTTGGTTTCCCTGGGATACCCCACTAGATAACATTTATCTGATTTGGGTTCCAGCTTGTCAGGCATTTGACGTCGTACGTATGCCTCACAGCCCCAAATCTTGATGAACGACATACTGGGACGCTTCCCAGTCCATATCTCATATGGTGTCTTTAGAACCATTTTCGTTGGAACTCGATTTAGTGTGAAAGCAGCAGTCTCTAAAGCAAAACCCCAAAAGGAAATGGGCAAATCTGCATGACTCATCATCGATCGCACCATGTCTAACAAGGTCTGATTCCTCCTCTCAGAAACACCATTATGTTGAGGTGTTCCAGGCGGAGTGAGCTGTGATACAATACCACACTCTTTCAGATGATCACGAAACTCATGACTCAGATATTCGCCACCTCGATCAGATCGGAGTGCTTTTATCCTTTTTCCCAGTTGGTTCTCCACTTCATTTTTAAACACTTTGAACTTTTCAAAGGTCTCAGATTTGTCTTCATAAGAAACACGTATCCATATCTACTAAAATCATCAGTAAATGTAATGAAGTAGTAGAACCCACCTCTAGCCATAGAACTCATGGGTCCGCATACATCACTATGTATTATCCCCAAGAGATCACCAGCCCTCTCATTACAACTAGTGAAAGGAGCTTTCGTCATCTTGCCTAATAAACATGACTCGCATCTCTTAAATGATTCATAATCAAAAGAGTCCAGTAGTCCATCTTTATGGAGCTTGGATATGCGTTTCTCGTTTATATGGCCTAAACGACAATGCCAAAGGTACGTAGGATTCGAATCATTTGTTTTTAGTCTTTTAGTATTTTCTATGTTATAGATCGGATGGTCTAAGTTCAAAACGTATAAACCATTAAACATTTGGGCTACGCCATAACAAACATCATTCTTATAAATAGAACAACAATTGTTCTTAATTACGAAAGAAAAACCAATCATGTCCAAACATGAAATAGAAATAATGTTTCTAGTTATGACCGGAACATAATAACAATTATCAAGTTCTATTACAAGCATGTTGAATCCATTCATAGCATCCTTTCTTGGACTCAAGCATGTTGAACCGTTTCAACACCTTGTCAATGTATGTACTCTGGGTCAAACCCATCAACTTCAGATTTCATGGCCTCAAGCCACTTCTCGGAGTCTGGTCCATTCATAGCATCTTGGTAGGTTGTAGGCTCATCATCATGATCCATAAGCAACACATTACCTATTTGAGTCATGAGAAATCCATATCTCTCAGGCTCAAATCTTGGTCTACCAGATCTACGTAGGACTTGTGTTTCTTGAGCAGGCTCTCCAGCTACAACTTCTTGTAGTCCTTGCTCAGGTTCCAATTCTGGTTCGTTCATTGTTTGTGGCTCTTGAACTTCTTCAAGTTCTACCTTTGCAGTCTTTCTGGATAAGAACTCTTTCTCCAAAAAGACGTCAGTTCTTGCGACAAACACTTTGCCCTCAGACGGTAAGTAGAAGTAGTATCCTTTGGTTTCCCTGGGATACCCCACTAGATAACATTTATCTGATTTGGGTTCCAGCTTGTCAGGCATTTGACGTCGTACGTATGCCTCACAGCCCCAAATCTTGATGAACGACATACTGGGACGCTTCCCAGTCCATATCTCATATGGTGTCTTTAGAACCATTTTCGTTGGAACTCGATTTAGTGTGAAAGCAGCAGTCTCTAAAGCAAAACCCCAAAAGGAAATGGGCAAATCTGCATGACTCATCATCGATCGCACCATGTCTAACAAGGTCTGATTCCTCCTCTCAGAAACACCATTATGTTGAGGTGTTCCAGGCGGAGTGAGCTGTGATACAATACCACACTCTTTCAGATGATCACGAAACTCATGACTCAGATATTCGCCACCTCGATCAGATCGGAGTGCTTTTATCCTTTTTCCCAGTTGGTTCTCCACTTCATTTTTAAACACTTTGAACTTTTCAAAGGTCTCAGATTTGTCTTCATAAGAAACACGTATCCATATCTACTAAAATCATCAGTAAATGTAATGAAGTAGTAGAACCCACCTCTAGCCATAGAACTCATGGGTCCGCATACATCACTATGTATTATCCCCAAGAGATCACCAGCCCTCTCATTACAACTAGTGAAAGGAGCTTTCGTCATCTTGCCTAATAAACATGACTCGCATCTCTTAAATGATTCATAATCAAAAGAGTCCAGTAGTCCATCTTTATGGAGCTTGGATATGCGTTTCTCGTTTATATGGCCTAAACGACAATGCCAAAGGTACGTAGGATTCGAATCATTTGTTTTTAGTCTTTTAGTATTTTCTATGTTATAGATCGGATGGTCTAAGTTCAAAACGTATAAACCATTAAACATTTGGGCTACGCCATAACAAACATCATTCTTATAAATAGAACAACAATTGTTCTTAATTACGAAAGAAAAACCAATCATGTCCAAACATGAAATAGAAATAATGTTTCTAGTTATGACCGGAACATAATAACAATTATCAAGTTCTATTACAAGCCCTGTGGGCAAAGAAAGACAGTAAACACCAACGACGACGGTAGCAACTCTTGCTCCATTCCCGACGCGCAGGTCTACCTCCCCTTTACCCAACATTCTTCTCCTTCTCAGTTCCTGCACATTTATACAAATGTGAGAACCACATCCGGTATCCAATACCCAGGATGAAGGAGCAGAAAGGTTTATTTCTATAACGAAAATACCTGAAGTGGAAGTCATACTTCCCTTCTTCTTCTGCAGATCTTCTAGATACTGAGGACAGTTCCTCCTCCAGTGCCCTGCCTTACCACAATGGTGGCACTTCCCTTCCTTAGCCAATCCTTTCTTTTTCAGTGCTGAAGACTTGGGATCAAGATGTGACTTAGGTCCTACCTTAGTCTTCTTGGTTCCCTTGACCTTGCCCTTGCCTTTATGCATCATCAGTATGGGGTTAGCAGGCTTGGTCTTCTTCATGTTGATCTCGGCAGTTCTCAACATGCCTAAGAGCTCGGGCAGTGTCTTGTCAATTTTATTCATATTGTAATTTAAGATAAACTGCTCATAACTGTCCGACAACGATTGCAGGATCAGATCAGTGGCCAACTCTTGGCCCAACGGGAACCCCAGTCTTTCAAGGTTCTCTATATACCCAATCATCTTGAGTACGTGAGTTCCTACTGGGTCCCGAGCTCCCATCTTACACTGAAACAATGCCCTGGATATATCGAACCTCTCTTGGCGAGCTTGCCCTTGAAACATTTTCTTCAGGTGCTCAACCATCTCATAACAACTCATGTTCTCATGTTGCTTCTGAAGCTCAGAGTTCATAGTCGCGAGCATAAGACATTCAACATCCAAGGAGTCATCTCCATACTTCTTATAAGTATCTTTATATGCACATGGTGCATTAGAGGCTGGCTCTTCAGGGGGATCTTCTTCCAAGACATAGAGCTTGCGCTCTTGCCTGAGAACAATTCTCAGGTTTCTGTACCAGTCAAGGAAATTTGTCCCATTTAGCTTATCCTTCTCAAGGATCGCTCTCAGGGACAAGGCGGAGTGAGATCCACTTGCCATGGGTATTCTACAAGGAATTTTGCAAAGTGAAATTTTAGTATTATATTTCAAAATACATTTTATATAATTTTAATAAGGACTTTTATTAAAGAGCTCCCACTATTTTAATCAAATCAATAACCCTTGATATCGATTCGGAGAGTTTATGCGAGGTACTCTCTTAGTGGACAAGATCCGTATTACACCAACACCATGAGTCCGCTTTGGCGTTCCTCTCATAATGCGGTTATTTAGGTAGACAACATTTATCAATTGCATCACTATGCAACTCTTGTATGGTTGGTGAATAACTCTTTATTCGCATCCATCATATGGAGCATGCCAACCCTATGCCTCTAGGCACTCAACCTTTGAGGTCACCTAGTTAAGTTTGACCCGATGTCGACAGTGGGATATCACAATTATCCACTCGCACCCTTACCAAGATAGATTAATGCACCTTGCTTTGGCAAGCTCACACTTCATCGATCGAGGCAGGAAGAGTGTCATCCATCGGAAGGCATCCGAACACTTAATATTTGATGAAGGGATTTTTAATAATAGGTTAACACTTAACCATGATCAACATTTGATCAATGTGCACATCCACAGAAAAACAAGCTTTCTAGAAAAATTCACATGCATCCCTTATGTGCACAACATAAGACTATCAACCTTTGATAGACGAAAGGGCTAAATCTGGACATTTAGAACTCTTCCAAATCTTCAGATTTACATGCATTAGACAAAGGCAAAGACAACTCGACTTAAAGCAGTAGACAAGCTCGCCTCTCATTGTTGGATTCAAAATCCAAAACAATACAAGAGTTCATTAACCACTCGAGGGACGGCTACTACTAAGGAGACAACAATTTCTAACAATTAGAAATTACCACGAAATTCCAGACGTTCCTGGCGGGGTTCCAAGGGGCCGCACCCCTGGCGGGGTCTTAGGGGCAGAGCCCCTAAGACCAAAACCTCGATTTGCACGTACTGGAATAACCTAACTTCTGAAATAACATTCATGACCGAAACCTAGCTTTGATACCACTGTTGGGTTTTCTATACCCCTTCATAAGGGATGACATATCGAATATGCGCAGCGGAAATGAACAAGAATAACCCAAAAGAGTTTCGGATCGGGCCATGAAAATGAATCAAGAAGTAATAAAAAATACCAGGCATAAATTATCTTAGTGGAGTTGGATCAAATCCAACCTAGGTGCTCCAAGAGAAATCCGAAATCTGCTTTGAGTTCTTCAAGGATCGAAATAGATCGATCCCTCTACAGAAGTCCACACAAGCAAAAGGAGAACCCTATCTTCTTGTCGTACAAGAACTAGGTCGGAGAAGGATGCTCTCAATGTCCTCACGGACTGCTAGGTCCGATTCAGAGGAGGCGGCGACTAGCGGCGGCGGAATGACGATCGGCGGACGGAACGAGAACAACCGGAACACTTCCGTCGTCTGTTCTCTCGCGAAAAAGCTCGATCTAAAAAATCGTATCTATCGAAGCCCTAATCACGCCCTTTTATACGCAAGGCATAAAATCGACTATCCGCAGACCAGAGGGAAAAACAGAAAATCTGTCAAGATTTACATTCGCCGAATTCGACTAATCAAATTAACCGAATTCGGCGAAACCATTTCGACGAATTTGACTATATGTAAATTCGGCTATATAAATTCGGCGAAACCCTTTAGCCGAATTTGCCATTATCCGAATTCGTCTAAACCCTTTAGCTGAATTCGGTTAATGTCATCAGTCGAATTCGTCTAAACCCTTTAGCCGAATTCGGTTAATGCCTTTAGCCGAATTATCTAGTGTAAATCCGTTCGTTTAAACACTTTAAACGATTTCTCCTTTTGAGACATTCTCAACTTGATTCCAAGCAGTCACAGGATTGGTCCTTCACTCATATCCAATATGAGTAAGGCCAACACAATCATTTCTCCAATTTCTCCAAACGCTTTTATGTGCGACCCTATAGGCTCATATTGCGTTGGCAGCAAAACTAACCATTGATTGCTTTGAGATCACCTCAGAAACTCCAACACCATGGGCACGGGCTGTTTTGCTACCAGGCCCAGGCCGGGCTTAACTCAAACCTGACCTAGGCCAGACCTAGGCCCTTACAAAATCAGCAGGCCTGCTGCGCCCACAAAACCGGGCCCCAAGCAGGCCCCAATAGTAATGACTAGCTGCCATTTGGCAGCTAGTTAGCTGCCAAATGGCAGTTAGCTTGGCAGCTAGTTAGCTGCCAAATGGCAGATAGCTGCCATTTGAAATGGCAGTAGTTAGCTGCCAATAGGTATGGTGGGGCCATGTTGGGGCGTGGCTCGACAATTAATGCGGAGCATGGCCCCAGCAAATTACAAATGGGCCTTGGGGCGGCAGGGTCTAGACCTGGCACCAGGTCGGGTTTTGCCCAAATAAGAGGGCCTGGTGAGCCCCCTTAGGCCTGGTCTGGGCTTGGCACGGGTCTAGCTGGGCCTGAGCCTAATTGGGCTCAGACCCGGACAGACCCGGGTTCGGGCTAAATTTGCACCTCTAATATTAAAAAAAAAAACATTTCAAGATTCTCCTAAATTTTGGAGGCTGATTTAAAACAAAAAATTCTTCTTGAAATCCATGAATTAATATGTTTATCTCGAACAATTCTTTGTGAGAGAATAAGGGTGTGTTTGTTTCAACGATGAGAGTGAAAGCAGTGAGAATGTGAGCTTGTAAAAGGAGTAATAAGGGTTTGTTCTTTTTCTCCAAACGATTTTAAAGAAGTGATAGCTTTTTTTCTCAACAAAGATTGAGCAAAAACTCCCAAACAAAAACTATAACTTTACTTCAATAGGACCATGATTTTCCTAACTATGGGTGACAAACAGGCACAGAGAAAATTCCGATCATAACCGACCTTATGAAAAACTAGAATGCGTGCCACGCAAGCACCGATGCCTGAAGAAACCACCTCATTGCCCATAGGATGGGCATACAAATCAAAGAGACGGTAGCTCGGGGAAGATGTCAGTTGGTCCTAGAGGTGTCCAAGTAAGCCAATTCGGTGCCGACCACTCTGAGACGAGAACTATTTGTGTTCGAGGGCTGGCATTCAAGACCAATTGGGTGCCCCCCATTCAGCCAGTGGGCTAATTTTATCGTATGTTGAGTGTACCATCCTTGTCGCGCGGAGAGCGTGTTTCCAGACAGAACTATGAAAATTTGACTGAAAATTACGACCGGAATTGAAAAGTAAAAATTTCAACTGAATTCGAAAAAATTCCGACCGAAAACAAGCTCTCCGCACGATAAATATGATACGCTCAGCACACCAAAAATTCTCTTGCCACTTGCCCTGCAGCGCCAAATAGTACACTACAGGCCCCATGAAGTGATGCACCGCTGGACTCGTGCACTAAAATTATGCATACGAGATGAAAATTTTTTCGTGCATCCGACGCACACCGTTAAATTTGTGCGCGAGCTCTCCTACGAGAAGCACACTTTCTCAGCCGAGCGTTCAGTTCCAATATCAAATCGGCGCTTCACAATTTTAGAAATATATATCGGAGAAAATAAAGATTATTTATTTAGGAAATTTAAAACTTTTGCTCATCCGGGCTGTATGCAACATTGTTTGATCATAATTGTGTACGCCCATACCGAGGCGTAGCCACGTAGGTATTATCATATATACGCACACGAGATGACGTGAATATGAACGTTGATCCTCCCGATGCATGGATGGTTCGCATATAATAATATTATAATACACAAGACAAGGTGATGATTTCTGTCCTGACAGTTAGTCGCATAGTTCTGGAACCTGTCTATGCGACGTTTGGTGACACGGGCGCCCGGAAAATATATATATCGTGATTATTTCTATCGGATCAGTTTGAAATGACTTGGTAATGATTACTTGCGCCCCATTCCGACTTCCTCCCCTCCCTAATTTAATTTAATATAGCTTTCTGCCTCAACTATATTAATCTAGATAATGTTAATTTAATTTTATTTATTTATTATTTCATACACATGGTAATTATTATTTTAGGGTGGTGTTAAAGGCTCACCAAAAAGCGCTATATGCACGTCAATTTTAAGAAAAAAAGGCTTAAATATGATATATGCACATCAACTTTAAGAGAAAAAGATCTAATAATTATTGTGAATTGATATTAGCAGTCCGGAATTGGCTATTCACAGTCCATTGCTATTTGAAGTTCATAAATTTTATTTGCAGTCCAAAATTATATTTGCACCCCACTCCCATCCCAAATAAGTGGAACACTTTGCTGATTTATTAAGCACTAGAAGCCTAGAGAAACATCTTAACGGCTCTAAAACAATTTAAAAACCAACCAGGAAAATAAGTTAAATGACATGCGTAGAGGAATCAACTCTAAAACAAGTTAAATGACATGCAAACCTTCCTCTAATAAGAAAACTGACTGCTTTTTGGGGATTTTGGCTGGATAATTTCCTTCTTTTTTTGAAGAAGGTGAATATAAGATAGAGAAAGACGACGCAACCGATAGAACTACGACTAGGGTGAGAGAAGGAGAGAAAGAGGTTATTCGATGGAGTGCGATTAGCGAGAATTGGACTGCGAATATAATTAAGAATTTTACTATTTTTTGGGGCGCGAATAGCGAGAATTGGACTGCTAATATCAACTCTCTAATTTTTTGATGTGCCTTTTATCACTGATATGCGCACATCTATTTTTGGTGTGCCTTTAACACCACTCTTATTTTATAGTTAAAATTAGGGGTGCAATTGGAATCCTTGCATATTAAAAACAATTGACTAAACTATCTCTTAAACAATAAATAGAGGCAATTGTTATTCGCAGATCCTAAATGTCTGTATGCAGCCCAACTTTTTCTCATTTTATTTGAGTTTACAAATTGTTATCCGCATACCAATTTTAAACTTGAGAAGTCGATATCTTTGTTCTCCAAGAGCAAGGAAGGAACATTTCTGACGATCTTCTGAGCACTTCAATGTACGTGTGCACAGATCATGATTCATAAAATAAATGAGCGAATAGAGACTGACTTGAGGAAGAAAGATGATTTCTTCATTGTTCATGCGATTTCGATTTGTTTGGGAAGATTTATATAACTAGGGTTTGTTTAGGAAGATTTAGATAGCTAGAGTTACTCTATTTCTGTGACGAAGAAGATGACAAAAATTCCATTTTTTTTTCAATTTTCTTGATGTAGATATAGCAAAAATATCTGTCAATAAACAAAATCTACTGATTGAATGCATTTTCTCCATTTATGACACACGGTATCTAGTTTAATAAGAAGTGCAATATTACAAAAATTAAATTTGTTCATAAATTAATGCGAGATCAATTTTTATTGATAAATAAAGTTGTCCATTAAATGTGTGGTAGGAAATAATGATGTTCATGCTTTCTGCACAAAAAATAAAGATGAAGTTTCTACTTCCTACACAAAAATATATAGGTGAGTTAGAGTTATGACCTAATCGGCTACATGCTAATGGGATGGCTCCAAAAGCAAAAAAGCGTTCGTTTTGCGGGTTTTGAGAGAAAGGAATTGATTTTGGGTATATCAAAATTAATATTTGTGTTCGTTTCGTGTGTTTAGAGAAAGGAATTGATCCGATCGATTTTGGGAGGAAAGTTTTGGACCAAAATCAATTATGCTGTTCGTTTGAACTTTTTTATGGACGAGATTGATTTTTGCCCAAAACCCATAGATTTTGGAACTTTAGAAATCTACCTATCCCCAAAATCGACCAAATTTGGTAAGTTTTCCTTCATGTCCGATCACCTTACCCACAAAACTATGAGTGCAAATGAAGAAAAAATGATTGATCAAAACCTTCCTGCAAAATTATGGGTGCAAACGAACAAAAAAATTATATTTCATTTGGTAAAATTTATTTTTCAAAATCTTCCTGCAAAACCATGAGTGCAAACGAACAAAAAATTTGGTTTTGGACCAAAACCAAAACCTACAAAATTTTGATTTTTGCCTAAACCAAAACCTTCCAGGTAAAACCCGTGAAACGAACGCAGCGACGATTGTTATTCGCACTACAGTTTTGATTATCCGCACTCTTTTTGTATAAGTTATTACGCGCCATTTGGAAATACGTCTTGTAAATGCATTTTTTTAGGAAAAGTGTTCGTGTTGAACACGTTTCCTAAAAATGCATGTACAAAGTGTATTTCCAAAAATTCGTTATAGCTACGCATATGTTTCAATCAGGGCGGCAATACGTCTTACGCGTGTATTTTTAGGAAAAGTGTTTAACACAAAAGTTGTAGATTTCATCATCTACAACTTTTGTGTTTATCACTTTTCCTAAAAATGCACATTCAAGACATATTTCCAAAAGACGCTTAATAACTCATACAAAAAGATTGCGGATAGCCAAAACTGTAGTGTGGATAACAATCACTTTCAATAATCTGGTTTCGTGTCGATTCACGAGTATCCGAACCATAGGAATCGAGAATCGAACCTAACATAACTACTCAATTCTAATATTTCTAAATCCGGAACCGAACCGAGACACACGATAACCGACCCGATCCGCCAATTCGATTCGGTTTTAGTCCGATCCTCAGCACTTACATTACTTTTGCACACCGCTAGTTAAATTCTTCGAAATATTACTATGAAGTATGAACCTATGATCATCGTTCCTTCCCACCATTTTCGTGTATTTTTGATTAATTTATTCCTGCTGATTCAGTTGCATATTTTTATTATTGATATTTAATTTTTTTCTACAATGACTAAAATTGATTTATAATATAAATATTTATTTTTTAATTAGTTTGAACTATTCTAAAGGGTAGTTTAAATCAAATCTAACTTAGAGCAATAACATAGGTTTTAGAGAACCCACCCCTAATCCAAGAATATTGATGCTCCTCCTATCATCTTACACCATGTCCGCTCTTAACCCTCCCGAAAGCCGCGCCCCTCTTTCTCCTCGCAGGGTGGTTTACATAACCCGTTAAGATGTAAAACTTGCAGGAATATTGTCGAAGCATGAGAGAAGCTCTGTTTTTTTTAATATGCAATAGCATTGCTGAACGAAAAAAGGCCAGCGGCCCAACCTACACCAAGATACAACCATTCAGATCTTCATTTATAATATCATGAAGTTCTGAATCAACTGACTCTAAAGACTCCCAAAGAAAATCGATACCCGATTTAGCACGTTTAGCACAATAGTCAGCTGCCTGATTGGCGTCGCGAGGGATAAGGTTGAAAACAACCTTGCAAAATCCCCCCATGAAAGAGAGATCCATGTCGGCTATACGAGCATCATTCCACGCGAGAGAAGCTCTATCTGGAATTTAGATAGATACAAAGACTTTCTTCATCTGGTGAGGACTGTGCGAAGGCCAGGTGTTGCGAGGACTCCTCTTATGCGTGTGCGTGAGGACTACTACTACGGGTGTGCAAAAAGAACTGGAGAACCAAGAACCGATTTGGAACCGAACTGAATCGATCAATTTGGGTTTGTTATGGTGGTTCTCGGTTCGATTATGGTTCCCAAATAACTTGTAACCGATCCTTCGGGTCGATTCTCAGTTCTTGGGATCGGGTACCGAAAACTGACCCATGAACCTAATTGTAAATAATTGCTATTTGATTAATAATTTAGGTAAAATTTAATATTTACTATATATCTATTCTTAATAATTAATAGTTAACGGAATACATATTATTTAATATTTGTCATTTCACTTATGATTCACAAAACGTCAATTTTTTTTCATAGGCTTCAAAAATATACGAATTATCAGATGATATCATGTTAAATTTGATTCAAACTTGCTACACCTATATTTATAGACAACATCTTAATAGTATTAACTTGCAACTTGCTCTATCATTACGTAATACGAATAATGATTAATTATGAAGGTAACACTACTAGAAAAGTGACTTTTAGTCACACTCTTTTTTGCCACGGGTAAAAAATCATGGCTAATAATGAAGTATTAATCACGTCTCTTAATTCGTGACTAATAAGCAAGTATTAACTATAAATGTTTAATTCGTGGAAAAAAATATTAGCCACAATTTGTTTAATTCGTGACTAATATTTAATAGTGTTAGTTATGGTTGCCTAATTCATGACTAATATTTTAGTCACACTTCTTAATCCATGACCAAAAAGGAAGTATTAATCACAGTTTTGAGACGTGGCAAAAAGATTACTATGAGATAAATGATTAACATTTATCTATTTTATTAATAATATGTGCAAACAATATTAAAATTATTTTAAACATTAATTCTCATACTTAAATAATCTGTCACATATAATTCAATCACATCACGTGTTATGATCGTCTTAATTATTTATATACATATGTAGATTAGTTTTTGACAAATTGTCACAGTTTTGGACAGTATCTTACGAATAATGATCCATTTACTAGGATTCTTTTCTTTACAGAGGATTGTACATTTTCTGAACTATCTTTTGTACATTAACATCCAATCTACCGACGAAAGTGTACGCTTATATGTGTGCAAAACAATGATTATGAAACCAACATTAACAACAACATTCCAATCATTCACAGTTGCATTATTTTGTCCATGCAAAGAGAAAGAACAATCACACTACTTAGAGCTGCGCTTTCTTATGTTTTTTTCTCCACAAAATCTTTGTTGTATTGACTTTCACGTGAAAATCCCACACTATCACAACCGAGCATAATCATAGGTTTTGCTCTTGCAATTAGCTTATCGGCCATTTGAACAGTAATAATAAACCCAAGATCATTCGTAACATTACGAACCCATTTTCTAACATCTATTTCAATTGATTGAGATGATTCTTCGTTAGCCAATAATTCTTTAGATATATCCATCACTAATAATCACAAAACAACCTTGCATTAAAGGAACATAAAATTGGAGGTGTAAATCATTTGAAATTAGTTTTGAAAATGTTGAGTGACTAATTGGAGGTGTAAATAATTTCTAGAGATCAAGATCCTAATAATTCTTTAGTTTTGAACATGTTGAAATTAGTACTTGTTTTGAACATGTTGAGTGGCTGATTTTCAGAGATGTTGTTTTTGATTGACATAGGTAAAATGTACAACACATAGAGAAAAGATAGCAATACCTGCAAATTAATCAGCAACCACTGGAATGCCTCTGGAATATAGTGTTAGAATCTTGCAATCAAGAAGTAGTAAGAGATTAATCTTACTGCCAACGTAATACGAGCCAACATGATCGCACATAAGAACATGTGGAAATTGGAGTGTTTGATCATGTTGGTTTACGAAACCTAGTTCTGAATGAGCATATATAATATGTTGTACGGTATTTGAGGCACACGACCCCAGAAACTCATCCGTGTGTCAAGGGCGTGTGTGCTCAAAATGACGGGATAACGATTGACAACATTTATGGACCAAAATGAACAACTTTCGAAGGTACACGCCTGCGACACATGCCAGTGTGCCAAGGGCGTGTGTCCAGTTTTTCATTCCAGAGTCACGAGGAGTTGTGTCTGAATGAACCGACACGACTTTTGGGACACACGTCTGAGGCACACGCCTATCTGCCAAGGGTGTGTGCACCCCAAATTTCTCGTATGGATTCGTGCCAACAAATGTAAGACCCCCCCCCCCCCCCCCCCCCCCCCCCCCCCCCAAAAAAAAAAAAAAAAAAAAACTGAACCGAGTTCAGGGAGAGGGGGTCTTACTGCCCAAGGAGGTCACTTAGCGCTTCCCGGGTGGCAACGAACCACCCTCTCAAGCGCTGAGTGGTCGCCTTGTCAGGCACAAGAATCATTACATCACATCAGAGTCACATTGCGGAAGCAGAAGTAAGGAAGTCTAATAACGCAACCGATATATATATATATATATATATATATAAGCAAAAGACCGTAGCTTACTGTTTACATGAATGACCCTGTGGGCTACAAGTAACTACTACCACATAAACACTCCTTATTTAGCCCTATACTCTAGGACTCACATCACGGAAGACATGGGGTGAGGCTGGAGTATCCGATCGGGCCATCTCGAGGGCCGGTAAGTCATCCAGCGGTGCGGGGGCTTCGCGCTGTCCCATCTCCTGTGAATGGTCATAAGAATAACCGTTAGTCACAGAGCTAAGTGGAAAACACATCCCTTCCCCGGATCCGTATCCTGGGGGTGGGCTTAAGCACCAGAAATAGATAGCCGAAGCAAGAAAGGGTTTGCAGCAGGTGTATATATATTGTACAACCCTCATATTTCTGAGTCGGTGTGACCCAACGCGGATGAGGTCGTGATAGAGAGGGTGACCGTGACGCAGTTGACTGACCCGTCGGAGGTTGTCAAGCTCGAAAAGAGAAGGCCTGGGGGGGGGGGGGGGGGGCAGACTTCCCCACTTGGACGAGCGAACCTTGGGTCCACTCGCCCGAGTGGTGTGGGGGGGGGGGGGGGTGGGGGCGAGTGGACCATAGGTCCACTCGCCCAAAGTGGGGGGCGAGTGGACCATAGGTCCACTTGCCCAGGCTTGTGGGCGATAGGTCCACTCGCCCCAGGAAATTGGGCGAGTGGACCCATGATCCACTCTCCGGGGGGGGGGGGGGGTTGAGTAGACCGCAAGGTCAACTCGCCCAGCCCGGGTGGTGGACCTTCGGTCCACTCCCCCTACCCTCGACAAGGGGGGGGGGGGGAGTGGACACCTCGTGTCCCACTCGCCCCCTCTTGTGTTGATCGTTCATATTCGTAGTTGAGCCACGGATAGCAGAATTGTGGCTATCCGCAGCCCGATTTTGGGAAGTCTATAAATAAACCCCCCATGGGCACCTTGGGAAGGGCTGGTCTCCCCCTCCCCTCGCATGTGTCTTGTGAGCAAGCACTACCCCCTGTTAGTGAAGGTTGAGGGTGAGGTGGTCCTTAGTGCCCTCCAAGGTGCCCAGACTCAGCATTGGCTTGGGAGGGGAAGCTCTCTTTGAACTTCCGGGTGTGTGGTGGGACCTCCACGCTGCAGCTTAAGGGGTTTGTTTTTGGACTCAAGTGTTCTTCAAGGGTAAGGTCTTTCGGTTCTAGCTCGGGTCAAGTAAGGCTTAGCTGCATCCCCCTTTCGAACGTGGAGAGCAATTCTCTAGTTTCAACATATATATCGGGCCTTCAAGCAATATTATCAGTTAAATAAAGGAAGTGCGCAACTTATACTAACATTATTACCCTATCTTGCACACACACAACAGATGTTCAAAACCAATACACAAAAACTCTGTGTCGACACAGTTTGGACCGCTTTCCTTCCAGCAGGGTAGCGAGCCCCGCGGGCCTCATCGATGTGGCCTTCGGTGACAGTGGCTAGTCCTACCACTTCTGAGCATAGTCATACTGTATCACCCAGGCCTTCCCGTACAACTTGGTGTACAACTTGGATTTGAGCGACATCTGGCGAATCCGAGATTTAAGCCGACCAGGGGAGGCAAATCAACGGGTTCGAAGTGGTGATAACCCGCGGTGCACATCTCCCTGTCGCCATGAGTCGTCAACCCTCCCGCACCGGTACGAATGGTCTGTGGGCGTGACCGAACCGCCACTTTACAACAAGCAGTTCACAAACATTTTAAAGAAAAGAACAACTACTTTAGGTCCGCTGCGACTTTCTTGACTCTACCGGTTACCCAACTTTTGGCCGGGAGACGCAACAGACAAGGGGGCACATTATTTGGTGCTAACTATGGAGGAGATACTCAACTCGCGATTATCCCCGACTAAGGCCTCACCAGCAGAAAAACCGTCTGCTAGAGCCAAACCTGGGTTAGCACCATGGGTATAAGTATGATAATTATGGTGCAAAATAAACCGCGGTGCTGAGTAATAAAGCATTTTACATAAAGGAAGGCTGAAAGCAAGGGGCCGGAATAACTGGATCAGTGCGAAACTAGAGTATTAAAAAGGGTATACAGAAAGTAGTAATTACAGGACCAGTACGAGACTGGAGTATTGAAAAGAATAAACCGAAAGCAGTAAATACAGGACCAGTACGAGACTGGAGTATTGAAAAGAATAAACCGAAAGCAGTAAATACAAGACCAGTACGAGACTGGAGTATTGAAAAGAAGAGACAAAAAGCAGTAAATAGGGGACCAGTACGAGACTAGAGAACATGAATAAATAAATAGGTTAGTAGTCCAATCACTCCATAATCAGGAGGCTTCAGTTTCATCTCCGTTCTTAGGAGGGAAGTCCTGTTCTTTCTCCATTCATAGGAGTTTCTTCTCAATTCCGTCTATCATAGTTATAGTCCGAGAATTTTCTTAAACACAGTTCAATGATTTATAAGCTTTCATATTCATTTGAGGTTTGAGTTTACACTTTCACTTATCGGATTACTACCCATAATGTCGTTCCACAATTATGGCGCGATTGCGTGTTTCGATGCCTTATTGTTTTCTTGAAAAGTTGGCGAGCCTGCCATTTATCTCCAAATAATCCACTTATTTTAGAGTATATTTACAATAACATGTCAAAGGCCCACAAATTTTTCCCAAATATTTCGATCCATTTTAGGGTTTTATTTTGCTCGAAGAAATCTTATTTAGGCTTATAAAAATATCAAAATAGTTGATAAAAATCCCAAACTTTGATAGTGTCTGTGAAATGGCCTAAACTTGAGCATATAGTTTTTCATGAATTTTCCAAAGTTGTTTGGTCATTTAATTCCTTCAATTAAATCTTGAAAAGACCTTTAAAAATAGCTAAACACATCATAAAATTCTCGAAAAATTACTGAAGATAGCCCTCTGGGTAGGGAATATTTTTCATGTAAAAAGTTTTTGCCCTTGGAGCATAGGTTTGCCTTAGAAAAATCAGGAAGGTTATAAGAGGGTGGGGTGCGGATAAAGAAATCCAGGGGAAAAGAGGCCGGATAGCGCGCCATCCTTCGGTCCCCACAACGGATCTGCAGCCGATCCGCTGTGGGGGGGCGCACAATTTTATGCAGGGGCGGGAATTAATAAAGCGGGGGCCGTCCGATCTCAGCATGGAGATCTGACGGCCCCCATATCTTGACGGGGCCGCTAGGTGTGGCAGCCGCTGCCACCGCTGAGCAGCGGCCGCCAGGTGTTGGTGCTGCCCCCGGTCGGCTCACCGGGGGCTGGCGATCAATCCGGCGGTGGTCTGGCGGCCTGGAGCCGCCGGCCACCGTCGGATTTTAAGGAGGAGGAGGGAGCGGTGGCGCGACCTGCATGGGCCATGCTGGCAAATGCCGCGCCACCTCTCCCACTGGGAGGGCCTCCCTCCTCCCCCGGCCGGGTCGCCGGGGGTGGGGCTTACCTCTGGTGGTGGTCCGGCGGCCATGCGCCACCGGCCGCCGCCGGAGATAGCCGCTGAAGCGCTACAGTAAAGAAAAACAGAGAGGGAGGAGGGGAGGCTTGCTGGTGCCGCCTCTCTTCACTGGAGCCGGGGTCCCCGGGTGGGGACCTGCTCCCCTAGCACCACCACTGCCGCTGGGGTGAGGCTCACACGACCGATCCACCACCCAGTCCTGGGCATGGCTCGGGTGGCGCCGATTGCGCTCTAGCGATGGGGGGAGGGGGGCGTCATGCCACCGTGGAGTGGGAAGGAGAAGGGGAGGGTCATCCACCTGATGGAGGGGTGGCTCAGGAGGTGGTGGGCTAAGCGGCCATGGGAGGGTGGCAGAGGTGGAGGGCTTGGAGGGGTTCTCCAATGAGTGGAGGGGGGTTCAGGTAGAGGGGAGGCTGGCTGGAGGGAGTGGGTGTGAGCTCAGAAGGGGGGGGGGGGGGGGGGGGGGGGGGGGGGGGAGTATTCCCTTTATAGGGAGGGAGGGGGGTCCTCCATCCCTTTCTCCCGATGTGTGACTAAAGGGAGGGAGGGTGGGGGGAGATATTTCTCCCCCCTCCCTCCACTACCCTATGGTGGGCTGCCCCCCACGGGGGCAGCCCCCTTTCATGGTGGGGAGGTAAGTGAGAGCTCCCCTTTAAGGAAATATCCAGAACTAGAGTGTGTGTGTGTGTGGGGGGGGGGGGGGGGGGGGTTGACCAAGGTCAACCCCAGGGTGGGTCCCCCATGTGGGTCAAGGTCCAAGGGGTCCAACTTGTCAGGTGAAGGGTTATTATCGGGGTGTCAAATCAATAAGGGGTGCGTGCACACTTTTTGATGTGACCTAAAGCTTGATTTGACTGTGGGTTGACTTTCTGATGTCGGAATTGGTTGCAACAAATTTTGTTGGCCTTGTTTTGACTTTAGGAGTCCACTAAGACTCACTGAAGTTGATTCCGAGTTCGTATGCTTAGTATTTCAAAAATTATACCGTGGTAGTCTACAAAATCTAAAACGGACATATTTCCCGTATGACCCCGGATTGAAGTGCAACGAATTCCGTTGCGCTCGTATTGGTTGCACGAGTCTAACGGAACTGACAAAAGTCAATTTGGAGTATGTATGGTCACTATTCCACAATAGTGTGGTTGTGACGCGCCACGATCTTCAAAATAGTCGTTTTCCCTAAACGACCTTGGATCGGAATGGAACGAGTTCCATTGCACTCGTATTGGTCATACGAGTCTAACGGAACTAGCGTTGTCACGGTTCCGGTTCGGTTCCGGTTTTACAAAAACTGTGAACCGAACCGTTAGGGTAACAGTTCTTCAAATTAGAACCAAAATCTTATTTGGTTTGACCAGTTCTGGTTCCGGTTCCAACATAATTTTTGAAACCGTCATGCCTACGGTTCCAGTTCACTAAGAACCAAAACCAAGTTTTTCACTGACGGTTCGGTCAGGTTCTATGCGGTTCTGGTTCGGTCACTTAGATTTTGAAGCCACAAATTTTTCTCAAAATTTGAAGCATTTTAAATGAAATTTTTAACGATTCAAACTAGATTGAATGTTCTCATACTTAATTTTCTCACAAGGAAGAGAAGAGCCACCAAAATTTCTAATTTGTCCATGAATTATGATTACTGTGACAAGATCACAAGATACTAGCCAAACATACAATGAGTTGGGAGAGAACATATCAAGTAAAGTTGTTGATAAACGCCAAATTTATTATCAGATATAATTCAAATATGGAAAAATATACATAATTTACCAACTAAATCATGCATAGCATGAAACTTAACTGTATCACTAAAATTATAATATATAAATAAAAAAACAAATGAATTTTACAGACAAAACTCTGATTCAAAGGTAGCTTCAAATGACTGGAGCACAACCTAAGAACCATAATATTTCTTGAACTACACATGATTCAAGACCATCAGAGGGAGCAATATATTTTGATCAGTCTTAGACAAGCCACGTAACGATTTCGCAAGGATTTCTCGTAAACTTCTGAGAAATAGAGAGAGCAGGAGATAGAGGCAGATACACTAGAAAATAGAAGCAGGTATAAAGCTGAACAATACTAGAAAAAAATGAAGGATCGCCAATTGAGTTCGTACCTAAGCTATGTTGAGAAGTGATCGGCGCTGAAGTTCAAAGAAACAAGGTGGAACCCCACTGCAAGATCATAAAAAAATAGCAGAGCGGGGAACTTGAGCGTTAGAGAGGGGGAACTTGAGCGCCGGAGAGCGGGGAACTTGAGCGCCAGAGAGCGGGGAACTTGAGCGTCGGAGAGTGGGAGAGCAGAGAAAAGAGAGCCAAGAAACGCTTCATCGGTCGTCGGGAGAGGAGATGCGCAGAGTACAACTACAAGAAATGCAAAGTACAACTACTTGCCGCAAGTCTCATTAGTCATTATGGATGTGCAGACTTCAGACCATAGAGTACAGTGTAGGCGTGTAACTTTGTGGGCCTTTAAAGTATTTATTTATCTTCATCTTTAATTATAAGCATCAAAAAGTAAATTAATCAGGTCTAGAAATTTAAGCTGTGCCCGGATGTGATATATTCAAAACGTAAATGCATTCAAGCTGTGCGCGGATGTGATTTTAATTTTTTTAATCTAATTTTCAATATATTCAATAAATACTAATTATAAATGAAGATAAATAAATTTTTTATGTTAAAATAATAATAATAAACGGGTTGCGGTTCGGTTATGTGTCGGTTCGGTCCGGATCGATTCTAGCAATTTTGAAACCGCTCGAGACTTGTATATTGCGGTTCCGATTTCGGTTCCGGTCTGGATAAAAAAATGAAGGAACCGCACCCGGACCATTGTTGTTTACGGTTCCAAAATTCAAACCAAAACCCGAATAATTGCGAACGGTTCAGTCCGGCTCTTTGTGGTTTCGGTTTGGTTCCGGTTCGACTTACGGTTTTTGGTTTTAAGTGACAGCTTTAAACAGAACTGACGAAAGTCAAATTTGAGTACGTATAGTCACTATTCCACGATAATGTGGTTGTGACGTGCTACGATACTCAAAATGATCGTTTTCCCTAAACGATCTCGGATCAGAATGGAACGAGTTCCTTTGCGCTCGTATTGGTCATACGAGTCTAACGGAACTGACGGGAGTCAATTTGGAGTACATATGGTCACTATTCCACAATAGTGTGGTTGTGATGCGCTATGATACTCAAAATGGTCCTTTTCCCTAAACGACCTCGGATCGGAATGGAACGAGTTCCGTTGCGCTTGTATTGGTCATACGAGTCTAACGGAACTAACGGGGGTCAATTTGGAGTTTCCTAGCACAACACCCCCTACTCGAGTCACTTTCTATCCTTTGAGTTTACTTTTATTGGGTCCACTAGGGTCTAGTGACCCAATAAAAGTCGAGATGTTACAATAAATATGTCAACTTATCCTGAACAACGAATGCCGTTCTCGGAGTTCTTCATTCCGTAAAACTATTAAAGATACATCTCTACCAAATCGGAACTAGCATTTCGAATGTGATAAAAATTAAAATCTCCAGCCCCAAGTACGTTGGACATACTGTGTGGTGTTTCCAACGTTCGTGCGGATACCTCTAGAGACGCTGATACTATTTTGCGCTTTGAATCAAACACCAATTATTCTTCTCAAAATTTGATTTCGACACAGGTATGAACTTCTTTCTTTCTTGATTTAGCGTGTTTCGGGATCCTGTTTGGGGCTTCCTATGTTTCCACTGCGCATTTGATGCCCTTGAAACCCAACAAATATCCATGTTGTTGAGATTATAGGAGTACCTCTGGAATAAGCAACCTCTAGAAAATCGGAGGTCGACGCTTACCTATGGAATGCAGCTCCCACCCGATTCAGAAACATTGTAATCAACCAAATATTAAAGAGAAATAATCTATGTGTTGGGTATTGTATCCACAATAACCTTGATTTGTAGGAAGTCATCCTTGAATCAAGATTGAATTGCTTGTGTATTTGATATGCTTTTGTAGTATTGTTCTTGCAGGTTCACATTGCTAAGTGTAGACCAATGTCAGGTCACAATGGGTCAATAAGCACAGTTTCATACAATGTAATTCCTCATTGTGTGGGACATGGTGTTGACTCATGTGTGATCTCTCTATTGGGATACACTTCATTTTCAAGACAATTGAAGCTCATGGTTTGTAGGTGCAGCTAGTGTCCAAGTGTGGAAGAAAGAAAATTTTCCTGAAAGTTTTCCTAAGTCAATTTTTCGAGAAGTTAAGGTATTTCTCGAGAGATTCAATTGATTTCTCGAGAAGTCCTTATGAGCTCTCGAGAAATTCTTGTAGTTCTCGAGAAGTCTTTCTCAGCGGTCGAGTAGTCTTTCTCAGCGGTTCTATCCCTTCTGAAGTATTTCTCGAAGTTTATTTCTCTTGAAGTCAAGAGTTCTCAAGAAGTCTTTCAATCCTTCGAAAAGTTTTTCTTTATCATTTCTCGAGAAGTCCATCATTTCTCGAGAAGTCTATTCCAAGCCTCTGAAATTTTCTTCCATGATTTTTCTCGAAATCAAGCTGCTATCTCTCGAGAAGTTATACATTTCTCGAGAAGTTTGATTCTCGTTATTCTCGTGATTTTAATCTATTTGACGTTACGTCTTTTCCGTCTGTTTGACGTGACGACTTTCTTCGTTTCGGTTAAGGTTAATCCTTTCCTAATTCTTATCATTAAGCCTTTGTCTATATAAGGCTCTCTCTTAGGATTAATCTTAATGAGTATTATTATTGATGAATCATTAATCTCTTCCGTAACCTAATCTCTCCATCCGATTCAAGAAGAACGAAAAGTGCCGCGCTCGTCGCCAATTGTTGGAGATCGATCTGAAGTTCTGATTTATCGTCTCTAGTGGAAGAAAAGTTTCGATCGATCCTCGCTCCATCATCTACTGTATCTGTTGGATCGAATCGAATCGTAGAAGATCAGATCTGTGTCATTTTCAAGTCTTCCTCATCGACATCACGTCAAAGCCATTCAAGTCTCAAGAAGGAAGAAGATCTCTAAGGAGTTTTCAGATCTGTTCGTGAATTGATAAGTGCTATATCATTCTTTAATTTCATTTGATTGTAGGAGAGGTTTTCTCCGAGTTGTAGGAGAGGTGTTCTCCGAGTTGTAAGAGAGGTTCTCTCTGAGATTGTAGGAGATTTGTCTCCGAGTTGTAGGAGTGTAGACTCCGAGATTGTAGGATCATTCTTGATCCGAGTTATAGTGACGTAGTCAAGTCTAGCTGTGGTGCTAGATTGGCCAGGCCGGCAAGTGGAGTACCCAAGAACGGGGAATCACTATAAATCTCTTGCGTCGTCTGTGTTTGTGATTTGCTTTCTGTGCATTCTCTTATCAAGATTTTTTATTCCGTAAAAAACGTAGTTATCACCTATTCACCCCCTCTAGGTGATTTAGGTTGGCAACTAGATATTACATTATGTAAGCAACACAACATACCCGAACCAAATGATATATGTTCTTCAATAAGCTTAAGCAGTGATTTGAGCATACCTACAGGAGATGGCAATGTGCGAAAAAGATGAAATGGTCAAAGATTTCAGAGGTCGGCGCTGGGCAAAAATCTTTCCTCCAAAGAAATGTGGCACATGATTCCGGAGGGTGGGGTATAGTCGACGACAAATGTCAAAAATGGCAGAGGAAAAGGAAAAAATGTGAGGAGTCGGCTGCGTTCCTGGGGCACTAGGAGTTATCTGAGGGGGGGGGGGGGACTGTCTGGCGAGAAATTAGGTTACACTTGTATGCCTTTAGTGTAAAAAAATTAAGGGAAATATTAGGATTTTTTTCTCATGAAATGGTGTGCATATAATCATTTTAGGTGTGCCCTTAACACCACCCAACATATAACAATCCAGTGCCCAAATTCAAATGTACCATCCTTGCTAGAAACAACAGGTCTCTACATAGTGATTTCATCTGCAATGACCTCATCCCGTTCTTGCACCATTTCCACTTCTTCCAGATTATGAGAAAACATGAGGTTACCATCCTTAGAATCATCCTTACCTGTTTTGGGAGGCACGATTTTGGGGAGGCACACCCCCGCCCTTACGAACGCGCTTCTCCGTCAGCACTCGATCATGTTCTTGACTTTCCGCCCGCAAAACAAGCCAAGCGCTTCCGCATTCATTGTACGCTCAGAACGCTTCCGTGCTCATTGCGCGCTCAGAACACTTCCGTGTTTGCGACGCGCATGACAGTTAACCTTTCCCAATTTCCTAGATTGCATGTCTAGTTCCCTGCGCTCAACGCCGTCAATAAAGCTGTCCGAACTACTCAGGGGGCAAAACAGGAATATCCAAAAAATGGTTATCCGTGTGCTCCAAATCGGCAAGTGTGATTCGCCCGTCAGGTGGTCACGGTGGTTACGATGGTGAAATTACCGGGCTACCCCTGCCCAAAGCTATAAAAGGAGCCAAGGCCTTCATTTCAAGATACCTTGTCTTCTGCACTCGAGAGAGCTCCGTTGAAGATTCCTTAGAGTTCTTCTTCGGCGATTGAAGATTTTCTCCAAGTCTTTGAAGATCTCCTTCGAGTATTCAAAGATCTCCTTCACTTTCGAAAACATTCTTCCCAAGTGACTCAAAAATCCTCCGGGCACTGAGAGGCGATCAAAACATCTCACTTTCACTCCCACAAAAAAGTACTTAGTTTCCTAAGAGGTGACCTGTCACACTCGAAGATTTCTATTTGTAATCATTGTAACGAGCGGCGGCCCTGTCGCCCTTGAATTCTCAGTTTTGCTTGTAAGAAATAGACATATAGTGGAATTTGGCTGGCACAGTTCCGACCGCGTGGTTTTTTGTTGGAACATGGTTTTCCGCATCCCTTTGATTTGAGAATAACAAATCCTACTTGTATTTGATCTTCTTCTCATTGTGTTTTTAGCATGCAGGTTTGGACAGTTATGACACCAGGTTGCTGAAACAATGGTCTGGCACTAACCACAAACTGAAGGATTGAAAGTTGTTTAACGCCAAGTGTTAAGTTAGCGCTAAATGAAAGCTGCGTTCGACGAAATGAAAGCTGCTTTTGACGAACAGAAAGCCGCGTTCGACAAACTGGCGATCAACGAAATGAAGCAGCTGAGAACGGAAGCTGCGTTCGACGAAATGAAAGCTGCGTTCGACGAACTGAAAGCTGCGTTCGACGAACTGGCGATCGACGAAATGAACCCACTGTGAACGGAAGCTGCGTTCGAATTGTAGTCGACGAAAGAATCCCGTTCGACGAAATATGTTCGACGAAATTTTCTATTCGACGAATTGACGTGCCAGCTGATTAAAGAAAGAATCTCAATGCCAGGCGTTAGTCTTAACGCTGAGCGCTATCCGGTCGACGAATTTGGCAAGGAGAAAGCAGCCGTGATTGCAGGAGGAACTTTAGGAATGATTTGCCCAATGCCCCGCGTTAGCCCTAACGCCGACATTGATATTGCCTAAAATAAAACAATTCCTAAAGTGCAGAATCTCCTTCCTCTTCTGAAGATCCGAGCCATCAATATGTTGCAATATATGGTCAACGCCAGGCATTAGCACTTAACGCAGGCGTTAGCTCAAAGTCTATAAATTGGATGATTTCGACGTCTCTTACTACTGATCAACAAGAGCCCTTGTCCAGCACTTCAGAAACTCAGTCAAGGCTGTATTTCCAGACAAACACATCTCCCACTCATATTTCAAAAGGAGGAATCAAAGGTGGCTTGGATCAACACGCTAACTCAACGCGAAAAACGCACTCTTGGACTTCAACGATCTTCAGCGATTCTTTGGCGTCTCTTTCAGATTACCTCATAGGGAGTTTTATATTTGTATTTTGTCCTTTATTTCATCTTTGTAATCGGTTCGTGAATTCTCCTCGTGTTGGCGACTAGGTCTAGTACGACTTAGGGAGGAATTCGCCTCGTGTTGGCGACTGGGTCTAGGGAGTAGATCTAGGGGGTGCTCGAGGCCTTTCTGGTGATAGATTGGCTAGAGCGGCTTGAGGCCGTATCTGGGAAGAGATCGGCTAAAGCCAACCGGTTTGTGGGGATACGAGTCGGTATAGAAAACAAAAAGAGTTTTCATATTATTCGCTTCGATTTCTAGCGTCATTGAAATCAGATTTTGTAATCAATTTTATAAATGATAATCATGTCTTTTCTTGTTTAATAAAATTGATTTCATTATCTCTTTACTTTTGATTTAACTTACTTCGACCAAAATATCAAAAGTTTTCTATTAAATTTTAAAGTTTTTAAAACCCTTATTCACCCCCCTCTAAGGGCGCCTACAGATCCAATATTTTTTACCCTTTCCGGGTTTTCCACGTTAAAAATTTTTTGGGTTATCCACTAGTTCTCTCATTGACTATTTGCGCGCTCGGCTCGCTCTGGAGCTAAGGTGGTTCAATTCGACCAGTCTACTAGAGCGTCGAGTGACCCGCAATAGTTTGGCGCTGTCTGTGAGAATGCGAGTTCCCGGTTAGATCAGAAAGCAATCTTCCTGAGAGATCGGCAAGGATGGATACTCACCCGACCATTTCAGACGCGAACAGTTCCTCTCTCCCCACAAATTCATAAGGGGGAGCACCCGTCGTTGCACCTATCCTACCTCAATGGCCCGACCAGACCAATGAGGAAGTGCATATGACAATGGGGCAAGTTCCTAATGATGACATACTCTGGGCCGGTCAATGCCCCTTGTCAGAGCAGATCTTCGCATATCCAGTCCCACTTTGGATTAAGCCCCCGCAATATAGGAAGTTCCACGGAATAGAAAACCCATATGAGCATGTCAACTACTTCCTGACCGCGATGCAAACATTCGGGCTTCCAGATCAGATTACTTGTAAGATCTTTCCCGCAACACTTCATAGCGAAGCTCTCCATTGGTATCGGTCCCTACTAGAAGGAATCATTCACCACTTCACTGAGCTATCCCAGTTGCTTACCGGATTACATGAAGTCCGGGAATGGACTGTCAAAAAAGTAATTCAGACAATGAAGGAGCCCGGGGAGGACAAACTTTTCCCTTCAAAACAAATGGAGCGCGACCAGCGCCAGGGGGGCTTCACCATAAGATCACATCAAGAGAATCTCCACGGAGGTTTGGATTTTATAATACATGCAAGCATTGAGAGCCCATCATTTGAGTTGAGAAGGGCGTTGATAAGCCACCGCATATCATTCAATATCCTATTCATGACAACTATGACATGACTCAAGCTCCTTGGTGGGAACCTCAAGCTCAGAGCTAGCCATGCAGAACTTCCGGATGGAATAATAATACCCACCATAAGAAACATCATCCTCCCCGTACATGTAGGGACAATTCCAGACCCCGTCCAATACAAAGTCCATTTCATCATCGCGGAAGCTGATTCGCCATATGACGCGATATTCGGGAGCATCCTGCTCGACACACTACAACGTGACACCTCCATGGTAGGCCATATGGCGAGCAAAAGAAAGATCCTCCAAAACTCCATTCGTCATCTCAGCAACGCAACGACCGAGGTTCCTTGGGTTAGCCACGGGCCTCCACAAAGCCTGCACCCCAAGAAGCTTTGCTTAGAGAAAAGCCGCGTGGTACCAGCGCCGACAACATAAACTAATCTCTTGGCATCAACCAATCCATCACAAATTGAAACCATGGGTCGGAAGAGGAAGGGACAAAGAGCACCTATAGAGGTCAGTCGGCCTAACCAGAGCCAGTCGGTCTGTTCCCGAGGGTTGATGAACTGGAAAACCCAGATCTACACCCCGTTAAACGCATCCTGCGAGCATATCCCTATCTATAATCTACAGCAACAAGATTGTCAAATGGTCGGGGGCCTCTCCCCAGCAACTCGGGGAACCAATCCCAGTTTTGTGACTTTCACCGGGGCCTAGGACACCATACAAAACAATGTATGTGCTTGAAGGATGAAATCGAGCGCCTCGTCCAGCTAGGGAACCTAAAGACCTTTCGCTGAGCAGCTCAGAAGCAATCAACTTAGGAAGAGGAAACTGGAGACCAGTCGCCATAATGACTGACGCCTAAATCACCGTTGTACGTCATGTTGAAAAATCAAGAAAACTCATCCGAACACTGCACGGGAAGGCCAGAGTCGGGAAGAAGAGCCCTACATTATCTACACTTTCGCTTGTTTATATTAAAAAACAATCATAGTTCAAAAGTCGCAAGTTTATACTTGCACATGTACTAGTATTCACTTCAATTCAATATGTCTTATTTTGTTTACTCTTAACCCTATCACCGCAGGAAACTTGGGGCCAGTTCCCCCTCTGACCGGTTAGGGCCTGTCCCTCTCGCGATCATCATCGGTTGAAGACTAACGCTCTTCACCATCAATTTGGGGCCCAGTTCCCCCTCTGACCGTAAGAGCTTGTTCCTCTCGCGGTCACCATCGATTTGAAGACTAACGCTCTTTCACCGTCAATTTTGGGGCCAGTTCCCACCTCTGACCATAAGGGCCTATCCATCTTGCGGTCACCATCTGTTTGAAGACTAACGCTCTCCACCGTCAACTTTGGGGCCAGTTCCCCCTCTTGCCGTAAGGGTCTGTCCCTCTCGCAGTCACCATCGGTTTGAAGAACTAACGCTCTTCACCGTCAACTCTGGGGCCAGTTCCACCTCTGACCGTAAGGGTTTCTCCCTCTCGCGGTCACCATCGGTTTGAATACTAATGCTCTTCACCATCAACTCTGGGGCCAGTTCCCCAATAACCGTAAGGGCATGTCCCCTCTCACGGTTACCCAACAGTTGTACTCCTGGGCTAGTTCCCCCTATAACCGTAAGGGCTTGTCCCTCTCGGCGGTTACCAATGGTTTGAAGACTAATGCTCTTCACCATCAAGTCCAGGGCCAGTCCCTCTGTACCCCGTAAGGGCATGTCCCCTCTCGCGGTCACCATCAATTTGAAGACTAACACTCTTCACCGTCAACTTTCGGATCCAGTCCCCCCGACGACCACAAAAAATGGCTAAATGAAGAGTTATCAAGTACACGAAAGAACAAATGCAACATAAAATAACGGAGTCACAAGGTATAATGACATCACTACGATGCTGCACATAACAAAACGAGACTACAAAATGGGAAAAATAAAACAACAAGACATAAACGGTAAGTATGACAAATACAAAGATCAATCTTCGCCCGCAATCAGGATGATCCTCCTACGAGAGGTCCCCAACTTCAAGTCTAGCAATACCACACCTGAATATTCTCTCCATTATACGAAGAGTCTTCTGGACACCTCTCTGGAAGGCGATCGCGCACATCATCCTCTAACAAAGGATCCACCTCCTTAGTCATGATCTCAGCACGAAGCTCCTTCGAGATCTGGAATTGCTCTCCACAAAAGCAAGGCAGTCCTTGTACTCGCAACCCCCGTAGCCTTGATCTCCTCAACACTCTACTCTACGGATGACAACCTTGTTGGATCTGTAGGCGCCCTTAGAGGGGGGGGGGGGGGGGGGGGTTGAATAAGGGGTTTAAAAAACTTTAAACTTTAATAGAAAACTTTTGATATTTGGTCGAAGTAAGTTAAATCAAAAGTAATGAGATAATGAAATTAGAAATGAAATCAATTTATTAAACAACAAAAGACATGATTATCTTTTATAAAAGTTGATTACAAAATCTGATTTCAATGACGCTAGAAATCGAAGCGAATAATATGAAAACCCTTTTTGTTTTCTATACCGACTTGTATCCCCACGAACCAGCTGGCTTTAGCCGATCTCTCCCCAGATACGGCCTCAAGCCGCTCTAGCCAATCTATCACCAGAAAGGTCTCGAGCACCCCCTAGATCTACTCCCTAGACCCAGTCGCCAACACGAGGCGAATTCCTCCCTAAGTCCTACCTAGACCTAGTCGCCGTGTGGCGAATTCACGAACCGATTACAATGATAAAATATAAGCATTACAAGATAAGATAATGGAAAAAACTCCCCTCTAAGTAGAACCCTTGATGTAGATGTCGTTTCGCTTGCAAAGGTTCGATCGTTGTGGCTTTAGAGTCTTCCTCTTTGATGTTCTTGAGATCCTTGGATGTCTCCAATTGATTAGAGATTGTTGCAGCGAGAACACTCCATGTGTATGTTGAGAGAAGGCTTCTTGATCACCGTTTTGATAGCCTTCAATCCTTGCGCATGATTCTCTTTTGATCTCCTCTGAAGACTCTCTCTGTTGATGAGTGGGAAACACCCCTCACTTTTCTCTAGACGGCTGGGCTTTCAGCCCTCAAAAATTTCATCCAAATCCGTCAAGGGAAACTCATTTTCGGGCTGTTTTAAATAGAGGTTTGCTGTCCAGGAAAGCTAGCGCCGACGGTAGTGCTGTAGCGGGGCGGTAGCAGCAGTGAGCAGTTTCCTTCCTTCTTTTCTCATCAATTTCGTGGGTTTGTCTTCTATCTTTGGAAATACATTATTCCCCACGAAAATATGATATATTCTTGCCTTCATAATGATATTGCATGCTCCTTTTGGTTTCTTAATTAAATCTTGATTGATTGGAGTTTCCAAATCTTGATAAATCAAATCTTGATTGATTGGAGTTTCCAAATCTTGATTGATTGGTTTCATAATGAGATTGCATACTCTTGATTGATTATTCCTTCCTGCGAGATCTCCTTCCTCATTTGCTCCTCAATCAGCATCATGATGGCGGGACATCCAAAAGTTACCGCCGGGCATTAGTATTAACGCGCCGCGATAGTACTTGCCAAAATAGCATCCCGTCGACATTCCTTTTTCTCCATTGTTTCCTTCTCGTCAATTGTTTCCATTTATGCTAGCGCTAGCGGTAGTGCTAACGCTCCGCGGTAGAGCACATTTCTTTTCGTCGGACGCATCTTCGTCGAACTGCCTCACATTTCGTCGAGCGCTCCTTTCATTTCGTCGATCGAACACTAGCACCAGCGGTAGTGCTAACGCTCCGCGGTAAAGTATGCATTTCGTCGAGCGTCGCGGTAGAGCATGTAGTTCGTCGATCGCCGCGGTAGGACATACAGTTCGTTGAACGCAATTTCGTCGAACGCCAGTTCGTCGAACGCAGTTTCATTCTCACCGGTTCCATTTCGTCGAACCGCTAGCGCTAGTGGTAGTTCTAATGCGCCGCGGTAACAACAGATAATCATCCTGATGTTGCTTCGACGTCTTTCTTTTTCACACTCTTTTGGGGATTGAATGTTGAAGATCCTGCACACTATAAACACAATGCAAGTATGATCAAATACAATAGGATTTGTTATTGTCAAACCAAGAGATGCGGAAAGCATGTTCCAACAAACTCCCCCTTTTTATAATAACAAATCCCTTTAGAAAGAAATAGTTCAAAAGATAGGAATTGTGTTTATTAAAAAGGATAAGCATGAAATTTAAGACATGTGCATATGCTCCCCCTAAATGAATGCTCCCCTTAAGTGAATGCGCCCCTACAACAAAAACTTCCTATGAACTTGACTCCCCAAACATGTGAATTTCTTTCAAATTTATTCTCCCCCTTTTGGTATTATCAAAAGAGGGTGCAAAGAAACTCAAACGTTAAAGTGTGCAATAAATGTGTAGAGAGGGAATAAACAAGATAAAGTGATATATGCTTAGGAAAACAAATATAGGAGTGAATAAAGAATGTGAAGAAATAGTCATAAAGAAACCACTTGTTGGGAAAACGTATTCATGATCGAGCGTACAAGTAGTAAAGAGGTGGAAAGCATGACGAAATACTTTTTTTTGAAGTGAACATCTATATAGGAATTGTGAAGCATAGTAGATGATTAAGAATTTTAGACATAACAAAATAGATGTTGTAGCATTTTAAGTACACAAAGGATTTTGCTTTATAAAAGTTTTAAGCATAAAAGGTAATGATTTCCAAGTAACCAATCTACCCAGACAATATGTCTACACCCTAGCCCCGTACTAAGTGACAGATGGGCATGAGGAGCTGCATACATGCCGTAGGTTGGGGTGTTAGTCCCATATGCAAACACTAGACAAAAAAAAACTCACCCTAGCACTCTTTCCCCCCAGTGCCTTGCAAGGCCCACTGGAACCCTCCCCGGTTAAGGACAAGACATGACTTAGAGATTAGGTTATCTAATGTCTACAACCCTACGCCCCCGCTATGGTGAGATATGAACTCATGGATAATAATTATTGGAAACATTTAAGCGTTTTAATCTAATGATGAGTTCATAGATTATGGGTTTGTTAAAATTTGTTTTATTTGAATTTTTAAAGAAAAGGTCACATAGCTAATTTGAAATCCATTAATAAACCAGAGTTGTAGCATTACAAAATTTTCATGTTTAGAGCAACCAATATAAATTTTACCAAGCAAGTCTACCATTTGTTGAAAAAAAGAATTTTGATATTTAAGACTTTGATATAAGCATGAAAGTGCAAGGTAAAAATATATGATGATGATGATGATGCGGAAGACTAATAGAAATACACGAAAACATCTTTTTATAAACATGACGATTCATAAGAAGATATATGAGTTAAATTCCAAAATGAAGATGTTTTTGTAAATCAATTTGCATTTAAAATCTTTAAGTTAGACAATAAAGTAACCAAGCATGAAATAATGTTTTCAAAAAGAGATTACTACAATGTTATATTAATTCACAAATTCAAAAACATACAAAATATTGTAGAGAGCATGCTAGGTTATCTAGTGCATTTATATAAATAAAGAGAGTATAGAATTTTAGCATTAAGATCCAATACTCATGAGAAGAAGTGTTATGGAAGATAATGATGTGCACAAAAGTGTATTTTGAATGGAGTAAACAAATGTTTTAATCAAAAATATAAGAAATATGTAAAGTAAAGAGCACAATAAAACACAAATAATTTTACTTCCACACACTTCAATGCACAAGAAGATGTACAACTACCAAGGTGCTTTGCACACACAATGCTCATTAAGACTTATCAGGGTACAAAGTAGTGCTTGGGGGATCACATATTTTATTTTATTTTAATATTAAGACTAGTGATCCGGTGTACTTAAGAGTAAGTGGTTTTTATTTTGAAAGAAAGATAAGGTTTGCACAACACTCTGCGAATTTTCCCTAGTCCCCGCAAGGCCCTAGTTGCCATGTGGCGAGTTCCTCCACTTAACAAAAGTTATAAAGATTACAATTTGAAAACTAAAACAAGACAAGAACTAAGCCTCCCTCAAATGAAGAACTTGATGTTGATGTAGATGCGATCGGATCAGTCTTCAAGTTCTTTTGTGTTCACGATCTTTGACGGAGTTCTTTGGGCTGCTTGGGAAGGCTCCACGAGTGCTCTGAAAATATGGCTTCAAATCGTTCTGAAACAGCAAGCAGCAATGGAGGAGGCACGCGTCTTTTTGTAGAAGCAACCACTACCGCCTGCGGTAGTACTACCGCCCCGCGGTATCCACATTAGGCAATGAAGCACACAGATCGTGGTAGTTTAGGCAACATTTTGAGCGCCAAACACTAGCGCGCCGCAAAACAAGCCAAGCTTTCCATGTTCATTGCGCACTCAGAACACTTTCGTGTTCACGGTGCGCACGACAGTCAACCTTTCCTAATTTCCTAGATTACAGGTCTAGTTCTCTGCGTTGAACGCCGTCAACGAAGCTGCCTGAACCGCCCTGGGGGCAAGATGGGAATATTCAAAAAATGGCAATCCGTGTGCTCCAAATCGACAATTGTGATTCACCCGTTAGGTAGTTACGGTGGTTACAACGACAAAATTACCGGGCTAACCCTGCTCAAGGATATAAAAGGTGCCAAGGGCCTTCATTTCAAGATACCTTATCTTCTGCACCAGAGAGAGCTCCGTTGAAGATTCCTCAGAGTTCTCCTTTGGCGATTGAAGATTTCCTCCAATTCTTCGAAGATTTCCTTCGAGTCTTCGAAGATCTCCTTCGAGCCTTTGAAGATCTCCTTCACTTTCGAAGACATTCTTCCTAAGTGACTCAGAAATCCTCCGGGCACCGAAATGCGACAAGAACATCTCACTTTCACTCCCACGAAAATGTGCTTAGTTTTCTGAGAGGTGGTCTGTCACCCTCGAATATTTCTATTTGTAATCATTGTAATGAGTGGCGGCCTGCGCTCTCGAATTCTCAGTTATGCTTATAAGAAACAAACATATAGTGGAATTTGGCTGCCACAGTTCCGACCGCGTGGTTTTTTACCCTTTCTGGGTTTTCCACATTAAAAATGTTCTTGGGTTATCCACTAGTTCTCTCATTGACTATTTACGCACTCGGCTCACTCTCGAGCTAAGGTGGATCAATTCGACCGTCTAGCAGAGCGTTGAGTGAACTACAATAAGACTTAAATAAATTTAGTTATATATAATATTTCATTTGTAAAGGAAAATGTTACTTGGACGACACTGATTATCCACCACGGAGAGGTTAGGCTATCCAAATATGCAGCACCATCTTCTGTATTTGCCCATGGTAGTCGTCAGGTCAAAGGATGATGCGATATTTAACAATCAAACATACTCATCACTCCAAAGTGTGATAAAATGAACGTTCGACGTTTGAAAAAAAGAAGAAATGATCAATATTGAGGGATATGTCGAAATATTATTTTGCAAAACATAGTGATATTCTGGAGGCCAAAATGACATTGCATAATTATATTTGAAGACATCCATCACGTGTGGATCCTGATTTCAGTATTGATATGGACCCCTTAAATTTATAGTAAGAAATGGGCTGCGAATATCAAAAAGGGGCGCCAATAACTCCAGCTCTCCACTAACTTAGGTAGTGTCATTAGTGGGGAGAGAGGACCCAAAACTGCCCAGCACCACCGCAAACTGAAACTACCCTTGTCGGGCGGCCACCGCCGCCGCACGGTCAGCTGCCCGACCACGCTGTCCCATGCTGGCCGCACACCCCCTTGGCAACACTACCACGCACTGGCTGTGCGGCCCCTCAACCGCACGGTTGTGCGTCCCTCGGTCGCGTTGGCACCGGCCGCATGGCCCCCCGACTGAGTGGACATCGGGCCGCGTGGCCCCTTGGCCGCACAGCCATGCGACCCCTTGGACGCACAGCCGCGCGATGGTTGCTCATCCTCTTGACCGCATGGGCGCACGACGACCCTGCCACCCAGCCGCCCGACCATTCCATCCACACGGCCACCTGGCCTCTCGGCCGTACACTGGCCATACAGTCGCACAACCGCGTGGTCTCCCGGTCGTGTGGCCGCCCGACCATGCGCCCCCTCGTCGGCCACGCGTCCTGGCGCCAGATGCGCGAACGCTTGACCACGAGGCCAATCGGCCACTTGGCCGCGCCCTCCCGAACTTGGTGGTGAAACTCTACTGCGGTGAAGATACTGTAGGGGAACTGAAAAGAGCTCGACGTGATATCTATATGAGAAAAAGCTTCACACCCCTCATACGCAAAAACCCTCATTTTGCACTTCTTCGCCAAAGCCTTAAGGGTCTACTTCGCTAGCTCACGCATCAACGACTTCACCGGAGCTGACGACTTTTACATCTGCGACTGACTGACTCCCACAATACGACCACCATCGCACTACCGCCCCGTGGGTACTCCCGCGTGACCACCGTCGCGCCTCCCCGCGACCGCTTCTGTATCACCACTATCACACATCATCATTCACATAATTATCCATCATGGGTGTGTGTATAGCAGAATATTCATCATGGTGGTGCGTATAGCAAAAATACCCATCATGGGTGTGTGTATAGCAAAATATCCATCATGGGTGTGTATAACAAAATAAGTGTGTGCATATAGAAAATTGTCCCATAATGGATGTGCATTTAGCGAAATATCCATCATGGGTGTGCGTATAACAAAATATCCCATAATGTGTGTTAACATAGCAAAATATCCCATAATGCGTGTGTGTGTTGGAGCCCATGTTCCGCATCTCTTGGTTTGAGAATAACAAATACTGTGTTGTATTTGATCAAGTCTTTTGTGTGTTATAGTGTCCAGGTTGTACAGGTTCAATGAGGAGACAAGTCCTCGTTCATGGGCATGATCCAAGAGTGTGTACACATTAGAAAAAGCAAAAGGATGAGTTTTGTGTGCTGATCTTAAAATGGCCATAACTTTCAATCCAGGAAGAGTTACAGAACGGTCCACCCCATTTCGGAGATGAGAACGACTCAATCTACAGTCTGGAGAAGTTTTGGACGGCAAAAATGAAGAGGAGCTGTCGGAATTCCGACAGCGATGTCGTCCAGGTGACAACACAGAAGTTACAGCAACAGCTCGCACGACAGCACGACGAACGACAGTTTGGCGCTGTCGGAATTCCGACAGCGATGTCGCCCAGGCGATAGTGAAAATCTATAAAGTGGTTCATTTTGTTCGTGCATTCCGAGCTTTGAAGATTCTAAGTCCTTTCCTGAGTTCATACGAACTAGAGAGCTCCAGAACCTCATCAACTCTCATTTGTGCTGAGAAGGTTTGAGATTGAAGACGAGATCGGACGCGCTTCTACATCAATGATCATCTCGAGGCTTCAACCTTCCTCTCAGAGATCTGAATTTCTAGGGAGTACTTTATGTCATTTTGTATTTTCATTTATATACATTTCACTTTGTATTGGTAGGGAAATCATCTCCTTGTGCGTGACGTCTAAGTCTTTGCGTGGCTTAGGGGAAAATCACTTCCTTGTGCGGAGCGTCCAAGTCCTTGCGTGGCTTGGTAGGAAATCGTGGCCTTGTGTGTTACGTCTAGATCTTGGGAAGGTCTAGAGGATAGGCTTGGGCTTGGTCTAGGGAGAGACAAGTGATAGCCTTCCGATCCTTGGGAGAAGGATTGGTAAACTCAAATTGTAAGAGTTTATTATCATATTTGTTCCTTGATCTTATGCATTGTTAAGATCATTTTTATTGTATGTGAATTTCATTATATTATAAATTATGACTTTTTCCTTAATTGCAAATTTGGTTGATTAATCTTTAACTTAGAAATTTGTGTTTGAATTAATTTAAAATTTTCATAGTTTGAAAATTTTTATAAGTGATTTTTAGAAAAGCAAAATTTGTTTTAAAAAATTCTTAAGTAAAAAATCACATTTTAAAAAGGCCCTTATTCACCCCCCTCTAAGGGCGCCACAAGATCCAACACGTGGTATCAGAGCGAGGTTATTCCAAATCGGCTTAACAACCGAGAATAATGGCGTCTCTTGATCATGATCTCGCTTCTACTAGTGGGGAAAATTTTAATTTAAATGAAAAAGTATTATCACCACCTTTATTTATGGGCAAAAATTTTAAAGGGTGGAAAATATTAATGAAAAATTTTCTTAAGGTCTTAGATGAAAAAGTTTGGAATATTAATATTAAAAAGCCATCAAGCGTACTAACTAGAAACGAAATTATTTTAAATGCAAAATCTATGAATAGTATATTTTGTGCGTTAGACCAAAATATTTTCAAACTTATTTATACTTTACCTACCGCATATGAAATTTGGAGTTTTCTTGAAAGAACTTATGATTCTCCTTCTACAGGTACGGAACATTCACAAGAACCGGAGAATATGCAAGCCTATGCAAATATTCAAGAAAGCTACACAAAGGATGGATCCATAGAATGCTCATCAAGCGGAAAGGATGATGGAAACTCTTGTTTGGAAGAGGAAGATGAAGAAAACAAAGGAACACTATGTTCAAATCTTGCCTCATCCACGAGCGCTGCAAGGAAATCAAAATCTCTTATTTTTTGTACATCTATTTCTACACTACAATTGCTACAAAATACTAAACGTAAGATTAAGAAACTAAAAATGGCTAATGCAAAACTACGTTTAGAAAATAAAACTTTGAAAGCAAATGTGAATGTAGAATCCAAAAATGAAATGTTTATATCTCCTGCATGCTCTTCATTTGAAAAATCTATATCTTGTTTTGATTGTAATAATATTAAAGAAAAATTCAAGGAACTTGAAAAAGAGCTTACTTTCATAAAAGAACAAAATGAAAAATTATGTTTAGAAAACTCTTCTCTAAAAAATTATTGTGCTAAGTGTAAAGAATATAAAATTGAAATTAAAGAGATGGATGAAACATTTGAGGAATATAGAAATAACTATCAAGATCATATTGATTCAATTGTTTCCACTCTTAAAAATAGCACAGTCGCTTATAATAAAACTAGACATAATTTAAAGATTAAGAATGATGAATTAAAATAAAAAATCAACTTGCTTAAGAAAATGGTAAATACAAATTCACAATATCAAACTATATCTAAAAACAAGTTGAATATGAATATGAACATCTTAACTAAGTTTAATAATAGGAGTAAGAAACATAAAGGATTTGTAAATCAAAATCAAAATCACCATTATGTACAAATCATGTTTCTCCCAACCTAAAATTAAATGCAAACAAATTTCCTTCAAATTATAAATTCAAAAATCATTTTGATCCAAATATTCAAGTAAATGATTATGGAAATTTGAAAAATAAAAATAACATTTTCCAAGGTTTGAATGGAGACCCAAAGCTAAAGAAGAAACACAAACTCCACTCAAAAGGGGCCATTCATCACTATCTCCCCAAAAGCAAACACGGTGTATTGGGGTACCCAAAAGAACCATCACACCCGGTCCTCTTTGGATACCTAAATCTCTCATTCATTAGTATCAAATCATTTGCATGAAGTAGAAGTCAACTAAAAATGAAATATCATTATTCTACTTCATGATATGCCTAACCTTTTTCTTTTTGTTTGTTTATTTTCTTTTTGTTGAACCATCATGATATGATCACTTTATATAACTTGTAATATGACTTTCACATATTAAACAAAATTCATAAATAAATCAAATTGAGTAAAGTTGAATAATAAGTCATGTCATTTTTTCAAGTGATCTACTTATCCTTATTATTTTTATCCTTCTAAATCCATTTCCTAAAAAGTCTTATAAAATTTGAAAAACTAAATTTGTCATATGATATTATTAAGACTAAATGAAATAAGTGTCAAAATGGATTTAAAAGGTGTATTTTAGGGGTATTAGACTACATTTATAAAATGCGCAAGTTTTGCCTAGGTATTTAATATATTTGCGTCATTTTTGATTACCCTTAGTATGTTAAATCATAATCATGTCTAACCAAAATTGAGAAATTGCATGAATATTATTTCACTTATTTATGATCATTTCACTCATGCATATATTGTGCAAAACTCAAGAAATAAGCTTTAATGAATGTGAAACCCATGTACTAAAATTTTAACTTCCGCAACTTTTTGCGATTTCTTCTCGTCTCTTCACTTCATTAGACAGACATTACATTGCACAAACATAATTAAGAAAATTGGAAGCAAGATCGAAGAAAATCTAGGCTATATGATCAAAATAAGCACTCTCTGTGAGCTAACATAGGCGCTAGTACCTAACGCCGGCGCTAGCTCAAGTCTCAGATTTTCTGTCATTTTAAAATTCTGAAAATCACTAAAAATATATTATTTTATATGTACTACTCAGTTTTGCATCTATGCCTATAATTGATTTTTTTAAAAAAAAATTAAAATACAAAATTTCAAAAATCAAATTACAAAAAAAAAATTATTTTTTCTTACTTCCTTTCTTTGGTTATTTGTTTGATTTATATATGCAAAACTCCAATAAAAAATACAAAACATTAAAACTATAAAAAAAAAAATACTATATGGACTTCATTGAAAATCAACATGATTTAACCATAATTTAGAACTTCTAAAATGTTGCAATTTACTTTTTCAAACTACTTTGAACATTGTTTTCATCATGCTTTGATATATCTACTCATTTGTGCATAAAATTATATGGTAAAAGTTGTGTAGAACTAAGCTTATCATGCCTCTAAGTATGAGTAAATGTTTTATGTTTGATAATGATATTTATTCACTCACTTATTTTGGCATTGTCTACTTATGTGTTTAATCTAAGAATGCTTGTGTATGTTTTGTATTAGTACAATGAGTTAAAATTGCACAAGTATCTTACCTACACTACCTTTTTTGCACTTTAAAAGGTTAAGAAACGTGGTTATGTTTTCATAAATTATATTGGTTTGCAAAACAAGTGTATTCAGAGATCTTTGTACAAAACAAAAATCATAAAATAAAGTGACAAAGATAACTCCACCAAGCACTACTTGAACCTCCTGATAAGTCTTAATAAGCGTTGTGAAGTTGAGCACCTTGGAAAGAATAGTAAAGTATCTTGTGCAAACCATATCTTTCTTTCAAAATAAAAACCACTTACTCTTAAGTACATCAGATCACTAGTCTCAACATTAAAATAAAATAAAATATGTGATCCCCCAAGCACTACTTTGCACCCTGATAAGTCTTAATGAGCATTGTGTGTGCAAAGCACCTTGGTAGTTGTACATTTTTTTTGTGCATTAAAGTTTGTGGAAGTAAAACTATTTGTGTTTTATTTTGCTCTTTACTTTACATATTTCTTGTATTTTTGATTAAAACATTTATTTACTCTACTCAAATACACTTATGTGCACATCATTATCTTCCATAACACTTCTTCTCATGAGTATTGGATCCTAATGCAAATTCTATACTACTCTTTATTTATGAAATGCGCTAGATAACCTAGCATGCTCTCTACAATGTTTGGTATGTCTTGAATTTGTGAATTACAACAACATTGTAGTAGTCTCTTATTGATATATTTCTTTCATGCTTGGTTACTTTATTGTCAAAATTTAACAATAACTTGATTTGCAAAAACATCTTCCTTTTTGGAATTTAACTTATATTTCTTCTTATGCATAATCATGATTACAAAAAAGATGTTTTCTTGTATTTCTATAAGTCTTCCGCATCATCACAATATATTTTTACCTTGCGCTTTCATGCTTATATCAAAGTCTTAAATATCAAAATTCTATTTTTTAACAAATGGTAGACTTGCTTGGTAAAATTTATATTGGTTGCTCTCAACATGAAAATATTGTTATGCTAAAACTCTGATTCATTAAGGGATTTCTAAATAGCTATGTCAGTTGTTTGTTTACTAAATTCAAATAAAAATATAAATCCATAAGCTATGAACTCATCGTTAGATTTAAAACGCTTAAATGTTTCAATAATTATTATCCATGACTTCATATCTCACCATAGCGGGGGCGTAGGGTTGTAGACATTAGATAACCTTATCTCTAGTCATGTCTTGTCCTTAACCGGGGAGGGTTCCAGTGGGGCCTTGCGAGGCACTGGGGAAAGAGTGCTAGGGTGAGTTTTGTCTAGTGTTTGCATATGAGACTAACACCCCAACCTGCGGCATGTATGCAACTCCTCATGCCCATCCGTCACTTAGTACGGGGCTAGGGTGTAGACATATTGTCTGGGTAGATTGGTTACTTGAAAATCATTACTTTTTTTTGCTTCAAACATTTATAAAGCAAAATCCTTTATGTACTTAAAATGCTACAACATCTATTTTGTTATGCCTAAAATTCTTAATCATTTACGTACTATGCTTCACAATTCCTACATAGATGTTCACTTAATAAAAAAAAATATTTCGTCATGCTTTCCACATCTTTACTACTTATGTTCTTTCATGACTTTTTTTAACAAGTGGTATCTTAAACTAAGAAGGCTTACTTTATCATTTTAGCTATGTTTCTTACTACTTTATGTTACATCATGCTTATATTTTTCTCAACAAGTAGTATTTAACAAGCTTTTGATTGCATCCTATTTTTCTTCTCGACATAAAATATATTACTCCTTATTATACATACTCACTCCTAAACCCTCTTTTGATTCTACCAAAAGGGGAGATTAAATTGCATAAATCTAATATTTAGGGGGAGTGCATTATAATGATATTAAACTCAAAAAATAGGTATATTTGTAGGGGGAGTAATCATATAGGAGGTGCATACACTATCATATGCTCGATCATGAAAATCCTTCAATAAATGGTTCCTTACCTATCTTAAAAGATATACACTCATCCATAGCCACTTTTGTTAATAACAAAGGGGGAGAAGAAATTGAGAAATCTAGTAAAATAGATATTTAGGGGGAGTATTTTATAAGCGACACTAATGTAGGGGGAGGACTTGATATAGAAAGAGTAGGCATTATCGCTTTCAATTTTATCACGCTCTTAATATGTTATTCATGCATATCTTATTACCGCACTTATCTATAAACACAAATTAACTTAATCTCTCTAATTTCTCATACGGGTATTTGTTATTATCAAAAGGGGGAGATTGTTGGAGCCTATGTTCCGCATCTCTTGGTTTGAGAATAAGAAATACCGCGTTGTATTTGATCTAGTCTTTTGTGTGTTTATAGTGTCCAGGTTTTACAGGTTCAATGAGGAGACAAGTTCTCATTCATGGGCATGATCCAAGAGTGTGTACACATTAGAAAAAGCAAAAGGATGAGTTTTGTGTGCTGATCTTAAAATGGCCATAACTTTCAATCCAGAAGAGTTACAGAATGGTCCACCCCATTTCGGAGATGAGAACGACTCAATCTACAGTCTGGAGAAGTTTCTGATGGCAAAAATGAAGAGGAGCTGTCGAAGTTCCGACAGCGATGTCGCCCAGGCGACATCACAGAAGTTACAGCAACAGCTCGCACGACAGCACGACGAACGACAGTTTGGCGCTGTCGGAATTCCGACAGCGATGTCGCCCAGGCGACAGTGAAAATCTATAAAGTAGTTCGTTTTGTTCGTGCATTCCGATCTTTGAAGATTCTAAGTCCTTTCTTGAGTTCATACGAACCAGAGAGCTCCAGAACCTCATCAACTCCCATTTATGCTGAGAAGGTTTGAGATTGAAGACGAGATCGGACGCACTTCTACATCAATGATCATCTCGAGGCTTCAACCTTCCTCTCAGAGATCTGAATTTCTAGGGAGTACTTTATTTCATTTTGTATTTTCATTTATATACATTTCACTTTGTATTGGTAGGGACGTCTCCTTGTGCGTGACATCTAAGTCCTTGCATGGCTTAGGGGAAAATCGCTTCCTTGTGCGGAGCGTCCAAGTCCTTGCGTGGCTTGGTAGGAAATCATGGCCTTGTGTGCTACGTCTAGATCTTGGGAAGATCTAGAGGATAGGCTTGGGCTTGGTCTAGGGAGAGACAAGTGATAGCCTTCCGATCCTTGGGAGAAGGATTGGTAAACTCAATTGTAAAAGTTTATTATCATATTTGTTCCTTGATCTTAAGCATTGTTAAGATCATTTTTATTGTATGTGAATTTCATTATTATAAATTATGACTTTTTCCTTAATTGCAAATTTGGTTGATTAATCTTTAACTTAGAAATTTGTGTTTGAATTAATTTAAAAATTTCATAGTTTGGAAATTTTTATAAGTGATTTTTAGAAAAGCAAAATTTGTTTTGAAAAAAATCACATTTTAAAAAGGCCCTTATTCACCCCCTCTAAGGGCGCCACAAGATCCAACAGTGTGCATAACCAAATATATGGTTTTGTGTACATATAACAAAATACCCCCATCATGGGTGTGCGTATAACGAAATATCAATCATTGGTGTGTGTATACTAAATATCCCATAATGGGTGTGCATATAGCAAAATATCCACAATGGGTGTGTGTATAGCGAAATATCCATCATGGGTGTGCGTATAACAAAATATCCCATAATGGATGTGCATATAGCAAAATATCCAATAATGGGTGAGCGCATAACCAAATATATGGTTGTGGTGTACGTATAACGAAAAACTCTATCATGAGTGTGCATATATTAAATATCTGATAATGGTTGTGCGTATAACAAATATATGGTTATGAGTGTGAGGACATCCGGACTCTCTAACGGCTTAATTACCAGAACGCTCTTCTCCAAATCTATAAAAGGGCCCTAAGGCTCTCATTTGAGGGGACCTTATCTTATACACCTGAGAGAGCTCCAGAGCATTTCTTCAAAGATCTCTCAGAGTTCTCCTTGCGCGCTTGAAGATTCACTCGAAGACCTTCATCATATTGAAGATCACTCGAAGATCTCCTTCAGAACTTGAAGATTCCTTATAGGATTTACATCAACACTTGAAGGTCACCTTCAAAGTTCGAAGATTCTTCGAAGACGATTTAAAGACCTCCTTCGGCTTGGAAGACCGCTCGAAGATCGATCTCCTTCAGCCTTCAAAGACCCCTTCAGAGCCTCGAAGATCTCCTTTGTTCCTCGAAGGCCCCCTAGAAGACAGCTCGAAGACTCATACAATTCCGAGCTTAGAGCCCCGTTGCTGCATCCATCCGTCCAAGATCGCTCCCGACACGCTCATCTCCATCCCACTCTAAGTGACCTCCGCGGTCCAGAAGCATTATTGTAACGAGCGGTGGCCAGTCACTCTCGCAAGAAAAACTTTTGCAACTCTCCAAAAAATAGTGAAATTCGGTAGGCATAGACCCGACCCCATGGTTTTCCCCTTTTCGGGGTTTTTCCATGAAAAAACTTCTTTGTCAGCCATTGGATTATCCTGTGACTATTTGCGCGCTCGACCGCTTCATGAGAGCTTCGAGTAACCCACAACAAGTATATTTGATGATGATGATAATTTTGTTTATCCAAAGCAACATGACATATGAGAACATCGAGATAAATGCACTGATACAATTGGTGGTGTAAACGAGATGATTGTGTTGCGTGAGTCTACAACTCAACAATTGCGCTAAGCTTGAATGTCGTATTCATGGTTAATACTTCACAATTTTTGTTAATAATGAATCTAATAATTATGTGTTTTATTCTTTTAGGTGATACAACCTGCAGAAA